>CM022302.1:386037900-386637900 GCA_011799875.1 Thinopyrum elongatum
GACAACTAGGTATAAATTTAACATGCGATCAAAATAGCAAATAAGGTAACAATTAGTTCCACAGAATAAGATACCAAGCTCTTTATCCATGGCATTATTTTCTAATCTTTTAATCTTCAAGCACATTGCATGCCATCGGATCTTGTGTAGATCGACGACCACGGCAACATGCAACTCCAATTCATCTTCTCTTCTTCAATCTTTTTCAAATTTTCTTTCAATAATTGTTTCTTTTTTAACTAAATTTAACCTCATTGACAAGGAGGGTCGGTTTGAATTTCCGGTTCACATACCTCTAGATAAAAAAACATCTATGTCAAGTTGGTCGGCATAATTGTCCTAAACACTAAATGAAAAAAAATAGTTATAAAAGATAATTACACATCCGAATCATAGAAACGTGAGAGCCGACGGGGGAGGATATCAAAACCATGGCAATATATAATAACAATTCCCAATTAATACAAGTAAGAAAATTATACAAGTAGCTATGCTAAATCATACAAGTAGCATTTTTTTCTTTTAAAAAGATAAGAACAAGAGGATCACCACAGGGTGGTGCCGGCGACGAGATCGGCGGCGGGAATCGACGGTGGGAGGAGGGACGGGACGGACCCTACAAGGTGCAAACTAAGAAGTTTTAATTTGAGTTCAAATTGTGCATCTAAAACAAATAAATCCCACAACATCTCCACTAAAACCCACAAACACTCTACTTCTAGAAGCATGAAATGAGTTTTACAACTAGTAATGAGAGATGAAAGATGAAGTTGCTAAACCTTTGTGAACACTTGATAGTTGGTTGCACACTCAAATCTAGATAAATCTTGGGGAAAATGAGCTGGAGGTCGAGTTGGAGGAAGAACAGAGGAGAACAAAGAGGAGAAAGCTTAAGTGTGCTCGGCACCTATATCCTTGTTTCTTTTGTGTGAACTCAAGTGGCATCATGCTCTCAGAGCCATTTCATCGAAACGACACCTCTGTGACATGAGGAAGGGAGAACAAGTAGCAACACCTCCCACCTTTATATGAGGAGGAAAAACCAAAGATGAGGGCGGGCAAAGGGCGGATGATATATAGGCAAATTTTTTATCCCGGTTGGTGTCTAAAATGCGGGACGGAAGACTGACCTTTGTCCCGTTTCAGACACCCACCGGGACAAGGGTATCACGCCGTTCCGCAACCCCTGTTAGGTCCGGTTGGGGTCCTGAAAACCGGGACTAAAGGTCCATTCGAACGGGAAAATGGATTCTGTCCAGCCCCGGCCGGCGTCCTAGATCCCGCGAACTGGGACTGATGCTCACATTAGTCCCGGGTTGGTAACGTGACCGGTACTATTTCTCGTCCGGCTTAGAACGAAAGCCCTATTTTCTACTAGTGAGGGAGTAGTACTAACATTACGTCTGCATGAATTCGAACCATGAAACAACACACCTTTAGATTAATATGCGGTCCAAGTAGGACGGCCATAATTTTAACATACATATATATTAGTTGTGGAAAACCACATGCAGTAGCCAAATATTCCTCCAGAGATCCCCAATCCTGTTGCCCCAACCTTGCTCTCTTTCCCCTTCTTTCTTCACTCTGACTCACCTTCTCTCATTAGTATTAAGCATTTTTTTTTTTTTTTTTTTTTTTTTTTTTTTTTTTTTTTTTTTTACTTTTTTTTTTTTCATGCCCCTTTTTTTTTTTTTTCTTTTTTTTTTTTTTTTTTTTTTTTTTTTTTTTTTTTTTTCTTACTTTTTTTTTTTTTTTTTTCTTTTTTTTTTTTTTTTTTTTTTGTTTTTTTTTTTTTTTTTTTTTTTTCTTTTTTTTTTTTTTTTTGTGTTTTTGGTTGGTTCTCTTTTTGCTTCTGGGGGGGTTTTCTGGTTTTTTTTTTTGTTGTTGGTGGGGGGGTGGGTTTGTGAGCAATGTTCAAAAGCGGTATGCCTTTATAGAGAGGGAAAATTGCACACGAGATTGGAAAAACAACTGAGAAGACTACCTGAGCAACAAAAATAAGGCTCAGCAGAGGTGCCAAATGCATCCTGGCAATCAACACGGAACTACGTCCCATGCCTCCTTCAGGAGGCCTAACCATCCCTAATCAAGAGCATACCCAGCAGCAGTGCACTGTTCTGCTTACAGAAGCGTCTGTTCCGCTTGTTCCAGAGGTTCCAGGGCCACATATATGGCCTCCGTGCACTCATTCATCGGAAGCCCTCGTTCTGTTGAGCATAAACCGTCTGGTCCCACCAATAGTTGATTGAGACAGCATCAGGCAACCACAGCTGCATCCTGTGAAACGATCGGCCAACAGTACAGACCTCCTTAGCAACATGGCATGTCCAAAATGAGGATGGTTGGCTGATCCAGGAATGGTCACAATGCACAACAGGAAGCCTTATGTTCCCAGCCGCGCGTTGGCAACGATCGGCCGTCCAAATCTAATCTATATTAGGGTCCAAATAATGAATTCCCCTTAGACTTTCTCCTTTGGTTTCCACACTCTTAGCAAACCGCGACGCATTAGGATAAAGCGAGAATCGTTGTTTCATATGATGACGTTGGCCAAAGTCTTCCCATTAGTGTAAAGTCACGTAAATCTGTCATCCTCCTCATTCCACATGGAAACTATTGGCACACTTATACCAAAGAGAAATAAAGGAGTTGGCAGCAGATCAGCAGGGGGTCGAAGATTGCAGACATTTCATCCAAACCACCCTCGCGGATAGACACCTCTGCAACTGAAATGTTGCTGTGTCTGCAAGTTGATAGACCTAAGCCAACGCCATTGGTGCCATACCATCCACACAGCAATCAAACCAGAAAGTATTCCGAACCCCATTGCCAACACAGAAGATTTTGGTGCATGACTGGAAGAGACTAATGATGCCACAAGTCTCACAAGGTATCGCCGTCCTCTTCCATGGTCATCCAGGGCGTCCCATTGAAACCAGGCCATCCCAGCTGCAGGTCTCAACTGAATGCTTGCTAAAAGGTCCTTTGATGCCAGACCTCCAACCTCTTTAGGCGCCAAAAGTGTCTCCAATTACCAGGACATCTTGCCCCCGTGGGCCTCTCATCCGCATTTTCCATAGGAAGTTCTTCTCATGTTTTCAAGATTCTTCACAAACCATTTGTAAGGATAAAGATCGTCAAAAAATACTCACGTCTAGTCACACCGATTGTGCGCGCTAACCGACCAGTGCGCTGAGAAGCTTCCTTTCCATGAGCTTTAACTACCGCCCCCCTGCTACTTTCTGAGCTTGCGTTGTTTTTGTCCGTTGGAAGAGTGAAAGGGGGACTTTAGCAAAGTAGAGATAAGTATTTCCTCTTAAGAACCAAGTTTGTACTTCTGACTGCGTTGGTTTTTCCCTGAAGAGGAAAGGGGGATCGCAGCAAGTATAGAGAAGTATTTTTCCCTCAGTTTGAGAATCCCCAACGGATCAATCAGTAAGGAACAAGCACACAAATCACCGAATACCTCACAAAACATCAAACAACTTGCACCACAACGCGATAAAGGGGTTGTCAAATCCCTTCACGGTATTTGACAAAAGTGAGATCTTGATAGGTAGGTAAAACAGAAACAAAAGATAAGTAAATATTGTTGCGTTTTTTGGTTTATAGATCCTGAAAATAAACAGATTGCAAAATGTAGATCGAAAGTATATGATGCGAAATAAGACCCGGGGGGCCATAGGTTTCCACTAGAGGGCTTTCTCTCAAGTAGAAAATATTATGTGGGTGGAACAAATTACTGCCGAGCAATGATAGAAAAGCGTCAAGTTATGACGTACTAAGGCAATGATCATGAATATAGCATCACTCCATGTCAAGTAGACCGAAACGATTCTGCATCTACTACTATGACTCCACACCATCGACCGCTATCCAGCATGCTCTAAGTATTAAGTTCATAAAACGGAGTAACGCTAAGAAGATGACAATTGTAGAGGAATTAACTCAAATCATCAATATAAAACCCACTTTTTATCCTCCGATGGCAACTACAATACACTACATGCCTTGCTGCCCCTACTGTCACTGGGAGAGGAACACTAGATGAACCCAAAGCTAAAGCATTCTCCCATTGACAAGAAAAACCAATCTAGTTTGGCCAAACCAAACCGATATTCGAAGAGAATTACCAAAGATAGCAAATCATGCATAAAGAAATCAAGAGAAGATTCAAATAATATTCATAGATAAGCTTTCATAACATCCACAATTCATCGGATCTCTCGGGCAAAACACCGCAAAAAAGTATTCACATCGAAATAGATCTCCAAGAACATCGAGGAGAACATGGATCAAGAATCAAAGTAGAGAGAAGAAAGCCATCGATCTACTAGCTATGGACCGTAGGTCTGAGGTAAACTACTCACGCTTCATCGGAAAGGGTAATGGTGGTGGTGTAGAAGCCCTCTGTGATCGAATCCCCCTATCGGCAGGAAGACGCGAAAAGGCCCTAGATGGGATCCTCATGGTACAGAAGGATTGCGGCGGGTGGAAAAAGTTATTTTCGTGGATGCCCTCTGGTGTTTGGGACATATAAGAGTAGATATAGGGATGAACAGAATAGGTCAGGTAGGTGAACGAGGGTGCCCACAAGGGTGGGGGAGCGCCCGACCTCCCTGGGCGTGCCCTCCTCCTTGTTGGCCGCGCTCGTGGCTCCCGACTCATATTCATCCTCCTGGTGTTTCCTTTTGGTCCAAGAAAAGTCATCGGTGAAAGTTTATATTCCGGTTGGACTCCAGTTGGGTTTCCTTTTCTGTGAACTCAAAACAAGAAAAAACAGAAACTGGCATGGGCTCTAGGTAATAGGTTAGTCCAAAATAATATAAATAGCATTATTAATGCATATAAAACATTCCAAAACAGCTAATAAATGCAGGAACAATAAAAATTATGATACGTTCGGGACGTTCATAGGTATCAATCAGTAGGAGGCACAAGCAAGTCTCCAATATATCACCTGCCACAAACAACAAACACTTGACACACAATGCGAAAAAAGGGCTGTCATTCCCTTCACGGTCACGAACACAGAGTGAGATCTAATAGAGATAGGTATAAAAGATAACTAAAATAGCAAACTAACACTAGTAGAAAAAGGAGAGGGAGGACGAAGATGTAAAGGAATAGTGTGTGGGGCACTCGCTTTCTTCTCATTAGTCCTGGTTTGTAAATGAAACGGCAACTAATGTGACCATTAGTGCCGGTTCAACGGCTAGGCGGGCGGCGCTCATTAGTCCTGGTTCGTGTCGAACCTCTAGTACGGTTCATGCCACGAATCGGACTAAAGAGGTGGTGGCAGCTGGTGTCAGGCTGGGCCCCAGCAACCCTTTAGTCCCGGTTCGTGGAACGAACCGGTACTAGAGGTGCACCTTTAGTCCGTTCTTTTATAACCAACCGGACTAAAGATTCATCCTATATAAACACTTCATCGGTCCCGAGCTCTCTGTTCTTCCCCTTTCCTCTCCTCTCATTTTCTTTACCTCTCCTTCTCGAGCTCATTCCTCCATTTTTGGCCAAATTTGTCATGATTGAAGGCCACCCCATCATCAAAGTGATCACAAGGTTAGCAACTTTGTCCTTTCATCTCTCATTCTAGATTAGCTCTTGCAATGCTCTATAAGTATTGTGATTTGTGGTTTTAGTTTGGGAGGAATTATATGTGGTAGTTTATTTTGATTATTGCAATTTGGCTCAAAATAACTCTTCGTTTGCATATGTAGGTGTGGTTTACTTAGTGCCCTCCCGTCTCCGTCCTAACCACCGTCGATCGCCCACCACCGTCCCGTCGTCGGCACCACTTGTGGTGAGCCTCTATTCTTATCTTTTTTATATATAAAAAATCATGTTGTGTGATTTACATAGTATAGTTACTTGTATAATTTTCTTACCCGTACGTTGTTTGTTATACATAGTGCCATGGTTTGATATCCGTCCCCGTCGGCCCTCCGTCCGGTTTATGCATTCGGATGTGTATATTCTCTTTTATAACTATTTGTTGCATTTCGTGTTTATGACAAATTATGCCCATCAAGTTTGATATAGATATTTTTATCTAGGAGGTATGTGAACCGGAAATTCCAACTGACCCTGATTGTTCGAGAGGTTAATTTAGTTGAAAGAAATGAGTATTTGAAAGAAAAATTGAAAGAATTTGAGGAGGAGAAGATGGAATTGGCGTTGCAGTTGCCGATGTCGTCGATGATCACAAGATCAAGATGGAGAAATGCGCTTGAAGATTAGAAAGATTAGAAAATATGCCATGTCATGTGAGGCTGGTATCATTATGTTGTTGGATCAATTGTTACCTTAGTTGCGATCTTGATCACATTTGTTGTTGCTTAAATGCTTTAGCTAGAGAGTTTGTAGTTGTTTTATGAGAATAAGTGTGTAGAACTTTATGTATGAACTTGTATTAACTTGTCTTTTTGGTGCTGTGTATGAAGATGAGCCGGCATGGATGTACGATGACCGATGCTCTCCCCATTCGTTATGGCGTGCATACTTTTCGCTTGCGGCTGAGGCAAAAAGCGGGCGGATGGTTTTATGTGTTGTCCATGTGTGCTTGTAAGAATGATCACAATACTCTAACTCCAGAACCATTCACTGGCACCTGTTTGAGTCCGGTTTCATGCCCCACTATAATGTTTGGACCAAGCACGGGAAATAGGGGTTAGGATGGAAGACCAAGAAGAAAGAGGACGACGACAGCTATCTGGCCATGGTTCCCTGAATACGATGGTACAACAATGGGGAAGAAGCTGAGCCGGCAATGCGGGAGAAGCTGAAGAAGAGGCATCAGATGAGCCCGCTGATGATCTAGGTCGGGCCATTGCCGATGCAAAGAGAAACTACGCAAGTGAAAAGGAGAGCTGAAGTTGCAAGCGCATGTTAGAGGATCACAAGAAATCGTTGTACCCAAATTGCGAAGCTGACAAAAAAAGTTGGGCACCACACTGGAATTGCTGCAATGGAAGGCATAGAATGGTGTATCTGACAAGGATTTGGAAAGTTGCTGATAATGTTAAGAGATGCTTCCAAAGGACAACGAATTGCCCGAGAGTACGTACGAAGCAAAGAAGGTTGTCTGCCCTCTAGGATTAGAGGTGCAGAAGATACATGCATGCCCTAATGACTGCATCCTCCACGCGGTTGACTACGAGGATTTTGAACGCCATGCCCGGTATGCGGTGCATTGCGCTATAAGATCAGCGCGATGACCCTGGTGATGTCGAGGGTGAGCGCCTAGGAAGAAAAGATTCCTGCCAAGGTGATGTGGTATGCTCCTATAACCACGGTTGAAACATTTTTTCCAAAAAAAAGAGCATGCCCAGTTGATGCGATGGCACAAAGAAGACCGTAAGAAAGACGGGAAGTTGAGGTACCCGCTGATGGGTCGCAGTGGAGAAAATCGAGAGGAAGTGGAGGGACTTTGTAGATGATCAAGGAAAGTATGGTTTGGTCTAAGCGCAGATGGCATTAAATCCTTTTGGGGAGCAGAGCAGCATTCATAGCACCTGACCTGTGACTCTATGTATGTATAACCTTCCTCCTTGGTTATGCATGAAGCAGAAGTATATAATGATGCCAGTGCTCATCCAAGGCCCTAAGCAAACCGGCAACGACATTGAGTGTACCTAAGGCCATTAGTTGAAGAACTCTTACAGCATTGGAATGGAAAAGGTGTACGTGCGTGGGATGAGCTCGATCAGGAAGAATTTGACCTACATGCGTTGTGTTTGTGACATCAATGATGGCCTGCTCTCAGTACCTTCAGGACAGACAAACAAGGGATACCGCGCATGCACACACTGTTTGGATGATACCGACAGTATATATTTGGATAATTGTAAGAAGAATGTGTACCTGGGAATCGGTGATTTCTTTCGAGCAGGCATCCCATAAGAAAGAAAGGCAAGCATTTAAAGGTGAGGCGGATCACCGGACGAAGCCTGCCACGTGTACTGTGATGATGTACATGATTGGTCAAGGATTAAAGGTAATCTTTGGAAAGGGTCTGGCGGACCATCTGTTTCGAATGACGCTGACGGACGCGCACCCATGTGGAAGAAGAAATCTATATTTTGGGACCTACCCTATTGGAAAGACCTAGAGGTCCGCTCTGCAATCGACATGATGCACGTGACGAAGAATCTTTGCGTGACCCTGTAGGCTTCTTGGGCGTGTATGGGAAGACAAAAGATACACCGGAGGCACAGGAGGACCAGCAACGTATGCACGGAAAATACGGCATACATCAGGGTCATGCCAGCTAAGCTCTTACCAAAGAAGAGAAGGAATCTTCTTGAATGCCTGCTCAGTATGAAGGTCCCGTCGGCTCTCGTGTTGAATATAAAGGGAATAATAAATATGGCAGAGAAAAAAGTTCTAGAACCTAAAGTCTCATGACTGCTACATGATTATGACGCAACTGCTCCGGTTGCATTGAGGGGGCTTCTACCGGAAAATGTACGATTAGCCATTGTGAAGCTATGTGCATTCCTAATGCAATCTCTTAGAAGGTAATCGATCCAGAAATCATACCAGGTTAGAGAATGATTTGGGTGCAAGTCTTGTCAGTTTCGAGTTGGTGTTCCCACATCCTTCTTCAACATCATGATGCAGTCCTAGTTCACCTATGCGAAGAGATTGCCATTCTGGGTCCTGATTTCTACACAATATGTTCCCCTTTGAGAGGTTCATGGGAGTCTTAACGAAATATGTTCATAAACGTGCTAGCCAGAAAGGAAGCATTCTCACAGGGCCATGAAATGAGGAGGTCATTGAGTTTGTGTTTGACTTTATTCCTGACCTTAAGCCGATTAGTGTTCCTGAATCGCGGAATCAGGGCAGACTGGGTGGAATAAGGCATGCTAGGACCGAAACAAATATAGTAGTATGACGGGCATTCTCTCAATCAAGCACACTACCACAGTTCTACAAAATTCCGCCTCTTGGGTGGCTCCGTATATCGAAGTAACACAAGAATTTTACGCTCCAAAACACCCGGAGCTGTGACGACTGGATTACATGTGAACAAACGGGGACTTTCGCCGGTTGGTCGCAGACACGTGCCATGCATGACGACACTGTTGAAGATGACCTGTACTTGCTGTCCCGTTACCATCTTCGAATATAATGACTTTCAAAGGTATGAGATAAATGGGAATACATTTTACACGATCGCCCAAGATAAGAAGAGCACCAACCAAAACAGTGGTGTCCGCTTTGATGCAGCAACCAAGAGGGGAAAGGACACATATATGGTTAAATAGAGGAGATATGGGAACTTGAACTATGGACGTTGTTTGAAGGTCCCTTGTTCGGTGCAAATGGGTCAATCTGACACGAGGCGGGGTAACGGAAGACCCACAGTACGAAATGACAACGTGGATCTCAACAATCTTGCGTACGCAGACGAACCATTCGTCCTAGCCAATGATATGGCGCAGGT
Source organism: Thinopyrum elongatum (assembly GCA_011799875.1). Classification (NCBI taxonomy): domain Eukaryota; kingdom Viridiplantae; phylum Streptophyta; class Magnoliopsida; order Poales; family Poaceae; genus Thinopyrum; species Thinopyrum elongatum. The sequence goes on from CM022302.1 coordinate 386,047,358, forward strand.
TTTCTATGTGAAGGACAAGTCTACAAGCCGAGAAAAGAAAATAGAAGCGAATAATACCATATGAGAGCCAAAGCGCCACATGTTCTTTCAGGGAAAAGAAGCATCGTGGAGTGGATGACAAGACAGACATGTCAGAAAGATTATGAAAAGTTTCATGAAATTGCTACCTTCATAGTGAATATTGACCCGAGCATCCAGTTAAATGATGAAGATTGTCCATGGTTACGGCGCAAAGGGAACATGCGAAGAAAAAGTTTCACTCCAAAGATCCCACTCTGGGATGTGACCGGCTTCACTGTCATCACTTTCTTCTCTAGTGAGTTTCCGGACTTATAATCTGGAAAGTCCCACTTTGGACAAACCATAGGGATCTTTGTAATAGTTAGGGTGCTTAGTGTTTTGGCATTCGCAACATGTACTTTTTGCTGTTCGAACAAACGTGTAACACCCCAAAAATTTTGGTTTGATTTTTTTTACCAAATTTTTATTTGATTTAAAGGAGGTTATTTGAATTTTTCTAAAGAGGGACTCTCCTTCTCAAATCTTTTTATGACAAATCTTTTATGAGTCCTCTCAATCTTGATTCGGTCTTGGGGTTTTTCAACATGTGTTGGTCCAACACAAATACTGGGTTGTTACTATTTCTTTTATTAAAAAGAATTCCTATAATTTTTGGATTTATCTTTCCCTATTCAAAATACTCTCTTGCCATGACCTATGTTGTAAATTTTCTTCCTAAACCCCCCTCCCCCTACTTTGGGTCAAGCCAAGCGTCCAATCCAGAAGTTTCAACCTCTTTTATATTTATTTCTATTATTTTAACCCAAAATTTTTTCTGTAATTTATTGGACCCTTGGGATTTTCAAAGGAAGTACCAGATTCTGAGCTATTAATCCCAAGTAAATTACCCTAGCTACTCCTTGGTACCCTAAACTAGATCCATCAAGAGCTGCTGGTCCACAGTTCAAATTTTTCAAAATTTGCTTACTGCAGTTTGGACCAGATTTGCTATTTTTGGTGAAATTCATTCTTTCCCTTTATAAAAATTCTGAGAAAATTCAGGTAGTCTCTGGATGCATCAAGAGACCACCCCTCCAAGTTTCAGCTCCAGAAAAAATTTCCACATGTGTCAAACATTTCGTCGAACAGCTGGGGTGCACTGTTTCAGTCAAATTCAGAGTTCAGTGTTAAGCTTCAGGTGACAGTGTCGTTTTCGTCAGAGCTCCGCGTAATCTCGCCAGTGCGCGCTTGGCCCGTTGCTCTTGTTCCTCCTTCTTATCCTGGGCGTCGCACGGATGGTTGGCGGTTGTGGGCGTCGGTGGTGAGCTGGCGTGCGGCACCGCCCCCTTCCATGGCAACAGGGCCGTCGGCAGCCATCGCCAGAGGCCTCCCTTGCCAGACCACGCAGCACAGCACCGCCCAAACCACCAGGGACCTCCGCGTGGCCATCCCTCCATACACGCGCACGGCAGAGCCGTCGGCGTGGCCTGAGCAGTGCAGAGCACGCTCTCTGCACCCGCCATGGGCACTCCCTGCTACCCCGCCGCCGACTGCCGTGACCGCGCCGGAGTAAATCTCCGTCACGGCAACCCCCATCACCCGTCTATAAATAGAAGGCCCCGAGCCATCCAGCACCTCAGCACCACTCCACCTCTCCTCAGAACCACATCCACTCATTAGAGGGCCTCGGGAGGGTCTTCTTCCTCGCCTCTGGCCGCTCCGATCCGTTCGGGCTCCGGCTAAATCTCTTTGGTGATGAGCTCCCGCAGCCAGATTTGGTCAGCCGCCTATGTGCACTCACTCCCTGACCCAGCGGTTAATTTGGCGTCTACAGCTCTCCTCGGTGAGATCATCCCCACCCCGACGCCGCCGTCCGCCGTAGAGGAAGTGGCCATCGACGTGGTATCGCCGACGACCAATTCCACCACCAACCGACGCGGAATTGTCCCGTAAGTGCAACCATCCCCTTGCCCTCTCTCTAGTTCGCCATTGATCGTCGCCGACGTTCACCGTTTGCTTCTGGCGCCAGCGAGCTCTTTTTAAACCTGACGGGTGGGACCCCTCGTCCAGCTCTCCTCTTCTTATTCGAACTGTTTTTTTTGAAGACGCCTTCGGGCAGAATACGTTTTCTCTTTGGTTTGGTGTATTTCTATCTGAAAAGTTTTCTGTTTATTCAACTAGCCCCTGGACGGTTTTCTGTTTCTTACAGATTGGTCCCTGGACTAAAACATTTATAACTTTTAAACAAAAGATGATTTTGAGTTGATTCTTTTTCTGTCATCTCTATTTTTCTGCCTAGTTTTATCACATTTATTTGAAAAATATTTGGAACTATTTTTATGCAGGCACGGTATTTACGTTAGAATCCGATATTTTTATGTAACGTAGATACCGAAGGAAGGTGACGGTGCCGTAACTTCGCCGAGCTAGACTCCGACTACTCCGAACCAGGCAAGCATGCTTGAACCTTTGATATGATGAGTGTTTTTCATGTTTGCTTGATGTTTTCTCATGGCATGTTTATATAAGCATTTGTTGAATGTAATATTTCATGCAAGGTAAGTTGCAAGTGAGCTACAAACTTGATGTGATCATGAGATGGTGAAACAACCTAGTCATGTGGTGGCATGATAGGTTGCAAGTGGTATTGTGGAGCATGCCAGTTCTAAAACAAACTGTTTAAAACTCCAGTGTTGACATAGATCGAGTCTTGTTCCCGTTCGCTCTTTTCGTGCTGCCACATGTTTTTTGCAAAGAATACGGTTTAGTAAGTTGCAAACCTCTTTCCAGTACACACCCAAATAGAGGGGCGTGAGTGATGAGGGTCCATGGCCCTGGATTAAAGCCATCACTCCGGTCAGGGGGCATGGGTGTTTCCTGTTGGGACTGAGAGGGGGGCAGCCCTTAGAGCGCGCGATATAAATTTGATCCCATGCTATTCGAGGTGTTGGCCTCCCTGTCTTAGAGTTTTTCTTGAACGTTGCCTAGGATGATTCCTGGCAGCGGGATCTGGAATGGGTGTGTACTGGTTAGATGTGTTTCTTCTACAATACTGTGGACAGAACTAGTCCTTTGTGACTACTGAAATCCGTTGGCTATGGATAAAAGTACAAACTCTGCATAGTAAAAACTATTCGGTATCCATGTCCTCGGTCAAGGACGTTGGTGACAGATCTAGTGTCAGTCTCAGTGTCAGTCTCATGTCAGTCTCGGAGAACAAACATGTTAACTGACAGTGGTAACCCGGCTGAAATTATTCCTGTGGATAGACTAACCTGTTTATTATTATATATCGAGTATTCCTTGGGATGGTGCTACATCCATGGACTTTCGAATTCGAATGATGAAATATAAGCCCTTTATGTGATGTCGCTCAGATGTCCGACTGTGGCATTCTTGTGATTTACTTTTGATATAAGCCCTTTATGTGATGTCGCTCAGACGTCCGACTGTGTCATTTTTGAGATTTACTTTTGATATAACCCTTTATGTGATGTCGCTCAGACGTCCGACTGTGCATTCCGGTCATTTACTTTCATTATAAGCCTTTTCGAGATGTCGCATTCGGACGTCTGACTGTGGGCACGTACTGTCATTTACTTTTCAGTATAAGCCCTTTATGTGGTGTCTCCCTGACGCCCGACTGCGGCATGTTAATTTATTTTTACCTTTCGAGGCGTCGCTTCAGACACCCGATCGGTCTTCTGCTATTTTATTGGGATTTCCGGAGGAATACCGCCTGACTTCTTTTTATTTATCTTGCCGTGCAAATTTGTTACCTGAGTGTGTATTACCAATTTGCTCATGTACATCATGTTTGCATTTGTTATATCTTATGTAAACTGTCTTGCGAGTACATTCAAAGTAGTCACCTGGCTGTTGATTTGGCCAGATGTTGACGAAGGCGATCTTATTGGATGAAGATACGATAGCGAGTTCGAGCGCCTAGAGGAGTCCCAGTCAGTCCCTTGCGATCCTGGAGTCGGTCACTTGTATTATATACGCTTCCGCTACCCTAAAAAATCATCGAGCCTCACTCCGGCGCTTGATGAGTTGTAAGATTTTGGAGTCATGTCACCCACTTCACTGTGACATATCCACCACCACTTTTATTATGAGTTAGTAGTTATGCCACCACACCCTTTGTGTCATATCTGCCTTTATGTGTAATATTGGCGTACTTGTAATAAATTGTTGAGCGCCTCAGCTCAACCCTGTATAATATTTTAGTACTACTGATTTCTGTATCAAGGAATTGTCTACCAGTAAGAAGGATTTTTCTGTACTGGTCTGAAGAAAGGGGCGATTTTTTCAATAAATGATTGTTGAAAAACCGGTCCTGACAACCTTTGGTATCTGAGCCAGGCTGACTATAGGAAGCCACTAGGTGCGATCGCTAATCGGTTATTAGCGTAATAGGTGCTATTTTAGCACTTTACAAATTGTAGCAATTTTCTGTTAGTCATCCTAAATTTATGATTTGACTATCTGGAATTTTTGTCTACTTTTGTAGATGGCTGGCCGCGACTGTGAGTCACAGGGTGTTCGCCAATGTACCTGAGGGGTTTATCAAGCTCCTCGCCTCCATCGCCAAGTCCACGGTCGCGATCGAGGCCATCGACTCGTCGCGAGTTCACACTCTACCAGCACAGCTCAGCGACAATGTGTCATGCACCAGCTGCGTGCAATTCAAGGGAGGACGTTCTGAATCACGCCACTTCCGATTTGTTGGGAGGGCCATGCCTATGGAGAGGCATGCCATGCAGATGGTGCCGTGAGGCATAGCTTGTCTCCGGATGCTCTTCCTTCGATGAAGGCTCATCGCTACACTACCTCCCATGCCACGTGCATACACTGTCACTATGCATTTGCTTGCTCTAGGGGAGAGAGAAGAGGCTATTGAGATGCTTGTTGAGTATCTCAAAGCTCTTGAGGCAGCTTTGATAACCACGTGGACGACTTTGTGCTGCTCGTATGGACTCAGTTCAGGGCTGTGCCGCCAACAGGAGGGAGCTCCTCCATACAGCACCAACACTGTCCTAAATCTCGTCCTCAGCATCCTATGCACCTGCCATCTTAGACCACCGCTCGCCGCCTGCCTACCACTGAGGAGTTTGACCAAGTCATTGCTCCTACCCCAGTCAGTGCTGCACCACCTGCCGCACCAGCTCCACAACCCAGTGCTCCACGCCTGAGAGCCTATTAGTGAGGAGGAGGTTGAGTCTCCAGCATCACTGGGACTTACCCTCGGCAGGCCGAGGGAAGTTTTTTACCATCTCCGATGTAGTGCGCCGAGCAGCCGTGTGATGTACCAGCTTGTATGATATGTTTATAGGTAAATAGGCTTGGTGAGAAGTAGTTTGTGTGCGCATCATGTAGGAACTCGGAGAAGTGCACTAGCCTAAATAACATGTCAGGAATGTGTACGCACATCCTGATGATGTACTGTATATTACGGCTTGCTTGTAAGATATGTACTGAGCGGTCCTTCTCCATGCGAAATCAAGTATTTTCTTGAAAAAAAAATCTTGGAGTTTTAAATTTCTGCCTTTGCAAAATTATTTATTTTGCTACACAGATTTTTCTCATGAGTTCTGCAAAAGTACCCCAGAGTGGAAAATGCCTCGTCCCTGGACTCGTTCCATGCCAAGTCCGCCAGAAGAAAATTATGGTACCCAGACAAGTAACAATTTCACACAGGGGCAGTCAAGTCAGTAAGGCTGATGAAGCAGCGTTTTCTAAGTATGCCGCCTTTATGAGCAAAGCCAAGCAGTAGTATCAAGAATGATGAACCATATTATCAATATGGGAAATCACCGCGAACCATACCAGCAGCATTCCAAATTGTCTGAACTACAAAAGACACGTCCCCCAACTTTCTCTCACACTGATAAACCTCTTGAGGCACGATTGGCTTTGAGACATTGAGAGGAATTAATTATTGCGCAATGTTCGGACCGTGAGAAGGTACTTTATGCACCTCACTACCTACCTGGAGCAGCTGCATCATGGTGGGAAAATTTCCTACACATGCAACCCAATGAAAACAAACATCACCTGGGAGGAATTAAGGAAAATTTTCGTGGGGCACACATTCCCAGAAGTGTTATGAAGATAAAAAAAAGGGAGTTTGATGACCCGAGCAGAGAAAATGACAGTGACTAGTACAATAGTCAGTTACTCAATTATCTCATTATGCCAACGAAGAACATATGACTGAAAATAAAAGATGGAAAAATTCTGGACGGTCTGGCACCAGCAATAAATGCCAGCTGGTCGTACACACCTTTCCAGATTTCAAAACGCTTGTGGACAAGGCTATACATTGGAAAAAGAGCGCCGCAGCTTGGAGGATTTCGCAAGCGCAAAGAGGACAAGACTACTCATTTCTGCAACAACCGGAACAAGAATTTCAGAGAAATGGGGCGAACAAATCCGCAACCAATGTTCCACGCCCAAACAAAAAAATTCATGCAAGGAACAAGGATTTACGTATCGCCCAGGCGTACTTGCTTCGCCTATGGAGAGGAAGGACACTATGCCAAGCAGTGCCCAAAGCCAAGAAATCGGCCCTCAAGCTGAACAACAATGGAAATAATTCAGCCCCTAAGCGCAACAACTTCAACCCCAATAACAATCACAGGAAGGGTCACGTGAACCATGTGACCAAGGAGGAAGCACATAATGCTCCGGACATCGTACTCGGTACGTTCCCTATCAACACAATACCGCCACGGTTTGTTCGATTCTGGAGCTTCTCACTCGTTCATTTCCAAGAAATTTGCTTTGCAGCATGATTTTCCGATTCTTCCCTTGGAAAATTCCATGACCGTCAAGTCCCCCGGGATTAAGAAAATCACTCGAGTTACTGCCAAGGTGTGGTTATTGAGATTGAGGTGATTAAAGTTTCGGGCAAACCTCATTGTATTGGAAAATAAGGGAGGATGTTATCCTAGGAATGAACTGGTTAACCACCAACAAGGGATTTATCGACTGTTTCAATCGGACTGTGATTCTCACTCATCATCACGGGAAGACAATAAAAATTGTAGCTCAAGAAAGACCAATATCACTGCGACCAAGATTGAACAAGGTGGATATTTCAGAGTTAAGTAAAGTTCCAGTGGTGTGTGGTTTCCTGATGTATTTCCCGGAGAGCTACCAGGCATGCCACCAGACCGGGAAATAGAGTTCATTATTGAACTAGCACCTGGAACCACTCCCATTTACAAGAAACCATACAGAATGGCACCCTCCGAGCTGGTAGAATTGAAGAAGCAATAAAGGAATTACTGGACAAAGGTTATATCAGGGTCAGCTCCTCACCTTGGGGTTCACCAGTATTATTTGCCAAGAAAAGAGGGGGACACTGAGATATGTATAGACTATCGAGCAATCAACATGGTCACCATCAAAAACAATATCCGATGCCACGGAAAATGATTTATTTGACCAGTGCACAAGCCAAGGTTTTCTCAAAAATTGATTTAAGGTCGGGATATCATCAATTAAAAGTACGGACAGAAGATATCCCAAAGACAGCATTCACCTCCAGATATGGGTTATATGAATTTACAGTAATGCCGTTCGGACTGACAAACGCCACCGCATACTTTGTCCACTCATGAACAAATGTTTATGAAATTTATGGACAAATTTGTTGTGGTGGTTCATTGAGAATTTTAGTATATTCCAAGACACCAGAAGAACATGTTGAACATCTCAGAATTGTACGGGAGAATTAAGGAAACATCAATTGTACGCCAAATTCAGCAAATGTGAATTTTGGTTAAAACAAGTTGGTTTTCTAGGCCACGTATTAACCCAAGAAGGTGTTGCCGTGGACCCAGAAAAAGTTAAAGCCGTACTGACTGGAAACAACAGCCAACATAATGATATACGAAGTTTTCTGGAATGGCTGGATATTATAGAAGATTTATTGAGGGATTCTCCACCATAGTAAAACCTATGACACAGCTACTCAAGAAGGATAAGAAATTTGTGTGGACTGAAGCTTGCGAGAAAAGTTTCCAAGAAATCAAAAGGAGATTAACAACAGCACCAGTATTAGCCGTGCCAGAGATACACAAATTTTTTGAAGTATATTGCGACGCGTCCAGGAAAGGCCTCGGATGCGTATTAATGCAAGAAGGCAAAGTAGTCGCATATGCTTCCAGGCAACTACGAAGGCATGAAGAAAATTATCCTACTCATGACTTGGAATTAGCAGCAGTATTCATGCACTCAAAGAATGGAGGCACTTTTTGCTTGGAAATCTGTGAAATATATACGGACCATAAAAGCCTCAAATATATTTTCACACAACCAGAACTCAATTGACGACAACGACGCTGGTTGGAATTAGTGAAGATTATGATGTTGGCATTCAAACCATCCAGGAAAGGCGAATGAGTGCAGATGCTCTCAGCCGAAACCCAAGCTCGAGCAACGACAGTCTACAAACGTGAGCACTGAGTTTCAGCGGGAGTTTGCCAAACTCAACATGGTGTTGGTACTGAAGCACCTGTGTCAAATTTGGAAATACAGCCCACCCTAATGGATCAGATTAAGAAAGCTCAGCATGTACACCCCAGCATCGAAGGCATAAAGAAAAGTGAGTCTAGGCAGGCCTCAGAATTCGTCGTAGACGACAAGGGAATATTATGGTCGGAGACAGGCTATGCGTACCAAATATAGAGGACCTCAAACAGCAAATTTTGACCGAAGGCCACACCGCTCCATATTCAATCCACCCTGGAGGAACCAAAATGTACAAGGACATTCAGGAAAAAAATTGGTGGCACGGTATAAAGAGGGATATAGCCACATTCATTCCATGTGTGATTCATGTCAACACATTAAAGCCGAGCACCAAAAACCAGCAGGACTATTACAGCCAAACGGGATACCTGATGGAAATGGGACGAAACGGAATGGATTTATTGTCGGACTACCTCGGTCACGACCGGAAATGATGCCATATGGGTCATCACAGATAGATTAACCAAGGTGGCACATTTATTCCAGTAAAGACAACCACACCCACTCAGAAGCTTGCCAGACTTATCTCTCCGTATTGTTTGTCTGCATGGAATTCCAAAGACTGTAATATCCGACAGAGGCACTCAATTTGTCTCCAGATTTTGGGATCATTTACAACAAGCTCTGGGAACTCAACTAGTGTTCAGTACAGCATACACACCCCAGACTGGAGGACAGACTGAACGTGTGAACCAAATTTAGAAGACATGCTGAGAGCCTGTGTCTCACCTATGGAAATAGTTGGGAAGAAAGCTTGGTATGCCGAGTTCGCGTACAACAACAGTTACCAAGCCAGTCTACAAATGGCACCTTTTGAAGCCTTGTATGGGCGAAGATGTCGTACCCATTAAATGGTCAGAGACAGGAGACATTCGTATCTTCGGCCCAGACATGCTCAAGGAAGCTGAGGAGAAAGTTAAACTAACAGGGATTGACTCAAGACAGCCCAGAGCCGGCAAAAGAGTTATTACGATCAAAAACATCGTGAAGTCCGTTTTGAACCCGGTGAATATGTGTATCTACGAGTATCCCCTATGAGGGGCCTGCAACGATTCAAAGTTAGGAAAGCTGGCACCACGATTTATTGGACCCTTCTGTGTGATTGCACGAAGGGCACAGTGGCCTACCAGCTAGACCTACCTGAAGAACTGACAGACGTCCATAACGTGTCCACATCTCCACAGTTGAGGAAATGTGTAAGCAATCTAGAGAGCATGTATCTCATGAGAGCATTGACGTGCAACCAGACCTCACCTACAGGGAAAGTCCAATAAAAATATTGGAGGAGTCTGAAAGAAGGACCCGTCAGAAGACAATTAAGTTTTTCAAGGTTCAGTGGAGCAATCACACCGAGGATGAAGCGACATGGGAAAGAGAGGATTTTCTTCGGGCAGAGTACCCACACCTATTTGAGGATCAGCTGAAATCTCGGGGACGAGATTTTTCTAAGGGGGTAGATGTTGTAACACCCCAAAAATTTTGGTTTGATTTTTTTTACCAAATTCTTTATTTGATTTAAAGGAGGTTATTTGAATTTTTCTAAAGAGGGGCTCTCCTTCTCAAATCCTTTTTATGACAAATCTTTTATGAGTCCTTCTCAATCTTGATTCTGGTCTTGAGGGTTTTTCAACATGTGTTGGTCCAACACAAATACTTGGGTTGTTTACTATTTCTTTATTAGAACGAATTCCTAAATTTTTGGATTTATCTTTCCCTATCAAAAATACTTCTTGCATGACCTATGTTGTAAATTTTCTTCCTAAACCCTCTCCTACTTTGGGTCAAGCCAAGCATCCAATTCCAGCAAGTTTCAACCTCTTTTAGATTTTATTCTATTTATTTTAACCTCAAACTTTTTTCTGTAATTTATTGGACCCTTGGGATTTTCAAAGGAAGTACCAGATTCCTTGAGCTATAATCCCAAGTAAAATTATAGCTACTCCTTGGACACCTAAACCTAGATCCATCAAGAGCTGCTGGTCCACAGTTAAATTTTTCAAAATTTGCTTACTGCAAGTTTGGACCAGGTTTGCTATTTTTGGTGAAATTCATTCTTTTCCCTTTCTAAAAATTCTGAGAAAATTCAGGTAGTTCTGGATGCATCAAGAGACCACCCCTCCAAGTTTCGACTCCAGAAAAATTTCCATGTGGTCAAACATTTCGTCGAACAGCTGGCGTGCACTGTTTCAGTCAAATTCAGAGTTTCAGTGTTAAGCTTCAGGTGACAGTGTCGTTTTCGTCGAGCTCCGCGTCAATCTCGCCAGTGCGCGCGTTGGCCGTTGCTCCTGTTCTCCTTCTTACCTGGGCGTCGCACGAGCGGTTGGCCGGTTGTGGGCACGTGGTGAGCTGGCACGCCGGCACCGCCCCCTTCCACGGCAACAGGGCCGTCGGCAGTCATCGCCGAGGCCTCCCTTGCAAAACGCCGCAGCACAGCACGCCCAAACCACCAGGGACCCGCGTGGCCATCCCTCACCTGCACGCGCACGGCAGAGCCGTCGGCGTGGCCTGAGCAGTGCAGAGCACGTCTCTGCAATCGCCGTGGCCGTAAGCCACCTTTCCATCGAACGGCGAGTCCCCTGCATAACCAGCTTGGTTTAGTGCTAATATGGAGACTAGAGAGGTGCAGAGATGCCCGCAGCCGTAACCTCCCTGCTAACGCGCCGACCGCCGTGATCCGCACAGAGTAAATCTCCGTCACGGCAACCCCCATCACCCGCCTATAAATAGAAGGCCCCGAGCCATCCAGCACCTCAGCACCAATCCACTCTCCTCAGAACCACGCTCCACTCATTAGAGGGCCTCGGGAGGGTCTTATTCCTCGCCTCCGGCCACTTGATCCGCTTCGGGCTCCGGCTAAATCCTCTTTGGTGAGTGAGCTCCCGCAGCCCAGATTGGTCAGCCGCCTCTAGTGCACTCACTCCCCTGACCCGCGCGTCAATTGGCGTCTCGCGCTCTCCTCGGTGAGATCCATCCCCGCCCGACGCCGCCGTCCGCCGTAGAGGAATGGTCGTCGACGTGGTACTCGCCGACGACCAATTCCACACCAACCGACGCGGAATTGTCCGTAAGTGCAACCATCCCCTTGCCCTTCTAGTTCACCGTCGATCGTCGCCGGCGTTCACCGTTGCTTGGCGCCGGCTAGCTCTTTTTAAACCTGACGGGTGGGACCCCCTCGTCAGCCTCCTTCTTCTTATTCGAACTGTTTTTTTTAAGACGCCTTCGGCAGAATACGTTTTCTCTTGGTTGGCGTATTTCTATCTGAAACGTTTTTTGTTTATTCAAACTAGCCCCTAGACGGTTTTCGTTTCTTACAGATTGGTCCCTGGACTACACATTTATAACTTTTAAACAAAGATGATTTTGAGTTGATTCTTTTTCTGTCATCTCTATTTTTACCTAGTTTTTTATCACATTTATTTGAAAAATATTTGGAAATATTTTATGCACGCACGGTATTTACGTTAGAATCCGAATTTTATTGTAACGTAGATACCGAAGGAGGTGACAGTGCCGTCAACTTCGCCGAGCTAGACTCCGACTACTCCGAACCAGGCAAGCATGTTTGAACCTTTGATATGATGAGTGTTTTTCATGTTTGTTGAGTGGTTTTCTCATGGCATGTTATATAAGCATTTGTTGAATGTTATATTTCATGCAAGGTAAGTGCAAGTGAGCTACAAACTTGATGTGATCATGAGATGGTGAAACAACCTAATCATGTGGTGCATGATAGGTTGCAAGATGGTATGTTGGAGCATGCCAGTTCTAAAACAAACTATTTAACTCTAGTGTTGACATAGATCGAGTCTTGTTCCCGTTCGCCTTCTTTTCGTGCTGCCACAGTTTTCTGCAAAGAATGTGGTTTAGTAAGTTGCAAACCTCTTTCCATGTACAACACAAATAGAGGGGTCGTGATGAGGGTTCCATGGCCCTGGATTAAAGCCCGTCATCGGTCAGGGGGCATGGGTGTTTCCGGTTGGGACCGAGAGGGGGGGGGCCCCCTTAGAGCGCGCATAAATTTGATCCCATGCTATTCGAGGTGTTGGCCTCCCCGTCTTAGAGTTTTTCTTGAGCGTTGCTAGGGTGATTCTGGCAGCGGGATGTCGAATGGGTGTGTACTGGTTAGATGTGTTTTCTTCTAAAATACCGTGGACGGAACTTGTCCTTGTGACTACTGAAATCCGTTGGCTGTGGATAAAAAGTACCAACTCTGCAGAGTAAAAACTATTCGAGTATCCATGTCCTCGGTCAAGGACGTTGGTTGACAGATCTAGTGTCAGTCTCAGTGTCAGTCTCAGTGGTCAGTCTCTGGAGAACACAAATGTAACTGACAGTGGTAAACCCGGCTGAATATTATTCCTGTGGATAGACTAACCTGTTTATTATTATATACCGAGTATTCTGGGATGGTGCTACCTCCATGGACTTCTCGAATTCGAATGATGAAATATAAGCCCTTTATGTGATGTCGCTCAGACGTCCGACTATGACATTCTTGTGATTTACTTTTGAATAAGCCCTTTATGTGATGTCGCTCAGACATCCGACTGTGGCATTTTTGAGATTTTCTTTTGATATAAGCCCTTTATGTGATGTCGCTCAGATGTCCGACTGTGGCATTCCGGTCATACTTTCATTATAAGCCCTTTTCGAGATGTCGCATTCGAACGTCCGACTGTGGCACGTACTGTCATTTAATTTTCAGTATAAGCCCTTTATGTGGTGTCGCCCTGACGCCCGACTGCGGATGTTAATTTATTTTTACCTTTCGAGGCGTCGCTTCAGACACCCGATCGGTCTTCTGCTATTTTATTGGGATTTCGGGAGGAATACCGCCTGACTTCCTTTTTATTTATCTTGCGTGCAAATTTGTTACCTGAGTGTTGATTACCAATTTTCATGTACATCATGTTTGCATTTGTTATATCTATGTCCAAACTGTCTTGCGAGGACATTCAAAGTACTCACCTGGCTGTTGATTTGGCCAGATGTTGACGAAGGCGATCTTATGGATGAAGAATACGATGCGAGTCCGATGCCTAGAGGAGTCCCAGTCAATCCCTTGCGATCCTGGAGTCGGTCACTTGTATTTATACGCTTCCGACCTAATAAAATCATCGAGCCTCACTCCGGCGCTTGATGATGTTAAGATTTTGGAGTCATGTCACCACTTCACGTGACATATCACCACCACTTTTATTACGAGTTAGTAGTTATGCACCACACCCTTTGTGTCATATCCACCTTTATGTGTAATATTGGCGTACTTGTAATAAATTGTTGAGCAGCCTCAGCTCAACCCTGTATAATATTTTATGTACTGGATTTCTGTATCAAGGAATTGTCTACCAGTAAGAAGGATTTTTCTGTACTAGTCTGAAGAAAGGGGCGATTTTTCAATAAATGATGTTGAAAAACCGGTCCTGACAAAACGTCATCATTTTCAACCCTTTCTGACTTCATTTGCTATTTTTTATGCATTTACAGATTTTTTTTGAGCTAAACTACCCTGAAATTGAAAAGCACTACAAATGAACTCTGAAAATGTTGAAAGTTGGCATGGTATCATCATTTCACCCACATAGCATGTGCTAAAAAGTTGAGAGGGTACGGCAAAAACAGGATGCATTCGGGTACAAAATGGACAATCTCTTTCGAAGTATCAGGGTTCCAGACGAAAACTCATCTGTTACAAAGGCATTTCATTTTTTTAAACTTATTTCAACTCCAGAATTTTGTGCATTCAGTATGCACCATTCAAAGCCACGTCATCAATTTTCAACCCTTTCTGACTCATTTGCTATTTTTCATGCATTTACTGATTTTTTTAGCTAAACGACCCTGAAATTGAAAAGCACTACAAATGAACTCTGAAAAGGTTGAAAGTTGGCATGGTATCATCATTTCACCCACATAGCATGTGCTAAAAAGTAGAGGGGTTACGGCAAAAACAGGATGCACTTCATGTACAAAATGGACAATCTCTTTCGAAGTATCAGGGTTTCGGACGAAAACTCATTTGTTACAAAGGCATTTCATTTTTTTAAACTTATTTCAACTCTAGACTTTTTGTGCGTTCAGTATGCACCATTCAAAGCCACATCATCAATTATCAACCCTTTCTGACTACATTTGCTATTTTTCATGCATTTACTGATTTTTTTGAGCTAAATGACCCTGAAATTGAAAAGCACCACAAATGAACTCTGAAAAGGTTGAAAGTTGGCATAGTATCATCATTTCACCCACATAGCATGTGTTAAAAAGTTGAGAGGGTTACGGCAAAAACTGGATCCACTTCGTGTACAAAATGGACAATCTCTTTCGAAGTATCAGGGTTTCGGACGAAAACTCATCTGTTACAAAGGCATTTCATTTTTTTAAACTTATCTAAGTTTTACCAAATTGAATATAATGATAAAACACACTAATATTAAACAGAAGAAAAAAGAATCACTGAATAATCTATTTTTAAAGTAAAGTTATTCACAAACTAGTGATTCACACAAATTTCAAATAATTCAAATTTAAACTATTCAAATTTGAAAACTACTCGCACTAACAGAAAGTTTATAATTTTTTTACCTAAAGCAAAAAGATTCACAAAGAAACTCTAAATAACGCAAAAAACAACTCAGAAATAAAAGAAAATAAATAAAGCAGAAAATAAAAAAAAATAAAAAAAGCCCGCCTACTGGGCCACAACGTCCTGCATACGACTAGAAACCCAACCTATAGTTGGGCCAGGATGCAGGCCCGCAAGGCCCAGTAGGTCCACAGGGCAGCGCAGCAGAGGTAGGCCCAGAAGGCTTACTTTAGAGAGGAGCTTGAAGGAGCAGCCGCGGCTGGGTTTATAAACCAGTGCGGCTGCCCTTCGCTCGGCGAGGTGGGACTAAACTTGTGCACCGCGGGTGGCAGCGCACCACCTTTAGTCGCGGTTGGTGGCTCCAACCGCGACTAAAGGGGGGTCTTTAGTCCCGGTTGGAGCCACCAACCGCGACTAAAGGTGGTCGCTTCCCGCCGCTTCGCCTGGCCTAGATTGACCTTTAGTCCCGGTTGGAGCCACCAACCGCGACTAAAGGTGGTCGCTTCCCGCCGCTTCGCCTGGCCTAGATTGACCTTTAGTCCCGGTTGGTGGCTCCAACCGGGACTAAAGGTCCCTCCTATATATACAACACTTGAAAAAAATTCAGTTTCCCTCTGTTTCTTCCTCTCCGTCGACGACGCACTGCCTGCCCCGGTCGACGCCGTCACCGCCCCTGACGCGCCGCCCACGCCGTCTCCTGTCGCCGTCCCCCGATGCGCCGCCCGCCGCCCCTGTCGCGCGCCGCCCCTCCCTCGAGCTCGCGCGCCGTCGCCGTCACCGTCGCCGCCCCCGACGCCCCGCTGTGAGCCCCTGCCGCCATGGCCGCCCTCCCATAGATCAAGCCCGCACACACACACACACATGCATATGAACACACACGCGCGCACACACACATTTTCTTATTTTCCTATTTTCTATTTTTTAGTTTTTTATACTTTTAGTTATAGAAATGTTAGATGAATTACATATATAAATGTTAGATGAATGTTTTTTTAGTTTTTTATACTTTTAGTTATAGAAATGTTAGATGAATTTTAGATATAGAAATGTTAGTTAGATGAATTTTGACATATTTTTTTTCACTAGATGATTAGATGTATTGTAACACCCCATGTATTTAACAACAGTGATCACCCTTAGTTAATGCCACGTTAGCAAGTTCAACAGTACCTAATCATCATTGCATCATATTGCATTTCAAACTCCTAATTCAAACTTCAAATTAAATTAAAGTGAAAATAAAACTTTTTCAAATTCAGAAACTAAATTGTTCATCATGTTGCAAATAATCTAGAGGCATTTATAAAATTAACAGCAACAATGTTTAGAATGTTTATATGACCCTAACATCCTAAAACAGCAGCAAAACAAAATTATTTAATCCATTTATAATTAAATAAAATCCAAATGAAATGATATGAACTCAAAACCATTTTTTGGCAGTGGTAAATGTTGCACTGGAGTATTGCGGCTAGTTCACATATTTTACAAAACTATAGATGGGCTCACACATTTTAGAAAAACAGAAAACAAAAGAAAACAGAAAAGAAAACAGAAAAGAAAAGAAGAAAAGGAAGAGGCCCGCAGCGGCTGGGCCTAAGTAGCTACAGCGCGGCCCAGCCCACCCCCGCACCTCCTCCCTCCTCCCGCACTGCTCATGCCGCTCACTGTCGAGCACCTGGCGCACGCGCAGCCAGGCCCCCCGCCCCCTCCGAGCGGTCGACAGCGCGCCGCGCTCGCCAGGGAGGATAAGAGCAACTCCCCTCGCCCCTCTGGCTAACCCTAGACATTTCTCTCCCTCTCCCCCACTCGCTCCCACCTCACCCGACGCCGCCATGGATGGCCGCGGCTGAGCTGCGCGGCCACCGTCACCGCCCCGCCTCGCTGACCTGTCCACCGGGCTCGCCATCGTCGCCCACTTTGATCACGCCGACTGGAACGAGCCGGGAGCCACCGCATTGCCTCCACGCTGCCTTCTTCCTCCTCGGATCCCCGCCGCCGTTCACCGTCGATTCCGGCTACCTTGCGCATCACCGAGCCCGCTGCCCAGACCCTACGCTCCCGCGGTGAGCTCCTGCGCAGAACGCGCCCTCCCCTGCCCCCTCTGGCTGACCGTAGCCCCAGCTCTGGCGTAGCCCGATCCCTCCGCCACCTGGCCTCGTCGCCGGCATGGCCACGGCGACCATAGGGCCCCGTGCGTGCCACCATCGCACTCACCGCGTCACGTAGACGCCGTAGCCACCTCGCGCTGCTCATTTTGCCCGCCATAGCCCTGATTCCGCAGCTCACCCGAATAGCTCGCCGCCGATGAGCTCGTGGCGCTCAGCTCCGGCCACCACAGCACCTCGCACCGCCGCCATTCGACGCGCGACACCGAGCCGCGTCGAACGCACCCAGCCATGGCTCCGAAAACGCCCTGTGCACGAATCTCGTCCCCCACCCGATCGCGCCGCCGTCGTTTTTGGTCGCCGGTGACGAGTCGCCGGTCGACGCCGACGTGGACACACCGGCCCCACCTCACCGTCACTGACTGGTGGGCCCCGCGGGCCCCCTTTGACCCGTTGACCTCAGTCAACTGCTGACGGGGCGGCCCTGTGTCTATCACATGCGGGCCCCACTTCTCTAAATGAAATAAAAATAAATAGATAATCTGCTAATTAATTAGTTAGTTAATTAGATCACTAAACACCCACTGACTACTGGGCCCCACTCGCTAATTAGATTAGTTAGGTTAAATTAACTCTG
Organism: Thinopyrum elongatum; assembly: GCA_011799875.1. Classification (NCBI taxonomy): domain Eukaryota; kingdom Viridiplantae; phylum Streptophyta; class Magnoliopsida; order Poales; family Poaceae; genus Thinopyrum; species Thinopyrum elongatum. The sequence goes on from CM022302.1 coordinate 386,065,230, forward strand.
TTTAGTTAGCTCAGTCAATGACATGTGGGTCCCACTGGACCCACCTGTCAGGTATGACTCTGGTCAGCCCCTGTTGACCTGCTGATGTCACCTCTACGTCATGCTGATGTCACCTTTCACTGTTCTGGATAATTCAAATTTAAATAAATAAATAATTCCAGAAATTCTATTAAAATTTTGAAAAATCATATAAAATAAACCGTAGCTCCGATCAAAATACTTTGTACATGAAAGTTGCTCAGAATTTCAAGACGAATCCGAATGCGTGGTCTGTTCATCTGTCAGATGCCCCTAGCTACCTGAACATGGAACTTTTAGACTGGTTTCGATAAATGAGTGCTCAACCTTAATAAAATAAATCCGAATAAATTCCTAATTTAACTAAATCATTTAGTTAGGCAGTAGAACACCTCTGCATACTATTTAGGCATGTCATACATATTGTTTGCATTTTTGTCGTGAATTTATTATTTCTTCCCCCTCCTTCTCCCTCGATAAACGCCGAGACCGACGCCGACGCAGCAGAGTATGACTACGCTCCGGACGAGCAGCCTTCCGACGACCCCTCCTCCTTGCCAGAGCAACCAGGCAAGCCCCCCCCCCCCCCCCTTGAGCATCCCGATATCGCCCATTCTATTCTCTCATGCTTGCATTAGATTTTGCTACTGTTACTGTTTGCTCCTATTCTGATGCATAGCCTGCTTTTGTAACCTGCTTATTGTTACCTTACCTGCCTATTTCAACTGCTTAGCATAGGTTGGTAATGAACCATCAGTGACCCCCATCACTTTACCCTTGTTGCATCTGCTTCATCATCGACTACTCGATTAACATGATCGACGACCAGAGACCGACACCTCACCTCACCCCCCTTAGTTGTACGACTCTGCATAGTTACTATCGAGTGCCGAGGGTGATACCTCGTAACGCACTCCTAACGATAACTCTGCAGTGTAGATATTCGGTCGTGGTCATGGAGGGTGATTCCTCCTTAACCATTCCCGATACGACTCTGTCGTGCAACCCCTCAAGTGTGAACCTCGAGGGTGATGCCTCCTACGTTCACCTTGATGTTGTGACCACACGAATACTTTGACCTTTGTCACAGGCGGGTCGACCCTGAGGGGTACCCGCAGGGAGATCTATGATGCTGGGCTTGCCCGGAAGGGTGCTCGAGTGTGATATTGTGGCGGAGCTTCAGAAACTCTGATTGTCTCCGCGTGTTATTAAATGAGCCTATTGGATTTGGGTATTTGATCTGAGTGGGTCGACGTGCCCTATACGCACTACCACCACGCGGGATAATGGTTTATGGGGCCCTCTACGTCGTACGTTTCTCCCGAAAGCTCTTCAGACGTCACAGTTCACCGTGTGGGCTGATCGCCGGGAATGGGCTGGATACTTCACTGACGAGTTCAGTGTCGCGCCTGCACCCCGGCCAGCCACGCAATGCGCAGGGTGCCCAGGGCGATGGCCCAAGACCTCTGGGTGCATAGGTTAGTCTGGCGTGCTGACCTCTCTGCTGAGCCTAGGTAGGGCGCTGCTTCGTGTTGATCTCCCGAGGCCGGGCATTACCCAGCAAGTGTGTCCGGCCAGAGGTGATCGAGCGTGTTGGGTAATAGTAGTGCACCCTTGCAGGGAAGATACATCTATCGATAGTCGGTCCTACGGTAAAGGACGCTCAGTTTGGTATCCCGATCTATTACTTGAACTGGATACTTGTTTAATTAATTGAAGCTCTAGGATCGCTTTCTCGCAGGGAGTCCAGGAAGGATCTCTAGGCTTTGCCTCAACATGTTTGCTTAATAAAATGCTTTTCTGTACTCTTCTAATTGCTGCAAGATGGTGGCTTCGTGAAGATGCTAGTCTTCGATAGGACTAGGCCTTCCCTCTATTCTGGCATTTCTGCAGCCCAGTCCACATATACAGCCTCTCTTTCATAATGTTGCATATGTAGTGTAGATCCTTGCTTGCTGAGTACTCACGGTTGCTTTGTTACTTCTTTTTCCCCATACCCCTTTTGATGATACATCAGACGATGGAGCCCAGGAGCCAGATGTCCCCGCAGGAGCTTACTACCAGGAGGGTCCAGACGGCACGTACTATTGGATCGAGCCAGCCGACCAGGAGTAGGATCGGAGGCCCCAGGCAGGAGGCCTTCGCCTTTCGATCTAGAGTCGTTGTTTGTGCTAGCCTTCTTAAGGCAAACCTTGTCTAACTATGTCTGTACCGAGATATTATTTGTATGACTGACTTATGTATTCGGATCCTCGTGATCCCTGGTCTGTAATATTGTGGATCTCCGTTTATTTGTGTTAGAGTTGTGTTCTGATATCTTCCCGTGAGTCCCTGTGCTTGATCGTGCATGTTTGCGTGTATGATTAGTGCACGATTGAGTCGGGGACGTCACATGTATATAGAAAAAAGTTAAGGAATTTGATACTTTTAATTATATAAATGTTAGATGAATTAGATATATAAATGATAGATGCATGTTTTTTTTAGTTTTTTATACTTTTAGTTATAGAAATGTTAGATGAATTTTAGATATAAAAATGTTAATTAGATGAATTTTGACATTTTTTCCACTAGATGATTAGATGTATATATGTCAAAGTTTGAATTTTGACATATGCAACATTTGATCATATGTCAAAGTTTGAATTTTGACATATGCAACATTTGATCATATGTCAAAGTTTGAATTTTGACATATGGACCATTTTCTGCACATCCAAAATGGCGCCATTTTGTTAAATCCCTTAAAGGTTAAGAGAATCTATTATGATTCTGAATCCTGTTCCTATAGCCAGAGACTAAAGGTTTTCCTCGTATATAAGAAATCATAATCCAATCATTTTAAAAATGTTACATTTGCATAGAATTTGTTCTCGACGTCAACGATGCTCGGCCCGCATCCTCGCCGTCGACCCGTTCGCGGCGACGTCCTGCTTCAGAGGAGCCATGTCCGGGACTGGGCTCCACCGGGCTGGCACTGGGAGGTGGTACCTTCAGGGGCGCGCCGCTTGGTGAGGAACCTGGCCCCGGGTCCCGTCGTCGACCCGGAGCTCCTTTGGTGGCGTTCGCGTGGGCCACTTTCGGTGCGGAGGCAGCCGGCCCCGCCGGAGGTGGTACGTCGCCATGTCAGGGAGGAGGACGAGCTCGTCCATCGCTGCATGGCTGTGTTGGACGTCAGGTTCTCCAATACCTGGAAGGTTCTTCGGGGATCTCACCCGAGCTATGATCCTGTGATGGTTCCTTCTCTTTAGGTGTCCACCGCCCGCGCCTCAAGAAACGTGAGTGAACAAGATTATTCGATAGTATTGGATCTGTATTAGCTAGCGATGTTCGAGATATTCGAGACGATGTATTCGAGATTATATTATTCGATAATATTCGAGACGATGTATTCGAGATTATATTCGATGATGCATATTAATTATCTGGATTATTTGAGATGCATATTATGTACTATGATTCAGTTTTTCCTTATTGATTGCATGCATGCATTCTAATTTGAATACTAAATTGTTTTATATTTCTTCTGGATTAGTTAAATAAAAGCTATGGCAGACAATCCCGGCAGAGATGGAGAAGAGGCCCTGTTCGAGATCATATGCTCCCCAAGCCGGCCAGATGAGAATGAAGAAGATGACGGCTCACAATATCTGAACAATACCGGGGAGGGTGATATGATATTCGATGAAGACGAACGAATAGATGAAGTCCAGAACTATGATGATCTTCAAATAACAAATACCGGCGAGGTATATTTATAGAAGCAGGCATCTGGTGATCATCACATGTTTTAATTGATTTTGTATATATATATATATATATATATATATATATATATTAATGAATCGATATTTCTTCTTTCAGCCCTCCGGATCGAGCAAATCTTCTACAGGCAGCAGGACAGTTTGAGGCCCGGCCAAAAAGTTGAAGGATGGCGTAAAGTAAAACATCGATGCCATCAAACCTAATGGTGAACCGCGCGAACCTAAGAAGAATGCGAACAAGTTCATTCGTCAATGTGGAGTTCTTGTGAAGGACCAAATCCCGATCTCCATTCAAGAATGGAAAAAGCCAGCAAAGGAACGTCCAGATCTTACTTTTGTTGACCAAAGAGTAAAAGATCGGCTTTGGGAATCTCTCATGTCACATTTCACCCTACCAGATCATTTCACAGATGCAGATGTGGAGAAAGTCAAGAACGCTGCTCTTAGGAAGATGGCGATAGCATTCAACAACCACAAGAAAAGTATATGGGTCAAGTACGTCGAAGGTGGAAAGAAGACTCTAGAATTCAAGGGAACACTGGAGAAGGCAAGAGATCACTGGGACACTTTCGTGAAATTCAAGGAATCGGAAGTAGCTCAGGAACGGTCGAGAATAAACAAGATCAGTGCCACGAAAAAGCAGTGGCACCATAAGCTGGGGCCAGGTGGCTACGAGGTGGCCCGGCCTAAGTGGGATCTCGCTGAGCAACAGATGGTGGATGCAGGGGTCACTCCAGTTATAGTGAGCTGGCCCCCCAGGTCCAGGACTTGGTTCTATGCGCATGGGGGGACGTTGGACCCAAAGACAGGCAAGGTTTTGGAGCGGGCAAGTCTTAAAGGAGCCGACCTCGATTTAATTGTTGCAATAGAAGAGGCTCGAACGGGGGTGTTCACGCCCAACAGAGAGAACGAGCTTACGCGCGCCCTGAAGAATCCTGAACACCCGGGAAGAACACGAGGCAAAGGCGTTGTTTCGTGGTTTGAGGGGTTTGCGGACTGGAACGCCGAATATAGAAGCCGTGCAAGAAAGAAGATGCAGGAGAAGAAGAGGAAGCTGGAGGAGGAGGAGAGGAAGCAGGAAGCAGACCGCCTTCGCATCGTAGAATCAAAGCACGCGGAGTTGGCACTCGCTTTCCAGCAGCAGCAGCGGCAGATCGACTCACTTAGCCAGGAAAGGGGGTCTCAGCAGCGGCAGCAGCTAGCGGATCCAGCATTGGATAGCACCGTCCCATCCATGCCAAGAAGCAGCGTGGGTTCTGCCCCGGGCGATGAGGCACTGCTGGATAGATACCATGTGGATGACATCATGGATAACACTAATTGTGAGCTACACTTTAAAATGAAGAACATATCCATGAAGGTGGAGGACGGCGTTGCTTATACAAATACCCCTGAAGCAACATTCCATTGCAATCCGATTCTAGCTGACTATGCTCGTGTCGCGGTTGATGAAGTGGTGGCACAATATTCGGGGCTAGAGCTTGACATTCCTGGAGGTGACGACGAGCGCACACTGGGAGAGGCCATACATCGTATCATTCTATGCAGAAAGGATTGCATCGTCTTTCCAAGGTCACCGACACCGCGTCAGCCGGCTCCTCCTCCAAGTCCGCCACCACGTCAGCAGACTCCCGCTCCTCCAAGTCAGCCACCGCCTCAGCAAACTCCTGCTCCTCCAAGTCCGCCAACGCATCAGCCTACTCCTCCTCCTCCAAGTCCGGTACCGCGTAAGCCCACTCCTCCTCCTCCAAGTCAGGCACCGCGTCAGCCGTCTCCGCCGCCTCAGCGAGCTCCGCCGCCTAAGCAACAGCGGAAGAGAGGCGCCGCAGCTACAGCGGCTAGCGGTACAACAGGAGGCAAGAGATACCAATTTGGTCCAAGCCTCAAGCCTCTTCCTCGGTTGCCTTATGACCTGACCGAAGAGGAAAATGATATCGAAGTGCAAGCCCAAGTGAAGGCCCATTTTGGACCGAAACCGCCCCCGCCGCCAAAGGAGAAAGTACCTGAGCGTGTCATTGACCACTTTATTCGTATGGCTCAACCACCAGCTCCCAAGCATGTTGACTCAGACTATGAACGCCAAATCAAGAAGTCATATCAAGCACAAAAAAAGGAGTCGAGCTCGAGCTCAAGCCAAGTAGCTGCCAAAAAAAGCGAGAAAATTGTTCCCCAGCTGGGAGAACAGGTGGTGCAATCGATCCCCCCGCTCATTGTACCAACACATGTGAGTACGGCCACCGATCAGCTGGTAATAACCGACGATCATAGAAGGCAGGCTGAAGAGGCCGGTGTCACTGTAGAACAACTCCTAGGCATCGAGCCCATGGAAACTTTTACCGAGGAGCAACTAAAACGGAAATATGCCCGCGGCCAACCTTTGGTCAAGCCTGAGGTGATCAAGAGTCTATCAACGAGAATGTATGAATTGCATGAATGGTACATGAAAGAAACCAAGACTACCGATCGAGAGTCCCTCATGGTGAGAGTCAGGCCAGAGCATTACTACCATGAAAATGCTCTGTATGTTGAGTTTACAGAACTGTTTCAGTTATTCAATCAAGACGCACTCGACAAATCTATTGTCAGTTGCTATTGTCTGTAAGTGATTTCTTTCTGTAATTTAATTAAGTCTCTAGCTAGCTGTAGTGCTCGTTGATCATTACATGTAATTATCCTCACTATATTCTTTTCTGTGGTATTATGCAGAATGAAGATGTATGAAATGAAAAAAGCTGGACGCTATAGCATTGGGTTCATTGACCCAAATACCATTAATCAAGAGACATGGACGCGTCCATGGGAATGAAAAGACACAGAGAAAAGCTTGCTAGAGTTCTTGGTGTGCCTAAATACCTGTCCAGAAATACTACTTCCTTACAACTTCGGGTGAGTCACACTGTCTTGTACTACAAATTCTGTTTTTGCTTACTAGCTAGATGTTAATAAGTGTATAGAGGGTTTAGGGTAGTTGATGAGTTATGCACATGCCCGCTTAATTATACATGCAAACGTGTGCGCATGCAGTTTCCACTGGATCTTGTTAATCATTGAAGTTGACGAGGGAAAAGTTCAAGTACTGGACTCACTTCTTAAAGACGTTAATGACTACTCAATTGTGAGGGGGATGGTCGACAGGTAATTTCAATCATTATCGAACTATATGTCGGCCTCTTTAGTTCGTCATTTCCTGATATCAACTAATTAATAACTCCTTTATTCATTTTATTTGCCGGCGGGCAGGGCTTGGGAAAAGTTCATCAAACAGGTTGATGGCCAATGGAAAAAAGAGCTGAAATGGTGTCGACCCAAGTTAATTAATTAAGTACCTAGTACCAGCTAGCTACCATCTCTTCAATTCTAGTTTCAATACCATTATCCTGCTTGATTAATTATTATCTGATTGAATTCTATTCTCGTAAAGGCCCTGAAGCAGGCGTCGGGGACTGATTTATGTGCATACTACGTTTGCGAGAACATTCGCATGATGGCATCCGAAAGGAGCAAAGATGATAGAAATCGATGGGTACGTTTGCCAGAACACTATTCACAATTTTTACATCATTATCTAATATATATATATATATATATATATACACAACTAATACATGCATATTGATCTCTTTCTTTAAAGATGAAGGAGATGCGGGATAAGCTCCTACCAGCGGCTCGCGTACGAGCAATCCAAGAGGAAATAGCTGGATTTTTGCTAGACCAGGTCATCGATCCCAAAGGAGAATACTATTACAAGCTGTAATGCCTCCATATGTAATGATCTGCAGATTGTAGGAGAAATTGTATATATATACCAAATTGTATATATACATGTGTATGTGTGAATGGTCGTGCGAGACATTCGATGATATATATATATATATATATATGATCGGTTCTACGAGAAATTCTATTTATATATATGCATAACGTGTACAATATGTAGTAGCGTAAAATATGTTTGAAATGAAAAAGAATTAAATGCAAAACACAAAACTAAAACGAAAAATAAATCATAAACCCATAAACCCCTAAACCTTTTAGTCCTGGTTGGTGTTACCAACCGGGACTAAAGGTCTCCCAGCCCCCGGCGCAGGCTCGTGCCACGTGGTGGGCCTTTGGTGCCGGTTCGTGTTGAACCGGCACTAAAGGGGGGGGACCTTTAGTCCCCACCCTTTAGTGCCGGTTCCAGAACCGGCACTAAAGGGCCTTACGAACCGGGACTAAAGCCCGATTCTGCACTAGTGTAAGGTAAATATAAATAAAGTGCAGCAAGGTATTTTTGGGTTTTTGGTTTTATAGATCAGAAAATATATGATGGAAAATAGACCCGGGGGCCATAGGTTTCACTAGAGGCTTCTCTCTTGAAGAAAACATACGGTGGGTAAACAAATTACTGTTGAGCAATTGATAGAAAAGCGCAAAGTTATGACGATATCTAAGGCAATGTTCATGAATACAGGCATCATGTCCGTGACAAGTAGACCAAAACGATTCTACATCTACTACTATTAGTCCACACATCGACCGACTCCTGCCTGCATCTAGAGTATTAAGTTCATAAGAACAAAGTAACACTTTAAGCAAGATGACATGATGTAGAGGGATAAACTCAAGCAATATGATATAAACCCCATCCTTTTATCCTTAATGGCAACAATACAATACGTGCCTCGCTACCCCTTCTGTCACTGGGTGAGGACACCGCAAGATTGAACCCATCACAAAGCACCTCCCCATTGCCAGAAAATCAATCTAGTTGGCCAAACCAAATCGATAGATCGGAGAGAAATACAAAGCTATCTCAATCATGCATAAAAGAGTTCAAAGAAGACTCAAATAATATTCATAGATAATCTGATCATAAATCCAAAATTCATCGAATCTCAACAAACGCACCGCAAAAGAAGATTACATCGAATAGATCTCCAAGAACATCAAGGAGAACATTGTATTGAAGATCGAAGATAGAGAAGAAGCCATCTAGCTACTAGCTATGGACCCGTAGGTCTGTGGTAAACTACTCACACATCATTGAAAGGGCAGTAGGGTTGGTGTAGAGGCCCTCCGTGATCGAATCTCCCTCCGGTGGAGTGCCGGAAAAGGCCCCAAGATGGAATCTCACGAGAACAGAAGCTTGCGGTGGCGGAAAAGTATTTTTGTGGACGCTTGTGGTATAGGGGGAATATTTGGATATTTATAGAATGAAGATTAGGGTTAGGAGGTCTACGGGGGGCCCACAAGCCCTGGGGGCGCGCCCCTACGGCTTGTGGCCTCCTCTCCAAGTCTCATGGGTTTCTTCTGGTCCAAGAAAAATCATTGTAAAGTTTTATTCCATCTGGACTCCGTTTGATATTCCTTTTTCTGTAAAAGTCAAAAATAAGGAAAAAACAGAAACTGGCACTGGGCACTAGGTTAATAAGTAAGTCCCAAAAATAATATAAAATAGCATATTAATGCATATAAAATATCCAAAATAGATAATATAATAGCATGGAACAATCAAAAATTATAGATACGTTGGAGACGTATCACCCCCTTATCCAACAGTGGTTCTAGCTCAATCCGGCGAAGCTTGCGAGTGGAGAGAGGAAGCCCCAAATAAGTGCAAGGGAACGATCCGCTCGGTCCACCGAATTGTTGGAGCAGCCCAGGAATATCTAGCCCGTTGCATTGGATTGGGTACAGGACACATTTTGCCTCATTTATCCTTAGTCCAGAAATCACTCCAAAGCTCGAGAGAATCCTCTTCAAAGCAGCAAGCTCCAAATAGCAAGGGTTCACAAAGAGTGTCGCATCATCCGCATAGAAACTCGTCCGTAGATGGGCAACACGTAAGGGGATAGGGGACATAATGTTCGCCTTAGTTGCCCTCTAAAACAGATGCTGAAGCGGGTCCATGGCAATAATGAAAAGCATGGTGTACAAAGGGCCCCCTGCCTTAAACCCTTCCTATGCAGGAAAGGGATACCAGGGGATCCATTAAGCATAACGTGAGAGGAAGCAGTCGCAAGCAGGATGCTAATCATATTTGTCCAGCGCTGACTGATACGTCTCCAACGTATCTATAATTTTTTATTGTTCCATGCTATTATATTATCACTCTTGGATGTTTTACAATCATTTTATAGCAACTTTATATCATTTTTTGGGACTAACCTATTGACATAGTGCCCAGAGCTAGTTGCTGTTTTTTGCTTATTTTTTACTACACAGAATATCAGTACCAAACGAAGTCCAAATGCCATGAAACTTTTTGGAGGTTTTTTTTACCAGAAGACAACTTGGGAGCCAAGGAAGCACCTGGGGGGAGGCCCGTGGGGCCCATAAGACACCAGGGCGTGCCAAAGGCCCCTGGCATGCCCTGATGGGTTGTGGGGCCTATGGGGGTCTCCTCCATCGCCTCTTTGCTCTATAAATCCTCAGAAATTCCAGAAACCCTAGAGGAGTAGACGAAACACAATCCCAGCCGCCGTAAGTTCCAGAACCACGAGATCCAATCTACACCATCACGGAGGGGTTCATCATCCTCATTGGTGCCTCTCCGATGATGCGTGAGTAGTCCATCATAGACCTACAGGTCCGTAGTCAGTAGCTAGATGGCTTTCTCTCTCTCTCTTTGATTCTCAATACAATGGTCTCTTGGAGATCTATTTGATGTAATGACTTTTTGTGGTGTGTTTGTTGGGATCCGATGAAGATCGAGTTTATGATCAGTTTCTATCCATGAAAGTTATTTGAGTTTTCTTTGATCTCTTATATGCATGATTACTTATAGCCTCGTATTTCTTCTTCGAATCTTTGGTTTAGTTAGACCAACTAGATTGATTTTTCTTGCCATGGAAAGAGGTGCTTTGTGATGGGTTCGATCTTACGGTGTCCTCACCCAGAGACAGAAAGGGTAGCGAGGCACGTATGTATCGTTGCTATTAAGGATAACAAGATGGGGTCTATTCCTACATGAATAGATCTTGTCTACATCATGTCACCGTTCTTATTGCATTACTCCGTTTCTCCATGAACTTAATACACTAGATGCATGCTGGATAGCGATCGATGTGTGGAGTAATAGTAGTAGATGCAGAATCGTTTCGGTCTACTAATCTTGGATGTGATGCCTATATAATGATCATTGCCTGGATATCGTCATGATTATTTGATCTTCTATCAATTGCCCAACAGTAATTTGTCTACCCACCGTATGCTATTTTCTCGAGAGAAGCCACTAGTGAAATCTACGGCCCCCGGTCTATCTTTTATCATATTGCTTTCCGATCTATCTTTTGCCGCATTTATTTTTAGTTCTATTATTCCAAAAACCCAAAAATACCTTGCTGCACTTTTTATTTGCATCTTTTATTTCGTGTTTTATTCAGATCTATTTATCCAAACACATACTATTTAATCTATCTTTTACCTAGGAGGGATTGACAACCCCTCTTACGCGTTGGGTTGAGAGGATTTGTTCTTTATGTGCAGGTACCGTTTACATAGTGTTGCTTGGTTCTCATACTGGTTCGATAACCTTGGTTTCATAACTAAGGGAAATACGTACCGTAGTTGTACTGCATCATCCCTTCCACCTTGGGGAAAAAACCAACGCAGTTGAAGCCACGTCATTGACCAAACCCAAACGCTTCCAACACTTCCAACAAATATGGCCAGCTAACTGAATCGAATGCTTTGGCAATATCCAACTTGAGGACGAGAAGGGGCTTCTTCCTCTTATGGTCCTCTTTGATCACATTCTAGACATAGAGGAAGTTGTCTTGAATGGACCTACCGCCGATGAATGCACTCTGGTTGTGGGAGATCAAGCGATGCAACTCTAGGCCCAGGCGGTTGGCAAGACCTTACAGGCAATCTTGGCAATGCTATGCATGAGGCTCACCGGGCGGTAATCACAAATTTTATTGGCGTCCACTTTCTTAGGCAGCAAAACGATCAGGGCAGAGTTAAGAAGCTTCCACTGATCACCCCACAGCTGCTGAAATTGATTGAGGGCATTACATATGTCATCGGCGATCAAGGACCAGAATCTCTTGAAGAAGCCTTTGATGAAACCATCCGGCCCTGGAGCTTTCTCGTCATTAATGTCAAATACTGCCCCCTTGATTTCCTCTCTATTGAACTAAGATTCCAAGTGCTGCAAATTAGAGGATTGAATGCCCAGGGCCGCCCAATTCATTTTGATCCCAGGGGTAGGAGCATTCCCGAGCAAAGAGTTGAAGTAAGATGATCTTGGCCTTGTCCCCATGATCTGAAACCTCTCCAGAAGGTGTGTCCAACTTGGTGATGTAGTTCTTCCTTCTTCGCCCGTTGGCTCGCAATAGAAAGAATTTACAGTTTGCATCCCCCACTCTAATCTTGGTAAGCCGGGATCTCTGCCTCCATTGTGCCCATTCCACCGTAGTGATGCCTAGCAGTCTAGCTTCGAAAATCTCCTTAGCTCTATTTCCGCCTCCGAGAGCTCCCTCTCCTCCATGGCAAGATCAAGATTGAAGATAACCTCATTAGCAATATTGGAAGCCAAATTGCTCCGTGCTCTGCGAGACCTATTCCACTTCCTGAGCATGGCTGCAGTCCGAGAGAGCTTGATGCGCAGAGTGCGCAAAGCATCATTGGAATGTACTTGCTTTTCCCAATCCTTTTGAATGACTTCCTGCACCCCATCCGCTTTGAGCCAAAATGACTCAAATCTGAACCCCTTAAACCTGTGGACATCCATTTTTTGAGAAGCAGTGGACAATGATCAGATATAGCCGTAGAGGCCGGCGGTAGATTATATTGAGGGAATGCAACCTCCCACTCATTGGACACAAGAATTCTATCAATCCTAGTAAGAGTAGTGTTCTATCTCTCACTGGACCAGGTAAACCTCCTTCCGGACAGTGACAAATCCTTCAACTCAAGCGCATCAATCAGATTCCTGAATCTGCCCATCATGCGACGATTGACATTGGGGTTGTTCTTCTCGTTGGTCCAGCAAATAAGGTTGAAGCCACCAAGGATCATCCACTTGTCAAGCATAGTAGGTTGGATGAGACGCAGTTCATGCAAAAACCAGATCTTGTCCTCATCGGATTGCGGTCCGTAAACTGCTGTGATCGACCAACATGCGCCATTGGAGCTGTCCGTGATCGTTCTAGAAACTGAGAATTACCGCATGCCCCCAGGGTTCAGAGAAAGCTGGAAAGCCTTGGAACACGCCAACAAGATGCCTCCTCGCGAATCCTTGGCCTCCTTGAAGATAAGATTGTCACAGAAGTTGGGACCAATGGATTCGGCAACGATATTTCTATCAACCAAGGCAGTCTGGGTTTTCTGAAGACACACAACATTGCAATTCAGCTGACAAACAAAATTTGATACAGCCCTCCTCTTAGCCAGGTTGCAAATCCCTCTGACATTCCAATTAAGGAGCGTAATATCCATAGGAAACTGGTGGAACTCGGGATGAACAAAGAGGGCAATCCACGCCCCACAGCACAACCGCAAACAACACCTAGGGTCGAGTCATCTGGAACTGGACTCTGAACCCAACAACAATAGCGAACTGATAGAACCACACACGCCACACATACCAACTAACAAAGGGACTAGCAAACATTAGATACAAAATACAGACACCACACAGCTGAGTGGCAGCACTCTCAGCCCTGAGAGGCGACTGTCGAAGACGCCGGCACCTCCGGTGAGTTCTTCTTCCCTGAAGGTGCAGCAGCAGAAGTGAGAGATTTGATTACCGCAATGAAGCCAGGAGGCAGCTCGCTCTTGTAGATGTCCTTGTAGCACTGCAGCTCGGTCTCAGTTGGCAGCCCATCACCGGCGCAAAAGCTTTCTTTTCTGAGCGGAACCAGACTCAACTTCTCCATGGAAGGTGTTGGAAATATGCCCTAGAGGCAATAATAAAATGGTTATTATTATATTTCCTTGTTCATGATAATTGTCTGTTATTCATGCTATAATTGTGTTATCCGGAAATCGTAATACATGTGTGAATACATAGACCACAACATGTCCCTAGTAAGCCTCTAGTTGACTAGCTCGTTGATCAATAGATGGTTACGGTTTCCTGACCATGGACATTGGATGTCATTGATAACGGGATCACATCATTAGGAGAATGATGTGATGGACAAGACCCAATCCTAAGCCTAGCACTAGATCGTGTAGTTCGTTTGCTAAAGCTTTTCCAATGTCAAGTAACTTTTCCTTAGACCATGAGATTGTGCAACTCCCGGATACCGTAGGAGTGCTTTGGGTGCACCAAACGTCACAACGTAACTGGGTGGCTATAAAGGTGCACTACGGGTATCTCCGAAAGTATCTGTTGGGTTGGCACGAATCGAGACTGGGATTTGTCACTCCATGTAACGGAGAGGTACCTCTGGGCCCACTCGGTAGGACATCATCATAATGAGCTCAATGTGATCAAGGAGTTGTTCACGGGATGATGTTACGGAAACGAGTAAAGAGACTTGCCGGTAACGAGATTGAACAAGGTATCGAGATACCGACGATCGAATCTCGGGCAAGTATCGTACCGATAGACAAAGGGAATTGCGTACGGGATTGATTGAATCCTCGACATCGTGGTTCATCCGATGAGATCATCGAGGAGCATGTGGGAGCCAACATGGGTATCTAGATCCCGCTGTTGGTTATTGACCGGAGAGTCGTCTCGGTCATGTCTGCGTGTCTCCCGAACCCGTAGGGTCTACACACTTAAGGTTCGGTGACGCTAGGGTTATAGAGATATTAGTATGCGGTAACCCGAAGGTTGTTCGGAGTCTCGGATGAGATCCTAGACGTCACGAGGAGTTCCGGAATGGTCCGGAGGTAAAGATTTATATATGGGAAGTCCTATTTTGGCCACCGGAAAATGTTCGGGATTTTTCGGTATTGTACCGAGAAGGTTCTAGAAGGTTCCGGAGTGGGGCCCACCTGCATGGGGGGACCCACATGAACGTGGGTAGTGGGGGCAAGGCCCCACACCCCTAGTCAAGGCGCACCAAGATTCCCCCTTAGAAGGAATAAGATCATATCCCGAAGGGATAAGATCAAGATCCCTAAAAAGGGGGGATAACAATCGGTGGGGAAGGGAAAGGATGGGATTTCTTTCCTTCCACCTTTGCCAATGCCCCAATGGACTTGGAGGGCAAGAAACCAGCCCCCTCCACCCCTATATATAGTGGGGAGGTGCATGGGAGAAACAGCTCAGCCCCTGGCGCCTCCCTCTCCCTCCCGTGACACCTCTTCCTCCTCCAGTAGCGCTTGGCGAAGCCCTGCTGAAATCCCGCTGCTTCCACCACCACACCGTCGTGCTGCTGGATCTCCATCAACCTCTCATCCCCCCTTGCTGGATCAAGAAGGAGGAGACGTCTCTGCTCCGTACGTGTGTTGAACGCGGAGGTGCCGTCCGTTCGGCGCTCGGTCATCGGTGATTTGGATCACGACGAGTACGACTCCATCAACCCCGTTCTCTTGAACGCTTCCGCTCGCGATCTACAAGGGTATGTAGATACACTCCCCTCTCACTCGTTGCTAGATGACTCCATAGATTGATCTTGGTGATGCGTAGAAAATTTTAAAATTCTGCTACGTTCCCCAACAGTGGTATCAAAGCCAGGTTTATGCGTAGTATCTTGCACAAGTAGAACACAAAGTAGTTGTGGGCGTCGATTTGTCAATCTTCTTGCCGTTACTAGTCTTATCTTGATTCGGCAGCACTGTGGGATGAAGCGGCCCGGACCGACCTTACACGTACGCTTACGTGAGACAGGTTCCACCGACTGACATGCACTAGTTGCATAAGGTGGCTAGCGGGTGTCTGTCTCTCCCACTTTAGTCGGATCGGATTCGATGAACAGGGTCCTTATGAAGGGTAAATAGAAATTGGCATATCACGTTGTGGTTTTGGCGTAGGTAAGAAACGTTCTTGCTAGAAACCTATAGCAGCCACGTAAAAACTTGCAACAACAATTAGAGGACGTCTAACTTGTTTTTGCAGCAAGTGCTTTGTGATGTGATATGGCCAAAGGATGTGATGAATGATATATGTGATGTATGAGATGATCATGTTCTTGTAATAGGAATCACGACTTGCATGTCGATGAGTATGACAACCGGCAGGAGCCATAGGAGTTGTCTTAATTTATTATATGACCTGCGTGTCATTGAAATTCGCCATGTAATTACTTTACTTTATTGCTAACCTTTAGCCGTAGTAGTAGAAGTAATAGTTGGCGAGACAACTTCATGAAGACACGATGATGGAGATCATGATGATGGAGATCATGGTGTCATGCCGGTGACGATGATGATCATGGAGCCCCGAAGATGGAGATCAAAAGGAGCAAAGTGATAATAGCCATATCATGTCACTATTTTGATTGCATGAGATGTTTATCATGTTTTTGCATCTTATTTGCTTAGAACGACGGTAGCATATATAAGATGATCCCTTACTAAAATTTCAAGAAAGTGTTCCCCCTAACTGTGCACCGTTGCGAAGGTTCGTTGTTTCGAAGCACTACGTGTTGATCGGGTGTGATAGATTCTAACGTTCGAATACAACGGGTGTAAGCCAGATTTACACAGCAATACACTTAGGTTGACTTGACGAGCCTAGCATGTACAGACATGGCCTCGGAACACAAGAGACCGAAAGGTCGAGCATGAGTCGTATAGAAGATACGATCAACATGGGGATGTTCACCGTTGATGACTAGTCCGTCTCACGTGATGATCGGACACGGCCTAGTCGATTCGGATCATGTAATCACTTAGATGACGAGAGGGATGTCTATCTGAGTGGGAGTTCATTACATAATTTGATTAGATGAACTTAATTTTCATGAACTTAGTCTAAATGTTACATATCTATCTGGTAGATCAAATGGCCAACGCTAATGTTACCCTCAACTTCAACGCGTTCCTAGAGAAAAACAAGCTGAAAGACGATGGTAGCAACTATGCGGACTGGGTCCGTAACCTGAGGATTATCCTCATAGCTGCCAAGAAATCATATGTCCTTGAAGCACCGTTAGGTGACCCACCTGCTCTCCCAGCACTGCCAGACGATTTGAACATTTGGCAGACACGCACCGATGATTACTCCTTCATTCAGTGCGGCATGCTCTTCAGCTTAGAACCGGGGCTCCAAAAGCGTTTTGAGCATCACGGAGCATATGAGATGTTCGAAGAGCTGAAAATGGTTTTCCAAGCTCATGCCCGGATCGAGAGATATGAAGTCTCCGATAAGTTCTACAGCTGTAAGATGGAGGAAAATAGTTCTGTCAGCGAGCACATACTCAAAATGTCTGGGTTGCACAGCCGCTTGTCTCAGCTGGGAGTTAATCTCCCGGATGACGCGGTCGTTGACAGAATCCTTCAGTCGCTTCCACCTAGCTACAAGAGCTTCGTGATGAACTTCAACATGCAGGGGATGGAAAAGACCATTCCTGAGGTATATGCGATGCTGAAGTCAGCGGAGACAGAGATCAGAAAGGAACATCAAGTGTTGATGGTGAATAAAACCACTAAGTTCAAGAAGGGCAAGGGTAAGAAGAACTTCAAGAAGGACGGCAAGGGAGTTGCCACGCCCGGTAAGCCAGCTGCCGGGAAGAAGTCGAAGAATGGACCCAAGCCTGAGACTGAGTGCTTTTATTGCAAGGGAAACGGTCACTGGAAGCGAAACTGCCCCAAGTACTTGGCGGACAAGAAGGCCGGCAATACCAAAGGTATATATGATATACATGTAATTGATGTGTACCTTACCAGCACTCGTAGTAGTTCCTGGGTATTTGATACCGGTGCGGTTGCTCATATTTGTAACTCAAAGCAGGAACTGCGGAATCAGCGTAGACTGGCAAAGGACGAGGTGACGATGCGCGTCGGGAATGGTTCCAAGGTCGATGTGATCGCCGTCGGCACGCTACCTCTGCATCTACCTACGGGATTAGTTTTAAACCTCAATAATTGTTATTTAGTACCAGCTTTGAGCATGAACATTGTATCTGGATCTCGCTTAATGCGAGATGGCCACTCATTTAAATCTGAGAATAATGGTTGTTCTATTTATATGAGAGATATGTTTTATGGTCATGCCCCACTGGTGAATGGTTTATTTTTATTGAATCTCGAACGTGATGTTACACATGTTTATAATGTGAATGCCAAGAAATGCAAGGTTGATAACGATAGTCCCACATACTTGTGGCACTGCCGCCTTGGTCATATCGGTGTTAAACGCATGAAGAAACTCCATGCAGATGGACTTTTGGAGTCTCTTGATTATGAATCATTTGACAGATGCGAACCATGCCTCTTGGGCAAGATGACCAAGACTCCGTTCTCCGGAACAATGGAGCGAGCAACCAACTTATTGGAGATCATACATACTGATGTGTGTGGTCCAATGAGTGTTGAGGCTTGCGGTGGTTATCGTTATGTTCTCACCCTCACCGATGATTTGAGTAGATATGGGTATGTCTACTTGATGAAGCACAAGTCTGAGACCTTTGAAAAGTTCAAGGAATTTCAGAGTGAGGTTGAGAATCAACGTGACAAGAAAATAAAGTTCTTACGATCAGATCATGGAGGAGAATATTTGAGTCATGAATTTGGCACGCACTTAAGGAAATGTGGAATTGTTTCACAACTCACGCCGCCTGGAACACCTCAGCGTAATGGTGTGTCCGAACATCGTAATCGCACTCTATTGGATATGGTGCGATCTATGATGTCTCTTACCGATTTACCGCTATCCTTTTGGGGTTATGCTTTAGAGACTGCCGCATTCACTTTAAATAGGGCACCGTCAAAATCCGTTGAGACGACACCGTATGAATTATGGTTTGGGAAGAAACCTAAGCTGTCGTTTCTGAAAGTTTGGGGATGCGATGCTTATGTGAAGAAACTTCAACCAGAGAAGCTCGAACCCAAGTCGGAAAAATGCGTATTCATAGGATACCCTAAGGAAACTATTGGGTATACCTTCTACCTAAGATCCGAGGGCAAGATCTTTGTTGCCAGGAATGGATCCTTTCTAGAGAAAGAGTTTCTCTCGAAAGAAGTAAGTGGGAGGAAAGTGGAGCTTGATGAGATGACCCTCGAACCGGAGAGTAGCGCAGCACAGGAAAATGTTTCTGTGGAGCCTGCACCGGCTAGAGAGGAAGTTAATGATAATGATCATGATCAAGCTACCACTGAGCTTCGAAGGTCCACAAGGACACGTTCCGCACCAGAGTGGTACGGCAATCCTGTCCTGGAAATCATGTTGTTAGACAACAGTGAACCTTCGAACTATGAAGAAGCGATGGCGGGCCCGGATTCCGACAAATGGCTTGAAGCCATGAAATCCGAGATAGGATCCATGTATGAAAACGAAGTATGGACTTTGACTGACTTGCCCGATGATCGGCAAGCCATAGAAAATAAATGGATCTTTAAGAAGAAGACTGACGCGGATGGTAATGTGACCATCTATAAGGCTCGGCTTGTCGCTAAGGGTTATCGACAAGTTCAAGGGGTTGACTACGATGAGACTTTCTCACCCGTAGCGAAGCTGAAATCCGTCAGAATCATGTTAGCAATTGCCGCATACTATGATTATGAGATATGGCAAATGGACGTCAAAACGGCATTCCTTAATCCTGAAGCTAATCAGCAGCAACCATCCATTACCTTGCCAGAGTTCATGAGGCTCAGTCCATCATTTTTCCGCAACACAGTCAACCCACTGGATGCAGATGACTGGCTGCGTGATATCTCTCATGAGATGGAGTCTGCTGGTGTCGCCGAAATTAACTATGTCACTTTTGCGACATATCTTCTTAAGGGTCCCGCAGCCCAATGGTGGGCCACTCACCGACAGACTCTGCCGCCTGGTACTGTCGTCACTTGGGCAGAGTTCAAGATTGCTTTCCGTGCCCGCTACATTCCTCTAGCTGTCATAGCTAGGAAGAAGGCTGAGTTCCGTAGCCTTGTCCAAGGAAACAAGACTGTGGAAGTCTATCAGCGCGAGTTTCTAGACTTATCTCGTTACGCTGAAGAGGACATTCCTACTGATGAACGCAGACAGGAGAAGTTTCGTGAAGGACTGCACCATGACATTCAGTTAGCCCTTCTTGTTCAAGAATACCCTGATTTCGCCACCTTGGTGAATAAGGCCATCATGGTTGAAACTGGACTTAAGAAGCACAAGGAAGCGTCCAGACGCACCCGTGAGTCGGGCTCATCTTCGGGCTCGTCTTCCCAGAAGCGACGCATCTGGTTTCCCCAAGGCATGTTCCGTTCAGCAGCTCCTGCAAACAGGCCCTCTTATGCTGCACCACGCCTGCCACCTCCACCACCGAGACAGCCTCTGCCAACTCCAGCACCTCGAGCTCCAGCACCTCGTCCTGACAGCGGACTATGCTGTTGGAAATATGCCCTAGAGGCAATAATAAAATGGTTATTATTATATTTCCTTGTTCATGATAATTGTCTGTTATTCATGCTATAATTGTGTTATCCGGAAATCGTAATACATGTGTGAATACATAGACCACAACATGTCCCTAGTAAGCCTCTAGTTGACTAGCTCGTTGATCAATAGATGGTTACGGTTTCCTGACCATGGACATTGGATATCATTGATAACGGGATCACATCATTAGGAGAATGATGTGATGGACAAGACCCAATCCTAAGCCTAGCACTAGATCGTGTAGTTCGTTTGCTAAAGCTTTTCCAATGTCAAGTAACTTTTCCTTAGACCATGAGATTGTGCAACTCCCGGATACCGTAGGAGTGCTTTGGGTGCACCAAACGTCACAACGTAACTGGGTGGCTATAAAGGTGCACTACGGGTATCTCCGAAAGTATCTGTTGGGTTGGCACGAATCGAGACTGGGATTTGTCACTCCATGTAACGGAGAGGTACCTCTGGGCCCACTCGGTAGGACATCATCATAATGAGCTCAATGTGATCAAGGGGTTGTTCACGGGATGATGTGTTACGGAAACGAGTAAAGAGACTTGCCGGTAACGAGATTGAACAAGGTATCGAGATACCGACGATCGAATCTCGGGCAAGTATCGTACCGATAGACAAAGGGAATTGCGTACGGGATTGATTGAATCCTCGACATCGTGGTTCATCCGATGAGATCATCGAGGAGCATGTGGGAGCCAACATGGGTATCCAGATCCCGCTGTTGGTTATTGACCGGAGAGTCGTCTCGGTCATGTCTGCGTGTCTCCCGAACCCGTAGGGTCTACACACTTAAGGTTCGGTGACGCTAGGGTTATAGAGATATTAGTATGCGGTAACCCGAAGGGTGTTCGGAGTCTCGGATGAGATCCTGGACGTCACGAGGAGTTCCGGAATGGTCCGGAGGTAAAGATTTATATATGGGAAGTCCTATTTTGGCCACCGGAAAATGTTCGGGATTTTTCGGTATTGTACCGAGAAGGTTCTAGAAGGTTCCGGAGTGGGGCCCACCTGCATGGGGGGACCCACATGAACGTGGGTAGTGGGGGCAAGGCCCCACACCCCTAGTCAAGGCGCACCAAGATTCCCCCTTAGAAGGAATAAGATCATATCCCGAAGGGATAAGATCAAGATCCCTAAAAAGGGGGGATAACAATCGGTGGGGAAGGGAAAGGATGGGATTTCTTTCCTTCCACCTTTGCCAATGCCCCAATGGACTTGGAGGGCAAGAAACCAGCCCCCTCCACCCCTATATATAGTGGGGAGGTGCATGGGAGAAACAGCTCAGCCCCTGGCGCCTCCCTCTCCCTCCCGTGACACCTCTTCCTCCTCCAGTAGCGCTTGGCGAAGCCCTGCTGAAATCCCGCTGCTTCCACCACCACACCGTCGTGCTGCTGGATCTCCATCAACCTCTCATCCCCCCTTGCTGGATCAAGAAGGAGGAGACGTCTCTGCTCCGTACGTGTGTTGAACGCGGAGGTGCCGTCCGTTCGGCGCTCGGTCATCGGTGATTTGGATCACGACGAGTACGACTCCATCAACCCCGTTCTCTTGAACGCTTCCGCTCGCGATCTACAAGGGTATGTAGATACACTCCCCTCTCACTCGTTGCTAGATGACTCCATAGATTGATCTTGGTGATGCGTAGAAAATTTCAAAAATTCTGCTACGTTCCCCAACAGAAGGCAGCCTGGAGGTGGGTTTGGCGGCGAGCCGGCCGCTGCAGCGCTGTCCCGCAACTCCACAGCCTTCCGCCGCAGGTGTACGGCGCGTTGCGCTCGAGGTGGTGAGGAGGGTGGCGGGGGCGAGCATCGGCGGTGGCGGAGGGAGGATTTGAGGCGGCGGCCTAACTTTTTTTTTTAGACAACCTTGCCAAACTTTATTCAGAACCTTGAAAGTTTACAGGTACAAAAGACAACTCCCCCGGTTGGCCCAACCACACGTGGCGACCAAAGTCGAGTGTCAAAACATGTTTAGCAAGATTGTGAGCCTCGAAATTCGAGCTCCTAAACTCATGAACTATGTTACACGATGAAAAATAACGAGAACGATCTATTATTTCTTGTATGATAGCTCCATACTCCGTCGCCGATTTCTTCTTTATGTCATCCACCACTATCTTGCAATCCGAGGCCATATGTATCTGATTAACATACACATCCTCAGCCAAAGCTTGCCCATCTCGTATCGCCATAGCTTCCAACGTAGCAGCCTTGCTGATATACTTGAACTTGATTGCCGAAGCCCCCAAGAAGATACCAAATTGGTCCCGACATATAGCTGCCGATACTCCAAAGGTTCCGTCACCTGAGACTGCAGCGTCTACATTAAGCTTTGCATGGCCATCTGGCGGAGGTTGCCATGTTGCCGGCCGAGTCGCTGCAATCCTGCTACTCACTTCCGGCGCTCTTTCAGCAAATTGAAGGTCGCGGATAAAGGACATGACAAAAGCATTGGTTGAGAAAGGACTTTCATGAATCTCTTCATGTGTCAGCCGTCTTCTTGCTCGCCATATTAGCCATAGCGTCACCACCACACGCGTAAATTCAGCATGGGACAGGATATCATGCAAAGTGAAGAGCCAAGCCCGTGCATTCATCGATAAAATCTCTATCATAGATTCGACAGTTTCTTCCGAGCATAAGGACCAGACGCTTCTTGCCATTATACAGTCTATGAGGGCATGTCTCCAGCTATCTTGTGAAGAACATAATGCACAGACCTTTGTAGTGGACATTTTGCGATGGTGGAGAAGATCAGACGTAGGTGTTGTTTCATGGCACAGTCTCCACAGGAACACTTTTATTTTTGACGGAATTTTCATCGTCCAAAGTGATGTCCATGCTCCTTCATCCCTGGAGTCATTCGTGTGACCCCCAACCGGCTGCAGCAAAGATACATTCCTTAACTTTGTTCCGAGCAAGAATTTGTACACTGATCTTACTGAGAAAACGCCCCTTTCATCCTCTCCCCAAGCCCAAAAATCATCCACTCTCCTCGTGCATAACGGAATTCTGAGAATGCTCTCCGCATCCAGAGGTATAAACACTTCTTGGACCTTTTCCTCTCGCCAAGATGCAGACGATCTATCAATCAGCTCCGAAACCAAAGTTGGTTTATCTTGTACCAGAGATGCTATTGGCCTCATCATCCCTGACCTTGGTATCCAATTATGATCCCATATTTTTGTATCCTCTCCTGTCCCAATTCTCCTAATAAGTCCTTGTGCAAGAGCTTCTCTTCCATCCATGATCGCTCTCCATATTTGCGATGGGTTATCTCCTAGCTCAGCTTCCAGAAAAGATGATGCTGGAAAGTACTTCGCTCGCAATATCCTGGAGCTCAAAGCCATTGGGTCTTGTAATGTTCTCCAAGCTTGCCTTGACAGGAGTGACAAGTTAAAGATCTCAATATCTCTAAAGCCAAGTCCTCCCAAGTGTTTAGGTTTAGTGCATACATCCCATGACACCCAGCAAGGTTTCCTCTTCCCCCTTTTGCTGCCCCACCAAAACTGTCATATCATTGAAGTTATACTTTCACAAATACCTCTCGGTAATCTGAAACAAGACATAGAATATACAGGTATGGCTTGAGCAACTGACTTTATTAGCACCTCCTTACCTCCATATGATAACAGTTTCTCCATCCATCCCTTGATTTTTTCCCAAACTCTATCCTTCAAGTGTTTAAAAGTCCCATTCCTAGCATGACCCACATCAGTAGGCATGCCTAAATATCTGTCACTCAGCTGTTCATCATGCACTTGAAGGGTGTCCTTGATTCTATCCCGAACCACTTGGGGACACCCCTTGCTGAAAAATATGGAAGATTTATCATTGTTGACTCTTTGCCCCGACGCACTGCAATAGGTCTCTAGCAGGTTTGAAACGACGACTGCCCCCTCGTTACTGGCCTTGAAAAGCAGCAGGCTATCATCAGCAAAGAGCAAGTGGTTAACAACTGGTGCTGTCGGCGCCACCTGAACTCCCATAAAAGCTGACGATTGAGGAACGGATTTTAAGAGGCACGAAAGGCCCTCCGCTGCTAACAAAAAGAGATAGGGGGAGATCGGATCTCCCTGTCGGATACCCCTTGTGGGTCTGAATTGTTGCAATTGTTCTCCATTAAATAAAACCGAGAATGACACCGAAGTGACCATGTTCATGACCACCCTAATCCATTGCTGATCAAAACCCAGCTTGACCATTATTGCTCTGAGGTAGCCCCATTCAAGTCTGTCATAGGCTTTCATCATATCAAGTTTCAAAGCGCAATGACTATTGTTCTTCGCCTTGCTCCTCTTCATAAAATGCAAACACTCATAAGCAATGATAATATTATCTGTGATTATTCTACCAGGGACAAATGCTGACTGTTCTTCTGAAATTATGTCTGGCAAAATTTGCTTTAATCTGTTTGCAATCACCTTTGAAGCAACCTTGTACAGAACGTCACACAAGCTTATTGGTCTGAATTGTGAAAGCAAAGACGGATTCATTACCTTTGGGATTAACACCAAGAAAGTATCATTGATGCACTCCGGGCTTTCTTCTCCTCTAACAATTCTAAGGACAGCCTTAGTTACCTCTTGACCACACACCTCCCAATGTCGCTGATAAAAATGAGCCGGAAAACCGTCCGGGCCTGGAGATTTAGTGGGAAGCATCTGAAACAAAGCTGTTTTGACCTCCTCCTCCGTGTAATCAACACATAATACAGCATTCATCTCAGCAGACACTTTTCGAGGTACATGATTCAAAACTGCATTTACATTGGTCACTTCCTCTGATGTATAAAGATTTTTATAAAAATCAGTTACCATCTCCTTGAGTTCAGCCGGATCCTCCACACTAATCCCCAAAGAATTCATCAGAGCTTTTATCATGTTCTTTTTGCGTCTCAAGCTTGCTCTTAAATGAAAGAACTTCGTATTTTTGTCTCCGGTCGTCAACCATTCTATCCGTGATCTTTGTCTCCACAAGAGTTCCTCCCTATGGTAAAGCTCGACCAGCTGCTCATTGATTTTCCTCTCAGTGTGATTAGGACCCCCTCTGGCTGGGTCATTATGCATCTCCTCTAG
Source organism: Thinopyrum elongatum (assembly GCA_011799875.1). NCBI lineage: Eukaryota > Viridiplantae > Streptophyta > Magnoliopsida > Poales > Poaceae > Thinopyrum > Thinopyrum elongatum. The sequence goes on from CM022302.1 coordinate 386,090,563, forward strand.
TTTCCTTTTCAGGGTCTTCATCTCCCGTCTTACTGACCCAAAAGTCCTCCTATCCCAGCACTGCAAGCTATTAGATAGGTGCAGCAGTTTTTGTTTTAGATCCATTGTTCTCTCTCCTGCCTCAGACGCGGACCATGATGACAGAATTGTCTCTTTCAAATTTTCATGTGTTTCCCAGGCCACTTCATAGCGAAAAATTCTGCTACCACCTTGCCTCGGCTCATTCTCTCTATTTAGCTCCAAATGGATTGGCCCATGATCCGAGGTAGCTGCGGTATAATGTGTTAGTCCTGCATAAGGGAATAGGGAGCACCATTCCGTGGAACCAAGAGCTCGATCAAGTCTAACTCTTGTGAAAGTGCCTCCCGCCACCTTTTTCTCAAAAGTCCAGAAACGACCCTTGAACCCAATATCCATTAAGCTGCAAGTATCAACTGTATCACGGAAGCATTGGATTTGGGCGTTGCTGCGTTGGCCAATGCCCTCATGTTCATTTGGTCGTAAAACCTCATTGAAGTCCCCTATGCATAGCCAAGGGAGAGAACTAGAGCCTGCTATGTTTTTTAGAGTGCTCCATGTCTGATGTCTAAGGTGAGTTTGTGCTTCCCCATACACTACTGTAAGTCTCCAAGGGTCAAAACCCGGCTCCCTAACACCGCAGTCCAAATGATAATCCAAGTAGCCCAAAACCTCAACATCCACATTATTATTCCAATACAAACCAATTCCTCCACTCCTCCCTACACTGCTTACATCATAGGATTTATCATACCCAATAGAACTAGCCTTTTCTACTCTTACTTTGTCAATCTGTGTCTCTAAAATACAAAGGAAGGTAGGGGCAAATTTCTTCACGATCTCGCGAAGTTCGCATATTGTCGAGGCACTGCCCACACCCCGACAATTCCAGCTAATGATACTCATTGCGCCCGGCGGTACTCCTCGGAGGAGCCCGCCGATAATACATTTTTTGCCTTTTCTCCGTTGCCTGCTACCTCGCCCGCCAGCTGATCCCCCTTGGACCTCTTGTTAATTTTCCTGGGTGACACATAAACCGGAGGCATCGGAGGAATGCCCAACGGTGTCTTTCCTGACAGGGCTAAGATGCCCTCCCCATCATTTGCTGGGAGATCCTGGTCACTAGTAACTAGTGTCGGGGCACTATCCACTGAGTTCCTTTTGTTGTTTGCTCTGTTCGCTGTAGCAGCAGTCCCACCTTCAGATTCTGCAGGCACATCATGAGTATTTCCACCGGTCACTTCTTCTTCCTGTTCCCGGCCTGTGTTTCTCACTGGATCTCCTCCTCTTTGAGCTGTGTCGCGTCCTCTGCCTCTTGCTCCTCCTCTACCATGGCCCCCTCGAAAGAAAGACCTCCCGTCATTGGGCTGTGAGTAAGAGACCTCTCTGCGCTTGGCTAACATCCAGCTTCCCCACTTTTTGTCAGTCTCCTTCCAAATCCCATTACCACACTCCTCAAAACCATGTCCCATAAGTCCACAAACCTTGCAGAAGAAAGGAATTTTTTCATATTTAACCACTAGCATTCGTCTCCCCTCTCCCTCCACAGTTAGAGGAGCGAATCTTGTCAGAGGTTTCGCAGTGAGAACACGAATCCTAACCCTGACATAGTCACCCTCATAGTACAGAGTAGGACGGAGCTGAACCTCTCTGACTTTGCCAATTCTTCGTGCTAACTCATCAACAACTTCTGGATGGCGGTAAAGATCAGGAACCTTATGAACCTGCGCCCATACATACAGGCCATCAAGCACGTATTCCTCTGGATCCGTTGTCCCATCGTAGTCCTCAATGACCACCCCATAGTTTCGAAAGAGCCATGGACCACCATGGACTACTTTCTTCCAATCTCCCAAGCAAAACATCTGGAATATGAATCTATTCGCTCCCGCCTCTCTGAACTTTGGCGTCTGCGCTAGTCCCCAGATAAACTTCATGGTATCAAAAAAGGACGACGAACTAAAAGGCCGATCCGTATTGACCCTTGCGATCGCCAGCCATCGAGATTCCTCCTTGAACTTCTGGGCCTTTTCCTTCCCGATGACCACATCGTCCAGCTCTTCATCCATAAGATCCATGTTCTTTAGCATCTCCTCTATATCCACCTCCTCCGTCCGTCCTGTTCGCGACGAAGAACCAGTCGCCGCCGCCATCAGGTATGGAATCTGTAGATCACCGGGGTTTCCCTCGTCGTGCTGGGGGCAGAGGCTAGGTTATACCCACCGGAATTGCAAAATCCTCCCGCCGGCAGATGAGATCGCCAGCGGAGGTAAGGAAACCCTAATCGCGAGGGTAACAAAGCATGGCATTTTATTTTTTTAGTCATCACGGTGAAAAGTTCTAACATTTCCATGTATTTGCGAATCTGACAATTGTCAAGAATGATAATCAGCATGGAGTCCTGAAAAGTATTATCACTCCCCTGCAGCTCAAAATATAAAAATTGGCAAAAATGCAACATATACAGATTTAACAATTTCCAGAAATAATATAGCAATTTTATTGCACATGCATTCATTCAAGTCAAGAACTTCTCTGCTGAGTCATTAAATTTATGTCCTTTTAAATATGTATTTCGCTGAACATATTTGTTCCAATGCCGCAAAAAGACATAAATGAAGGACAATATGTTAGCAATGTTCCAATGTTGTTTGTATTCAGTAAGCCTACACACATACACTTGTTTTCTTCTATTTTATAATCTAAATGCACTTTTATGTATTCGCTGATTATTACCCACTATAAAGAGGATAGCAAAAGCTGGATATAAGTATGTAAGCAAATAATATGGACAGAAGGAACAAACATTGGAACACATACTAACCCTAAGGTTTAGAGTTTTTATCTCACATGCAATCACTCAAGGAACTAAAGCTTGTTGATTACATGGTAGGCAACAATGCCTTCATATATATTGATGTCGATATTTGTAACTTGTGACAAGAAAAAACAAACTATCAGCATATTAGATACCAAGTACCACGCTACACACTTTGTCTTGACTACAAAATATATCAACGTGTAGAAATTGAAAAAGGAAATACGTTGCTCAACATCAACAGTTGTTCCTTGCGGCAACATTCATGAGTGGAAGGCAGGGATGGCCGCATGCAGAAATTTAAACCATCTTCATATTAATAGATTTTCAGCCTTTTTTATTTATTTCCAGAACTCTGCCAAAGGGGGGGGGAATCATCACGGTGTCCATCTCCATCAACTTGAAAGCCATCATGATCGCTCGTGAGTAGTTCTCTTCACTATGGGTCCTTAGCTCTCTCTCTCTCTCTCCTCAATACAAAGATCGCATGAGCTGTCCTGCATGATTGTGATCCGTTTAATGTAATTTACGGTGTGTTTGCTGAGATACGATGAGTTGCCACTTTATGATCAGATTTATTCATGAATTTTCTTGAGATCTATTTGTTTTTTTGTTGCATAATTTTTATTCATATATGCTCTCCGATCTATTCTCTCTTTCTCTAGCTAGGTTTGGGGCTTGATCACTAGAGGAAGTGGTATATGATAGTTGGGTTCAACCGTGCAAGTAAGCTATGACAGTTACAAAAAGTGGAAAATGCTTGTATATGTATTTTTGCTAGTAAGGATAAAAATATGGTTGAGTAGTTGTCTTTGAACGCAGAGTGAAGACAATATATCATCTACTTCATATCATTATATGCATTGTAATACTCTGTTTTACTTAATACTTTGAGATGCATGCTAGATAGCGGTCTTGTGGTAGAGTATTAGGTATAAATTAATGTTGTAAGATGACGGTCTATAGATTTATGGACACGTTGTTCATATGCTAATTATGCCATGAATAGTCATACTCATAAATATTGCAATTTAATCGCTGCCCAATTGTAGTTTGTTATCACATCATTTTTTCTTTTGAGAGAGACCACTAGTGAACATATGGACCCTTGTTCTTTTTGTTTCATAATTTTTCAACCATAATCAACGTTCTTTAAATTCCTTGTTTTGCTTTCTTGCTCATTTTCATCATCTCTTTCCACACTTAAGTTGTATTTCCTTTGTAACTAGCAAAACTAGTGATATTGACAACCTCGCTAGTCTTGTTGAGGGCACAAGAAAGTTTGTTCTGTGTGTGGAGACACTGATCATTGATTGTAATCATGTAGCTCTGTTGGATTCGATAAACCATGAGGTCACTTGAAGGAAACTACTGCTTGCTGCAAACCCTTGCACTTGGGGGCCCAACAGCTTCCTAGTTGAGAGGAAGCAGCCGACGAGCTCGTCGGAGGTCTCCGACGATGACCTGACGATGGAGGTGGCCTCCGACGACGACGAGCCAACGCCCCTGCCTACGTTGTTCCATGTCGTCTTGACCATGGAGCAGACACACTTAGACGCTGTCATGGCGGAGGAGCAGCCGACACCACAATCGGTGTCATCATTCCGGCAGGCGCAGGACAGCAGCCGGTGTCATCGTTTCATCAGGCGCAGGAGGAGCAATGCTACAACCTTGATCTCCTCGCGTATCACTAGTCGATGGAGGGCCAGATCTACATCGAGTTCGTGAGCTCGAAAGTCGTGGTGGCCATGGCCGCAGAAAACTCGAACTTCATCATGGAGCAGCGAGCGCTCTACGAGGCCGCACGACAACCTTGGACGCCTATGCGGTGCAGGCGGTTGCTGGCATGAACGCTGCCAGCTGTGTGTCCTTTGCGCCGGCAGTTGCGTGCCATTGGCGCCGCTACGACGACGAGGCCTGCCCGTCCACGTCCATCGTCGATCTCACCTCCACTGGCTACCACTAGGGCGCAGACTCCAACGAGGAAGAGTAAGGCATGGGAGATGACGGCGCCTCATGTCCTATGTGGGCCAGTCCGTGTCCAGTGTCCTAATCTTCCTCAAAGAAGACGACAACTTTATTTTTCGTGGCTCATGGCCGCCGGACATGGATACGACAGGGAACAACGAGGACTTGGAGGTCGGACGTTTTGTGGGCTCACGGCGGCTAGCGAAGATTTAGACTAGTTTTACTTCCGAACGCTTTTGTTTAGTTGAAATATGTCAAAAACATGATGAATTTGATTTGGTTTAAATGAAAATCATCTGGTTTGCATGAAATTCATCTCATTTGTTCAAATTTGCATTGAAATATATGCGGATATGGTTGAATGGCGGGCTCCCGCATCAGTGTCCGCAGACTGATCTGGACCAATCCACGGACAAATACAAGGAAATCGCTTTTCCAACTGACCGGTCCCATGTTTTGTCAGCCGCTTTGAACGATCGACATGCGTCGCGTGTTCCCTAAGCACCACCCATCTTCCACAAGCCTTATCTTCTCTTTCTCTCATGGATTTGTCTTCTTTGTTGAAATCGCTCCCCGCAACCAGCAACACTGATCTGCTCTCTTCCCAGATCCTCTTGACAACCCTGCTCCTCTCTCCCCCAGGGCCTCCCCTCTCTCGCTGCCCTCTCCCACCCAACCATCGAAGTTGTTGCTTCTGTTGCGAGGGGCGGCACCATGTACTATTATGACCCGCGAAGGGCGCCGCCACTTCTGTGATGGCTGCCGCATTTGCGAAGGGGCCCGTTGCTGCTATGATGACACTGTGTTTGCGACGGGCGGTGCTACTTTGTGAGGTCGGTGATGCGGGATGCCGCAGAGCTACGAGGTAGCGGTCGCCGGTGCTATAGACGATGAGGAGCTTCAACAGCTCCAACCATCACGCACAACGGGGACACAAATGTTGCAAGATGGTTGGCATTGGGGGACTATGGGGGCGCCGAGACGTTGCATACGAGGGCGTTGGCTGCTGCGGTGACAATCGAGAGATGCTACTCAAGCAGTGTCGTGACTTGCGGGCGACGACCGGTTGCGAGGTAGTGCTTCTGCAACACTGGAGACGCTGCAGCAGCAAAGGGGAACAACGCCGGGGTGCTTCAGGCCACAACCGCCATGAGCACTGCTCCCCAAGCTCCTTGCCCTGCTACATCACTCATCGGCATTGTCGGTGCTGCGATGCAGCACTCGCAACGCGAGCGCTCGACACCGGCTCCTAGTGCCCGGCGGTGCTCGACGCTCGATGCAACACACAACACCACCTGCCGATGTGATCCATGGCGAGCGACGGTTGGGCAGGGGGCCATTGGAGCACCGGTATGCAATGCCACCTGTGTGTTGCTTTGCAGCATCAACGGCGAGCGACGACTGTCGCCGAGCCGTTGCAGCACACAACAACCACAAGAAGTGTGTTGCTCAGCCACAGGCGACAACCGGCTCGTCGCAACACACAAAAACCACCTTTGTGTTGCTTGGTAGCATCCGCGGCGAGCGACGAGAGACATCGACGAGGCAGTTGCATCGGATCACCGGCCAACAGAGGACGCGGTCTACTGGCGGCGAGCGGTGGTCGGCTTTCGGTTCTGCAGCAGCGAAGAGTAGGAGTAGGGGTGGACTAACGAGCAACTCGGCTCGTTATGCTCGTACTCATTAGGCTCGTGCTCGTTAAGCTCGTTAAGATTAACGAGCAGAAAACCTGCTCGACTCGGCTCATTTGAAGCTCGTTAAGCTCGTGAGCGCTCGTAACAGATTATAATGTGTTATGATATCAGGATGAATTTGTAGGTGTGGTTTTCAAGATGAAACATGGTGACTACAAAAAGAAATACACTAGTTTGTTGCCTCATATGTTGATTAGATGGAATAGATGGGCTGAAGTGCTACAAAAAGTTTATCACGTAAGAGCTTAATGAGCTACTTGTGAAACTCGTTAGCTCGTTCGTTAAGCTCGTTAACCTTAACGAGCTGAAATCAATGATGGGCTCTGTTCATTAAAAAATAAGCTACGAATTTAACGAGCCGAACTATCGAGCGCTTATTAAGCTCATGAGCTACGAGCTTTTGGTTCAGTCCTAAGTAGGAGTGCTGGCTGCTGCTGCCTTGGGAAGTGATGCTGGGGGCGAGGTGTACGGGATCCGGGAGCCGATGCGGATCCACGGATCATTCAACGGCTGTGATGAGGTTCATCCAACAGCTCTAAAGGTGGTTTATATTCGGGCTCGCGTCAGCCTGCAGCCACCCAAGCACGATGTGGGCGGCGTTGGAGATGCCCTAATCCACCTTATCACGGGGTCACATTCACACAAACGATACAGCCGCCGCCCTCTCTTCTTCCCAAACCCTAGTCACAGACTCCCGGCGAGCCGCAGCGACGGCGGTCGATCGCCTCAAGGCACCGATCCGCGAGCCCTGAGTATGCGATGACGTCAGGAGGAAGAGGAGGAGGAGGCGAGCATGGCTGCACGGAGCTGGGCGACCTGCCGGCGACCGACCGCCGTGGCCGCGACGAGGACGCCTCTCCCCATTCCGCATCACCATTCCCCATCCCCGAAGCAGCGCTCGAGGTATGTGCCCCTCCTCTTTCCTTCCTCCAATCTGGAGTCCAACAAAGGGTGCCGAAACGAACCGTCTCTTCCGTTGCAGATGAAGAAGAAGAAGAAGCAGAAGCTGGTGCAGCAGCCCTCGCCGGAGATCCCCGACAATGCCCTCGTCGAGATCCTGTCGCGGGTGCCCTACAGATCGCTCTGCCGCTTCAAATGCGTGTCCAAGCCGTGGCTCGCCCTCTGCTCCAACCCGGACATCCGCAGGAGGTGCCCGCAGACCCTGTCCGGCTTCTTCTACAACAGGAGCAGCTGCGGCCTCAGCTTCCGCAATCTGTCCGGGAGAGGCCCCCCTCTGGTCGATCCTTCGCTCCCTTTCCTGCGAGGGCGCTACGAGCGCGTCGAGATCCAGCAGTGCTGCGGCGGCCTCCTCCTCTGCAGATGCTGGGAGTCGTACAAAGGGCGGAACAAGAAGAAATTCGGGTACGCTGTGTGCAATCCTGCCACCGGGGAGTGGACTGTGCTGACCCTCATTGTTCTGCCGGACCCGGTGGACGGCGTTCCTGTGATCTACGATGTGAACGATCTCTTCCTGGGGTTCGACGCCGCCGTTCCGTCCCGCTTCGTGGTGTTTGCGCCCCTGAGCAATTCCTTCGGCGAATTCGCGCAGGTGGCCATCTTCTCATCGGAGACTAGGCGGTGGACTTCCGTGGAGAGTGAGTGGCCTTACAAAACCGTTCTTCTTGGTGGTACAGCTTGTGCCTACCTAAATGGCACTATGCATCTGACTACCCATCATGGTACAATAGTCACTGTCGACGCGGAGGGAAAGACTTGGAGGGAAATTGAGGATGTCATGGAGGACAACCGTGAGGTTGTTTCCATTGGGCATTCCCAGGGCAGCTTGCATGCTTGGCTGGTAGATAATGATAAGGATCCTGAACTCTGTGTTTGGGTTCTTGAAGATTATGGTAGTGGAAAGTGGACCCTGAAGCACACTGTTGAGATATCGGAACTTTTTGGGAGGCAGCCGGACAAAGACGAAGCGTGCTATAGCATGCTTGCGATCCATCCAGATTGTAATTTGGTTTTCCTCACCGACAACAAGAAGATGACAGTGTCGTATGATATGGATACTCGAAAAGTTGATGTTATCTGCACTTCTGGAGAATTCCTGATTGGTGCACCTTATGTTCCCTGTTTTGTGGAAATGTCGGCAGGTGGTCACTGAGAGTCGCTGCTGCTTTCATGTACTTGGAGTGGAAGTACTTCACAAATACCAGTTGTTGGGTATGAGCCTAAGTGTCTTGTTCTGTGGACTGGCTTGGATATGTCTCAGGCTCTTAGCTCCTATGTCTACTTCAGTTTGTTCTTCCTATCTGTTTGTGTGCAGATGTGTGCCATTTGTGGCTTTGAACATCACTGGTTAGCCATACAGAATTTCTGAGGAACCGTCTGATGGGTCATTATCGAGGTCACTTTGTTTGCTCCTCACGTGGGCTAAATTTGACACTTTTATCTATCTGAATCTCATTTCAATTGTCTTAATATGCAACTCGTTATCCATTGTTTTAAGTAATTATTGAAGTTGTGATATTTCTTCTGCGTTTGGAAGCATCACTCTCTTGTCTGTTTTTTTTTTTTTGAAAATTTTAATCTTAATCAGTGATGTGATATTGTGCCCTGACCTTTCTGTATTATGCATAGAGGGTAAAGAAATCCGCTTGGTGACAATCATTATGGAGCTGAATAGAGCTACAGTAGATGGTTATTTCTCACTTTTCTTAGTAGAAGATATCTTTGTTGGGGCAGAGAACAGAATAATTCAGTCAATGGCATGTCAGAGGAACCTTCTGATGGGTCATTTCTCAATGATTATTTTCTTATTGGGTTTTCACAGATGGTATTATAATTGGGGAATCTTCTTGTCCATTATCTAGCATACTTAATATCCTTCTGTAGTACTACTCAATAGATGGCTTAACGGATCTGAGTTGACACTGTAACTCAAAGATCCCAGCAAGTTAACTATCTCTTCTTGGATTAGGAAGCTGCATATGTAGCACCGGTACTATCTTTTTGTGTGTGGCAAACACACATTTACTACCTGCAGCTCTATATGCATTGGACACCTTAAAAGTATTTTAACAGAAGCTGTAACCTGATGTTTATTGTCATTCAAAATGAAAAGGATACAAAAGCGGCTTACAAATTTATTTACAGTTGAACATTTAATCCATGCAACGATGAAACAAAACCAGCCTTTCCAATTACCCTCAGCCTCAGGTTTATTCTTTTCCTTGAGCGAAATCTGAGAAATTAAATTACAATGTGACTTTCTCTATGTCATCCAAAAAAATAGCAAGCATGCTAAGCAAGAGCTCAGTGTGATTGACTCCATGGTAACACGGGGAGATCGATTGCCAGGTCTATATCTAGGGAAAAACAAGCCCCTCATCTTTTTTTATAAACGACACAAACTATCGCACTTTCCGGCAAACCACCCTTCCGGAACTAGTATAATTAAAGATCGCAGAACTGATTTGTGTCCCGTGTTTCTAAATATTTTTGAAATAATTCACATGTATGGGGAACTCTAACCTGCAAAGTGTATCAATAATCTGCATCTTGTATCGTGTCTTCTTTCAGTAGGACACAATTTTTCGTAATTTTCTGGAATTTACAAATCGTCCATGGCATAGGAAATCTTATGGGTGGTCTAGAGAGCTAGAGTAGGAACAAGAGGGAACTGTGGGTGGACGGGAGTTTTTTTTTTTTTTTTGAAAGATCCAGCAAAATGCTGGCATTCATGTATTAAGCAGGAAGCAGCGGGAAGATGTTAAGTGATCCGAAGATCAAAGGGGAAACTGGAAAGAAGGAAAAAGGCACAAAAAGGCCGCCATAGCTATATAACACAGCTTAGCCTATCCCTGCTGGTGGCTCTGCAAACAGCTGCTCTATGCATTTGGCTCCTGCTTGACGCCACAGCTCGATGCTTCGTCTTGCAGCCGTCAGAACATCCTTCCTCTGAGCAACTTTGCCCCTGAAGGTGCACTGGTGGCGCTCCAACCAGATTTCCCAAAGCACCAGGGTGACGATTGTCGTGATTCCCTTCTGGTTCAACGTCGCTGTGTTACTGATGATCCTCTCAACAATGTCCGTTGAGTGGTTGAGGGAGGACCATAAGAGAGGGTTCACGGCCTGGCAGCCATTCCACGTAGCTACCTTCTCCCAGATCGCCGTAGATATTTCACATTGCCAAAATAGGTGGGTTGAGCTTGTTGGATAATGAGCAACTGACATTCACAGAGGGTCAAAACCCAATACATATACATGTCGAGTAAAGTGCAATAAGCCCCTTATACTACGGGAATCTATAGAAAGGGGACTATACACATCTAACACCCTCCCTCAAACTCATGGTGGATCAACAACACTGAGTTTGGAGAGAAAGAAACCGTGTTGCGCTGGAGTCTGGGCCTTCGTGAAGAAATCCGCCAACTGTACCTCAGAGGGCACATAGTGAAGAGCGAGAATCTGATCCTGCACAGCGGCACGCACGAAGAAAGCATCCACACCGATGTGTTTGGTGAGCTCATGCTGCACCGGGTCACGCGCAATGCTGATAGCACCCGTACTGTCTGACAATAGGGGAGTCGGTGCAGTAACAGAAACACCAAAGTCCTCGAGTAACCATCGTAACCAGGTCACCTCAGCCGTCAACATAGCCATCGCTCGCAACTCAGCCTCCGTACTCGAGCGAGAAACTGCAGTCTGTTTCTTCGTCTTCCAGGCAATGAGAGAGCCTCCAAGAAAGACACAGTAAGCAGACAGCGAGCGGCGATCAGAAGAATCACTAGCCCACGTAGCATCAGAGTAGGCCTGGAGCTGGAGAGAGCTGGAGCGGCGAAAGAAAAGACGGTGAGAGAGCGTGCCACGAAGATATCGTAGAACACGGAGGAGGTGATTATAGTGGACAGAGGTGGGAGCTGAAACGAACTGACTGAGAATGTGGACAGGATAGGATATATCAGGACGAGTGACAGCGAGATAGAAAAGGCTCCCAACGAGGTGGCGATAGCGTGTGGGATTAGCGAGAGGATCACCATCAGTAGCACGAAGCTGAATGTTGAGCTCCATGGGAGTCACAACGGTGCGCTCATCAACAAGAGCGGCACGAACAAGAAGATCCTGAATATATTTTTCTTGGGAGATGAAGAAGCCATCAGTGGTCGAAGAAACCTCAATCCCAAGAAAATAGCGAAGTGGACCAAGATCAGACATCAGGAACTGTTCGCGGAGACGATCCTTAACAAAGGCAATATACTCAGAGTCGTCGCCAGTGATGATCATGTCATCAACATATAGAAGGAGGAGAGTCCGACCACGAGTAGAGGTGTGGACAAACAACGCTGGGTCATGATCACTAGGCGAGAAGCCAGCGGCAGTCACCACAGAGGCGAACCGCTCGAACCAGGCGCGAGGGGCTTGTTTAAGGCCATAGAGGGAGCGCCGAAGACGGCAGACCATACCATCAGGAACAGAGTACCCCGGTGGTGGCTGCAGATAAACCTCCTCACGCAACTCATCACTGAGAAAAGCGTTCTGAACGTCAAGCTGAGACACAGACCAATGACGAACAGAAGCCACAACAAGGAGAGTGCGGACGGTGGTCATGTGGGCCACAGGAGCGAATGTCTCATCATAATCGCGTCCCTGCTCCTGCTGAAAGCCATGAGCCACAAGACGAGCTTTGTAACGCTCAAGAGAACCATCGGAGTGAGTCTTAACCTTATAGACCCACTTGCACGTGATGGGACGAACACCAAAAGGAGGGGAAACCAGATCCCACGTGCCAGTACGCTCAAGCGCAGCAATCTCCTCGGCCATCGCAAGCTGCCATTCAGGTTGAGTCATGGCAGCCCGATAGGAAGTGGGCTCAGCAACGGCAGAGAGACCGTACCGGGCAGGACAATAGCGATCAGGTGGGGGCGAGGCCGAGTACGAAGGTGGTGAACCGGGGGAGGCGTAAAAGGAGGCGCTCCGGAAGTGGAAGGCGCGTCAATAGAATCATCCTCAACATGAGGGCGGCGAGTGTAGTGGAGAGGAAAAGGAGAGAGAGGCCGATGGACCGGAGAGGATGGTGGAGAGGTGGATGATGAGGGAGGGGAGGAGGACGGAGGGGAGGGTGGTATCGGTGGTGTATGAGGAAGAGTGACACTCGTCGGAGGAGGGGGAGAGACATGAGGCACAGAGGGAGATGTGTCGGGAAGGAGAAGGAAAGAAATCTCGTCCACAGAAAAGCTCGAGGAGGAAGGGCGAGGGTAGTAAGAACGAGACTCATCAAAAGTCACATCACGCGAAATGCGCAACCGACGACCAACAGGATCCCAACATCGATAGCCCTTGTGCTCATCACTGTAGCCAAGAAAAACACACTCAACCGACTGAGCAGTCAGTTTGGTGCATTCGCGCGGGGCAAGAAGAACATAGCACACACATCCAAACATACGAAGAGCTGAGTAGTCAGGAGAACGACCAGTGAGACACTCCATAGGAATACCACCCTGCAAGGCAGTCGATGGCTGCATGTTGATGAGATAAGTGGATGCGGAAACGGCCTCAGCCCAAAAGTGGGGTGGAAGGGAAGCGGCGATCATCAGCGCACGAGCCGTCTCAAGCAGACGACGATGCTTACGTTCCGCAATGCCGTTCTGAGCATGGGCACCAGGACATGAGAACTGGGCAAGAGTACCCTGTTCCGCGAGAAAACCATGCAACATCTGGGAGATATACTCTCCAGCGGAGTCAGCACGAAAGGTACGAATAGGCGTGGAAAACTGGGTGTGAACCATGGCAGCAAATCGTTTGTATATAGAAAGAACCTCGCTACGAGATTTCATAAAGTAGAGCCAAGTGTAGCGAGAGAAATCATCAATAAACAGAACATAGTAGCGATGACCCCCTTTCGAATCGAAGGGAGCAGGCCCCCATACATCAGAATGAACTAAGTCAAAAGGACGCTGAGATACAGACTCACTGGTAGGATAAGGTAACTGAGTCTGTTTGCCAAGTCTACAACCATCACAATGTAAAGAAACATCTCCAGAGACAGGCCCTAAGACACCTTGGCGTACTAATGAGGACAAGCGAGAGCCACAGATGTGACCAAGTCGATGATGCCACTGCTGGAAGGACGCAGAAGAGGAGGTAGCAAGGTCATGTGAACTGGCAGATGAGGTGGCAGCGGAAGAAACATGACGCCAGTCAACCTCCCAAAGGCACTCAGACTCACGGCGCCGAGGGCCAGCGCCAACCAGAGCCTTGGTGCGACGATCCTGAACAGAGCAAGAGTCGGCATCAAGAATGACACGACAACCAGAATCAGTAAGTTGGGCAGCGGAAAAGAGATTCATGGTAAGACGGGGAACATGAGAAACACTAGGAACAGAAAAAGACGGAGTAGAAAGAGTGCCACGACTAGCAACAGGAAGAGGTGTGCCATCGGCAGTGAGAACATTAAGAGGAAAATCAAGAGGTCGAAGAGAAGACAAGGCGGAAGAATCAGAAGACATATGAAAAGAAGCTCCAGAATCCAGAACCCACGAAGATGTACCTGACTGTGTAGGCGCCGACGGTGGCGGAGTGGTGGAAGCAGTCACAGCGGCAACAGAACCCGTCGAGGTAGAACCGGAGGAAGCTAGTATACGCTTGAGCCGCACAATGTCCTGTTCAGTGAGTGACGGGGTCGAGGAAGATGCACGAGTCCCACTAGGAGAAGAGTGCCTCAGGTCTCGCTGCTTCTTATGACAATCAGACTCTGGGTGACCTGGCCTAGTGCAGTAGCCACAGAAGGTGTCACGGCGCGACCGGCCCTTCTCTGCATAAGGAGGGTGACCCACCCCCCCTGAAGGTGTAGGCAGGAGCGGTGGAGCGGTGAGACGAGCAGACGACACAGGAGCACGGGCAGCCAGCACAGAGGGAACCGCAAGCAACCCAGCAGAACGAAGACGGGTCTCCTCAGCACGAATCTCAGCAAGCACCTCCGAGATAGGAACACGGCCACGAGCAAGCAAGTGAGCACGTCGAGGCTCAAACTCGGAACGGAGGCGAGATAAGAACTCATGGACACGCTGAAACTCCAAGTCTGACCACATGGTCTGACAGCAACGGCAAGCACCACAAACAACTGTCCGGAGAGAGTCAAGCTGGCACCAGATGGCAGAGCTCTGTGTGTAGAACTCATCAACAGAAGAGTCACCCTGCTGAAGAGCGTGCTCCTAGCGCACGACAGATAAGTAGAGAGCATCACCAGAGGGCTGATAGTGCTGACAGAGATAGGACCACATCACTGCAACGGTGCCGAGGCCCATAAACTCCGAAGCAAACTGAGGGAGGACACTCGCAGTGAGAACAGCAGCAGCTCGAGCATCATCATTGCGCTACTGAGTGTAAGCAGACATATCATCTCGGTAGACAGAAAGAGCATCGGAATAAGCTGATACCTGCTGATCATAAGCATCAACCGCAGCATCATCAAGAGCCTTGGCTGCATCCCGATCAGCCTGAGAAGCATCAGCAGCAAGAACAGGTGGCACCGGCGGGGTAGGAGCCACAGGGGCAACAGGACATGGCGGACAGGGGACCTCGCCAGAGAGAACACCCCACAGGAGAAGACCACGCATGTGTATACGCATGAAGCCCACAAACTCAGCATAATTGGTGCCATCGAAGATCACCGAGCACCGAGGAACAACAACATAGTGCGAGGAAGACATGGTGAATACCGGTCGTCCGGACCAAAAAACACATGCCGGACGTCTGCCAGAACACCGGTCGTCCGGTTGACCGGACGTCCGAAGAGGAGCGGACTTCCGTCAAATTGGCTCTGTCGAAGAGACACCGGATTTCCGGTAAGTGCCGGACGTCCGGTGACTACCGGTCGTCCGGTAGCAGCCTGGACGCGGCCGAGCAGACTGGGTCGAGGCAAGCGGCGGCAGTTGCTGACGGAAGAGGAGGGGACAACAGCGGCCGGGCGGAGGCAAGCAGCGGCGGCTGCAGCCGGACGGGCAGGCGGCGACAGCCGGTAGAGGCGAGGGCGGCAGCGGCCTGACTAGAGGCGGCGGCATGGCTGCTGGAGACGAGGAGGCCGTCGGGGGCGGCGCGGAGACGAGGAGGCCGACGGGGACGGCGGCGCAGAGACGAGGAGATCCTAGCGCACGCACGGAGTTGCATCGTGCGGGAGAGAGGCTAACCTGGCATCTGATACCATGTTGGATAATGAGCAACTGACATTCACAGAGGGTCAAAGCCCAATACATATACATGTCGAGTAAAGTGCAATAAGCCCCTTATACTATGGAAATCTACAGAAAGGAGACTATACACATCTAACAGAGCTTTCTAGGTGTCTAAAGCAAAGTTGACAGAAGTATTGGTTTTCCCATCCTCGTCTCTGCAGCCTGTCGTTGCACCACAGCCGGTTTAGATGCAGTAGCCATGTGAAGATCTTGAGCCGTCCGGGTGGACGGTAGTACATGTTAAAAAGAAGTTTAACAACATGGCTAGCTTATATTCGTCATGTCTCCTCCCTCCTCGTCTTCTCGTTCCTGCCAAGGCGTGCGCCTAATGCAGGTGAAGACAATCGTCGCTTGAAAAACAACCATTCACTTTTCACGAGAAAAAACAGCCATTCACGACGCGCTGAAGAACTTCCTGGTATCACGTTGAAATTTCCTGGTATCACATTGACGACGATGTTCAAGAGATTACATTTTTTGTTAGATCAATCCGCCATGCTTTATTACTCAAATGGTAAGTTTAGAGGGATAATAGTGGGATCATGTGGATGTCCCAACCATAAATGACAACCTTGATCTAAAGTTAAAGAATGCCTAGCGAGATTATGAGCTTAATAATTAGAGTTCCTTTCTCATGAGCAAAAACACACAAATAAAAGAATCCTTCCAACTTTTCATCTTCCCGATGACACCTTCATAGATCCCTCCTGCACCATCATGAACATCCTTAATCACCATCTTGCGAAGCAACAAGCAGATTTTGGATGCCTAGATCGTTCTCTAGGGAAAGTGCTTTGCGACATGCAATAGCTTCAAGTGATGGCAGTCCAGATAAGCCATGAATCACCAGTGCCGATGACCCAAGTACGTGCCATTGTGATCTTGACAGACACATCACTGCTGCACAAAGATTTCCTTCACGGGATAAGCCTGCATCAACATTGAATGTCACACTTCCATCCGGAGGGTGGATCCATTTCTCCTCTGGTATAGTGCTTGGAGCTACCGACCTAGCCGGTTGTGGAGGTTCGGGCTTTGGTTATTCCTTCATGAATGAGCTTTTTCCTAGCAGTCTAGATCGTCCAAAGGGTGATTGTCGAGAGTGGAAGCTTCATGTAATAGTACATCAATCATAGAAAACAGCCAATTTTTAGCCCTTGGTTATGTGGTTGCAATCAGCTCTTGATCCACCAGCACCCACACACAACGTGCCATCAAGCACTTCAGAAGAGAATATGTCCACGAGTCTTCCATACCACAGGTTGCACACGTATAAGTTGTCGACATTTTCCAGTGCATTCGAACGTCTTCCGTTGGCAAGGATTGTTGTGCTAACCAGAAAAATACCTTCAATTTTGCAAGGACCAAGACCTTCCAAAGCTTAACCCAAGATTCCTCCTCTGCTTCATAATTTGAGGATCCTGCTCTCTCCTCAAGCCAATCCTCCCTGTGCCTCTTAGTGGCCACAATCATATGATATGCCGACCATACACTTAACATTCCATTCTTTACAAAATTCCACGACCAAAAATCACTAACGTTCCTTGTACCAATCGGCATTTGAAGGATCGATGATGCATCCATGGGCAGAAAACAATTCTTCAATCAACTCTTATTCCACCTAGCATTGGTCGAGCCAATCAACTCAGAAATTAACAGAGGTGAGTTTTGCACTAATTACTTTAATCTCCCTGTGCGAAGGTCCCACACGTCCGGGAACATCATGCAGTGTCTCCATCTCTCTCTTTAGGCTGGTCGTAATGGTAGTATCATAAGCGGTATCATGCATGCCAACTAGACTTTTTGAATGACGTGGCATACAATTAAATGAGGAAAGAGAGGATGTGGTATCATATTAAATGATATACTACTTTGTGTCATGCATGACAATTAATAAGGCAACCTAAGATACTAACTTATGATACTATGCATTACAGAAGTAGTATCATATACTAGTATCATATACATGATACTAGCATATGATACTCCTCATTACGACCAGCCTTAGCTGCCTGGTGTTTTTTCCAACACTGCCGAATGTGGTCATGTCCCAACTGGCGAGAGATCCCACGAGGGCAGAGAGCTTTGTCTTGAAAATTGGATTTTTTTTTAGGCATCTTGAACATTGAATATTTTCGAGACAGTGTTCAAGACAGCAAAAGCAAAGTACTCTGCCCGGAAAGGGCCGGCACTGGCACACCGGCCCAGTGCGGCTTGTGCCGCTCTCTCCCCCCAGTCCTCTCGGGTGGGCCGGCATTTCCGTAATCGTAACCTCCATAACGTAACCAAACGACATGGATGTCTCAAAAAAAAAACGACATGGAAAACAAAGGTTCTGCCTCCGGTACCGATAAATATCCTTTTCCCTGGCCGGTGTGGAAATGCTCTTTTTCCATCTATCTATCTACAAAACAAGAAAACAAAACGTATTTTTCAGTGGTGTGCCGACCTGAAGCAGTCAGCCAGCCAGGATCCACGAATGTTACATCACGGGATAAACGCTAGCTAGCCAGCAGTGCTGCTTCTCGCTACGTCTCTGTGCCTGCATAATATTTTTCCCTTTCACGAAAGAGAAAATGTCGTCCGTGCGCTTTTATCCCGGGCTCCTGACACATAGGCAGGATTTTTATCTCGACTTCCATTTTCGAAACGCGGCAAAGATCTTCGCCAGCCTTTAATTTGCGCCTGCCCAGAAGAACATATATTCGCACATCGCGCCGTGCTGGCTTAGCAAGGATTCCTAGCTCTCTCATCAAGCACCACGCACGCACATCACCAGGCTCAGGGCTCCTGCTGGCTTGCTCCCGGCCGAGCGCTCAGGGGGGTGGAGGCGATGGGAAAGGAGCGGGAGGTGGCCATGGTGGCCGTGCTGGACGCGTGGCGCAGCACGAGCGCGGCCGTCACGTCGTGGTGCCTGTGGGCGCTGTGGAGCGGCCTCAGGCGAAGGCACCGGCGGACGACGTACGCCCTCGGAGCCGGTGGGCTCAAGCTCAACTACGACGCGCTCAGCTACGCCCAGAACTTCGACGACGGGAGCTGCCCCGGCGAGTGCAAGCCCGACTTCACGGCCAGGTTCGCGCCCGCTGGAGCGCGGAGGCCGTCGTCGGTCACTTGTTGTCCTTAGGAGAGCTAGCTAATCGCCGTTTGTAGTTCCGGCCCGGCGTATGTGGTGGTGGTGGTGGTATTGTTGTTACCTTCCAAGTATGTCTCTCTCGCGTGCGTGTGTTACTCTTGGTAGTAATCGAGGTCATGCTAAGTCTATATATCTTGGCTGGATGGGCGTACGAGTATTTAGAATGGAGGAATGAAAAGTATTGTTTGCTGGATGGCAGTGCATGCATGAGACTATTTTGGGAATATGGCGGTGCGGCTGCATGTTTAACCTCCGGGAAGCAGCTGAGTAACGCAAGAAGAAAGTGTAAGATTATTGATGGTTGATGCAGTTCGCTGCCAATGACAGCTTTCTAAACGATTTAACTGGATCAGTTATACAAATCATTTGAAACCGATGCACTGGGAGATTTTTTTTGTAGCTTTTCCTCCATTGTCCCTTGGCGATTAGGGCAAACTCTTTTCTCCAAGCTTCATTGGCGAGCCTATGGATTCGCCTTCTCACTGCGTGCCGCTTCGGTGGCCGGTGGCGGAAAGGGGATCGTGGTGCCTTCGCTCTGGTTAGTAGTTTAGGTATGGTTTTTTTAGTCCTCATAGGTGTGGTGCTCGGATGAATGGTGACGCTTCTTCTTCGAGTTTGTCTTTCGGACTCTGATCCTCTCGTCTGGACGTAGTTGACGGAGCAATGTTGTAGATCTATACCGTCTCCTTGGGATGGTGAGGTTAGGATTTCTCTCTTGTGGCGAGGTTTGGTGTCAGGTAATTCAGATCTATTCAAGGGTTCAACAATGACAAGTCCTTGGGGGGCCCGTGCACCAACACTTTCCGGCTGTCATCGACAAGGTCAAGCCGACTCCGGTAGGGGAGCGGCGCGTTCTACCGGGGATAGTGGTTGTTCGGTGGTCTCGAAATCTTGATGTAATTTTTATCATGTTTAAGGTGCTTTTGTACTTCCCGTGAAAATTCGTAATATATCTAGATCATTTTCACAAAAAGGAAACATTTGAAGCCATCAAGAGATTTTTCCCTTTTTTATTGCGAAAACCACCAAGAGATTTCTAATTGTCTGCTTGTGGCAAAAAAGACAATACCATCATTATGGTCACGGAAGTACACTTTACTCTCCGTTTAATGGAGTGCACAAATTTTGAAATGAATAAACTTGAGGCTAGTCATAGTGGGGAGTAACTTAGACTAGTGTCATGTATACTCCCTCCCTTTCGGTTTATAGGACTGTCGTGGGAACGGATCTGACAGTAGAGATGGGGGGTACGTAGGAGAGGGCAGAGTCTAGCTACGGCGAGGTTGTACACTCGGTTTTACGAGTTCAGGCCCCTCTCGGAGGAGGTAACAGCCCTACGTCTCGGTGCCGCGGAGGCTTTGTTGATTGGAGTGTTGAGTTACAGGGTGCGAACCCTTGTGCCAGAGGGGAGGGGTGGCTTATATAGAGTGCGCCGACCCCTCACTGTCCTCAGTTACGCAAGGGTTCAATGTGTGAATAAAGTCACGAACGTTACTGGTAACGCCTATGTTTAATGCTCTTTATAGCGACGGAGTGGACGTCCGACCGTTGCCATCCTGGGGTGGCTCTAGGTCTTCTGTCTTTCGAGTGAATTCTTGTACTCCGAGTGAGTAACGACGGTCGAGTGGAATTGGGGTATCCGAGTGGATCTTTTGTCGAGTGGATTGCACCTTGTGACAATTCCAGTCGGTACCTTCTTTCTATCTTTGTAGGCCTTGGCCTTTTGTGTGGTGTCCTAGGGTAGGGCATGTAGGTCAGGCCTAGGACCCTACCCTAGGTACATGTCATCGTCATTAGCCCCCGAATGGATCGAGGTCCGAGTGAAGAAGGATTTGAGGTTGATTCCGGCCCGACCCAATGTCCCGAAGACACTTTTTTAAGGGTTTGAAGGCATGCGAACTATCAAATCTTCCGTCAGTCGCCTTGATCGATTCTGGCTTCTTGAGTCTCCGAGTGAATAAACATCGGACTAGATTTGGATGTCTCTGAGTGAATAAACAGCAGACTGGATTTGCATGTCTCTGATGCCATCATTTGGTTCGCTGGACCCGGATTTTGCGGGATTCGAATTTTGGAGAAGCGCGCGGGCCGGCCGCAGTGCGGTAAGCGGGGCAAGTGGGGAGGGACTCCTCGATCATCGCCCCACCTTTTTCGCCACGCATCAGGCTGGCGTCAGTTGCGGGATGCGTTGGGATTGCGCTGGCCCACAAATCAGCCACTCGGACACGCGGGGTATAAGAGTCGATGCGGTCGATGCGTGCAACAGTGTCTTTCACTTTTCCCCTTTCTTCCCTGTCTCTCTGCCTCAATCCCCCTTAGCACAGCGCCGCCGCGTTCGCTCCCGTCGACCACCGCGGAGATGGTGAAGGACAAGACGAAGGCGCTCGAGCGCGCCAAGAAGGGAGGCGGAGGGAAGAAGCCATCGAGCTCCCGGGCCGGTCTGCCGCCGGGCTGGATCCAGGGCGATTGGATCCGCTCGACGGTCACGGCGACGGACCTCGAGGATCTCCAATCCGACGGCCTCATGGTGCCTGATTCGTGGAGAGTGCCGGGGAGGGAGATTGAGCCACAGCCTCAGCCTGACGAGCGTGTTCTCCTCCTCACTCATGTGGAGAGAGGTTTTTCCCTATCCCCTCATCCGTTTTTTTGTGGTTTTCTGAACTTCTTCGGTGCGCAGATCCACCATTTTCCTCCAAATACCATCTCGTATCTAGCAGCATATGTGTCTATGTGTGAAAATTTCTTGGGGTGTCGCCCTCATTGGGGCTTGTTCAAACACATCTTCACATGCCGATCCCAGTTAGTTAAGAAGGCGAATCCGAGTGATTTAAAGACTCATGTGATTCAGTTGTGTGGGGGCTTGGGAATCCAAATGAGAGGTAGGAGCGCTTTCCCAGCCATGACTTTTCCCGAGTCAGTTCGAGGTTGGCAATCGACTTGGTTCTACTTCAAAGATGTTCCAACTCCTGGCTCATCGACTGGCCTTCCTCCCTTCTCATTAGATAGAGCCAAGTCTCCTCGTTCGCTAACTGTCGACGAAGATGAGAAAGCTGAGGTGGCGATTCTGGTAGAATATGTAGTCGAGTTGATCCGGGGTGGAGTAACGGGCTTGGACCTGTTGGAGGCGTTTCTCAGTCGACACATCCAGCCCCTGCAAGCTCGCGACCACCCTATGTGGTTATATTCAGGTGCAGATGACTCCACTCGGACACACCCAGAGGAAGTCAACGAAGAGACGATGTCGCAGTGGCTCAGGAGCATCACTGGGGCCCGTGACAACCCGCGCGGATCCAAGCGGATTGTGCCTTTCGACTCCGAGCACCCCCCTAGAGAGGCGAAACTCACTTTTGTTGACTGTTTATTTCCTTTGCTTTACTGTGTAATATTATTGAAAACCGACTGACTTGAATATTCGTATTTTGTAGGCCTTCACAAAGATGTATTCGCCTGTGCCGAATGGAGAGCAGCTCATTGAGGGAAACGAAAGCGAAGGAGGCAGCGCAAGTGCCGACTATGCTGATGACAGCGAAGACAACAGCGAAGAATCAGAGGAGAGCGACGAGGTCAAGTCTTCTCCACGCACTGAACATCGATCCAAGCAGTCCCAAGATCCGGCAGCTGGCGCGGGCAAGGCTGCGGCGTCGAGTGCCAGGATCTCTAAACGCACTCGAACTGCAACGCCGGAACCGACTGAAAAATCTGCGAAGCAGCCCAAGATTGCGGCGGCGAAACCTCGGAAGGCTCTCCCGAAGATCAAAGTTGCGGTGCCCATTGCTTTAGCGTGAGTGCTCTTCTTCTTTCCCTTTCTATCTTATTGTTGTAAACCTGCGTGCTTTTGCTGATCAAATGAGAATTGTGCCAGGGCTGCAACTTCGATAACGTCGGGCATGCGGATTGATGAGGAGCATGTGGAGGAGGACACCGTTGACGCAGCCACCTCTCGATGAGGTATGACACGTTTGCATTCTGTTCTGCTCCATTGGTTGGTTTGTCGACTGAATGAACTGTCATTGCCGAGTGGCTGCAGTACCAACAGACATCATACAACTTCCTGACGACGATGAAGATGAACCTCCGAAAGGTGCGGGTGGTGAAGGCATGACTTCGGGCACTCCTCGCAGACCCACCCGAAGGACGTCGTCGAGTGGAACGTCACGAGCACCGCCTGCACCGATGCTTCAGGATCCTGGTGGTTCGTCTCGGGCTGGCGCCATCTCTATCGCTCCGTCGTCGACTGCTCTGCCGTTGGTATCGACTCTTCCAATTTCCGGACCTGCTGGTCAAACTCAAGTGGCGATCCCTCCGACTGCATCACCAGCTCCTCCGTCGACTGTATTCACTCTGCATCATGTCCCAGAGGATCAGACCAGGGCTAGCAAGGAGGCTATGATCTAGGCCGGTTTGATGATGCAGCGCTTGAAGGAGGTGTATGAAAGCAGCAAGTTAGCTTATGACGCCAGCGCATCCCTTCAAGCAAATGTCCGAGTAAGTGAGATAGTAAGTTGATTTCCAATTGGATTTTGTTCTGTCTGTCTTGATTCTGTACACCCACTGGGTGTTCTTGACTGAGTACTCATTTGGTCGCAACCTTTTATCCTGATAATTTCCACTCGGTCCGGTCAGGCCGTACCGAGTGAGACATTGATCCAGTGGGGGCACGCTGAGTGCACCCACTGGGTGTAGTCCCCGAGACCGTCGTCGAGTGTTTGACTCGGCGGGGGTCTGAGAATTGTGTTTTTTTTACTCGGTCCGATCAGGCCGTACCGAGTGAGACATTGGTCCAGTGGGGGCACGCTGAGTGCACCCACTGGGTGTAGTCCCCGAGACCACCGTCGGATGTTTGATTCGGCGGGGGTCTTAGAATATTTTTGGTGGTAGCAATCTGGATTTGCTCTTCTCCACTCGGAAGTGGAGGAAATACTTTGAGAATCTTTCTCTTCGTCGACTGAACTCTTCTTTTTGTTTATCTCAGAAATCTTGTGAGCTTGGAACTCAGTATGTTGCTCTGGAGAAGGAGAAGATCAAACTCCAACTGGACCTAGAACTTGCCAAGAAGAACTTGAAGCAGGCTCAGGATGAGAAGAAGACCATGGGAGGTAACACTTTGCTGACTGTGTGCTTTGCTGTTTTTTCCTTTCTGTCCTTTGAACCGAGTGATCCCACTCGAACAGATGTGCGTAGTGAAAATCGTCAACTCCAAGCTCAACTGAAGAATGTTATTTCTTTAGACACTATGAAGCAGGCATTGGAGAGGAAAGACAATGAACTTGCGGGGGCGCAGAAGGTGGCTCGAGAGAAGACTGAGGCAGCTGAGAAAAAGCTAGCTTCAGTCGGCAAGCTCAAAGAGGAAAATGCAGCCCTGAAGACTGCTGTGGAGGAGGTGAAGAAGGAAGCTGCTCAGCTTAAAGAAGAGAAGATCGTTCTGACCGACAAGATGGACTAGCTCACTCGAAAGAGGGACGAGCTGGAGGAATACTTGAGGAATCTTGCGAAGAAGATGTACATCATGCTTGAAGGTACCTTTTTTCGTTCGAGTGGACTCTTGAGATTTTAGAAAACAATACCACTGCCAACTCATTCGCCTTTCTTCCTCTCTGTACAAAATTCTGTCAGAACTTCGAGCAAGAAACAGAACGGATTGAACCAGGTCTGGACCCCACCAAGTCACTCGTCAAAGATGATGCTACTATGAACGTGCTGCGACTGAAATCTCGTCTTGATAGTGTCTTGGGGTATATCGCTCGGCTGAAGGCTGTACGGTCAAGAATAGACAAAGAGCTGTGGCCAGAGGATGAGCTCCAGAACGATCTTGAATCACTGATGACTCGGCTCAATGATATCCCTGGTCGAGTGCAAGCTTGGAAGAAATTAGCTGCCCGCTCCGGAGCTGATGTGGCGCTTTCGCTTGTTCGCGTTCATTGCAAGGAAGCCAGGGAAGACAAGCTGAAGGCGCTCCAAGTGGCAAACACGAAGAAACTCCAGTTTGAAGATTTTATGGAGACCTTTATCGAAGCAGCCACTCGGATCGCAGATGGCATTGATCTGGACACCTTTGTCGAGCCGGCGAGTCCTCCTGCCGAGTAAAAAACTTTATGATTCAAACATATTTGCCTCGGAATGCCGAGTGATCCTGTAAGCGTTAAACTCGTTCGGGCCCGGCGCCCGAGTACTTTTGCTTTCGTTTCTGAACTTGATGGATTTATCCGAATATTGCTTTCCAGTTTATTGTGTGTTTCGAGTGAATGGATTTTTGAACTTAGGCGAGGACGGGCTCGCGGCTAATCCTTCGAGTGGGAGGGATGCTCTCACTCGGAGTAGTTTTTTTAACTTAGGCGAGGGCTGGCTCGCGGCTAAGCCCCCGAGTGGGAGGGACGCTCTCACTCGGAGTAGTTTTTTAACTTAGGCGAGGGCTGGCTCGCGGCTAAGCCCCCGAATGGGAGGGATGCTCTCACTCGGAGTAATTTTTAACTTAGGCGAGGACGGGCTCGCGGCTAAGCCCCCGAGTGGGAGGGATGCTCTCACTCGGAGTAGATTTTTAACTTAGGCGAGGACTGGCTCGCGGCTAAGCCCCCGGTGAGGGAGGGATCTCTCACTCGGAGTAGTTTTTAACTTAGGCGAGGACGGCTCGCGGCTAAGCCCCCGAGTGGGAGGGATGCTCTCACAAGGAGTAGTTTTTTAACTTAGGCGAGGAATGGCTCGTGGCTAAGCCCCCGAGTAGGAGGGATGCTCTCACTCGCAGTAGTTTTTTAACTTAGGCGAGGACTGGATCGCGGCTAAGCCCCCTAGTTGGAGGGATGCTCTCACTTGGAGTAGTTTTTTAACTTAGGCGAGGACTGGCTCACGGCTAAGCCCCCGAGTGGGAGGGATGATCTCACTCGGAGTAGCTTTTTAACTTAGGCGTGGGCTGGCTCGCGCCTGAGCCCACGAGAGGGAAGGATGCTCTCACTCTGAGTAGTTTTTTAGCTTAGGCGAGGACTGGCTCATGGTTAAGCCCCCGAGTGGGAGGGATGCTCTCACTTGGAGTAATTTTTAACTTGGGCGATTCGCGGCTAAGTCCCCGAGTGGGAGGGATTCTCTCACTCGGAGTAGTTTTTTAACTTAGGCGAGGACTGGCTCGCGGCTAAGCCCCCGAGTGGGAGGGATGCTCTCACTCGGAGTAATTTTTTAATTTCGGTGAGGACTGGCTCGCGGTTAAGCCCCCGAGTGGGAGGGAAGCTCTCACTCGGAGAAGATTTTTAACTTAGGCGAGCACTGGCTCGCGGCTAAGTCCCCGAGTGGGAGGGATGCTCTCACTCGGAGTAGTTTTTTAAATTAGGCGAGTACTGGCTCGCGGCTAAGCCCCCGAGTGGGAGGGATGCTGTCACTCGGAGTAGTTTTTTAACTTAGGCGAGGACTGGCGCGCGGCAAAGCCCCCGAGTGGGAGGGATGCTTCTCACTCGGAGTAGTTTTTTAACTTAGGCGAGGACGGGCTCGTGGCTAAGCCTCCGAGTGGGAGGGATGCTCTCACTCGGTGTAGTTTTTTAACTTAGGCGAGGATGGGCTCGCGGCTAAGCCCCCGAGTGGGAGGATGCTCTCACTCGGAGTAGTTTTTTAACTTAGGTGAGGATGGGCTCGCGGCTAAGCCCCCGAGTGGGAGGGATGCTCCCACTCGGAGTAGTTTTTTAACTTAGGCGAAAATAGGTTTCGCAGCTAAGCCACCCACTGGGGGTTTTGAACATACGCTCATGCAAGAGAAATCATCATGGGACTGCAGGAGTCATGTCTTGATAAACAATCTAAAAGTACTCTTATTACATCTCGATAATCCGAGTGCTAGGTATAAAATCGACGGAGAAGATCTGCATTCTAGGCGCGTGGCTCGTCGATCTTCTTCTTGAGGTTGTAGAGGTGGTAGACCCCATTGTGTAACACCTTGGTGACGACAAAAGGGCCTTCCCATGCGGGGGCAAGCTTGTGAGGTCGCTGCTGATCCACTCGGAGCACAAGATCTCCTTCCTGAAATGCTCGACCTTTGACATTCCTAGCATGGAATCGATGAAGATCCTGTTGATAAACAGTCGACCGTATCAGGGCCATCTCACGTTCTTCTTCCAAAAGATCAACGGCGTCCTGCCGTGCTTGTTCTGCCTTAGCTTCCGAGTAGAGTTCCACTCGAGGTGCGTTGTGGAAGAGATCACTAGGCAACACGGCTTCAGCTCCATACACCATGAAGAAAGGGGTTTGGTCAGTGGATCGGTTTGGAGTTGTCCTCAATCCCCACAAAACAGAGGGCAATTCAGTCACCCAAGCTCCAGCTGCGTGTTCAAGGTCGCGCATGAGCCGAGGCTTCAACCCTTGGAGAATCAAACCATTTGCTCTTTCAGCTTGACCATTCGACTGCGGGTGCGCAACGGATGCGTAATCTACCCGAGTGCCCTGGGAAGCGCAGAACGCCCTGAATTCTTCCGAGTCAAAGTTTGAGCCGTTGTCTGTGATAATGCTATGTGGCACTCCGTATCTGAATATCAACTCCTTCAAGAACCTAATGGCTGTCCTTGAACCCAACTTCTTTATAGGCTTGGCTTCAATCCACTTGGTGAATTTGTCGACTGCTACAAGCAGATGAGTGAAGCCACTCCTGCCGGTCCTGAGAGGCCCAACCATGTCCAATCCCCACATAGCGAATGGCCAGACGAGTGGAATGGTCTTCAGAGCAGATGCGGACTTATGAGACATGTTTGCGTAGTACTGACATCCTTCACACCGCTGTACCATTTCCTTTGCAACTTCATTGGCCCGTGGCCAGTAAAACCCAGCTCGGTATGCTTTGGCCACAATTGTCCGAGAGGACGCATGGTGACCACAGGTCCCTGAGTGGATCTCTTCCAAAATCAGTCGACCTTCTTCTGGAGAAATACATAGTTGAGCTACGCCGGTGACACTCTCCCTGTAAAGCTGTCCATCTATCACTGTGAAAGCCTTGGATCTGCGGACAATCTGACGTGCCTCAACTTCATCCTCTGGTAGTTCTTGCCTGAGCAAATATGCAATATAAGGCACTATCCAGTCAGGGATAATCACCATAACCAAGTCGATAACAACATGGATTTCGATCTCAGTCGGATCTGTAGAACTTATCGCTTGGGGGGGCTCTTCGGTGAAGGGATCCTCTTGTACTGACAGGGAATGGAGATGCTCGAGGAACACGTTGCTGGGAATAGGCTTCCGAGTGGAGCCAATCTTTGCCAGGTCATCAGCTGCTTGATTTTTGATTCGGGGAATGTGGTGAAGTTCCAAGCCCTCGAATTTTTTATCTAGCTTCCTCACAGCATTGCAATATCCTGTCATAGCAGGGTTTCTGACATCCCATTCCTTCATCACCTGATTGACCACCAAATCCGAGTCACCGTAGACCATCAAGCGACAGACACCGAGTGAAATGGCCATACGCAACCCGTATAGCAGTGCCTCATATTCGGCTTCATTATTGGAGGAATCAAAGTGAATCTCGAGAACATAACTGAGACAATCGCCTCTTGGAGATACCAGAACCACTCCGGCACCAGAACGATTAAGCATTTTAGATCCATCGAAAAACATGGTCCAGTACTCCAAGTAAATCTGGGTCGGCTGTTGCTGTTCAATCCACTCGGCCAAAAAATCTGCAAGTGCTTGGGATTTGATCGCCTTCTTTGCTTCAAACTTAATGTCGAGTGGAAGAAGTTCAATTGCCCACTTAGCCACTCGACCAGTCGCATCTCGATTGTTCATGATTTCAGACAATGGAGCGTCACTGACAACTGAAACCGAGTGGTCTTGAAAATAGTGCGTGACTTTCTTGGCTGTTAAATAAATTCCATAGACAGCTTCTGATAATGGGGATACCTCTGCTTGGACGGGGTCAAAACCTCAGAGATATAATATACTGGTCGTTGAACCTTGTAAGCCTTGCCTTCCTCTTCCCTTTCCACTGTGAGCACTGTGCTGACAACTTGACCAGTGGCTGCAATGTATAAAAGGAGAGGCTCTTTGCTATGGGGAGCAGCAAGCACCGGCTGGGTGGAGAGCAGGGCTTTGAGCTCAACAAACGCTGCTTCAGCTTTGGGAGTCCACTCGAACTTGTCGGACTTCTTCACCAGTCGGTAAAGAGGCAGTGCCTTTTCACCGAGACGAGAAATGAACCGACTCAGCGCTGCGAGATAGCTTGTAAGTTTCTGGATGTCATGCACGCGCACAGGGCGTTTCATTTGGACAAGTGCACCGATCTTCTCGGGATTGGCATCTATCCCTCGTTCGAAAACGAGGAAACCGAGTAACTTGCCTCCAGGCACTCCAAAGGTACACTTAGACGGGTTCAGCTTGATATCATATCTTCTTAGATTGACGAAGGTTTAAGCGAGATCAGTCAGCAGGTCGGAACCTTTGCGTTACTTGACCACGATGTCATCCATGTAGGCTTCGATGTTCCGACTGATCTGAGTGAGCAGGCACTTCTGGATCATGCGCATGAACGTAGCACCGGCATTCTTGAGACCGAAAGGCATGGTGACATAGCAAAAACACCTGAAAGGGGTGATCAAGGCCATTTTTATTTCATCTGGCCCATACAGTCGGATCTGATGGTATCCGGAATACGCATCAAGAAAAGACAAACGCTCACACCCTGTAGTCGAGTCAACTATCTGATCGATGTGAGGGAGTGGAAAATGGTCTTTCGGGCAGGCCCGATTGATATGCTTGAAGTCAATGCACATGCGGAGTGAATTATCCTTCTTGGGGTCCATGACGACATTGGCGAGCCACTCGGAGTGGTATATCTCGCGTATGAACTCGGCTGCCAGGAGCCGAGCTACTTCCTCACCAATCGCCTTCCTCTTCTCCGCGGTAGAACGGCGGAGATGCTCTTTGACAGGTTTGGCCTTCGAGTCGACACGCAAACGGTGCTCAGCCAGTCCCCTGGGTACACCTGGCATGTCAGATGGTTTCCATGCAAAGATGTCCCAGTTCTCACGGAGGAACTGGATGAGCGCGGCTTCCTATTTGCTATCGAGTGTTGTCGAGATGTTGGTCGGAGCAGCTGTGGGATCTTCAGGGTGGATGTGGACTGGTTTTGTCTCGCCAGTCGACTGAAATGCAGACTCGGAAGCAGGCTTCTTAGACCGGAGCAAATCACTCGGATCAACATTCTTCTTGTACTCTTCTAGCTCCCCCACCGCCATCTGCTCATCAGCAATCTTGGATCCCTTCTGGAGGCATTCCTCGGCTCTCTGCCTATTCCCTGTGACAGTAATCACGCCTTTGGGTCCGGGCATCTTCAGCTTAAGATACACGTAACATGGGCGGGCCATGAAACGTGCATACGCCGGTCGGCCCAGAATGGCATGATAGGCGCTGTGAAAATCTACAACTTCAAACGTCAACTTCTCCTTGCGAAAAAAATTCAAGTCACCAAAAACCACATCCAAAGCAATCTTACCGAGTGATTTCGCCTTCTTTCCTGGGATGACCCCGTGAAACTGCATGTTGCTTTCACTGAGTCGGGACATCGGAACACCCATCCCCTGGAGGGTCTCAGCATACAGAATGTTCAAACCACTGCCACCATCCATAAGAACTTTGCGCAACCGAGTGCCTCCGACGACCAGGTTGACCACCAAAGCTTGCCGCCCAGGGGTAGCAACGTGAGCTGGGTGATCCGACTGGTCGAAGGTGATGGGAGTCTTTGACCACTTGAGGTATGTCGTAGTTACCGGAGCAACCATGTTCACCTCACGGTTGATGACTTTCAGTCGACTTTTGCTCTCAACATTAGCAAAAATCACCAAAGTAGCATTGACCTTCGGGTAGTATTCTGCCTTTTCTTCATCCTCATCCTTGTCGGAGCCTTTCTCACTCTGCTGACCCTCACGGAACTGCTGAATAAGAAATCTGCACTGTCGAGTGGTATGTTTGGGCAAAATCAGGTTACCCTCCTCATCCTTCTTCGTGTGGATGGCACACGGAAGGTCCAGGACATCTTGGCCTGACTGATCCTTCATCTTTTTGGGTATCCACAGCCCCTTGGGCTTTCCTTTGAACTTGCCTTGAGTTGTCACAACTGCTGCTTCTGCCTGACCAGCGGCCTCAGCTTTGCGTTTTTGCTTCCGACTGGGATTCCCTCCTCCAATGTTAGGATCTGTAGCCTTTCCTTTACCATTACGGAGTCGGTCCTCCTCTTCGCCATTCGCATACCGAGTGGCTATCTCCATCATCCGGTTCAGAGTCATGGCCCCGGAGCGAGCAAATTTCAGTGTGAGCTCCATGTACCGTACGCCTTCCTTGAAGGCGCAGACTGCTTGGTGCTCCAAAACATTCTCTACCAAATGGTGAAGTGTAGTACAACGCTGGATGTAATCTCTCAAAGTTTCATTCGACTTCTGGACACAATGCTGCAACTCAGTCAGTCCTGCGGGTCGCTTGCAAGTGCCTTCAAATGTTTTGATAAACACTCGGGCCAAGTCTTCCCAACAGTAAATGCTAGCAGGGGCCAACTGGTTCAACCAGGCTCTGGCCGAGCCTTCAAGCATCAATGGCAGGTGCTTCATAGCCACTTCATCATTGCCTCCACCGATCTGCACGGCCACTCGGTAATCCTCTAACCATGTGTCTGGCTTCGACTCGCCAGTAAACTTGCTCACTCCCGCGGCCAACCTGAAGTTGGAAGGAATCTCAGCAGCTCGAATGGCTCTACTGAAACACTCGGGCCCGGAGATGAACGCTCTGCTTCCACTCGGGTGATCTCTATCCAAACCTTCTTGGTTAGCCCTGCCTCTGTCAACCAGGCCCTGCACGAGGACTGACCTTGCATCAAACCCGGGCTCTCGGGAGTCGACTGGAATCCTTCGCTCGTCACCAAATGGGCGCCTATCATCGTATCACCGGGGCGCGTACGAACCGCCCCTCAAAGGGGGCATAGGCACTCAACGGCGGTCATCACGGTGATATCGAGGATCAAACTGTCCGTGGCCTCGATCCAGGTACTGATCCTGGCGATAACCACGATCTTCTCGCCGGGGAGGAGACCTTGGGCTGTGCGCAGACTGAACCGTGTCCGCCCTGACGGACCTGCTGTGAATCCTGTTGCGCGACTGAGAAAGAGCCGAATTCTGCCCCCCAGCCGCCCTGAGCAACGTCCGAATCTGCTCTAGGCCTCGTCCGGCCTCAAAACGGGATGGTTGGATCGAATCCGCAATACGCGCAGCTGCTGCAACATTCTGGATGGGAGTGCGGTATACCTGACACTCATCTCGAGATCCAGTCGGGAACAATTGTCGTTGCCGTCGACTGGAACTTGGGAGTCGTCTGCGAGCGCGGTCGTCGAGTGACTTCTGGAGATTCTCCAGGCGCGCACGTTCAGCCAGAGTGGCTACGTGCGCAGTCTCCAAAGCCTGGGCTTCGGCAGGCTCCCCTATGATGGGGGTCTGAAGAGCCTGTTCATCCCTGCGTCGCAGCTCTTCTCTTTGCTCCGCAGTGAGGGCTTGCGGGTAGTATTCGTCTTCGCCGTGCGACGGGCCATCGCTTCCGCTGCCGCCGCGGGGGAATCCTGGTGGGCTACGCTGGGGGCCGACCATGAGGACCTCCGCCGCGGGATCGTTGCTTTCGCACTCGAAAAGGGAATCCGAGTGGCCAGACGACAGATCAAACAAACCATACAGGGACTCATCGGGCTCGATTGCCGCGATCTGCGGAGTGGCCGACTGACGGGCCACCACGTGTCTCACCCACCGCTGGAGCCGCGAGCGACCGGATCGCTTGTGACAGCGAGCAGCGGGGAGGGAAGACACCACTGGAGCCGACCGATACTGAGTCGACGGCTGCCGCAAAAGGACGCCGCAGGCACTCGCACGGAAGTGCGACGCCCCGCGAATGGGGAGCACCTCGACGTCGAGGGGGGCTTCCTGGAGCCAGGCCGAATCGTCGGCGATGAAGGTGAGCGCGCCGAGACGGATCTCACGGCCCAAGGACAATCCACCGCCGGAAACCATGTCGATGGAGATCAAAGATCGCAACCTCGTCGGAAGTCGCTTAGACGCCTGCCCCACGGTGGGCGCCAGCTGTCGTGGGAACGGATCTGACAGTAGAGATGGGGGTACGTAGGAGAGGGCAGAGTCTAGCTACGGCGAGGTTGTACACTCGGTTTTACGAGTTCAGGCCCCTCTCGGAGGAGGTAACAGCCCTACGTCTCGGTGCCGCGGAGGCTTTGTTGATTGGAGTGTTGAGTTACAGGGTGCGAACCCTTGTGCCAGAGGGGAGGGGTGGCTTATATAGAGTGCGCCGCCCCCTCACTGTCCTCAGTTACGCAAGGGTTCAATGTGTGAATAAAGTCACGAACGTTACTGGTAACGTCTGTGTTTAATGCTCTTTATAGCGACGGAGTGGACGTCCGACCGTTGCCATCCTGGGGTGGCTCTAGGTCTTCTGTCTTTCGAGTGAATTCTTGTACTCCGAGTGAGTAACGACGGTCGAGTGGAATTGGGGTATCCGAGTGGATCTTCTGTCGAGTGGATTGCACCTTGTGACAATTCCAGTCGGTACCTTCTTTCTATCTTTGTAGGCCTTGGCCTTTTGTGTGGTGTCCTAGGGTAGGGCATGTAGGTCAGGCCTAGGACCCTACCCTAGGTACATGTCATCGTCAAGGACTTAATTCCAAAATCTTATCAACCAAGGTAGATGGTGAGTGGTGAACTAATTTTTGTAGTTTACGAAAGTACTCAATTAATGCACTTGTTTTTCTCAAAAAATTATGTTTACCTATGCATTAATTCTAATGCATGCATGATCAATAAATGACCAAAACTTTTACATGCATTGATGAGTTTCTCTTAATACTTGCATGCAATGATTTAATGCACCTTAAAATCCAAACATGTGATGGAGAGCAATAAAATTGAGACTTATAAAACGAAAAAACTATAATTTTAAGATAAACCCTATAAACCGGAAGGGAGGGAGTAGAAGTAGTATCATAGATGCTTGCACTAATTAGATTGTAGACTCATTTTGCTTGGTTTGCGTTATGTTACAGTAACATATTATGTTGCTCTAAATACCTCTCTCCTCGCGCCATATATGAACAAACTTATCTTGAAATACCTTATGTTACTACTATCTCCGTCCTGGTTTACAGGTCCTCTTTGTAGTTTGTGCCAAATTTTGACCAAAGATTTAATTAACAAAGTGTTAATGCATGTCAACAAAAATTACATCGTTGGATTCGTATTTGAACATAGTTTTCAATGATATAATTTTTGTTACATGCATGCATATTTTGTGAGTTCAATCTATGGTCAAATTTTGACACGAAATACAATGGGAACCAACAAACCAGAACGGAGGTAGTAGTATCTAAAGTTACTCCCACTATGCCCCGCCTGATAGTTGGCTCTAGATTTCGGAATTTATAACAATATGGGAGTTTGTGAAATACGATGCTTTACTACTTTGAACGCTGCACATCAGAGCCGCGAATTCAAGCTCCTATTTACTGAGGAAATTAAAATCATCTGCTATGGATGACCATTGGATCTGCGCAATTGATAGAAGCGAGAGAAAAAGTAACAATAAATTGAAATCATCTGGGATGAATGAAAAAGCAAAAAGACCGACCGAGAGAAAAAAATAACAATAAATTGAAATCATCTCGGATGAGTGAAAAGCAAAAAAGACCGACCGTATACGTCTGTACGGATCAGACAATCGAATAGCATATAGCATAGGACAAATCCAATGGCTACTCGTCGGTCTTTTACCTCGGCAAACCCAACGGATCAGCGCTAACACATGCGTGACTGCGTCGTCGGTGATACCAAAGTCAGTGCCAGCAAATGTTTCCTTTTAGAGGAAAAGCCAAGTTTTATTCAAAAAACCACATATTGTGGGATACAAGAAGTGTCGTAAGCAGCGAGGTCGGCCCCTAGGCTTGCGATGTGGTACTAAAAACCGATGGCCAACCGAGCAGGATGTTGCTTCCGGCCCACCAACAGCTAAGTTGGGCCCCTATAGATTCACAAAAAAAAAAAAAAAAAAACAGGGCCCCTACAGAAGAAGGTAGAGAACGAGAGCGCTGCGCGGTAGGGTTTCGAGCACGCGACCGACTGAACTGTACGTACTTCATCTCAAAAAAAAAAAGACTGAACCGTACGTACTGATCAACTGAGCTACCTAGACATACGCTCCAAAAAGTTAAGAAAAAACTGAGCTAGCTAGAGTCCCTTTTTTTTTGAGATGGATGATCTAGCTAGAGTTGCTGTCCGCGTAGACTGCTCTCGCTACTTGTTTAGTCCTTGTGAACTGTGATCCCCTCCTTCTACATAACCTCATCCGTGGCCCCAAGCTCTCTCCCTCCCAGCACACATGAAGTATTAGCGTTAACAATTCAGTGACACCTTTTTCCCATGTAAGAACACAAAACCAGGATACACTCATATTCACATGTCCTCCCGCAAGGAAATCTACATCTCAAGTTTGCTCATGATACAAAATTCCTCTTGCCTACATGTTGTGTTTCTATCTACTAGAAAAAGGTTAATACCAAGTGTGGTTGTCTAATGCCTATGTATCCAAAAATGATGTACACTGGTTTCTTACAAGACCTCTGAAGGATGGTTTGTAACCACAATACAACAATTCATTACTTAGCTCATGGTATCGACCCAGAAATTCCACCGGGGCTGCAACGAGCCCTTCCCTTCTAAGCTTCTACGATCAGACGTTGTTTGCCTGAAGCTCTTGTTCAGGAAACATAATTGTTTTGAGAAACTCGTAGGACGTAAAAAATAGCGCCCCTTGGGATACATACATGAGCAGCCTTGGGCTTAAACCCCTGGAAACAAAGATGTTGAGTGATAATTTGCATGCTTGCACTAAGAATGACACAGACGAGTACGAATTTACATACACTAACATTGTAAGTCTGTAGTATCATGTATAAATGATCATACCTGTAAAGACCACGCAACCCTTCTTGCTCAAAAATGTGCGTAAGGGCATGAAGAACCCCTTCATACTTTCTAACAGGGCTGAGTGCCTAATGAACAAGAATAAATTCAGAAGTAGTCCTGCAGCAACTATTAATTTATTTTTGAAGATTCAAGGTAAACAAGCGATCAGAACTGATAGACAAAGTTTTGAACTAAAAAGTGGACTGTTTCGATAGATAAACTGAGATTGCAATTAGATGGTTTTAGGGTTCAGGATTGAAAAGTGAACTTTTTGCCGGAGTTTGATGTTGAGAGGTGAACTTCTCCATTAAGTAACCAATCAAAATCGACAAAACAGTTATTGGCAGTTACTTGTACAATGATATAGTTGATATATACCAACTGGGAATGTGGCATAAGGATGTTTTTTTTTTTTTTTGAGTAAAAGGGTTTCCCCAAATTTGTGGCATAAGCATGTGTTGCACCTGTAACTGTACTCGTGTCTTCACAACATCAAACGGAGTTGTAAACAGAGCAGCAGTTGACCCTGCAAAACCTCCACAAAAGAGCTGCAATGCAAACGGAAAAAAGGAGTTTAACACAATAAAATTCGGAATGTGTAGTTGAATTAAGCTCGGCCTGAAGTATTTACATTTATATCTAAGGTAAGTGGCATCAATGGAAAACTGAACTTAGTGATGAGAATAGGCCAATCAGTACCGGTCCAATATTGAGTAACGAAACACATAAATAAGATGGTGTAACAACTTGAGGTTCAGGAACTAACCGTCTGGCCAGAACTGAGTTTAGTTTTAGCAGGTGATGCATTCAACAGAAACTGCTTCAGACTCTCATAGGCATAAAACTGCAAATTCCAAAAGATGAGAACACCAAAATGAAACAGCAAAACAGCTGAGGAATTAAAATTATGACTAGAGTGTAATTGTTTGTATTTCAACATACCTTCACTATGGAATGTGGAATATT
The DNA here is from genome assembly GCA_011799875.1 of Thinopyrum elongatum. Lineage (NCBI taxonomy): Eukaryota > Viridiplantae > Streptophyta > Magnoliopsida > Poales > Poaceae > Thinopyrum > Thinopyrum elongatum. Next base: position 386,127,297 of record CM022302.1, read on the forward strand.
TCTGCAAAGAACAGCCCCCCATCCAGCATATAACGAAGCAATGCCACCCCTTTGAAGACATCCAACTAAAGCCTTCCTGGTGACATGAAACTCTTATTAGAGCTAAAGAAGAATATGGTGAACTGCAGACAATGGTGCCAAATAATTTCAACAAGCAACGTAGAGGCAGCTTATCGTCACTTTTTTAGATGGGCAGATAATTTTCAGGATGCAGAACTAGGGTTGATAAATTAATATGTTTTTGTCATTTCTTATTATTTATCAGCACAGAACAACAAGCTTCTAAATAAAGAAAAAAATGAATGAACAACCCAAGAAGAGGCGTGGGAATTAAATACCAGCAGTTCTGATACTGTGAACCCACTTGCATCTGTTGTTTTATGCATTCGCTTGGTGTAAAAACAAAGGATGTTGCAATACTAGAACAACCACCCGCAGCACAATGAGCAATTGAATGACAGTCCTGGAGAGATGTCAATGTAATAAACACAGTATAAGATTAAAGTGTGCACGGAAGTACACTAGTTGAATATCAGTTGTAAGATAAAACTGAAATCACCTTCGGCAAAGTAGGCAGAAGAGCTCCCTTTACTATTTCGTAAGTTAAGGTATAAATAGCTGAAATTGGTGCAGAACAAACAATTTTGCTAGCAAGCCCTCCATAAAGTCCTAAGACACCTGTAGAAAAATATTTGTCAAGCATGAAAAATTATACTCCCTCCGATCCATAATAAGTGTTGTGGTTTTAATTCAAATTTGAACTAAAACCACGACACTTATTATGGATCGGAGGGAGTAGTAATTAATGATGGACAATGGGAAAAGGTACGTGGAAATACGATAAACTTGTTCCTAGCATCTCAGTGTGTGTTAATACATCCAAAATATTATACCTCTCTCAACAAGGGTGCGTCTTAGTATGTGGTAGAATGAGCTCTGTCCAGAACTGTTAGCCTGAATAATGGTTTTCACCGTATCAACTGGATGCAGAGAGATACTGACAACTGTCCCAGCTATTGCTCCTGCTGCTGCATGCTTGTTCGCAGTAACAGCACCATGAAATTGATGCCCCAAGGATGATTCAAACTCTGACAAGCGCTTGTCTACAAGCTGAGAGATATCTTCCCCGTAGGTATATTGGTGTACATTTGGTGGGTCAATAATAGCACCACCAACCAGACAAAATGTGCATGTTGAGCCTTCAGGCCGAATATGTTCACAGGTGCTGGAAATCTGATTTTCCAGCATCATCCTAGCCTCTTTGCAAACCGCTACCTGCTCTGATGAGTAAGCTGACATATTGGAAACTTCTCTAGAAACATCTGCATTTGATTTATCATCATGTAGAGAATTTTCACAGGCATGTATGATGTTATCCTCCTCACTTGAGCTCGTGCAGTGCTCAGCTGGCATGTCTCCTGTTTGACTGCAATAGTTATCACCCCTTCCAAAGCAGTCATCTTCCTTGATGTCCATACTGCTGGAAGTAGCATAAGCTCCTATCTTTCCGGTTGGCATTTGGTATATATTTTGATACTGCAAAAAATGCATATTCCCAAGTTTACTGGTAAGATGCATATGCCTCCATGTTGAAGAAGCGCTGATCATGTTGCTGTGTGATGTGAGCATTAACTTCTTCTTCAATCTAAGATCTTCATGAATTGATTTTGGTGTTGATAAACAGGTTTGAGAGTTGAGGCCAGTTGAGCTTTCAGTGCAAGATGGCAATGTGTGTCCTTCTCGGTCCCTAGTAACGCACACAGGGTCTTCCTTGTGAAAAATCACCTCGCTCACAGTTCTTTGATCTGTTGTGCTGGAAGATTCTGGCTGGCCAACAAGATTCCAGATCCCTGACAATGCGGATACTAACTGAGGAGTGGTGAATAGTTTATCAGTATGTCTGCTGCCTGATTGAGTACTTTGTGATTGATTGGCACAACGATCCTTTGAAAGAAATGCATCTGGATCAAATAATCGATGCTTATCAAATGGAAGCCGGTAGTAATTAGTTGTTGATTTTCGAGCTTTTGAAGCTCTACGATTTGAGCTCATCTCTGACAAGCATGCAGCAAGGTAGCCGTTCGTTCATGAAGAAGTAGTCAACTAGTCATCTGACTGGGATCTGCAGGAGGCAGGAAGCGGAAAAGGCAAAATCAGCATAGCAAAACAGCTCTCATATTGTACTAAGCAAAGCGTATGTTTCATGAAGATCATCTGACTAGACCTTTGAGGTAGGTACTAACAAAGTAACAATAGTGCCTAAGCCCAAAGAGCACCGCATTGCATTGCAGTTCTCACTTCAGGAGCGAACGATTAGCAACCGGACTGTGGTATAAGTGTCGCTAAATCCGACTGACGCCTCTATGCCTTGTACCCGCTGCGAATTTGAGACAACAACATGAGCGGTAATTGCCATGCTCCAACCCCAAAGTACTCCATTCCGCGAGACACCTCGCAGAACAGACTCCGAATCTTTAACTCGCAAGCTATAATCTCTGGTCCTAACAGACGTTTCGTCGAACAGGTTGTGTGCGCGGAGACCGCACCCGATTCGACCCAGGCGAACGAAAGGAATGCCCTCCGAAGGTAGTACCTAGTGTTCTGCGCGACCCGGGGGGGGGGGGGGGGGGGGGGGGGGGGTGGGCTTCAAAAGCTTTGCCTTACCTTGCGGTGGCTGGACTGGAGCTCAGCTCCCGATGCCCGATGGCGGCTTCGCAACAGTTCGCGCTTCACGGGAGGGGAGGGGAGGCGAGGAGGAGGAGGAGGAGGAGAGGTACGACGACCTAGCCTCCGCCGCTTCTCTGTCCCCCTCTGGCTCCACGAGCTTGCGAGGCGGAAAGGTTACGGGCGCGGCGGCATGGGAGCTTGGGCTTCCAGGTCCATCTCCATGGATTTTCTGGCTGTTTCGAGGCTGCCGCTGGGCCGCTCACCGATGCGAGGCCGCAGCCAGCAGCGTCAATCGGGCAACCCGGACAAACGTGGGCACGCTGCGCCTTTTTCTTTGGGCCCCAAACGTGTTTGCACCGTTCGATGCAAAGCGCACGGTCAAAACTAAAGGGCCCTAAAAACTGATTAATCACCCCTCATAAAAAAACAAAAACGAAAATGTTAAAAATCCAACGTCACATTTTAGCGTTTCCGAGTGAACGTCATCAGGCACATCGGATCCCATGCACGAATCCTAAAACGTTCTCGCTTCCACGCATCTCTCTCGGTATGATGTTGGATAATTATGCATGTACTTCAGTTTTATATGACATCAATTGTCATAATCCTTGTTGATGTCATTTGCTTCCAAGGTTTGTTCATGTCATAATTTTTGTACTTACTAAAATGGTTTCGTTCAAGATGGCAATCCGAGTGAACACATTCGAGTGACAATTTTAATTTTCAGAGAACGACAGTTTTCACCTATTTCCTTGATGTCGCATGGCAATTTCCTTCGGTCAGCATGGCAAAACCCTAAGTATGAAAATTTTCATCATTTCTTTAGGCTCTATGTTGCAATCATGACAAATTTCTTATGCAGTATGCCAAAAATTTGACAATCTTCTATTTTTTTTAGGGGAAGGCCATCATGTCTTGCTTTATTACAGTTTAAACAACGCTTACATCGTCCGCTAAAGGTTCAAGAATAAAGTCCGGAGGTGAGTCCAACCACAAATTCGGTGGATCAAAACGACCATTTTGCGCTAGCACATGAGCTACTCTATTAGCCTCTCGATTACAATGCTCTAAAACAATCTTCCCGAAGTCTAGAAGTGATAAACGACAACTATCTAAAAGTGGCGCAGCGACCATGGAATGCCCTTCATTCTTCTGTAATGCTTGTATTAACACCAAACAGTCTGATTGTATGCGAATAGATGTGCAGCCCACACTTGATGCAAGTCTCAGGCCCTCTGCTAGGGCTACGGCTTCCGATGAGACCACGTCCGCCATATGATCAAACTTTGCTGTCAGTGCTCCAATAAAAGTGCCCAAGTTGTCTCTCAGTATCGCTCCACCAGCCCCCGTATGATCTTCTTCAGAGAAAGAAGCATCCACATTAAGGGCCAGCTGGTTATGAAGAGGTTTATACCATCCGTCCACTCGAGGGGTCCTTGTTGGTTTACTCAAAGCACGAACGAAGCTGAGAACCAGAGCCCGAATTGCTTGACCAGTTTGACTCAGTGGCTGAACCTCTTCCTCCCGCACAATAAGTCTCCTCTGCCACCAGAGGTACCAACATGTAATGGATATTAATTCTAGTAGCTGCACCACATCCATATAATTGACACTATGGGCCGGTTCGCAGAGGAAGATCTCAAGAATTTCAGCACCCGAGCGATCCGGCGTTGCCACTGTACGTATGATTTCATTGAGTCCCAAGTTTGCCCAAATATCCTTTGCTCGGCCACACTTAAAGAGCAAATGTGCCGTATCTTCCGCATGCAACGAGCAGATGGGACATTGCGAGGAGTGGGCAATGTGTCTGTTGGCGAGAACATAGCTGCAAGGAATAGCATTGTGCAAACATCTCCATATAAATATTTTAACCTTGCTCGGAATCTTCAAAGACCATAGTTTCCCCCAGATGGGATGTGGAGAGGAACCTTGTGCCATCAAAGGATTATCAATGCTGGGCGCAAAAGCCAACTCCCATTGCCGATAGTATGCGGACCGAACTGTAAAGATCCTTGACTTTGTGAGATGCCAGGCTACAAAGTCCTCAGTCTCATGTTGGTATATAGGGATCTGTAGGATCCTTTCAGCATCTACATGCCCAAAAGTTGTCACGAATAAGCAGCTCATCCCACTCACCTGTGATTGGATCGATAAGCTCATTAACCTTGGAGAGGACACAGTTTCCCCGCACTGTTATTATCTTCCTTGAGCTGCTGTTAGGAATCCAACAGTCATCCCAAATGTCGATTTTCATTCCATTTCCAACCCTCCAAATACATCCCCCTTTAAAGGTCTGTATCCCTGACCATATGCTTTGCCACATATAGGATGAGCCCTTTTTCAAATTACAATTTAGCAAGTCTCCCGAGGGGTAGTACTTAGCTCTCAGAACTTTAGCACATAGTGAATCATAATTATCTATGAGTCTCCAACACTGTTTTAGCAAGCATTGCTAAGTTAAAACTGTGGATATCACGGAAACCCATACCTCCCCAAAATTTGACAATCTTCTATACAACAAGGCAATTTTTACTTTGACATGCATTTACTGATTTTTTTTAGCTATATGACCCTGAAATTGAAAAGCACTACAAATTAACTCTGAAAAGGTTGAAAGTTGGCATGGTATCATCATTTCACCCACATAGCATGTGCTAAAAAGTTGAGAGGGTTACGGCAAAAACTGGATGCACTTCATGTACAAAATGGACAATCTCTTTCGAAGTATCAGGGTTTCATACGGAAACTCATCTGTTACAAAAGGCATTTCATTTCTTCACATGTAACTGCAGCGATATTCTAGATCAAAGGCATCATCATAATAGTTGTGGAAAGAAAGTCTTCACTTTTTCTTCGCTTGTGTCCTTTGCTTATTGCGCCGTAACCATGGATAATCTTCATCGTTTAACAGGGTGCTTGGGTTAGCCTTGACTTTGAAGGGAGGAATTTCATGAAACTTTTCATAATCTTCAGACATGGCTGTCTTGCCCTCCAATCCCACGATGTCTCTTTTTCCTGAAAGAACTATGTGGCGCTTTGGCTCGTCGTATGATGTATTCGCTTCCTTATCTTTTCTTTTTCTTGGTTTGGTAGACATGTCCTTCACATAGAAAACCTGCGCAACATCATTGGCTAGGACGAATGGTTCGTCTGTGTACCCAAGATTGTTCAGATCCAATGTTGTCATTCCGTACTGTGGGTCTACCTGTACCCCGCCTCCTGATAGATTGACCCATTTGCACTGAAACAAAGGGACCTTAAAATCATGTCCGTAGTCAAGTTCCCATATGTCCACTATGTAACCATAATATGTGTCCTTTTCCCTCTTGGTTGCTGCATCAAAGCGGACACCGCTGTTTTGGTTGGTGCTCTTTTGATCTTGGGAGATCGTGTAAAATGTATTTCCATTTATCTCGTACCCTTTGTAAGTCAATACAGCCGAAGATGGTCCCCTGGCCAACGAGTACAGCTCATCAGAAACAATGTTGTCACCCCTGAGATGTGTTTGCAACCAACTGCCGAAAGTCCTGATGTGTTCACATGTAATCCAGTCGTCACACTGCTCCGGGTGTTTGGAGCGCAGAATGTTCTTGTGTTCATCGACATACGGGGTCACCAAGGTAGAGTTCTGTAGAACTGTGTAGTGTGCTTGAGACCAAGAATGCTCGTCCCTACATATTATTGAGTCCCCTCCTAGCGTGCCTTTTCCAGTCAGTCTCCCCTCATATCGCGATTGAGGTAGACCAATCTTCTTAAGGTCAGGAATGAAGTCAACACAAAACCCAATGACATCCTCTGTTTGATGGCCCATGGAGATGCTTCCTTCTGGCCTAGCGCGGTTACGGACATATTTCTTTAGGACTCCCATGAACCTCTCAAAGGGGAACATATTGTGTAGAAATACAGGGCCTAGAACGACAATCTCGTCGACTAGATGAACTGGGACGTGCGTCATGATATTGAAGAAGGATGGTGGGAACACCAGCTCGAAACTGACAAGACATTGCGCCACATCACTCCTTAACCTTGGTAGGATTTCTGGATCGATCACCTTCTGAGAGATTGCATTGAGGAATGAACATAGCTTCACAATGGCTAATCGAACGTTTTCCGGTAGAAGCCCCCTCAATGCAACCGAAAGCAGTTGCGTCATAATCACGTGGCAGTCATGAGACTTTAGGTTCTGGAACTTTTTCTCTGGCATATTTATTATTCCCTTTATATTCGACGAGAAGCCAGACGGGACCTTCATACTGAGCAGGCATTTAAAGAAGATTTCCTTCTCTTCTTTGGTAAGAGCGTAGCTGGCAAGACCTTCATACTGCTTTGGAGGCATGCCGTCTTTTTTGTGCACACGTTGCTGGTCCTCCCGTGCCTCCGGCGTATCTTTTGTCTTCACATACACGCCCAAGAAGCCTAGCAGGTTCACGCAAAGATTCTTCGTCACGTGCATCACGTCGATTGAAGAGCGGACCTCTAGGTCTTTCCAGTAGGGTAGGTCCCAAAATATAGATTTCTTCTTCCACATGGGTGCGCGTCCCTCAGCGTCATTCGGAACAGATAATCCGCCGGGACCCTTTCCAAAGATTACTTGTAAATCATTGACCATAGCAAGTATGTGATCACCGCTACGGATGGCGAGCTTTTTCCGGTGATCTGCCTCGCCTTTGAAATGATTGCCTTTCTTTCGACATTGATGGTTGGTCGGAAGAAATCGACGATGCCCCAGGTACACATTCTTCCTGCATTTGTCCAGGTATATACTTTCGGTGTCATCTAAACAGTGCGTGCATGCGTGGTATCCCTTATTTGTCTGTCCTGAAAGGTTACTGAGAGCAGACCAATCATTGATGGTTACAAACAGCAACGCATGCAGGTCAAATTCCTGTTGTTTGTGCTCATCCCACATACGTACACCGCTTCCATTCCACAACTGTAAAATTTCTTCAACTAATGGCCTTAGGTACACATCAATGTCGTTGCTGGGTTGCTTAGGGCCTTGGATGAGAACTGGCATCATAATGAACTTCCGCTTCATGCACAGCCAAGGAGGAAGGTTATAGATACATAGAGTCACGGGCCAGGTGCTGTGATTGCTGCTCTGCTCCCCAAAAGGATTAATTCCATCCGCGCTTAAACCAAACCATACGTTCCTTGCGTCACCTGCAAAGTCCTCCCAGTACTTTCTCTCGATTTTTCTCCACTGCGACCCGTCAGCGGGTACTCTCAACTTCCCGTCTTTCTTACGGTCCTCTCTGTGCCATCGCATCAACTTGGCATGCTCTTTGTTTCTGAACAGACGTTTCAACCGTGGTATTATAGGAGCATACCACATCACCTTGGCAGGAACCCTCTTCCTGGGGCGCTCGCCGTCAACATCACCAGGGTCATCTCGTCTGATCTTATACCGCAATGCACCGCATACCGGGCATGCGTTCAAATCCTCGTACGCACCGCGATAGAGGATGCAGTCATTAGGGCATGCATATATCTTCTGCACCTCCAATCCTAGAGGGCATACAACCTTCTTTGCTGCGTACGTACTGTCGGGCAATTCGTTATCCTTTGGAAGCTTCTTCTTCAATATTTTCAGTAGCTTCTCAAATCCTTTGTCAGGTACACCATTCTCTGCCTTCCACTGCAGCAACTCCAGTGTGGTACCGAGCTTTGTGTTGCCATCTTCGTAATTGGGGTACAACCCTTTTTTGTGATCCTCTAACATGCGATCGAACTTCAGCTTCTCCTTTTCACTTTCGCATTGTCTCTTTGCATCAACAATGACCCGGCGAAGATCATCATCGGGCACATCGTCTGGTTCCTCTTGATCTTCAGCTTCCCCCGTTGTAGCATCACCGTATTCAGGGGGCACATAGCTGTCATCATCCTCTTCTTCTTCGTTGTCTTCCATCATAACCCCTCTTTCTCCGTGCTTGGTCCAAACATTATAGTGTGGCATGAAACCCTTATAAAGCAGGTGGGTGTGAAGGGTTTTCGAGTCAGAGTAAGACTTCGTATTCCCACATATAGGGTATGGACAACACATAAAACCATTCTGCTTGTTTGCCTCAGCCACTTCGAGAAAATTATGCACGCCCTTAATGTACTCGGAGGTGCGTCTGTCACCGTACATCCATTGCCGGTTCATCTGCGTGCATTATATATAATTAAGTGTGTCAAAAACCATTACAGAACATCATGAATACAGAAGTGACCAAATTAATTAATAGAAGTTCATCATCACATTAAAACCAAAGTACATACATAGTTCTCATTGAACAACATATAGCTCTCCAGAGCATCTAATTAAACCATACATTGAAACTATGTAAAACATTTCAATGCAACAACAAATGCGATCATAATCGCAACTAAGGTAACAATTGATCCAGCGGCATAATGATACCAAGCCTCGGTATGAATGGCATATTTTTTCATCTTTCTAATCTTCAAGCGCATTTTATCCATCTTGATCTTGTGATCATCGACGACATCCGCAACATGCAACTCCAATATCATCTTCTCCTCCTCAATTTTTTTCAATTTTTCCTTCAAGTAATTGTTTTCTTCTTCAACTAAATTTAACCTCTCGACAATAGGGTCGGTTGGAATTTCTGATTCACATACCTCCTAGATAAAAAAAATCTATGTCACGTTGGTCGGCATAATTGTCATAAACACTAAATGAACCAAAATAGTTATAAAAGATAATATATACCACATCCGAATCATAGACAGGACGAGGGCCGACGGAGGCGGATACCAAAACCATCGCACTATATAATAACAAACAATAATAAAAGTAAGAAAATTACACAAGTATCTATCTTAATCATACAAGAACTTTTTTCTTTTACAAAGAAGATAAGACCAAGAGGCTCACCACGGTGGTGCCGGCGATGAGATCGGCGCGGGCGATCGACGGCGGTGAGGACGGACCGCCAAATCTAGAAAAATCTCGAGGAAAATGGAGTTTCGACAAGTAGCTTCGAGAGGAGAAAGCTTAAGTGTGGCTTGGGCATTTCATCGAACACCTCATGTGCATAGGAGGTGAGCTAGAGCACCACAAAGCCCTCCCACGGCCGGCCCAAAAAACAGAGCACTCCACTGCTCTGCTCGTGGACGAGGGGTATATATAGGCATCTCATTGGTCCCGGTTCGTGGCTGGAACCGGGACTAAATGACCCCCTTTGGTCCCGGTTCCATCCACGAACCGGGACCAATGGTTGTTGGCCAGGAGCGAGGCCCATTGGTCCCGGTTCGTGGCTGGAACCGGGACCAAAGGGTCCAGACGAACCGGGACCAATGCCCCACGAGGCCCGGCCGGCCCCCTGGCCTCACGAACCGGGACCTATGCCCCCGTGGGTCCCGGTTCGTGACTGAACCGGGACTAATGGGCTGGCCCGGCCTGGACCATAGCCCTGTTTTCTACTAGTGATATATTCTCCTTTAAAATTGCATATACCCTGTTTGTCTTCACCACTCTCTTTGCGACATATATAGTTCACTTTACCAAAAGTTTGTATCCTTCTCAAGATTTAAAAAATAGATATGCTCAATTTCTTCAACACATGCTATGATTTTCCGTTCTTTGTTTTTCAAAATTAATCACCCTTATCAATGTATTACTAGTATGTTGAGCATGATGTGATCCAAAAAACAAATAGAGATTTTCTTTCAGGATATAGAGCACACTGGCCAAGCCTGGACATAAAGCATCAAAATGTAGCATAATAACTCAGTGTTAGCTTGCTTGTATATTGTTGGATACATATGATCAATGAGCTCAGGAGTGCTATATTTATCTGGTGTTGCATACTAAAGTGTCACATGTAGATATGCCTTTGAATGTCCACATCTAATTGCTTTCTCATCCCCAACATCCAGGATGCGTAGATGGAGATGACATTGCTCAAAGGCAGGCGTACATGGTCGTGTTGAAGGAGTTGTGGCCTCTGTCTCTGCCTCAAATGTAGATGATGCCTCTATGTACTATCACTCCTATGCCCTTTTTATTTTGTTTGTTCAGTGAATGTTGGAATAGACGATTTATTCAGCTGGATCTATACAACTATGAACTATTTGTGCACTCTTTTATTTAAGCTTTGAAATGAGGGAATTAAATGTTGGGTTTGGGCAATGTTCTTCCATGTTTTTTCTTGGTGTTCGATTATTGATATGAATCTCCTTGCCGCACTATAAGCTATCATGACATGAAGCCTTAATCTACTACCATTTTTATGTATTGTGAACGGGTGCATAGGCCCTTGCTCCCGAGTGATTGGTTTTTGCAATGTCTATTGCTTGCATATCATGACAGCTCTTCCCTGAATAAATACCATCTCAACATGACCTTTATCGTAATTTACATTTTTTTTATACTTGAAATGCTTCGATGTTGTATAAACGGATTGGATACGACTATCCGGCAGCACCGCACTTCCTAACTAGTATTCTATATAGCTACTGTATAGGGAAGTACTAAGCAGCAGCCAGCAGCCAGCCGGAGGAGTAGCAATCAGCGGCAGCAGCATAGAATCAGCGTCACGAAGGGATGCCCAGGAAGCCGTATATCATGCACGCGCGCACCACACAGACACACGCATGCGAGCCAGGCATGCACGCAGCGGCAGGCAAACGCACGCAGGTGGAGCACACACAAACACGCATGCAGAGCACGCGGTGAGCCGATGAACCCGGATGTCCATCCTTTGTAGGGCGTGGAGGAGGAAGGGAGGGTTGGAGTGGCTGGAGCCGATCAACCGGCTGGAGAAGGGCATGTACGTACTCTGTTCGTCGGAGTTCCCTCGGGTGGCGGCAGCGGCTTAGTGAGACAAAAAGCCTAGACGACTCGACCGAGAGCGCAGGACGGTGGCGCTCATCCGCCGCGCGGGAACCGGGTAGGCAGCACGGCGCAGACTGCGAGTTCCCTTGGGTGGCGGCAACGGCGAAAGACCTAGGCGACTCGCTGGAGAGCGGAGGTCGCTGGCGCGGACTGCTAGTCTTCCGCCGCTGGAGGCGGGTGGCCAGCGCGTCCATGATACGGTACGCATTTACGGTGGCGTGCATGTCGCGACCTGACGCAGCGAATCGGGCCTGGACGTCAGCGAATCAGGCCTGCCTCCTCTTTCATGAAATTTCTCTATCCACGTAATTCCTCTTGCCTTCCTTTTTCCCTCGTTAATATTAGCACGCGTGATCCCTCCTCTTGTTGCGCAACCTTCCTTCTCCCTCCCTCGTTAACTAGATCGATATCGTGCCTTGGCGCGAGGGTGCCGGTCCTAGCGTTTTGGTCAAGCAGGTAATGCCAAGTTAGTAAAAATCCATGTTTAGCATATGGCTGTGGCTTGGTTTGTGAATAATGATCTACATGACACTTTTGTGAATAACGAACTAAAAATGTTTGTGGGTATCATGGGTTTATATGGACAACTTGCTTCCATGTTTGTGGCTGGAACATGTGTACATCAGAAACTTTAACTATAATATGGTAGACATGTACAGGACCAAGCAAGAAATCAGAAATAGAACAGTGGGCGTCTTAAGTAAAGCAAGCACCAGCCAATTACATGTAAGTTTGTATTCATCCTCAGCACTATCCAGGACGAAGAGGGTACATAGAGTAGCATACAGACTGCAACATCTGCTTGTCCTTCGACATTGTATAGAAGCATGGAGGAAACCTCGGCATTGCACTAAACAAAGACACATTAGCATACAAGAAAAAAGGATAGAGAAAAAGACACATTACTACACAGAAAAAAGGACAAGAGGATAAAGTTCATGATGAATAGAAGCATGAACATTCTGAATTAGTGTATCGCCAAACAAAGTATTTTTCACATAACTAAAAATGTCCGGAGGAAAAAAAGTCATGTTGCGAGTGTTTATTGATTCACAGTATCGATGCCTAATTAGTTGCCACCAAGAATAGGATAAATCATACAGTCCCAACCAACCCATCAAGCAATCTCTGACAAAAGAACACCTAAAATTCTGAACAATAAGCATTAAGCAGGTTAAAAACTTATGAAGGGAAAACAATTATAGAAACTGACTCCAATTGATAAGTTCAAATTTTAAGAATACAACCATCTACTTGACACAATGTCAGCAGGCCTGGCCGCTCATCTTACACCAACGTCACATGGACTTTCACAATCTAACAATGGAAGGAAACAGGTTAAGGAATCAAGTAGAACAGGAAAAAGGCATCGATACTGCCGCTGACCTCCACGTCCAGATCCATGGCCCTCTATCCTCGCAGCATAATGCCAAGCAAATCACCTCTACCTCCTCCTCTATCCCTGTTTGTCCTCCTCAACAGAGAGAAACCACTTCCCTTCCCCTATGCCAAGCATATCATTACAAATAGGATCAGAACAGGACTTAAAACTACAGGGGTTAGAGAAGGTGAAGGGAAGGGGAATTATACCAAGCACTGACCTTCTGTGAGCTGGATCAGCAGAGGGTCTAAAGGGCCGCAGCAAAGGGAGGGTGCTAACGGTGGCAACAACCATGGGTGCTTGTTCCCATGGAACTGTGACGACCCCGACTTAATCGTGCACTAATCATACACGCAAATGCACACGATCAAGCCTAAGGACTCACTTGAAGATATCACAACACAACTCTAAAACATAAATAAATTCATACAAGCTTTATATTACAAGCCAGGGCCTCGAGGGCTCGAATACATAGCTCGATGGCATACAAGTGTCAGCGGAAGCATCAGATATCTGGGTACATATATTACAGAAGAACATATAGGCCTTTAGAAAGGCGGGGCAAAATAAAATACTACGATCGAAAGGCGTAGGCCTCCTGCCTAGGACCCTCCGAATCCTACTCCTGGTCGTCAGTCGGCTCCTCGTAGTAGTACTCATCGGGAGGGTAGTAGTAGTAGCCGTAGTCGTCGACGGGGGCAGCTATCTCAGGGGCTCCGTCATCTGGCGGCGACATATGGATATGAGGAGAAAAAGAAAATAAAGCAAACGTGAGTACTCATCCGAAGTACTCAGCAAGTAAGGATCTACACTACATATGCAACATTTTCAAAGGAGGGCTGTATATGTGGACTAGGCTGCAGAAATGCCAGAATAGAGAGGAAAGCCTAGTCCTATCGAAGACTAGCATCTTCAAGCATCTTCATCGGTCTTGCAGCATTAGAAGAGTGTAGATTAACATAAGTAAAGTAGTAGTAATGTTATCAACCTCGCCCAGAGATCCTTCCTCGACTCCATGCGAGAAAGCAATCCCAGAGCCATACTATCCAGTATCATCTCAAGTCACCAGTTCTAGTTGTACCGATCGGGATACAACTCCGAGTGTCCGTTACCGTAGGACAGGCTATCGATAGATTGTTTCTTCCCTGCAGGGGTGCACCAACTTACCCACCACGCTCGCTTAACTCTGGCCGGACACACTTTTCTGGGTCATGCCTGGCCTCGGCCAAACGATACGCCGCAACCCGACCGAATACTTAACAGAGAGGTCAGCACGCCGGACTAAACCTAGGTATCCAGGGGTCTTGGGCCATCGCCCCGGACGCTCCTGCACGTTGCGAACGCGGCCGGTGAGCAGACCTAGCCCCCCTTATACAAGTGCAGGGCGTTACCAGTCCAACCCAGCGCGCGCCGCTCAGTCGCTGACGTCTATTAAGCTCCGGCTGAAGTATACGACGCAGAACGCCCATACTATGCCCACGTGATGGTTAGTGCTATCAGGCCAGAGGCCCCTCGGATCAAATATCCAAACCGTTAGTGTGTTGGGGGTTGCGGTAACAAGCAGAGATTCACGAAAGATGTGACCCCGTCGCCCCGTCTCGAGGACTAGCGGCAAGGGCTAGGAATGCCCGGCCACGCCTCGTGTTCAACTCTCGGGCACCATCCAGGTCCACCCGATTCCACATCACTCTCATCATAAACTCGTGCGGGTACCCCTCAGGGCCGACCCGTCTTTATCCAGAATAAACAGTGTCAACACTAATGAAAGGCATCCGTGTGGCCACCATATCAAGAAGGAATCCGAGGCATCACCCTCGTTGGATTCCCACCTGACGTAAACATCAAGGTGAACTAAAGAGGCATCACCCTCGAGGTCCACACTTGAGCAGTTGCACGACGATGTCGTTATCGGGGGTGGTGTAGGAGGAATCACCCTCGCTTACCACGATCGAATAACTAACTTACAAGGTTATCATCAGAAGTGCTGACGAGGTATCACCCTCGGCACTCGATATTAACCCAGTAGTGTCGAGCAGTTAAGGGGGAAGTGACGTGCAATGTCGGGGCCTGGTCTTCGATCCCGTTGATCGGGTCTTCTGAGAATCCAGCGGGGCAGTCGGGATAAAGCGGGGTCTCTGATAGGTCTCTACCCAGCCTATACTAAACAGTTTAGGATAACAGGTAGGTATCAATAGTAGGTTACAATTAAACAGGCTATGCAGCAGATATAGGATAACACCAGCAGCAGTAACTTCTAATGCAAGCATAAGAGAGAAGAGAGTGGGCTATATCGGAATGCTCAAAAAGGGGGTGCTTGCCTGTTTGCTCGGCGGCAAGGGCAAGATCGTCAACTGCGTCGTCGGGGTCCTGAACGGCGTCGGCCTCGGGAGCTACGTCGACGTCGGGGTCTACCGAGAGAGAAAAGGGGGAAGAAACATATAAATGCACAGCAAACAATGCAATACAGGGCATGCTATGCTAAGATGCAGTGCAGGGTTGCCTAAAGTATGTCTAAGGCATTTTTAGCTACTTTAGGATTTAAGTTGGATTTATTATCCGGTGTATATGCACTATTCATATACCGGATACGGACGAAAAGTTATAGGTTCTCCTACATAGGGGGTTCCGACATATAAACAGACAACACGGTCAGATTCGTCTCGTCATTCTGAGCAACTTTTATGTTTTAAGTTTTTCGATCTGAGCTACGGTTTATTTTCTACGAATTTTCAAAGATTTAATCATGTTTTGGATTTTATTTAAATTAACAGAAAAAGGAATTATGACATCAGCATGATGCATTGCTGATGTCAGCAGGTCAACAGGTCGGCTGACCAGGTCAAACCTGACCAGTGGGTCCAGTGGGACCCACATGTCAGCCTCTGTTAGTTTAACAGAGTATTAGACTAATCTAACAGGGTAATTAGAGGTGTGGGCCCAGCCTGTCAGTGAGTGATTAGTTAGACTAATTATTTTTATTAAATAAATCCATTTAATTAGCCTAATTACCAGAGGGGGCCCACATGTCAGCGACTGGGACCGCCTAGTCAGCACAGTTGACCAGGTCAACTGGTCAACTAGGGTCAGGGGCCCCACTGGCAGTGACCCTGGGGGTGGCCCCGGGTGTGCCACGTCGGCGTCGGCGCCGGAGACAACTCCGGCGACCATTTGCGCGGCGGCCGATCGCCAGAGTGCGTCGGAATCGCGCTAGGCAGCACCGTTTAGCGTGCGGCTGGGCTTGTTCGAACGAGTCGAGCGAGCCGCATCCAGTGGTGGTGGTGGTTTCGCCGGAATCGGTCGGAATCGTCGCCGGCGTCGAGCAAAAGCGGTGCCGGAGTTCATGCTTCAACGGATCCAATGCTAGGGAGTACAGGAGAGCGCGTGCGCGGGCGCGTTCGGCTTCTGGGGGCAGCAGGAACACGATGCCGTGCTCAGACGAGCACGACAGAGGCCATGGCCACGGCAGCGAAGCGAACTGCGGCGGCCAGAGCTCGGCTCGACGGTGAGCTAGCTACGGGGTGCTAGAGGGGCAACGAGGAGCAGCAAGTGGCGGAGAGGCTCACCGTGTGGCACTCACGTAGGCCCTCGAAAGATTAGTAGCTGCAGAGGCGTCGCCGGAGACAAAAGGGATCGACGGCGTCCCGAGGAAGAAGACGACGCGTACGGGCGATGCCGTGCTCCTCAGCTCCCTCCAGTTGCTCCAGAGAACGTGGCCGACCACGGCGCTCCTCCCAGGCACATACAGGCGACGCGGGGAGGCCGCTGGCCACGGCGGTGATGTAGCGCGGCGACGGCGGCGCTCGGGAATGGATCTGAGGGGAAGAGGAGGGGTGAAGCGAGCGAGGGAGAGAGGGGGAGAGTGATGGAGGACGCCAGGGGAAGCGCACCGGCTCGTCCTTATCCTCCTCCCTGTCGGTGGCGTCGGTGGGCGTCGGTGTGTCGTCGCCTCGCCGGCGCGCGCGCGCTCGGCCAGGGAGCGGCCGACACGACGAAGGAGAGAGAGGGGAATGGGCCAGGTGGGCCGTTCTCGGGGCACTGTGCACTTAGGCCGAGTGCACAGTGCCTCGTGTTATTTTTCTTATTTCTGCTTTCTATTTTCTTTTAACAGAGTTGGTTTTGAAATATTTTGAGTATTCAAATGGATTAGCAAAAATGTGAAACTTGCTCACATAAATATCTTGCAATATCCAGCACTGCCACAAAAAGTTTGGGCATTTTTGATTCCATTTGAAATTATTCAAAATGAATAAGGCATTTAAATATTGTTTTGGCTCTGTTTTAAATGCTTAAACCCTTCTGTAGTGAATGGTGATGTTGTGTTCATTAACAGCAAATAGTTTTGGATTATTTGCTAAAAGGTGAACATTTTTCCAACAGGATTTGAGCAACTTTAATTTGCATTTTTGAATTTGAGTTGATTTCCAGAATAGAATTTGAATTGAATTCTTAACCAAAGTGATTATGCACTGCAAATTGAGATGACTTGGCATACTTAGCAGAGTGTCATAGTGGCTATTACACAGGGGTGTTACAAATTCTCCCCCTCTAAAAGAAATTCTCGTCCCGATAATTTAGGAGGTAGAAGGAAAGAGGTCGGGATATTCTTCCCAAGATGATCCTCACGTTCCCAAGTGGCTTCATCTTCAGTGTGATTCGACCACTGCACTTTCAGGAACTTGGTCATCTTCTGATGAGTTCGACGTTCAGCTTCATCAAGGATGCGGATCGGATGCTCCTTATAAGAAAGATCATCTTGCAACTCGAGCATCTCGTGATCCACTGCACGGTGTGGAGATTCCTTGAAGCATTTACGAAGTTGTGACACATGAAAGACGTCGTGGATATGAGAGAATTGCGGCGACAACTTCAATTTATATGCCACTTGTCCACATCTGGCAACAATGCGAAAGGGACCAATATAGCGAGGAGCTAGCTTGCCCTTGATTCCGAAACGACGAGTGCCCTTCATAGGTGTGACACGAAGATAAGCTTGATCACCTGGTTGATAGGTCAAGCCCCATCGTTTGCGATCATAATTGCTCTTCTGGCGGTCCTGAGCCGCCTTGAGATTTTCTCGGACAATTCTGACTTGTTCTTCGGCGTGTTGAATAATGTCCGGTCCAACGAGATGCCGTTCCCCAGTTTCTGACCAATTCTGAGGGGTTCGACATTTATGACCATAAAGCACTTCGAAGGGGGCCATTTTCAAGCTGGCTTGATAGCTGTTGTTATAAGATAACTCAGCATACGGGAGAGATTCTTCCCACTTCTTGCCGAAAGAAATAACACAAGCTCGCAGCATGTCTTCAAGCACTTGATTTACTCGTTCGACTTGGCCTTGGGACTGGGGGTGATATGCTGAACTCCAGGTGATATGAGTTCCCATAGCTTCTTGGAAACTTTCCCAGAACTTTGAGGTGAAAAGACCACCACGGTCCGAACTAATCTCCTTCAGAATACCGTGTAGTGAAACAATTCTGGAGATATACAGATCTGCTAACTGACTAGCAGTGATCGTCTCTTTGACAGGCAGAAAGTGTGCAACTTTGGAAAGTTGGTCGATGACGACAAGAATAGCATCATGACCCTTCTGTGACTTGGGAAGGCCAGTAATAAAATCCATTTGAACCTTATCCCATTTCCATAAAGGAATAGGAAGGGGTTGCAGAATTCCAGCAGGCTTCTGATGTTCTGCTTTAACGCGACGACACACATCACATTCAGCAACATATCGAGCAATGTCCTACTTCATTCGAGACCACCAGTACCTCTGTCGGAGATCACGATACATCTTGGTGCTACCCGGATGGATAGACAGCGGTGTATCATGTGCCTCCTTCATGACTTTGTCAGTCATAAGTTCGAAGCGAGGTACCACAATGCGGTCTCTGAAATATAAGGTTACATCTTCAGCAATCGAGAAATCCCTGTACTTATCAAGGTGAAGTTCTCTCTTCATCAGATCTACTTCAGCATCTTTGGCCTGCGCAATCTTTACAGCTTTCTCAAGATCTGGCTGTACCACAAGGTTATTAAGAGAACCCTGCGGAATGATACAGACGTTTAACTTGCGCAGTTCTTCATATAGCTGGGGTTGAGCTTGCTTAACCATTAGGTTGTTGCAATAGGACTTGCGGCTCAAGGCATCAGCCATTACATTAGCCTTGCCAGGGGTATAATAAATACCACAGTCATAGTCCGTAATTATTTCCAACCATCATTGTTGTCGGAGATTAAGATCCGGTTGAGTGAACAAATACTTCAAGCTTTGATGATCGGTATAAATCTCACACCGGTTCCCAAGAAGATAATGTCGCCACTGTTTCAAAGCATAGATCACAGCAGCGAGTTCGAGATCATGCACTGGATAGTTTTCTTCATGCGGACGCAATTGTTGCGAGGCATATGCAATCACTTTACGCTCTTGCATTAGGACACAACCTAACCCTTGACGAGAGGCATCACAATATATCACAAAGTCCTTGCGAGAATCGGGAGGAGCAAGCACTGGAGCAGAAGTAAGCTTGTCCTTGAGGGTCTGGAAACTCTCCTGACATTTGTCTATCCACTCAAACTTAACGCCTTTGTGGAGCAGATTAGTCAGGGGCTTGGCAATCTTTGAAAAGTTCTCGATGAATCGACGGCAATAACTTGCAAGGCCGAGAAAACTTCGGACTTGCTTGGCATTCTTCGGAGGAGTCCAGTCAAGAATAGCATGAACACGCTCCGGATTAACAGCGATACCGTCCTTGTAAATCACATGTCCAAGGTAGGTTACTTCAGAAAGCCAGAATTCGCATTTGGAGTACTTGGCATACAGCTTGTGTTCTCGAAGCCTTTCTAGAACAAGGCGAAGATGCTCGGCATGTTCTTCCTTATTCTTCGAATATATCAGAATATCATCCAGGTATACCATGACGAACTTGTCGAGGTAATCCATGAATATATAATTCATCAGGCGGGAGAACGTAGTTGGAGCATTTGTTAAGCCAAATGACATGACGGTGTATTCATAGGAGCCATAACGAGTAACGAAAGCGGTCTTCGGAATATCCTCTTCACGGACACAGATCTGGTGATAACCCAACCTCAAGTCTAGTTTAGAGAATACCGAAGATCCAGCAAGTTGATCATATAAGTCATTGATCCGGGGAAGCGGATATTTATTCTGAATGGTTGCCTGGTTGATAGGACGCTGATCTTGAACCAATCTATTCGTACCATCTTTCTTCTTGACAAAGAGAGACGGTGCTCCCCAGGCAGAGGAACTGGGATGGATGAAACCCTTCTTAAGTGATTTATCGATTTCTTCCTTAAGCTCAAGAAGGTGGTGCGGAGGCATCTTGTAAGGACGCTGCGCAATAGGAGTGGTGCCAGGCTTCAAATCAATAACAAACTCGACAGCTCTAGCAGGGGGTATTCCTGGAAGTTCTTCTGGAAAGACATCCTGGAATTCACAGACAACTGGAACGTTTTCGATCCCCTCAAGCGGAGAAGCGTTCAACGCATTCAAGGCATAAATCTGGGCCTCGGCGTTCTGAGTGATATGAGCATGATAATGCACTAACCCAGCTGTTGGGTGCCTGAGATGTACGACTTTGGTGGCACAATTGATTGAGGCATAGTGAGCCTTCAACCAATCCATTCCCAATATAAGATCAATTTTTGAATTATTTAGGATAATGGGGAAGGCCTGAAAATTCCTCCCTTCAATCACAACATTGACTTCAGGGCTAAACATTGAGGCTTGGCACTGACCCGCGGGAGTGTTTACCGCTAATAGATGGTGCAACTTCTCATATTTAATGCCATGCATGAATGCGAAATGTTCGGACATGAATGAATGCGATGATCCTGAATCAAATAAAACAGAAGCTAGTACTGAATTAACAGGAAGTGTACCCATCACAGTTTCTGGTTGATCCTGAGCTTCAGCCATGTTGACGTGATAGTTCTGTCCACGACCATAAGAAGGCCTGACATTGTTGTTACGATGCTGAGGAATTCCACGGCCATTACCACGGCCAGCAGGAAGAGGCACTAGCTGATTCTGAGAACAGTCTCTGGCACGGTGATCTGGCTGGCCACACTTGAAGCAAAGTCCACTGTCTGGACGTGGTGCAGGAGCTCGAGGTGGTGCAGCTCGAAGAGGCTGCCTCGGTGGTGGAGGAGGCAGGCGAGGTGCAGCATAAGCAGGCCTGTACACTGGAGCTGTTGGGCGGTACATGCTTTGTGGAATCCAGATGCAGCGCTTCTGGGAAGACGAGCCCGAGGATGAGCCCACTTCACGAGTGCGTCTGGTCGCTTCCTTATGCTTCTTCAGACCAGTCTCGACCATGATAGTCTTGTTCACCAAGGTGGTGAAGTCAGGAAAGTCTTGGACGAGCAGGGCTAACTGAATGTCATGGTGTAGCCCTTCACGGAACTTCTCCTGCCTACGAGCATCGATGGGGATGTCTTCTTCAGCATAGCGAGACAAGTCAAGGAACTCTCACTGATAGACTTCTACAGTCTTGTTGCCTTGAACAAGGTTGCGGAACTCAGCCTTCTTGCGTGCTATAACTGCTTGAGGAATATAGCGGGCGCGAAAAGCAGTCTTGAACTCCACCCAGGTAACGACAGTCCCAAGAGGTAGGGTCTGACTGTGGGTGGCCCACCATTGTGCTACGGGTCCCTTCAGAAAGTAGGTCGCAAAGGTGACATAGTTGAGAGGAAGGACATCAGCTGACTCCATCTCATAGAAGATGTCACGCAACCAGTCATCGGCGTCCAGCGGATTAACTGCGTTGCGGAATGTCACTGGGTTGAGGCGGACAAACTCTGGCAGCGTTATTGAAGCTGGCTGCTGGTTGGCATTGGGTCGGGGGAACTGATCGATCACCCCTTGCATGAACTGACGGTTCAATTCAAACTGTTGCATCATCGCAGCCATATAATCAGGCGGTGGCGGCGGTGGTGGATTTTTATCACCCATCCTGCTAAATTCAACAAGGTAGTTTAGCAGAAGCCATTGCGAGTGTTTAGCAACATGCATGATGTAACGCGATGGAATTTAAGTAGTACAACAGATGCTTATTAGCAGTCATTAAGTCATACAGATCCATACAGAGTCGGTTACATTTGGGCAGCATAATGGTGCAAATTCAAAAGCTAGATATACTAGGCGGCGCGCAGGCACGCAGTAAGGAAGTACACAACGAGACATAGCAAAGGCTACATCAACATCGGAGAAAACCACTGAAACGGGGTAGCTGCAAGTGCGAACGACGGACATTCTTCGCAGAAGGATCCTGCGCTCCATGTGCACTCTGATGCAGAACCCGGTCTCGAGCTGAAAGAAAAGGTCCACTTGCAGGTGTGTGACCTCCCACAGCAGGCCAATCGATCCCTGGTGGCATCTCGGTCCTGCGCGGGTAAAGGATCTGCTCCGGATGTATCCCTGCATGAACAGCTGGTAGCAACTGCGTCATAGCCTCGTAGAGTCGTACTCGAGTGGCAAACAACTCGACGGCCAGAGCCCGAACAGTGCGATCCAGAGCTTGAGTACACTGAATCAGAACTCGCGGATCATAGCGACGAGGCTCGTACGGGGCACAGGTAGCTGTGTAGTATCCAGTAGCATCTCCAGTCGGGGCATACGGAATGTATCGGAACTCAGAGTCATCCAAGCTAGCGCCGTGCTCTCCTCGGAGACGTGCGACAGCAGAGTAGGCGGCATCATGGACTGCCATCTCAATCGTCACGCCGATACCGTGGAAAAGGTACAGCTCGGTGTCTGAGTCATCCTGCTGATCATAGATGCGAACATCAGCATATTACTGCTCCTGGTTGAACTCGTGGTAAACCTCGTAGACCATGTACTCAGGGTACCAGCGGTAGCCCAGTCTGGTCAAGAGAGCGATCAGAACAGCTGGAAACCCAGGGGCATCACGAGCCCAAGTGCGAAGCACAAGCTGCGTCGTGGGGCGCGGTGGAAACAGGCGATCCATCTGAAATAAAGGGAGTTCAGGATTGTCATTCGACGATAAGAAATATAACAGATCTTGAAGAGAAAGGTTAAACAAAACAATGGAAAGGAAATGATTATCAGGCTAATTAGATCAATGACAGGGAAATCGCACAGATATCCAGCTCTCCGGGTGGACGGAATTTACGATATCCTAAGTGTCGTTGTTAGTAAATTTATTTA
Organism: Thinopyrum elongatum; assembly: GCA_011799875.1. Taxonomy (NCBI): domain Eukaryota; kingdom Viridiplantae; phylum Streptophyta; class Magnoliopsida; order Poales; family Poaceae; genus Thinopyrum; species Thinopyrum elongatum. Next base: position 386,150,376 of record CM022302.1, read on the forward strand.
ACCCAAATAAAAGAGAGATCAGAGTCCCAGAGTAAAGATGAGGAATAAAAGATCCTAATACCACCCAATTGGCGACGTGGGCCCGTAAGCCACACAGCCAAGTTAGTAAAACAGTTTTTGGACCACTAGACTCAACTTCGGCCCAGGAATTGGATAGGGGGATTCCTAGAGGCAGTCAGCTCTGATACCAACCTATGACGACCCCGGCTTAATCGTGCACTAATCATACACGCAAATGCACATGATCAAGCCTAAGGACTCACTTGAAGATATCACAACACAACTCTAAAACATAAATAAATTCATACAAGCTTTATATTACAAGCCAGGGCCTCGAGGGCTCGAATACATAGCTCGATGGCATACAAGTGTCAGCGGAAGCATCAGATATCTGGGTACGGATATTACAGAAGAACAGATAGGCCTTTAGAAAGGCGGGGCAAAATAAAATACTACGATCGAAAGGCATAGGCCTCCTGCCTAGGACCCTCCGAATCCTACTCCTGGTCGTCAGTCGGCTACTCGTAGTAGTACTCGCTGGGAGGGTAGTAGTAGTAGCCGTAGTCGTCGACGGGGGCAGCTATCTCAGGGGCTCCGTCATCTGGCGGCGACATATGGATATGGGGAGAAAAAGAAAATAAAGCAAACGTGAGTACTCATCCGAAGTACTCAGCAAGCAAGGATCTACACTACATATGCAACATTTTCAAAGGAGGGCTGTATATGTGGACTAGGCTGCAGAAATGCCAGAATAGAGAGGAAAGCCTAGTCCTATCGAAGACTAGCATCTTCATCGGTCTTGCAGCATTAGAAGAGTGTAGATTAACATAAGTAAAGTAGTAGTAATGTTATCAACCTCGCCCAGAGATCCTTCCTCGACTCCCTGCGAGAAAGCAATCCTAGAGCCGTACTATCCAGTATCATCTCAAGTCACCAGTTCTAGTTGTACCGATCGGGATACAACTCCGAGTGTCCGTTACCGTAGGACAGGCTATCGATAGATTGTTTCTTCCCTGCAGGGGTGCACCAACTTACCCACCACGCTCGCTTAACTCTGGCCGGACACACTTTTCTGGGTCATGCCCGGCCTCGGCCAAACGATACGCCGCAACCCGACCGAATACTTAACAGAGAGGTCAGCACACCGGACTAAACCTAGGTATCCAGGGGTCTTGGGCCATTGCCCCGGACACTCCTGCACGTTGCGAACGCGGCCGGTGAGCAGACCTAGCCCCCCTTATACAAGTGCAGGGCGTTACCAGTCCAACCCAGCGCGCGCCGCTCAGTCGCTGACGTCTATTAAGCTCCGGCTGAAGTATACGACGCAGAACGCCCATACTATGCCCACGTGATGGTTAGTGCTATCAGGCCAGAGGCCCCTCGGATCAAATATCCAAACCGTTAGTGTGTTGGGGGTTGCGGTAACGAGCAGAGACTCACGAAAGATGTGACCCCGTTGCCCCGTCTCGAGGACTTGCGGCAAGGGCTAGGAATGCCCGGCCACGCCTCGTGTTCAACTCTCGGGCACCATCCAGGTCCACCCGATTCCACATCACTCTCATCATAAACTCGTGCGGGTACCCCTCAGGGCCGACCCGTCTTTATCCAGAATAAACAGTGTCAACACTAATGTAAAGGCATCCGTGTGGCCACCATATCAAGAAGGAATCCGAGGCATCACCCTCGTTGGATTCCCACCTGACGTAAACATCAAGGTGAACTAAAGAGGCATCACCCTCGAGGTCCACACTTGAGCAGTTGCACAACGATGTCGTTATCGGGGGTGGTGTAGGAGGAATCACCCTCGCTTACCACGACCAAATAACTAACCTACAAGGTTATCATCAGAAGTGCTGACGAGGTATCACCCTCGGCACTCGATATTAACCCAGTAGTGTCGAGCAGTTAAGGGGGAAGTGACGTGCAATGTCGGGGCCTGGTCTTCGATCCCGTTGATCGGGTCTTCTAAGAATCCAGCGGGGCAGTCGGGATAAAGCGGGGTCTCTGATAGGTCTCTACCCAGCCTATACTAAACAGTTTAGGATAACAGGTAGGTATCAACAGTAGGTTACAATTAAATAGGCTATGCAGCAGATATAGGATAACAGCAGCAGCAGCAACTTCTAATGCAAGCATAAGAGAGAAGAGAGTGGGCGATATCGGAATGCTCAAAAAGGGGGTGCTTGCCTGTTTGCTCGGCGGCAAGGGCAAAATCGTCAACTGCGTCGTCGGGCTCCTGAGCGGCGTCGGCCTCGGGAGCTACGTCGACGTCGGGGTCTACCGAGAGAGAAGAGGGGGAAGAAACATATAAATGCACAACAAACAATGCAATACATGGCATGCTATGCTAAGATGCAGTGCAGGGTTGCCGAAAGTATGTCTAAGGCATTTTTAGCTACTTTAGGATTTAAGTTGGATTTATTATCCGGTGTATATGCACTATTCATATACCGGATACGGATGAAAAATTATGGGTTCTCCTACGTAGGGGGTTCCGACATAGAAACAAACTACACGATCAGATTCGTCTTGTTGTTCTGAGCAACTTTTATGTTTTAAGTTTTTTGATCTGAGCTACGGTTTATTTTCTATGAATTTTCAAAGATTTAATCATTTTCTGGATTTTATTTAAATTAACAGGAAAAGGAATTATGATATCAGCATGATGCATTGCTGATGTCAGCAGGTCAACAGGTCGGCTGACCAGGTCAAACCTGACCAGTGGGACCCACATGTCAGCCTTTGTTAGTTTAACAGAGTATTAGACTAATCTAACAGGGTAATTAGAGGTGTGGGCCCAGCCTGTCAGTGAGTGATTAGTTAGACTAATTATTTTTATTAAATAAATCTGTTTAATTAGCCTAATACCAGAGGGGGGCCCACATGTCAGCGACTGGGACCGCCCAGTCAGCACAGTTGACCAGGTCTGGGGCTAGGGGCCCCACTGGCAGTGACCCTGGGGGTGGCCCCGGGTGTGCCACATCGGCGTCGGCGCCGGAGACAACTCTGGCGACCATTTGAGCGGTGGCCGATCACCGGAGTGCGTCGGAATCGTGCTAGGCAGCACCGTTTAGCGTGCAGCTGGGCTCGTTCGAACGAGTCGAGCGAGACGCGTCCAGTGGTGGTGGTGGTTTCGCCGGAATCGGTCGGAATCGTCGCCGGCGTCGAGCAAAAGCAGCATCGGAGTTCGTGCTTCAATGGATCCAGTGCTAGGGAGTACGGGAGAGCGCGTGCGCGGGCGCGTTCGGCTTCTGGGGGCAGCAGGAACACGATGCCATGCTCAGACGAGCACGACAGAGGCCATGGCCACGGCGGCGAAGCGAACTGCGGCGGCCAGAGCTCGGCTCGACGGTGAGCTAGCTACGGGGTGCTAGAGGGGCAACGAGGAGCAGCAAGTGGCGGAGAGGCTCACCGTGTGGCACTCACGTAGGCCCTCGAAAGATTAGTAGTTGCAGAGGCGTCGCCGGAGACGAAAGGGATCGACGGCGTCCCGAGGAAGAAGACGATGCGTCCGGGCGATGCCGTGCTCCTCAGCTCCCTCCAGTTGCTCCAGAGAACGTGGCCGACCACGGCGCTCCTCCCAGGCACATACATGCGACGCGGGGAGGCCGCTAGCCACGGCGGTGATGTAGCGCGGCGACGGCGGCGCTCGGGAATGGATCTGAGGGGAAGAGGAGGGGCGAAGCGAGCGAGGGAGAGAGGGGGAGAGTGATGGAGGAGGCCAGGGGAAGCGCACCGGCTCGTCCTTATCCTCCTCCCTGTCGGTGGCGTCGGTGGGCGTCGGCGTGTCGTCGCCTCGCCGACGCGCGCGCGCTCGGCCAGGGAGCGGCCGACACGACGAAGGAGAGAGAGGGGAATGGGCCAGGTGGGCCGTTCTCGGGGCACTGTGGGCTTAGGCCCAGTGCACAGTGCCTCGCGTTATTTTTCTTATTTCTGCTTTCTATTTTCTTTTAACAGAGTTGGTTTTGAAATATTTTGAGTATTCAAATGGATTAGCAAAAATGTGAAACTTGCTCACATAAATATCTTGCAATATCCAACACTGCCACAAAAAGTTTGGGCATTTTTGGATTCCATTTGAAATTATTCAAAATGAATAAGGCATTTAAATATCGTTTTGGCTCTGTTTTAAATGCTTAAACCCTTCTGTAGTTAATGGTGATGTTGTGTTCCTTAACAGCAAATAGTTTTGGATTATTTGCTAAAAGGTGAACATTTTTCCAACAGGATTTGAGCAACTTTAATTTGCACTTTTGAATTTGAGTTGATTTCCAGAATAGAATTTGAATTAAATTCTTAACCAAAGTGATTATGCACTGCAAATTGAGATGACTTGGCATACTTAGCAGAGTGTCACAGTGGCTATTACACAGGGGTGTTACAGGAACCTCTCCTCAGCTGCTGCTAGGGAGTCTCGTGGAGCAGCAGGCTGAGCAGCTCGTCCTGGACGGCAGCAACATCGTCGTGGATGGCTCGACCAAACAGCGAACGTGTCACCGCCAACTGATCCAGCCGTGAGACGACGAAGGAATCAGGAACATGTAAGTGAAAATAATGTGGTTATCCCTGGAGCCCTAGGAATAATGTAAGTGAAAATAGAAGATAGCGTGTGATTAGTATATGCTTAAAGAAAACATCCTCGATAGCAGCAGCAGTTTATGTTATAAGTTTATGCACAGTTGTTTTCTATCATGGTTTGTTCAATGGAAGCAATGCGACATTTAAACCTATTCATGGTAGCAGTCGTCGTCTCCTACTAAGGTGCCAGACAATCAGGAAAGCCTACAATATTGAAGGTTGTCATATTCCTCAAAAGTTAATCCAATGTCATTATAATTTTGGTATATTCAGTTATGTTATAATTATCTTAAGACACAGCATATTTTCCCACTGGCTTCGACAACACATAACTTAAGAGCTATAAAACATTTAGGACAATTGCAAAAAAGATGTAGTATTCAACCAGAGGAGAAATAATGTTACAGTCAAAGCGTCGGCCTCGCTACAGAAATATTGAGTAGAAAGCAACAATTTAGATGCAAGGAGAATATACATAAGGTTCAGTACGCAACATCAAGATTCAGTAAAGAGCGGAACATATGTAGATGCGATTCTTTAAGGGTGCGCGTGTGTATTTTTTGTGGTCTGTGATTAGCTTAATGCTAGCTAAAATAATAAAACATGCTGCTTCAGTTAACGCAATGAAATATGAACCTTATGACACCTAAAAATGAGGTAGCATATTCTACTGTGAAACATTAGACTATCGATGAAGTACTTTTGAATAGAACATGAACTTCCCAAATGCACCGCCTACCCTGATTTGCAATGTTCTAAACCCAAGAATATAAGGTATTACGTATGAAGTTTAATACTGACGATATAGAAAGAAAATGGACATGTGCGAGGTTACTGAATAACCAGTCAAGAAAATGATATCTGCACAGAAGTAAGGGATGAGAAATCTGAAACCTGAGTAGGAAGGTCCTCTGCTTTAAGCCTATGCATCCACTTATAGAATAAACCTGTACCAAAGTAAAATCAAGCGAACATCATTTAACTATTTACTCGCCATCAAGGCCCGCCGTCGCCATGTAAGTTCAAAAGAACATCTTTCATATTTCCTGCTATATACTTTTTCTTTCCTCTCTGCTTCCTTCAAAATCAGCGATGGCGACCTTGGTCCTCTCCGATTTAAAGGAACCAGAGAGGAAATATACAAAGCATGTAGCAGCAATAGTTAAAGATGTTCTTTTGAACTTACATGGCTATTTTTTTCTGCAAACATGCCAATCTACTGCCATCTTACCGACCTTAATAGACATCATTACTTTGGATAACGCCTTGTACTTTACCTAGCTCCCACAACCTAGCTGTAGAAGCTTAACAGATCTTGGAAGAGAGCAAGAGAAAAGAAACGGATGGGAAAGGATATCTTACCTACCTCGGTCGAAGATCGACACGGAGGAGCGCTTGCCAGTCTTGTCCCTCGATAAATCTGACTGATTCAGGCGTGCCATGGCCGAGAGCGGCAGATCGAGTCACCGCGATGTGGAAACCGGGAAACAGGGACAGTAAAATAGGATTTGTCGCTCTATATCCCTTCATGTTGTGCTTCTCCTGTAGATGCGCCAGACCAAGTTAAAGCTCGGTGAGCTTGGTAATAAAAGCATATATCTTCCTGATGAATTGGTAGAATAGGATTGTCCGAAAACAGGAAAGGCAAACCGCATAATACTACAATCCAGCAAGAAAAAATTAGATACACGAGCAAACCGCTGTATGCATATCAGTGAGTAGGAGAATAATATGGCCACATGTCTTTATTTCGATATCAAACGCATATATAATATATATATATATATATATATATATATATATATATATATATATATATATATATATATATATATATATATATATATGAGAACATAGAGATTTCCACGAATGAGCATTTCTGGACTGTTAAATAAAAACAGATGTAAATATAATTTACTATATATATATAAGATTTGGAAGCTTTGTAGGCAAGTACAAAAAGACCAGATTCTTCAACAACTTGGCAATTCAGATGCAATAGCAATGTCCTCATGAGCATATAAAGAGAAGAAACAAGGTGCATTTCATCTCCATTAGAATTTGAAAATATAAAGAGAAGAAATAATGAAAATCCATAAGAAAGGCCAACAAAATTAAAGGTTAAAGGGGTGGAAAACTAAAGAGTGGATGAGCTCTCCGGAGGGTCCTGGCCACTACGACACATATGGCCATACTAATGAACAAACGCTTCCTAGTATACATCAGGGGTTCACATATGTTAGAGTTTGCTATCTAGAACAGTCTGAACATGAACCTAATTCTATTGGATAATTCAAAATGTGGTGTTGCATATACAGTAGCTAGCATATACTATACTTTAACTAAAAACTAAACCTACAGTTGTCTGCTCTATGATTTCAAAGTAGCATTCATGTAAGGCAAGAAACACATCAGTTTGAAACTATTAGGAACATGGGCACAAGCGTAGCTTAGAAGTGGAATAAGTAATGTACTCCTCTCTCTCGCTCGCTCAAAATTACAGCACTGCAATTGTTCCTAACTCATGTTGTGATGACCAAGTTATATGAGTCTAAGTGCATGTGTTTTTGTGTGTCTGCATAAGTTGATCTAAGTTCACCATACGGTAACATAACACGTCCGAATAAATTCAAATGCCTAGATAAAATACTTCGTATTCAAGTCCCAAATGGTTACTACAATGAAAAGAAATTTGAGATCAGAGAGCAGTAAAAGGAAGACATACAACACAATTTAGGCATCCAGTCCAGGAGTGCATATACTTGTAAAGAACATGACTTAGTTTATTTATGTAGCATGGATCCTTTCATTTGAAGTAGGGAAGCACATGAATTTTGGCTACTGCACGTGAGAATAGGTGCTGGGCTTGGGGCGCAAGGTAAGGATCGAAATACCTCAAGGTGGTGTGGAAACGGCAGGGTCGCCGGCATCGAGCCCGTGCCGTGGAGAAAACTGTAGCAGTACAATAAGCCTCCGAAGCAAATAAGCTTATAGGTAAAATTATGTATCTGATCTATCAAAAGGGGAAAAATAGGTCAAAAACTCTTACCATTTAAAAAGCTTGTGCATTCATATGCTTGTAAGCCTAACTGAATTATCATCTAGGCATATAGGCATATGTAATAGTTTTCCCTTTTCTCTCTTGGCTCTCTTAAAAAGCTTGTGCATTCATATGCTTGTAAGCCTAACTGAATTAGCATGCTAGTTAGAAATTAGAACAATGACACACTCAAATCAAAATAGCAAGAGCACATTTAATTGGTATAGGAGCTGTAACCATGTGCATATCAATGACCAGAAAAATAACATGAGCACATTTATTTCTTCCGATATCAAATAAATATCACACATCACAGGGCAGTTATAAGAGCATGCATCAAGCTTAAACAGGAAGTTTGATATGACATCGCCGCTACACATTGCATATACACATACCTTCATCGTCGACTGATGTATGTCAGATTGTTGTTGCTCGGCCATTTCACAGCGTGGCTAGCTCGAACGGTTGGCTCTTTGGCAGGGCGGTGTTCCCTTAAAATCTGATCATACAAAAAGTCACAAATTTCACAAATCACATCACTGTCATAAGAACATGCACAGAGGTTAAATTAAGAAGTCCAAGACAAATTCAATGTAGAATCCATATTTTTAGAATGGCCAACAATTATGTATAAGACAGTGCATGATATTTTGTACCACAAACTAATCTTATAATGTTGCAGGAGGCTATATTCAAGTTTTACCTTCTTTGTCACGGATGCATATCAAATTGTTGCTCCTTGACCCTTTGATAATATGGTTGCTGCTGGAGTCCTAGGAAGAGCGAAACTGCATTGACATTAGTATTCATACCTATGCTTGTTCAGGAATTTGGATCAAAATATAATTGCACATGTCATAACAATTGGACATGAACACTCATCTGTGCATTTGTGTGTCTCATATATTTGTTTAGAGCAGAATTTGTCACACACACATACACACACATTGGAAACGGTGGCATTTAATTTGGTGGCATTAAAAAATCAAGGGAAATGGCTACTAACAGAGGGTATAAAATCATTTCAATGAAAATAAATAAGCTGCTACAGGCATCAAATTATAATGTCATTGGCATCTCACAAAGACATGGCATCTCAGCTTTCAGCCCACAAGGAAATCAAGATTGAGAGATAGACAGACCTGTGGGTCATCGGCAGTCACTTCGACGAATTTCTTCATGGAAGCCATGTCCGTCTCTTCGGTGTGCCAGAGGTTGTGCCTCTCCTGCTAAGCACCAAGTGGCGGCAGCCTAAGTTCAGTTTTGAATAGAGATGGTTGGCTTGCAGGTGATGAATAAAATAATTTAAGTGATCGATATAATTCTAATTCTAAGAACTGGGAAGCTTTTTGTGAACCCCCATAAGACGATATGTTGCTTTATGGCCACAATATAGTTAAATGGAAGGTTTAGTAAGCAAGTGAAGAAACCTACCGAAGAAAATGCTTTGCAAACAGAGCTTCATTATCCCGACATCATTCTGAAGAAATAAAAATAGTAATAGTATTGTACATATCATTTTTTTTGTTGAACAGATTTTGAATGTATCATTCTTGTGTTCATGAAAGCAAAGGTATGAATAATCTACAGTTTGATACTTGACTAACTAAACCACTTGGAAACAAGCTATCACCAATTTATCAACAAACTTGTACACAAAGGGCTTGTATAAATATTCAAATCACATGAAGAATCCAAGCAGCAGCCCTCGAAAGTGCCCAAGCCACTAATATTTGGTAGTCTGTATAAGAATGATTTTAGTACAATGAAGATCATACCACCTCCTAGCAAATAGCTAGTATATATCCGGATGAAATTAGTCACGTTTAGTCTATGAGTCTCAACCTCGGAACGACTCATCGACTCGTAAACCTTGGGAGCAGGCTGTCCTACTGAACAAAAAGGCACATGAGGCACCTGTCTACTTCTCATTTGCATTTTACCAAACGCACGCGGAAATGCAGTGTTGATTATTTGTAGGTCTGGGAAACATCAATTACATTATGCGCAATCTAAGCACCAATAATCATGGCTCACCAGTGCACCACCAGATCTATGCACCACCAATCCAAATAATTAAAGAGGAGGACACTTGATTGATCTGCATCAACGGCCCATGCCTGAACCACCAACAATGAGCTGAGAAGGAGGAAGTTTGACTTCTGCTGCTTGTGCATCCAAAGAACATAAAACAAGTTCTTATATCCCACGCCAAGCAAGGAACCAAGGATATGCAAGTACTGAAAGTATACTATGCACATAATCTTGCCACCACTCAAAGGCAGCTACCAAATTGATATCATCGATAATAAAACAATTAAAAGCATCTTCCCAGAAGCGACATGAGACAGATGCTGAAGATTCGCACTCACCTAAGATGAACCGTAGCATGCATACATATGCTCCATTCAAATCATTCAAAGGCTCCAATTCTGCACAGACCAAGATGAAAAGGTCCAAATCAGCTCACCCGCATCACCAATATAGCATCAGACAATATACTTCTAGCAATCATTCATGTGATTCATCTTCTTCCAAACCACTAATCACACAAAAGTTCATGAAAGTATGGGTACACCACCATCCCGACATCCATCACTAACATGTCCTCATCTATCAAAAATAAATGGAGACGAAACAATAATCAACTAAATATACAGAAATTTACTAATGTCGAGGGATTGAAGTACAACATGGAGTGGAGGAGAAGTTTGGGAGGAGGGAGGAGGGACCTGGGCGATGGCGTCTGGGTCGTCCTTGCAGGAGGCGGCAACGGCCTTCTTGGCGCGCAGGATCTAGTTGAAGGAGGCGCCGGCGACGAGTCGTCCGCGCGCGAGGCCGCCAGGCCCCGCGAGAAAGGGAGCCTGCGGAGGAGGGAGCCGCCGGCGCCGGCGCCACGGAGGGAGAGGGCCATGGGCCCCGTGAGGCAGGGGGCCTGCAGAGAAGGGAGCCGCCAGCGCCGCTCAGGGAGAGGCCCGTGGCCATTCCTCTCTGGCTGCTCGCGCTCGCCTGGTAGGAGCACCGAGAGGGCGGGGAGGAGGAGAAGACGAGACGGCGCGAGGGCGCGCGAGTGTGGGAGTGAGCCGGCTAGGGTTATCTCCACGGGAGCTGCCCCTTTTATACCCTTGTACGCGAAAGGACGAAAATGCCCCGGCGGGGCAAGGAAATTACCCGCGGTGGCACGCGCGAGAGCTAACTATTCATTGCGACGGTGCCATTTTTGATCCGGCGGCCCAGATCGTCCGAGAGCGAGATCCGACGGACGGAATCGCATCAAGCTCTCGATTCGACGGCCGAGAGTGCCTGAGCTCTGTGAGCGTCCGGTGCTCTCTCGATTCGACGGCCGAGAGTGCCTGAGCTCTGTGAGCGTCTGGTGCTCCCTTCGTTTCTTCTCTTTTGATTAGGACGCGTGATTCCTCTTGTGGCACGGCCTTCCTTCTCCCTCCCTCTTGCCGGTGTCTCTCTTCCTCCAAATTATTCCTTTCCCCGCTTGTATATCTCTAGATCGTTTGAAAACCTCTTGATTCCGAGACACCTCCTTGAGACCCAGAAAGCTAGAAGATATATATAAATTGGGAGGATTTAGTGTAAGGAAGCGAGGTGGGACTATTAGTAGGAAAATCAATCTTCTAATCTGAATATTGAACGGAGCTGGCTCAGTTGGTCGCAGTCCTCAGGACGGAAGTTCGAATCACCAACTTTCTTGACCTCTTTTTTGTTTTCGAAAAAAAGTAGGACCAGGCCCAGTTCGGCCCATAGGGGTGACCGGACGGACTAAACCAACGTTTTAATCGGATGAGGTGGACGGACGAAATTATGGTGGTAAGAAGCAATAGCCCATTTATTAGTAGGTGTGTGTGTGTGTATATATATATAGAATAGATATAGATGATATTACAGCCTTATATTATGGGATGGAGAGGATAAATTTTAGATATGTACTCCCTCTGTTTCTGAATGTATCAATTTTCATGCAAGTTAAATTTGTGTATGTTTGACCAAGATTATAGAATAAAATATCAATATTTACAATACAAGTGGGGACAATTCAACATGACATGACTCTCTGTTGGAAGTGGGGACAATTGCCCCATGTCGACATTTTCTTTGTACTCTTTTTTCATAATTATATAAGGACCCCGATAAATCCCGGACATTCGGATTTTGAGCATGTCATCCCAAACGTTTTTTTCATGGCAACTTTAGTTGACATGAGATGTCAAGTTTAGTTATTAAAACATGGCAATTTTGTCCTAGTTCATTTTTTTGTCAGAAAATTGCCATGTTTGCCACCTCGCGTGAACTAAAGTTGTCATAGAAAACGTTTGGGGTGCCATGCTTAAAATCCGAACGTTCGGCATTTATCATTTTCGTTATATAATCTGAATGCTACTGCCAGATATTTTTATTAATCCAAACAAAAGCTTATCTTATATCCTCCAAACAAATAAAAAAACTATACCATCACATGCATATCGGTGAGAATGCACTGGCACAGTTACATCTGTCACGGCCACAGCCCACAGCTCAAAGTGTTCGACACATTTAGCCAGAAAACGGCAAGAAACGCTGACGAGATCTCCTCCAAATCCAAAGAAGGAAAAAGAAACGCAGGGACGGGCGCTTTCACTGATCAATCTCTCGTCGTCCATCTGTTGGAGCGGGTGCAGAAGAAGAAGAACCTCCTCCACGGGACGCACGGCAGCGTGATGTTCAGAAAGGGCGTGTACACCACGTACGGCCGCCTCGGCGGCGCGGCCGCGCACTGCCGGCGCTCTCCCGGCTGCTCCGAGCTCACGTCGGAGAGGAACTTGAGGCCGAGCTTGAGCTCCCCCTTGTACGTGCCGTCCCGGAGCACTATGTTGTACGGGGCGGGCTTCATCTGCAGGAACTCCCTCTCGCTGCCCTCCCTGATGATCTCGCCCACATGCACCCTGCAACGCAGTTGCACAAGGTCGTCGGACCGGGCACGGTGGATGGAGCTTCTTGCACGTGCGACGTACCTAATTTCGCCGACCAGAGCGTCCTCGGCGAACTTGTCCCTCTCCATGACCCTGAGCGTGACCTTGGCCAGCTCCCTGCACTCGCGGGGCGACAGCGGGAACCTGAACTTCTCGTTCCACCAGATCCTCCGGTGCTTACCTGGGCGTCAAATTTACAGACCTCCTATACTGTTAGAAATTCAGAATCGGGCGTTTCTACAATGTATGAGTAGTATAGTAGTACTAATTTGCATTGGAGAAGAATGCTTGCCATGTGTGATTTTGCTGGTGCGGAACTGGTCGCCGCACTGGATGGTCACGTAGTATCTTTGCGGTCCTGCAGGCGGAACTCAACGGTGAGCACAGTGATCTGGGTATACCACGAAATTACAGCTTGCGATGCGGGATGGTAGCCACGGACCTAGGTGATGGTGTGCATGCTTCATGCCCACGGCGCTGACCAGCAGAAGTTCCAGGACTCCGTGCGTCGTCGTCTCCATGGGAAAGGGGCCAAGAGAACACAAACGCGCGAAGCCAACATATATATTTGCATCGTGTAACTCTCCTAGATAGATATGTTAATGGAAATAAAGTAGTACGGGAGTTCCATTGGACGCATTAATAGAAGAAACGCACTAATTTAAGGGATCGACTAACGGTAAGGTGACTGAAAAATTATTTCGGGTCAGTCAACTTTTCATCTGTCGTTAATTCTACTCGACTGACCGAAATTTTAAGTCGGTCGATTTCCATCACACAACCCAACTCGTCCATTTTGATTCAGTCGACGTGGTGCCAGTCCATAGCAACCGATGGAATATGGATGGGCTTAGGCCCGTATAAGACAATAATTTCTGGTTAGGCCCATGCATGTGTACGGCAAATGATGAGAAGTATGGGAAGTTTAGTACCATACTGCTACAGTAAGAAAAGTGAAGCTTTTTTATAAGGGCTGCTCCACCACTTAATATTGGGAGCTTGGGAATAGGAGCTGTACACGCGCGCTCCTCCTCCTCTGCCGCCCGCCTCGCCTCGCCTCGTCAAGACGCGTGCCCGCGCCGCGGGTTGCAGGAATGAGCCGAACCGAGCCTTAAGCCCAGGCCCATCTACCCGATGGCCTATATAAGAAGGCGCTTGGTCGGGAGAGCAGGTGCCTCCAGAACCCTGTCGTTCGATATCCTGCCCGCGCTTCCACTACTTCCCATGCATCGACTCCATGGCTGACGATGAAGCCGCCAAGAAGAAGGCCTCGGCCGATGCCGAGGCTGTTGCTGCCGCCTCCGCGTTGGCCTGGCCAACCGGAGGGTATGACTCGTTCATCCCCTATTTGCTCGTACATGTGCTGGCCGTATATATGTTGTTCATAGATGTTTTGGTTCTATGTACTGTACGTGCTCACATGCTTATGTTTTGGTATGAGATGCATACCGTATTTGCCATGCTTATCATTTACTCGTGGATTAGATTAGTCGGAAAAGTACTAATATTTCCAACAATCCAAAAACCTTATTTTAGGCATTTTTCGACTCATGGCTTCGCCGCTACTCTGAAACCAGAAAAGTTTACCGGGACGCATTTTAAGCGTTGGCAGACGAGGACTACCTTGTGGCTCACATCAATGAACGTGTTCTGGGTTGGTGGTGTGTCTCCCACGATAACGATTGCTCCTGAACAGGAGAATGCGTTTAGGGAGGCAACCACCATCTTTGTGGGAGCCGTTCTCACTGTGATCGGAGACAAGCTAGTCGACACGTATCTTCATATGCGTGTTGCCAAGAATTTGTGGGATGCGCTCGAAGCTAAGTTCGGTGCAACCGATGCTGGAAGCGAGTTGTATGCTATGGAGCAGTTTCATGATGACAAAATGGTTGATAACCATTCTGTATTGGACCAGGCCCATGAGATACAATGCATCGCTAAGGAGCTGGAGCTCATGAAGTGTGAGTTACCGGACAAGTTTGCCGCGGGTTGCATTATTGCAAAACTCCCTCCTGGATGGAGGAACTTTGCTACTTCTCTCAAGCACTTGAGACGTGAATTCTCTGTTGAGAATGTCATCGGTCATGTAAGTGTTGAGCAGAACTCGAGAGCAAAGGACTCACACGTGAAAGGGGCAGAGGTTTCTTCTAGCGTCAATGTGGTGCAGAAGAACTTCCACAAGTTCAAGGGAAAGAACTCTTTCCAGCAGAATACTACCTTTAAGAAGAAGGGTAAGAAGAAAGACAAAAAGAGAGATAGCTGCTTTACTTGTGGTTCAGAGGAACACTGGGCAAACAAGTGCCCAAACAAGTACAAGAAGCCAGGACAGGACTCTAAGTCTGTCAATGTCACCCTGAGCAACAATGATGCGGCATCTGGGTATGGTAATCTATTTACCGTACTTTCAGTTTGTCAGTCCACCGATTGATGGGTTGACACTGGGACCAATATTCATGTGTGTGCTGATGTGTCTTTGTTTTCTTCTTACCAGGTTGTACGAGATTGTTCCGTCCTGATGAGGAACGGCTCGCATGCTTCTTTCATGGTGTTGGCACGGTAGATCTGAAGTTTACTTCGGGAAAGATCGTGCAACTAAAGAACGTGCAGCATGTCCCCGCCATCAAGAAGAATCTCGTTAGTGGCTCCCTTCTATGTAAAGAAGGGTTTAAGTTAGTATTTGAGTCCAACAAAGTAGCCGTATCTCGGTATGGATTATTTGTTGGAAAAGGATATGATTGTGGTGGTTTGTTTCGCCTTTTTCTGGAGGATTTCTGTAATAAAGTCATGAACCAAATTCATTCTAATGTGAACGAATCTGAGGTTTGGCATTCACGTCTTTGTCACATAAATTTCCGTTGTATGACGCGGCTGGCTAAGATGGATCTAATTCCGAGTTTCACTTTAGCCAAAGGCTCTAAGTGCCATGCGTGTGTGCAAGCAAAGCAACCTCGTAAGCTGTAACACCCCATGTAATTAGCCACAGTGACCACCCTTAGTTAATGCCATGTCAGCAAGTTTAACAGTGCTTAGACATCATTTGCATCATCTTGCATTTCAAACTCCTAATTCAAACTTCAAGTTAATTTAAATTGAAAATAAAAGTTGTTCAAAACCGAAACTCAAATGTTTATTAAATAACAAATAATTCAGAGACAATTCTAAAATTATAATCAACATATACTAAATTAGTTAAGTGACTCTAACAGTGCCAAAACAGCAAGGTTTACTTCATTTTATTTAATACAAAATTTGTGTGAACTTCATTTGCCTCCAAACCAATTTCTAGCAGTGTTGACTATTGCACTGTATTTATTGGATCAAATTACCTATTTTACAAAACAACATTTGAGGTCACACATTATTGCAAAAAACAGAAACAAAAGAAAACATAAGAGAAAAGAAAGAAAAGGAAAAAGGCCGCAGCAGCTGGGCCTAAGTGGCTACAGCGAGGCCCAGCCCACCTCGCACCTCCTCCTTCCTCCCGCACTGCTCATGCCGCTCGCTGTCGAACACACCGCATGCGCACGCGCGCACGCACCCAGCCCCCTTGCTCGCCGCTCGACAGCGCGTCGCCGCACGCGTAGAGGATAAGAGCAACTCCCCGCGCCCCTCTGGCTAACCCTAGCCGTTTCTCTCCCTCTCCCCCACTCGCTCCCACCTCACCCGATGCCGCCATGGACGGCCGCGGCTGAGCTGCGCGGCCACCGTCACTGCCCCGCCTCACGGACCTGTCCACCGGGCTCGCCATCTTCGCCTACTTCGATCACGCCGACTAGAACGAGCCGGAAGCCACCGCATCGCCTCCATGCTGCCTTCTTCCTCCTCGGATCCCCGCCGCCGTTCGCCGTCGATTCCGGCTACTCTGCGCCTCCCCGAGCACGCTGCCACCTCCCTACGGATCCCAGTGAGCCCCCGCGTCTCTCCCCTCACTCCCCCACGCGGATCCATCGTCGTAGCCGCCGCGTTAGAGACGACCGAACGCGCCTCCACGTAGCTCGTCACCGGCGCTATTCCGGCGACCAAATGGCCTCGCAACCGAGTCCGTTGAGCTCGCCGCGTCGCGTAGACCTTGCCTAGCTCCTCGCATCGCTCGCTAGTGCATTGCCTCGCCGATCCCGAGCTCCACCCGAACACCGTCGCCACCGACGAGGTCGTGCCGCTCGTTTCCGGCCACCCCAGTTACGGCGACCACCGCAGAACGACGCGGCTCAGAACGCACGATCGAACAAGCCAAACCCCGCCCGAAACGGTGCACCACAGCCGAATCCCGAGCTCGCCGGAGCTCGCCACCGTGCTCGGGGCTCGCCGGCGTCGCTCCGGCCGCCGTGCTGACCTGGCACTGGTGGGCCCCGCCCCTGAGTCACTGACTGCGGGCCCCGTGGGCCCCCTTTGACCTGTTGACTTGGGTCAACTGCTGACTGGGCTGGCCCTGTGTCAATGACATGTGGGTCCCGCCCATTTAAACGAATTTAAGTAAATAAATAATCAGTTAATTAGTTAATTAGCTAATTAAGTCACTAAACACCCACCGACTGCTGGGCCCCACTCGCTAATTAGGTTAGTTAGGTTAAATTAACTCTGTTTAGTTAGCTCAGTCAATGACATGTGGGTCCCACTGGACCCACCTGTCAGGTTTGACTGGTCAATCGACCAGTTGACCTGCTGATGTCACTCTGACGTCATGCTTGTGTCATCTCACACTGTTCTGGATAATTAGTATTTAAGTAATTAAATAAATTACAAAAAATGATTAAAACTTTAGAAAATCATATAAAATAATCCGTAGCTCGGATCGAAAAACTTTCTACATGAAAGTTGCTCAGAATTTCGAGACGAATCCAAATACGTTGTCCGTTCATCTATCAGATGCCCCTAGCTACCTGAACATGGAACTTTTAGACTGATTTCGATAAATGAATAGTGCTCAACTTTAATAAAATAAATTCGAATAAATTCCTAATTTAACTAAATCATTTAGTTAGGCAGTAGAACACCTCTGCAAATCATTTAGACATGTCATGCATATTGTTTGCATTTTTGCCATGAATTTATTGTTTCTTCACCCTCCTTCTCTCTCGATAGACGCCGAGACCGACGCCGACGCAGCAGAGTACGACTACGCTCCGGACGAGCAGCCTTCCGACGACCCCTCCTCCTTGCCAGAGCAACCAGGCAAGCCCCTCCCCCCTTGAGCATCCCGATATCGCCCATTCAATTTTCTCCTGCTTGCATTAGATTTTGCTACTGATACTGTTTGCTCCTATTCTGATGCATAGCCTGCTTTTGTAACCTACTTATTGTTACCTTACCTGCCTTTTCAACTGCTTAGTATAGGTTGGTAGTGAACCATCAGTGACCCCCATCAGTTTACCCTTGTTGCCTCTGCTTCATCATCGATGACTCGATCAACGTGATCGATGACCAGAGACCGACACCTCATTTCACCCCCCCTTTGTTGTATGACTCTGCATAGTTACTATCGAGTGCCGAGGGTGATACCTCGTAACGCACTCCTGACGATAACTCTGTAGTGTAGCTGTTCGGTCGTGGTCATCGAGGGTGATTCCTCCTTAACCATTCCCGATACGACTCTGTCTTGCAACCCCTCAAGTGTGAACCTTGAGGGTGATGCCTCCTACGTTCACCTTGATGTTGCGACCACGCGGATACTTTGACCTTTGTCACAGGCGGGTCGACTCCGAGGGGTACCCGCAGGGAGATCTATGATGCCGGGCTTGTCCGGAAGGGCGCCCGAGTGTGATATTGTGGCGGAGCTTCAGAAACTCTGATTGTCTCCGCGTGTTATTAAATGAGCCTATTGGATTTGGGTATTTGATCTGAGTGGGTCGACGTGCCCTATACGCACTACCACCACGCAGGATAATGGTTTATGGGGCCCTCTACGTCGTACGTTTCTCCCGAAAGCTCTTCAGACGTCACGGTTCACCATGCGGGCTGATCGCCGGGAATGGGCTGGATACTTCACTGACGAGTTCAGTGTCGCGCCTGCACCCCGGCCAGCCACGCAACACGCAGGGTGCCCAGGGCGATGGCCCAAGACCTCTGGGTGCATAGGTTAGTCCGGCGTGTTGACCTCTCTGCTGAGCCTAGGTAGGGCGCTGCTTCGTGTTGATCTCCCGAGGCCGGGCATTACCCAGCAAGTGTGTCCGGCCAGAGGTGATCGAGCGTGTTGGGTAACAGTAGTGCACCCCTGCAGGGAAGAAAACATCTATCGATAGACGGTCCTACGGTAAAGGACGCTCAGTTTGGTATCCCGATCTATTACTTGAACTGGATACTTGTTTAACTAATTGAAGCTCTGGGATCGCTTTCTCGCAGGGAGTCGAGGAAGGATCTCTAGGCTTTGCCTCAACATGTTTGCTTAATAAAATGCTTTTCTATACTCTTCTAATTGCTGCAAGATGGTGGCTTCGCGAAGATGCTAGGCTTCGATAGGACTAGGTCTTCTCTCTATTCTGGCATTTCTGCAGCCCAGTCCACATATACAGCCTTTCTTTGATAATGTTGCATATGTCGTATAGATCCTTGCTTGCTGAGTACTTTGGATGAGTACTCACGATTGCTTTGCTACCTCTTTTCCCCCGTACCCCTTTGATGATACATCAGACGATGGAGCTCCGGAGCCAGATGTCCCCGCAGGAGCTTACTACCAGGAGGGTCCAGACGGCACGTACTACTGGATCGAGCCAGCCGACCAGGAGTAGGATCAAAGGCCCCAGGCAGGAGGCCTACGCCTTTCGATCTAGAGTCGTTGTTTGTGCTAGCCTTCTTAAGGCAAACCTTGGCTAACTATGTCTGTACCTAGATATTATTTATAACACTGACTTATGTATTCGGATCCTCATGATCCCTTGTCTGTAATATTATGGATCTCCGTTTATTTGTGTTAGAGTTGTGTTGTGATATCTTCCCATGAGTCCCTGTGCTTGATCGTGCATGTTTGCGTGTATGATTAGTGCATGATTGAGTCGGGGGCGTCACAAGTTGGTATCAGAGCCGACTGCCTGTAGGAAGCCCCCTTCCAATTCCTTGGCCGAAGTTGAGTCTAGACATCGAAAGACTAATTTACTAACTTGGCTGTGTGGCTTACGGGCCCACGTCGCCAACTGGGTGGTATTAGGATCTTTTATTCCTTGTCTATACTCTGGGACTCTGATCTCTCTTCTATTCGGGTTAAATGAATTTTACTAACGCCGACACTTAGGATCTCGTAAATCTTGTCTACCCGGAGAGCTGGATATCTGTGCTTATTCCTTACCATTGATCTGATTAGTCTGATAATCATTTTCCTTTCCATTGTTTTGTTTAACCTTTCTCTCCGAGTTGTACTATACTTCTCATTGTCATTTGACAATCCTGAATTTCCTCTGTTACAGATGGATCGTTTGTTTCCACCATGTCCTACGACGCAGCTTGTGCTTCGCACTTGGGCTCGTGATGCCCCTGGTTTTCCAGCTGTCCTGATCGCCCTCCTGACCAGACTGGGCTACCGCTGGTACCCCGAGTACATGGTCTACTAGGATTACCGCGAGTTCAACCAGGAGCAGTACCATGCTGATGTTCGTAGCTATGATCAGCACGATGACTCAGACACTGAGCTGCACATTTTTCACGGTATCGGTGTGACGATTGAGATGGCAGTCCATGATGCCGCCTACTCTGCTGTCGCACGTCTCCGAGGAGAGTTCAACAGTATCTTGGATGCCTCTGAGTTCCGATACATTCCGTATGCCCCTGCTGGAGATGCTACTGGATACTACACAGCTATCTGTGCCCGGTACGAGCGTCGTCAATACGACCCGCACATTCTGGTTCAGTGCACTCAGGCTCTGGATCGCACTATTCGAGATCTTGCCGTCGAGTTGTTTGCCACTCGAGCACGTCTCTACGATGCTATGACACAGTTGCTACCAGCTGTTCATGCAGGGATACATCCGGAGTACATCCTTTACCCGCCCAGGACTTAGATGTATGCTGGTATTGATTGGCCTGCTGTTGGAGGTCACGCACCTCCACGTGGACCTCTTCTTCCAGCTCGAGACCGGATTCTGCATCAGAGTGCACATGGAGCGCAAGATCCTTCCGCGACGAATATTCGTCGTCCACACTTGCAGTTACCCTGTTTCAGTGGTTTTCCCCGACGTTGATGTAGCCTTTGCTATGTCTTGTTGTGTACTTCCTTACTGCGTGCCTGCGCGCCGCCTAGCATGTCTAGTTTTTAAATTTGCGCCGTTATGCTGTCCGCATGTACCCGACTCTGTGTATGGATCTGTATGTCTTAATTGACTACTGTTAAGTATATGTTGCACTGTTTAATTGTTGTCGAGTTACATCATGCTTGTCGCTAAACACTCGCAATTGCTTTTACTAAACTACCCCTGTTGAAACTTAGCAGGATGGTTAGACCAGGTGGTCGTGGTCGTGGCCCTGAACACCCACCACTGCCAGATTATATGGCAGCTATGATGCAACAATTCAAGCTCAACCGCCAGTTCATGACTGGGATTATGGCTCAGTTCCCGCATCAGAACAACCAGAACCAGAACCCTGCTGCAATAACTCTGTCGGAATTTGTGCGTCTTAACCCCACTCAGTTCCGCAACTCTGACAAGCCACTAGATGCCGATGACTGGATTCGCGACATTACTCACGAGATGGAGTCTGCAAATGTCTCCCCTGCCAACTTTGTCACCTTCGCATCCTTTTTCTTAAACAGTCCCGCTGCTCAATGGTGGGACACACACAAGCGTACACTGCCTGCTGGAACAGTCGTTACCTGTCCTAAGTTACAGGCTGCTTTTCGTGCCCGTTATATTCCTCAAGGAATCATGGACCGGATGAAAACCCAGTTCCGCAACCTCACTCAGGGCAATAAGACTGTCGAAGCCTACCATCGGGAATTCCTTGACCTGTCCCGCTATGCTGAAGAGGACATCGCCACGGATGCTCATAGACAAGAGAAGTTTCGTAATGGACTACACCCAGACATCGAGCTTGCACTTGCTGCTCAAGAGTTCAACGACTTTTCTACTCTTGTGAACAAGGCTATTCTGGTTGAGACCGCTCAGATGAAGCATAAGGACTCGCAGAAGTGCTATCATGATGCTGGCTCATCTTCGGGCTCAGCACAGAAGCGTCGAGTCTGGATTCCCAACAACGTGTTGCGTCCAGCTGCCCCTGCGCCAAAGAACAACTATGATGCACCACGTCTGCCTCCTCCACCACCGAGGCAGCCAAGAGCTCAAGCTGCTCCACCCAATGCTCCTCTTCGTCCTGAAGATGGTCTGTGCTTCAAGTGCCACAAACCAGGTCACCTTGCTAAGGACTGCCGCCAGACTCAAAATCAGTTGGCTTTCCCTTGTACTGGCCGTGGCAATAGTCGTGGCAACAATCAGGCCCGCAACTATAATACTGGGTCTGCTGCTCATGGTCATGGACACGCTTACAACATTGATATTGAAGAAGTCCAGGATCAACCTGCTACTGTGATGGGTACCCTTCTCATTAATTCAGTACCCGCTTCTGTATTATTTGATTCAGGAGCATCGCATTCATTCATGACAGAAGCATTCGCATTATCGCATGACATTGCATTTTGAAAGATGAACCTGCCAGTAGTTATCCGCACCCCTGGAGGCCAGTGTCAAACCACTATGATGGCACACAATGTCCCTGTTGAAATTAAAGGATTGAAATTCCTTGTTTCGCCCATTATCCTGAAGTCTTCCACCATAGACCTCATCCTCGGAATGGATTGGTTGAAAGCTCATATAGCTTCGATCAATTGTGCCACAAAAGTCGTCCAACTTCTTCACCCCTCCGACGAGATAGTGAACTACACCACCTGAATTACTCGGAATGCTGAAGCTCAGATATATGCTCTGAATGCCTTGAACGCCTCACCTCTGGAAGGAATCGAGAACGTTCCTGTCGTTCGAGATTTTCCGGACGTTTTCCCAAAAGAACTTCCAGGAATACCCCCGGTTAGAGCTGTCGAGTTTGTCATTGACTTGAAGCCTGGCACTATCCCTATTGCGAAGCGTCCTTATAAGATGCCTCCGCACCACCTTCTCGAGCTTAAGGAAGAAATCGACAAGTCACTTAAAAAAGGTTTCATCCGCCCCAGTTCCTCTGCTTGGGGAGCACCTTCACTCTTTGTTAAGAAGAAGGATGGAACTAACCGAATGGTTTAGGATTACCGACCCATTAACCAAGCCACAATCAAGAATAAATACCCACTGCCCCGGATCAATGATCTTTATGATCAGCTTGCTGGATCCTCTGTCTTCTAGAAACTCGACTTGAGGTTGGGTTATCATCAGATCCGTGTTCGCGAAGAGGATATTCCGAAGACTGCTTTTGTTACTCGATATGGCTCTTATGAGTACACCGTTATGTCTTTCAGATTAACCAATGCTCCAGCAACCTTCTCCTGGTTGATGAACTATATTTTCATGGATTACCTCGACAAATTCATCATGGTTTATTTGGATGATATCCTTATATATTCCAAGAATGAAGAAGAACATGCTGAACATCTTCGGCTTGTATTGGAGAAGCTCAGAGAACACCAGCTTTACGCCAAGTACTCTAAGTGTGAATTCTGGTTATCTGAAGTGACCTATCTTGGTCATGTGATTTCCAAGAATGGCATTGCTGTTAACTCCGAGCGAGTTCAGGCTATTCTTGATTGGACTCCCCCGAAGAATGTCAAGCAAGTCAGGAGTTTTCTCGAACTCGCTAGTTATTGCCGTCGATTCGTCGAGAACTTCTCAAAGATTGCAAAGCCACTGACTGACCTGCTCCACAAAGGTGTTAAATTTGAGTGGACAGAAAAATGTCAAGAAAGCTTTCAGACGCTAAAAGATAAGTTGACATCTGCCCCAGTGCTAGCACCCCCGGATTCCCAAAAGGATTTCGTGATATACTGTGATGCATCTCGTCAAGGATTAGGCTGTGTCCTAATGCAAGAGCACAAAGTGATTGATTATGGCTCTCGACAATTGCGTCCTCACGAAGAAAATTATCCAGTGCATGATCTCGAACTTTCTGCGGTTATTTATGCCCTGAAGCTATGGCGACATTACCTTCTCGGTAACCGTTGCGAGATATACACGGATCATCAGAGTTTGAAGTATCTATATACTCAACCAGATCTGAACCTTCGTCAGCAAAGATGGCTCGAGACAATTGCCGATTATGATATGAATATCTCATACACCCCTAGCAAAGCGAATGTAATGGCCGATGCTTTGAGTCGCAAGGCTTATTGCAGCAACCTTATGGTTCAGGAAGCACAACCTCTTCTTTATGAAGAGCTTCGCAAATTGAACCTCCATATTGTTCCACAGGGTTATCTCAATACCCTGGTTGTTGAACCAGATTTAGAACACAACATTAAGACTATGCAACGGTATGACTCTGAAGTTGAAAGGATTAAGTGATACCTCGAAAAAGGAAAGCCGTCGGAATTCCATCTTGATAATGATGGGATCCTATTCTTCCAACGCCATCTCTTCGTACCCAAATTCAAGGATGAGAGGGAGCACGTTATGAAAGAAGCTCACGACACTCCTCTGTCAATTCATCCTGGTAGCACAAAGATGTACCGTGACATTTGTCAGAGATACTGGTGGCCTAATATGAAGTGAGACATTGCTCATTATGTTTCTGAGTGTGACGTTTGCCGCCGCATTAAAGCAGAACATCAAAGGCCTGCTGGAACTCTGCAACCCCTTGATATTCCTGAATGGAAATGGGACATGGTCCAAATGGATTTCATTACTGGTTTTCCTAGATCTCAGAAGGGTCATGATGCTATCTTTGTCGTCATTGACCGATTCTCAAAGGTTGCTCAGTTTCTGCCAGTTAAGGAGACAATCACTGCTAGTCAGTTAGCAGACTTGTATGTTTCCTGAATTGTGTCACTCCACAGTGTTCCGTTGGAGATCAGTTCGGATCGTGGTAGCCTTTTTACCTCCAGATTCTGGGAAAGTTTCCAAGAAGCTATGGGAACTCATCTGTCCTTCAGCACCGCTTTTCACCCTCAGTCTCAGGGTCAAGTCAAACGAGTTAATCAAGTGCTCGAAGATATGCTTCGAGCTTGCGTCATCTCCTTCGGTAAGAAATGGGAGGAATCTCTCCCGTATGCCGAATTCTCTTACAACAATAGCTACCAAGCTAGTCTGAAGATGGCACCGTTTGAAGTTCTTTACGGGCGTAAATGTTGAACCCCCCTGAATTGGTCAGAAACTTGGGAACGATGACTCGTCAGATCGGACATTGTTTAGCAAGCTGAAGAAAAGGTCCGCATTGTCCGTGAACATCTGAAAACTGCTTAGTCTCGTCAGAAGAGCAACTATGACCGAAAGCACAAGGAAATGGTCTATCAGCCTGGCGAGCAAGCTTACCTTCGCGTCACTCCGTTGAAGGGCACTCATCGGTTCGGAATCAAGGGCAAGTTAGCTCCTCGCTACAATGGCCCGTTCCGTATTCTTGCCTGTCGAGGAGAAGTGGCATATCACCTGCAAATGCCGCCAACTCTTTCTCAAGTGCATGATGTCTTTTATGTATCCCAACTTTGTCGCTGCTTCAAGGATCCTATTCGAGGGGTGGATCATGAAATGCTTGAATTGCGGGAAGATCTATCTTATCCAGAATATCCCGTCCGTATTCTTGATCAAGCTAAGCGCCGAACTCGTCAGAAGGCAATCAAATTCCTTAAAGTTCAGTGGTCGAATCATTCTGAAGATGAAGCCACTTGGGAACGCGAGGATCGTCTTCGCGAAGAATACCCCGCTTTCTTTCAGTCTTCCTCTTAATTCTCGGGAAGAGAATTCTTGTTAGATGAGGAGAATTGTAACACCCCATGTAATTAGCCACAGTGATCACCCTTAGTTAATGCCATGTCAGCAAGTTTAACAGTGCCTAGACATCATTTGCATCATCTTGCATTTCAAACTCCTAATTCAAACTTCAAGTTAATTTAAATTGAAAATAAAAGTTGTTCAAAATAGAAACTAAAATGTTCATTAAATAACAAATAATCCAGAGACAATTCTAAAATTTTAATCAACATATAATAAATTAATTAAGTGACTCTAACAGTGCCAAAACAGCAAGGTTTACTCCCTTTTATTTAATACAAAATTTGTGTGAACTCCATTTGCCTCCAAACAAATTTCTAGCAGTGTTGACTATTGCACTGTATTTATTGGATCAAATTACCTATTTTACAAAACAACATTTGTGGTCACACATTATTGCAAAAACAGAAACAAAAGAAAACAGAAGAGAAAAGAAAGAAAAGGAAAAAGGCCGCAACAGCTGGGCCTAAGTGGCTACAGCGAGGCCCAGCCCACCCCGCACCTCCTCCCTCCTCCCGCACTACTCATGCCTCTCGCTGTCGAACACATCGCACGCGCACGCGCGCACGCACCCGGCCCCCCTTGCTCGCCG
This sequence comes from Thinopyrum elongatum, assembly GCA_011799875.1. Lineage (NCBI taxonomy): Eukaryota > Viridiplantae > Streptophyta > Magnoliopsida > Poales > Poaceae > Thinopyrum > Thinopyrum elongatum. The sequence goes on from CM022302.1 coordinate 386,176,434, forward strand.
CTCGACAGCGCGTCGCCGCACGCGTAGAGGATAAAAGCAACTCCCCGCGCCCCTCTGGCTAACCCTAGCCATTTCTCTCCCTCTCCCCCCACTCGCTCCCACCTCACCCGATGCCGCCATGGACGGCCGCGGCTGAGCTGCGCGGCCACCGTCACTGCCCCGCCTCGCGGACCTGTCCACCGGGCTCGCCATCGTCGCCTACTTTGATCACGCCGACTGGAACGAGCCGGGAGCCACCGCATCGCCTCCACGCTGCCTTCTTCCTCCTCGGATCCCCGCCGCCGTTCGCCGTCGATTCCGGCTACTCCGCGCCTCCCCGAGCACGCTGCCACCTCCCTACGGATCCTAGTGAGCCCCTACGTCTCTCCCCTCACTCCCCCGCGCGGATCCATCGCCGTAGCCGCCACGTTAGAGACAACCGAACGTGCCTCCGCGTAGCTCATCGCCGGCGCTATTCCGGCGACCAAATGGCCTCGCAACCGAGTCCGTTGAGCTCGCCACGTCGCGTAGACCTCGCCTAGCTCCTCGTATCGCTCGCTAGTGCATTGCCTCGCCGATCCCGAGCTCCACCCGAACACCATCGCCGCCGACGAGGTCGTGCCGCTCGTTTCCGGCCACCCCAGCTACGGCGACCACCGCAGAACGACGCAGCTCAGAACGCATGATCGAACAAGCCAAACCCCGCCCGAAACGGTGCACCACAGCCGAATCCCGAGCTCGCCGGAGCTCGCCACCGCGCTCGGGGCTTGCCGGCGTCGCTCCGGCCGCCATGCTGACCTGGCACTGGTGGGCCCCCCCGGAGTCACTGACGGAGGGCTCCACGGGCCCCCTTTGACCTATTGACTTGGGTCAATTCTGACTGGGCTGGCCCTGTGTCAATGACATGTGGGTCCCGCCCATTTAAATGAATTTAAGTAAATAAATAATCTGTTAATTAGTTAATTAGCTAATTAAGTCACTAAACACCCACCGACTGCTGGGCCCTACTCGTTAATTAGGTTAGTTAGGTTAAATTAACTATGTTTAGTTAGCTCAGTCAATGACATGTGGGTCCCACTGGACCCACCTGTCAGGTTTGACTGGTCAATCGACCAGTTGACCTGCTGATGTCACTCTGAAGTCATGCTTGCGTCATCTCACACTGTTCTGGATAATTCGTATTTAAGTACTTAAATAAATTATAGAAAATGATTAAAACTTTAGAAAATCATATAAAATAATCCGTAGCTCGGATCGAAAAACTTTCTACATGAAAGTTGCTCAGAATTTCGAGACGAATCCAAATACGTGGTCCGTTCATCTGTCAGATGCCCCTAGCTACCTAAACATGGAACTTTAGACTGATTTCGATAAATGAATAGTGCTCAACTTTAATAAAATAAATTCGAATAAATTCCTAATTTAACTAAATCATTTAGTTAGGCAGTAGAACACCTCTGCATATCATTTAGACATGTCATGCATATTGTTTGCATTTTTGCTGTGAATTTATTGTTTCTTCCCCCTCCTTCTCTCTCGATAGACGCCAAGACCAATGCCGACGCAGCAGAGTACGACTACGCTCCGGACGAGCAGCCTTCCGACGACCCCTCCTCCTTGCCAGAGCAACCAGGCAAGCCCCCCCCTTGAGCATCCCGATATCGCCCATTCAATTTTCTCCTGCTTGCATTAGATTTTGCTACTGATACTGTTTTCTCCTATTCTGATGCATAGCCTGCTTTTGTAACCTACTTATTCTTACCTTACCTGCCTTTTCAACTGCTTAGTATAGTTTGGTAGTGAACCATCAGTGACCCCCATCACTTTACCCTTGTTGCCTCTGCTTCATCATCGACGACTCGATCAACATGATCGACGACCAGAGACCGACACCTCACTTCACCCCCCCTTTGTTGTATGACTCTGCATAGTTACTATCGAGTGCCGAGGGTTATACCTCGTAACGCACTCCTGACGATAACTCTGCAGTGTAGCTGTTCGGTCGTGGTCATCGAGGGTGATTCCTCCTTAACCATTCCCGATACGACTCTGTCGTGCAACCCCTCAAGTGTGAACCTTGAGGGTGATGCCTCCTACGTTCACCTTGATGTTGCGACCACGCGGATACTTTGACCTTTGTCACAGGCGGGTCGACCCCGAGGGGTACCCGCAGGGAGATCTATGATGCTAGGCTTGTTCGGAAGGGCGCCCGGGTGTGATATTGTGGCGGAGCTTCAGAAACTCTGATTGTCTCTGCTTGTTATTAAATGAGCCTATTGGATTTGGGTATTTGATCTGAGTGGGTCGACGTGCCCTATACGCACTACCACCACGCAGGATAATGGTTTATGGGGCCCTCTACGTCGTACGTTTCTCCCGGAAGCTCTTCAGACGTCACGGTTCACCGTGCGGGCTGATCGCCAGGAAAACATCTATCGATAGCCGGTCCTATGGTAAAGGACGCTCAGTTTGGTATCTCGATCTATTACTTGAACTGGATACTTGTTTAACTAATTGAAGCTCTGGGATTGCTTTCTCGCAGGGAGTCGAGGAAGGATCTCTAGGCTTTGCCTCAACATGTTTGCTTAATAAAATGTTTTTCTATACTCTTCTAATTGCTGCAAGATGGTGGCTTCGCGAAGATGCTAGGCTTCAATAGGACTAGGTCTTCTCTCTATTTTGGCATTTCTGTAGCCCAGTCCACATATACAGCCTTTCTTTGATAATGTTGCATATGTAGTATAGATCCTTGCTTGCTGAGTACTTTGGATGAGTACTCACGGTTGCTTTGCTACCTCTTTTCCCCCGTACCCCTTTGATGATACATCAGACGATGGAGCTCCGGAGCCAGATGTCCCCGCAGGAGCTTACTACCAGGAGGGTCCAGACGACACGTACTACTGGATCGAGCCAGCCGACCAGGAGTAGGATCGGAGGCCCCAGGCAGGAGGCCTACGCCTTTCGATCTAGAGTCGTTGTTTGTGCTAGCCTTCTTAAGGCAAACCTTGGCTAACTATGTCTATACCCAGATATTATTTGTATGACTGACTTATGTATTCGGATCCTCATGATCCCTGGTCTGTAATATTGTGGATCTCCGTTTATTTGTGTTAGAGTTGTGTTGTGATATCTTCCCATGAGTCCCTGTGCTTGATCATGCATGTTTGCGTGTATGATTAGTGCACGATTGAGTCGGGGGCGTCACATAAGCCTCACAAGCCTGTGAAGGAGAGACACCTGGCACCACTAGAGTTCATACATTCAGATCTCTGTGAGATGAATGGTGTGTTGACTAAAGGTGGAAAGAAATACTTCATGACTTTGATTGATGGTTCCACTAGATTGTTATGTGTATTTGTTAAATACAAAGGATAAGGCTCTACACTACTTTAAAATCTATAAGGCTGAAGTTGAGAACCAACTTGAGAAGAAAATAAAACGAGTCCGGTCTGATTATGGTGGAGAGTACTTTTCTAATGAGTTCGATTTATTCTGTGCGGAACATGGTATTATTCATGAGAGGACGCCTCCCTATTCACCCCAGTCAAACGGGGTTGCCGAACAGAAAAACCGTACTCTAACAGATTTGGTTAACGCCATGTTAGATACTTCGGGTTTATCCAAGGCATGGTGGGGGGAGGCTGTATTGACAGCATGTCATGTCCTGAATAAAGTTCCCGTGAAGGATAATGAGACTACTCCCTATGAGCAATGGGAAAAGAAAAGAACTACACTCTCTTACTTGTGCACTTGGGGCTGTTTGGCGAAAGTCAATGTGCCGATCCCCCAAAAGCGTAAGCTTGGACCAAAGACCGTGGACTGCGTTAATTTGGGCTACGCTAAGAATAGCATTGTCTATAGATTTCTAGTAGTGAAATCTGAGGTACCTGACCAGAAGGTCGGTACAATTATAGAGTCTAAGGATGCTACATTCTCTGAGGATATTTTCCCCATGAGAGATATGCAAAGCACTTCTAGACTAGAATCTGGTGAGACTCCTGAACCTGCCATTCCGATGGAATATTATGAACACAAAAGTGATGAAAGTTCATCAGAGGATGACGAGGAAGCTCCTGTTAGGAGCAAGAGACAAAGGACGGCAAAGTCTTTTGGTGATGATTTCCTCGTGTACCTCATGGATGACGACACTCCCACTTCCATTTCAAAAGCGTATGCATCTCCGGATGCTGACTACTAGAAGGATGCGGTCCGTTGCGAGATGGATTCCATCTTGGCGAACGGGACATGGGAGATCACTGATCATCCTTATGGTTGCCAACCATTGGGATGTAAGTGGGTGTTCAAAAGGAAGCTTAGGCCCGATGGTACTGTTGAGAAGTACAAGGCTAGGCTTGTGGCCAAGGGTTATACCCAAAAAGAAGAAGAGGATTTCTTCGATACTTACTCACCTGTGGCTAGACTGACAACCATTCGAGTGTTACTCGCATTGGCTGCCTCGCATGGTCTTCTCGTTCATCAGATGGACGTTAAGACGGCTTTCCTTAACGGGGAGCTAGACGAGGAAATTTACATGCAACAGCCAGATGGCTTTGTAGTAAATGGTCTGGAAAGAAAGGTGTGCAAGCTAGTGAAATCTTTGTATGGCCTGAAGCAAGCGCCTAAGCAATGGCATGAGAAGTTTAATACAACTTTGACATCTGCTGGCTTTGTTGTTAACGAGGCTGACAAATGTGTATACTATCGCTATGGTGGGGGCGAAGGAGTAATTATGTGTCTGTATGTCGATGACATACTGATATTTGGGACCCACCTCAAAGTCGTTGAGGAGGTCAAGGCTTTTCTATCTCATAACTTTGAGATGAAAGACCTGGGTGTGGCTGATGTTATCTTGAACATCAAGCTACTGAGAAATACTGAGGGTGGAATTACACTTTTGCAATCCCACTATGTTGGGAAGATTTTGAGCCGTTTTGGATATTCGGACTGCAAACCTTCTGCAACACCATATAATCCTAGCATGCGGATTCGAAAGTTCGAAGGCACGACTGTAGATCAATTGAGATATTCTCAAGTGGTTGGTTCACTCATGTACCTAGCTTGTGCTACTCGTCTTGACATCTCATTTGCTGTGTGCAAACTGAGCCAGTTTGTTTCCAATCCGGGAGATGCGCATTGGCATGCTGTTGAGCGAGTGATGCGTTATCTGCAAGGTACTGTGAACTACTGAATTCACTATTCTGGGTACCCGACGGTACTTGAGGGGTATAGTGATTCTAATTGGATATCTGATGCTGATGAGATGAAAGCCACAAGTGGATATGTCTTCACACTTGGTGGTGGTGCTGTTTCCTGGAAGTCTTGCAAGCAGACGATCTTAACGAGATCGACTATGGAAGCAGAACTCACAACATTAGACACATCATGCGTCGAAGCAGAATGGCTTCGAGAGCTTTTGATGGATTTGCCGGTGGTTGATAAACCAGTCCCAGCTGTCCTTATGAACTATGACAATCAAACGGTGATTGCCAAGGCTAAGAGTTCAAAGGACAACATGAAATCCACAAAGCACATAAGAAGAAGAATAAAATCTGTCAGAAAATCAAGAAACTCCGGAGTGATAGCATTGGATTATATCCAGACTGCTAAAAATCTGGCAGACCCTTTTACAAAAGGGCTATCATGGATTGTGATAGAAAATGCATCGAGGAAGATGGGTATGAGACCCACGTAAGTTGCCATGGGGGTAACCCAACCTATGTGATCGGAGATCCCGTGAATTAGGACCTGGGAAAACAATCCAGCGGTCGACTGAGGAGAGTATCCTTTATTAACCCACTCTGTTGGAGATGCATAATACTCTCAATTCTGTAAGGCATGCTGACTTTTGTCTTAATGTGTTCCAAAGCTTATGTAAGCAAGATGCTAACCTACAGAGCATTCTTTGGAGGAACACACCTATGTGAGCCCGACTGTTGGTCGCAGTCTATGAGATTGGGTGATCTCTAGGAAGCTCATGAGAAGGTACGGAGTATGACTAATAAGCTCCACCCGTGGGGTTTAGCCTTCGGCAGCCACGTATCAGCTGACAATAGGTGAAATTTCTGCATGCCAAACTGACAATTCAAGGCATAGTCCATTGTTCAGTTGTGAAGAAGTCTAATCCTATTGCTCTAGGTGGAAGTTCAACTTAACAGTCTCCACTGAAAATTCTGGTATATCAAACATTATTTGGAACAGTTGACAAACTTATGCACCTCGAGATCTGGTGGGGGGTTGATGGATTATGGATGGGCTTAGGACCATATAAGACAATAATCCCTGGTTAATCTCTAAGGCCCATGCATGTGTACGTTAAGTGGTGGGAAGTGTGGGAAGTTTAGTACCATACTGCTACAGTAAGAAGAGTGAGACCTCTTTATAAGGGCTGCTCCACCACTTGCTATTGGGAGCTTGGGAATAGGAGTTGTACACGCGCGCTCCTCCTCCTCTGCCGCCTACCTCGCCTCGCCACACCTCGCCTCATCATGACGCGTGCGCGCGCCGCGGGTTGCGGGAATGAGCCGAGCCAAAGCTTATTTTTGCCGGTCAAGAATGGTTAATTAATCTCGTATTAATTAACGAGTCGCTTACGGAAGTGCCACTGTTGGAGACGTTGGACCGTGGGTTGTTCGAGGACTCGGTCGTGGGCTTAAGCCCAGGCCCATCTACCTGACAGCCTATATAAGAAGGCGCTGGCCAGTTGAGTGAACCCTAACTCAGTTCACTCACTCCCTCTCACACAACCCTAGTCGTCATCTACTGTTCCTCTCAGTGTGCTGCTTCCGGCGATCCCATCCCGATGACCGTGTGCACGGTTGGTCGGGAGAGCAGGTGCCTCCGAAACCCTGTCGTCCGAGATCCTGCCTGGGAGAACGGTAATAAGATTTTTGGGGAGCGTCTCGACGCGACTGCTCCCGATCCATCCCCGTCTCCGTCCGCCTCTGCTTCCACTACTTCCCCTGTATCAACTTCATGGCTGACGATGAAGCCGCCAAGAAGAAGGCCTCGGCCGATGCCGAGGCTATTGCTGCCGCCGCCGCGTTGGCCTGGCCAACCGGAGGGTATGACTCGTTCATCCCCTATTTGCTCGTACATGTGCTGGCCGTATATATGTTGTTCATAGATGTTTCGGTTCTATGTATTGTACGTGCTCACATGCTTATGTTTTGGTATGAGATGCATACCGTATTTGCCATGCTTATCATTTACTCATGGATTAGATTAGTCGGAAAAGTACTAATATTTCCAACAATAACAGCCCAAAATCATGATCCCTCTATCGGCCCATTCTCTTTCAGTATCGGCCTTTGCCTCTCTCCGTCGCCCGAGAAGCACGCATGACAATTTACATCGAAATTACGTTTTTAATAATATGCAAATATAAGCATATAATAATATATACTCCCTCTGTCCCAAAATAAGTGACTCAACTTTGTATTATCTTTGTACTAAAGCTGGTAAAGTTGAGTCACTTATTTTGGGACGGAGGGAGTATTTTGCAAAAGTTTCCCAAGAAGGAATTAATTAGTGGCATTGAAATTATCCTTAGAGAAAAGGTAAAATTAAACTAAAAATTAAAATAATGATGTTTTCCAAGGAAGAATGAATTAGTGGCATTGGTATTATCCTTTAAGAAGAAAACAAAATAAAAAATAATATAAAACAAACATTGACAAAATTTGCACAAGATTTACATAGAAATTGCGCCTTTTTACAATATGCAAGAACAAGCATATAATAGTGGAAGTTTGACAAGAATTAAGTTTCCTAACTATGTTGAATTAGTGGCATTGGCACCATTAAAGGAAAAAAAATCAAAAGATATATAAACAAAAACAAAATCAAAAGAATAAAGTTTTTTTCTAAGAAAGAATGAATTAGTGGCTTCGAAATTAACCTTCCAGAAGAAAGAAAATGAAATATAAACTAAAACAAAAAATAATGAAGTCTTCTAAGAAAGAATTAATTAGGGGCATTGGTATTATAGAAGAAATAAAAAAACCTAAAACAAACAGTAACAAAATTTGCACAAAATTTGCGTTTTTTACAATATGTAAGAACAACCATATAATACATGAATGTTCACAAAAAAATTCAGTTCCCTGATAAGAATGATTATGGCATTGGTAATACCATTAAAGGAAAAAAATAAAATAAAAAATAAAAATAATGAATGAATTAGTGGCATTGTTATTACCCTTTAAGAAGAAAGAAACAAATAATGACAAATTTACAAAGAGATTGCGCTTTTTGTAAGATGCAAGAATAAGCCTATAATAGTGAATTTCGAAAGAATGGAGTTTTCTAAGTAGAGAATTTAGTGGCATTGGTATTATCCTTAAAGGAAAATAAATGAAACAAAGGAAAAACCAAAAATAATGAAATTTCCTAAGAAATAATGAATTGGTGGCATTATTACTACACTTTAAGAAGAAAATGAAAAACAACTAAAGCAAACAATTACAAAATTTGCACAAAATTTACTCAAAATTTGCGCTTTTTAATAATATGCAAGAATAAGCATATAATAGTGAAATTTCAGGAAAAAATCCTAATAAGTAATGATGTAATGGCGTTGGAATCAACCTTAAAAAAGAAAGAAATCAAAATAATAACTAAAAACATAATCAAACTAATGAAATTTTTTAAGGTATAATAAATTAGAGGTATTGGCATTATCCTTTAAGTAGAAACAAAATAAAAAGAAAAAATTGCACACGACTTTTCACTTTTTAATATGTAAGAAATAAACATGTAATAGTGTAATTTTTACACTCTTTTTTTTGCGGAAAGTAATTTTTACACTCTGATATAATTTATACATATGTCATATAGTACTTGCGTGTAGATTATTTTACACTCAACCAACGTCCAAAAAAATACCCATAAAAACCGACTAAGAAAAAGAGAAAAAGAAAGGCATACAAACAGAAGAAAAAGAGGAAGCATGTCAGCCCATAAACAGCCAACAGGAAATATAAAATGGGATTTAGCCCAATAAGAAATCGACTGGCCCAAAGCCGCGGTCAGTCAATTTTTTTAGCTCAAAACATGACAGGAGACACAACAGGAAAAGAACAAAAAAACATGAATCTTAAAGCAGAAATCAATGGCTCAAATTGACTGACCCAAATTCATTTTTGGGGCAACCTACAATAGCTAAAGTGGTAAGTTAAAATCCCAAGTTGAATACAAAGTTTTCTAAGGGCTCTTCCAATGCACATGTGGTTAGAGCAGCATGGCAAGTACATGAAGATGTGGACCCCTTCAAAATGTCAAGGACAAAAATTGGCTACCTCAAGACTCTACATTTTTTATTTAGTGATCCAAGATCACACTGAGTCCCTTAGGAAAGCCAATACTATTAAAAGGGGATGAGGTATTGTTGATGAGGTTGTTGCTCAAGTGCTTAGTGATGTTGCTCCAAAAACCCTCAATCACCTTCTCAAGACACATCCATCCAAAACCCTAAATCTTCATTTCGGTCCCACCGAGATGATCATTCCATTACCACAGCCAAAACCCTAGCAGTTCGGTCTGATCGAAATGGTTCTCGGTCTCACCGAGACGGCCCGACCAAGTTTCTGTGATGAAGTTGATTCGTTTCGGAATCACCGAGATGAACCGATCGGAATTAGCAAAACGAGGTCTTGCCCTAGCCATTGCACTTTGGTCCAACCGAGTTGGTATAATCGGTCTCACCGAAAAGACTAACGGTCAAGTCTTTTGCATGAGTCGGTCTCACCGAGATTATCATATCTGTGCCACCGAGTTGGGTCAAAGACTTGTGACAGTTGGCTTTTTGGTGCTGCCTATTTATACCTGTTGGGGATATAACCCCAGGATATGACCCGCCCATTCAGGGCTGGGTCAGTAATGGCGGCGACTTGCCAAGAGCCAAGCCAAGTGGGCCATAGTTTGCCAGAAGACTAAGCCGCCCGCTCCGTGGGCCGGCTTACGGTGCACCGGGCTTAGGCCCACTTGTAAACCGCGATATGAGTTTTCCTTACTTAGAAGACAAGATACAAACTTAGGCATGGAACATATTCTAGCTCGGACTCTAATGTACACCCCGGGCCTCAACCTATATATAAAGGGGAGCCCCGGGTTAGACAGGACGACTTACAATCTCTCGAGAACTAGGCTTGCCAAGCGCACCTTTGTAATCAAGATCATCATCAATACATCCAAAGCAGGACGTAGGCTTTTACCTCTCCAAGAGGGGCCGAACCTGGGTAAACCCTTGTGCCTTTCGTGTCCACTTAACCCCTTCGATCTACCACTTGACATGATGGCCTCGTGACTAAGTCCTATGAGGACGTCTGCCGTGAAAATACCACGACAGTTGGCGCCCACCGTGGGGCTGTCGCACGGTGGTGTTGAGTATTCGAAGGGTCCTCCTCTGGGACTCGAAGGGTACGTCATCGGCCGCATGACCAAGAGTCACCGCGGCAAGCTCTACATCGACGATTCGGCTTGGGGCCCCGAGGCCGACTCAATCGAGTACGGGTACCGGGTCCCCTTCGGCAGAATCCACGTCTTCATCGGCAAAGCTGGCGGATCTGAACCCGAGCCGGACGCCTCCATCGACATCATCGAATCGGCTCGGCGCACACAACCTGCCATGGCTAGAGCTGCCACAAGACCTGCCACGCCTCGCAAGGCTGGCGGATCCAAACTTGGGCCAGATATCTTCACCAACATCATCAAGCCGGTTCAGGACAAGCAACCCGCCCGCCCGAGGCACGTGTTCATCGGCTTCACCCAAGGGGTCGACTACTCCGACGGCTCGGCTTCCGACAGTGACACGGTCGTCCACTTCGATGACGGTTTCTCCTCGAGCGATGGCGAGTCAATTTTCTCGCTTCACGATGGCTTCCTTGGGGGCTACCTTGGGGGTGAACCGTCCCAAGACTCTTTCGACCTGCCCGCTCGATCCGCCGTCTACATGGCTGGTACGGTCCTCATGATTGACCCAGTAACGGTGGCTACCACGACTGGCACAGGAACCTCCAACCCTGCATCGGCACCATCGCCGGCTCAGGCTCTGACCGAGCTAGCTAGGGCTCTCACCACACTCCTCGCCACGCCAGTAACGCCGGAGAACCAGGCTGAAAGCAACACTGAGATAACCAAGCTTCGCGATCAGATAACGAAGATCCAGGCTGACATAGACGCAGAGAACACCCGCCTGGTAGGTGTGCAATCTGAGATGTGGGCCGAGGCCGAACGACTAAGGACCGAGGCTTGGCACCTGGAGCAACGTCGGAGTGCTTTAGAGGCGGTTATCGAGTGGAGGCATCGTCGCCTTCCGCCCACTCAGCTGTTCACCACCCCTCAAGATACACGCCTCCGCAGCCCAGAAACAGACGCGCCGGGATCATCCGTCGTGCCACCGAACTTGGCAGTTCAGCCCACGGCGGGTCGTGCCGCTCAACCAACACTGCAACCTCAGCGGGAGCCGAGTCTATGTCATGAGACCCCCCCTCGTCGCTTCCTAACACCGGTGGGTCACTTTACCAACCCGGTGGATAACCTTGTTGCTGCGGCAACCAACTTGGCTGCGCTCCTATCACGGGCCAGACGCCCATCGAGATAGAAGCACGCAATGCCATCAAGATGCTAAAGACTGCAGTGGCCCAGCAGGCCAACTACTCTTACAGCAGGGAGCGCCTCCACTCTACCCCAGTCCCAAGTCGAAGCCGGAGTAGGAGTCGCCATGCTGATTCACCAGCTGTGTCTAGCAACGCTCATCAACATCATGAATCGCCTCGAGCCTTGCCACATATGGGAGCCCCCAATGCCTAGGACATCATTGACTCCGCACGGGCCCAGCGGGCGGCTGAGGTAGCGAACGCGGCGGCTCTGTCTCCACCGGTCACAACCCAATTGACCCCTACTGGAAGGACTCTTGGAATACCTTGTCTGGCTCCGGCTCTACGCAATGAGCACATGCCCAAGGACTTCAAGGGCCCTAGGAAAGTTCCCAATTACACGGCGGATCTTGAGCCGGCGGCTTGGATAGAAAGCTATGAGCTCGCCATGGACATGTTGGACGTCAGTGATGTAGTGTGCGCAAAATACTTGACCATGATGTTGGAAGGGCCGGCTCGTACTTGGCTGAAAACCTTGCCCTCCAATTCCATCAACACACGGGCTGAGTTGAAGGAGCGTTTTATCAAAAATTTCCAAGGCACCTGCAAGCGTCCTAAAACTATCATCGACCTTCAACACTGCATCTAGCGCGACAATGAGTCAGCCCACCATTGGGTGGGCCGGGTGGCAGAGATCATCCACTCTTCAGACAACATCACGGCGGCTCAGGCAGTCCTGATACTGGAGCAGAACTGTCATTTTGATCCCCTTGTCCAGAAACTTGGGCGGCTCAAGCGAAGCGTCACGGATATGGGGGAGCTCATGAACATCCTCACCAAGTACGCCGAGTCTGATTCTACTAAAGACCCTGGCACGGACGAGGCTCCGAACGGCAAGGGGAAGAAGGGCAACGGTGACAAGGGCCATCAGCAGAATAATGGTGGCAACGGTGGAAAGCGCAAGAACCCGGAGGGCGGGTCAGACCTTGTCGCAAACACTAACGCAGGATACAAGTATCCGAAAAAGAATGGCGGTGGAAAGAATTCTAAACCCAAGAATTTCGAGGAAGGTCTAAAGGGGCCATGTCCAAAACATAGCCAGCCTAATAAGCCGGCCACTCATTCTTGGGAGGACTGCAGCATCATGCGAGCCTTTTCATAGTGTTTCTAGAACCACCAAGGAGGTGGTGGCGGTGACCCAGGATCATTGCGTGGCGGCTCCTCTGGAGGATATCACCAACAGAATTTCCAAGGATCCAGCGGCTCAGGCGGAAACTATCAGGGAAACAGTGGAAACAATCAACAACAGGGTAACCAGACTGGTTATCAGAGTAACCCCAAACAGCTAAACAGCGGCCAGTACCACGTGTTTACTACATATACGGACAGGAGGGATCGCAAGCTTAAGAAGCGCCTCATCAACATGGTTGAGCCGGCAGCACCACAGTACCTGAGATGGTCAGAGTATCCAATAACCTGGAGCCGGGAGGATCACCCGCCCCGGGTAGAGAATCCGGGACACCTGGCCTTAGTGGTGGCGCCTCAAGTTGAGGTTTTTTCTCTCACCAAGGTGCTTATGGACGGAGGGAGCAGTATCAACATTCTCTATTATGACACTTTTCGGCGCATGGGCCTGTCTGAGAAAGACCTCTCACCATCCACCACCGTTTTTCATGGAATTGTCCCTGGCAAGTTGGCCTACCCAATTGGCCGGGTCAAGTTGGATGTGGCTTTTGGTTCAGACATCAACTTCAGATGTGAGTCTTTGTCCTTCGAGGTGGTCAAAATTAAGAGCATGTATCATGCCCTCTTTAGACGGCCGGCTTATGCCAAATTCATGGCTCGGCCCTGCTACATCTACCTAAAGCTCAAAATGACTAGACCTCGTGGCACCATTACGGTCAATGGTGACAGGAACATTGCCCTAGAGTGCGAAGAAGGTGACGCCGTGTACGCCGAGACGGCTTGCGCCGCAGAAGAGCTTAAGTACTACACCGGCAATGTAGACCCGACTGATATGACACCTCTAATAAAGCCCACCACTGAAGCTGTCTCGCCACTCAAGTTCAAATCGGCCAAGGATACCAAAGATGTTGAGTTAGTCCCCGGCGACCCATCCAAGAAGTTCACTATTGGGGCTGACATGGACCCCAAATAGGAAAGCGCGCTTGTTGAGTTTATCCATGAGAATCGGGACATCTTTGCATGGAATCCCGTGGTGTGCTGCCTGACGATGAACTTATGGCTCCGCTGATTGTCAGACGTTCCAAGTCTATGACCATCGTTAACGGTGAGTTACACAGGAGAAGCATCACAAGAGTTTTCCAACGTTGTGTTTCACCTGAGGAAGGCCGTGAGATACTCAATGATATTCACTCTGGCGACTGTGGCCACCATGCTGGCTCAAAATCCTTGGTGGCAAAGGCTTTTTGTCATGGCTTCTTCTGGCTCACGGCTCATGCTGACGCTGAGGACATAGTCAAAAAGTGTGATGGATGTCAAAAGTTTGCACGTCAGGCTCACGTGCCAGCTCAAGAACTCAGGATGATTCCAATCACTTGGCCTTTTGTGGTCTAGGGGATCGATATGGTTGGTCTGTTTAAGCCATCCCAAGATAAAAAAGACTCACCTCTTGGTCGATGTCGACAAGTTCACCAAGTGGGTTGAAGCGGAACCTATCAGCAATTGTGATGCGGCCACGGCAGTCAAGTTCCTCAAGAAGTTAATCTTCCGATTTGGTTTTCCACACAGCATCATTACTGATAATGGTACAAACCTCTCTAAGGGAGCTATGGAGCAGTTTTGTCGAAGAGAACACATCCGGCTCGATGTGGCGTCTGTTGCGCACCCCCAGTCCAATGGTCAAGCTGAGCGTGCTAATCAAGAGATATTACGAGGTATCAAGCCCTGGCTTCTGGTTCCTCTACAGCGCACGCCGGGTTGTTGGGTTAAGGAGCTTCCCTCCGTCTTATGGAGCATACAGACTACCCCCAACAGATCAACAGGCTTTACGCCTTTCTTCATGGTTTATGGCGCAGAAGCCGTCTTACCAAGTGACATACGCCATGACTCGCCCCGGGTTACAGCCTACATTGAAGCTGACAACAAACAAGCTCGTCAAGACTCTTTGGATGCGTTAGAGGAGGAGCGTGACTTAGCTGCAGCCCGCTCTGCCATATATCAACAAGACCTATGCCGTTATCATAGCCATAGAGTTCGAAGCCGCACTTTCCAGGAGGGCGACTTAGTGCTCCGGCTGATTGAAGACCAGTCCAATCTGCATAAGCTTTCACCTCCTTGGGAAGGGCCCTTTGTCGTCAGTAAGAATCTTCACAATGGATCTTACTACTTGGTTGATCTTTGTCCTGAAAAAGGAATCTCGCACATCCACGGAGGAGACCAACAGGCCTTGGAACATAGCTCATCTAAGGCCTTACTACACCTAGAGCTCCGGCTCAGGTTCCCTTTGTACATACCTATGTGTATATATACTCTTTATAATCATTAAATAAAGCCGGCACCCCCGAAACTCGGGGTCTCTGTCGTTTCATCTCAATCGCTGTGCATGAGTCTTTAACTTTTCTTTGATCATGGGTCACTTGGGGGCTTCCAACTCCATGAGTTAAGCTATCTCACCCTTTTGACTGGCACGCAAACGCCACCCCTTCTTGGTTAAACCTGCCTGTTTACTTGCTGCTTCTTTGATCAGATGACCCGCCGTACTCTTGCCAAGTTACTCACCATGACTTCGCAAAGTTCAAACGTCGTTTATGTCACGTGAGAGCCGGTTTACAGCAGCGAGGATATTCCAAGGGCTATCACGCCAAACACTTCCTTGAAGTGAGACTTAAGCCCCGAAAGCAAAGTTTGTCGAGCCTCGAAAGCTGACTTAACATTTTGAATTTTTGTGATTTTCTATTACAGGTTATCTTCAATGTTTATGATCGGCCATGAGCCCCGGTTCCCTACTACACCGGTTACATTTCAAACATTTACAAGATTCCTTATTCTGGGTTAAGTCACCATTATGTGCATTTAACACACCTGGTTCATACAACCTTGTCATAGGAATTTAAGGCATTGGTCCTAAGCCGCCCTATTTCGCAAAAGGATTTCATTCAAATCAGAACCCTTTACACAAGGGCAATCAGGCAAGTTAACCACGTCAGGTTCAACAGTCATCAGCAATGTGCATGATGGCACGCCCAAACATTTTTACTATCCTATTACATTGCCACAGAAGGGCTCTCAAAATATTTCAGCAGTTTTCTACTTTGAACTTGTGCCAACGGCAGTTTTACCCGCCAAGTGAGTCTACTTTTGAGCCACTTCTTCATCACCCTGCGCCGTCTTTCCTGTTTCGGTGATCTGAAGATCATCAGCATCCCAATCAATGGTTGACAAAGCTTCAAAGAAGTCACCCTCTTCAATAAGATTGGAGGGATCAATGTCAAGGGCAAAGCAATCCTTACGTCCAGCAGGGATCAGGTCGATTGTCTTGAAGCTACCCTGCTCTATGCGTTTCCCCGCCTCGTCAAAACCTGCCTGGTACCTATCCAGATTGACTTCATGCACCAATTTGGTAGCTACGGACTAGGTCTCTTTTCGAAGGCGGGTGGAATCTTCTCTGGTAAATTGCTTACCATCAAAGTTAAATTCTGGAAAGCCGCCAGCCAATTCAGACACATCCATGTCTTCGTTATATGCTTTGGCCCGAGTCAATGCATACATAGCAGCGGTACGAGCTGAGGACCTCTTCAGCTCCGCCATTTGATTGGGCAGGGTTGACAGCACATTGAGGGTCTCTCTGATCATCTTTGGCATATCTGCTGCGCTCACCACATAGCGGATGGTACACAGACTTCCAGTATACATTTGCTCCAGAAAAGTGTAAGCCGCCTTTAACTGAATGAGGGGCTCTTTCTTGAGATTCATGCTTCTTTTGCCTGCAAAGATGACAACCCTCAAAGTCAGTCTCACCGGTGGCACATCAATTTAAACATTACAAAGACAAAACGACATGGTGGCTTAACAAATGCAGCTTGAGTCATCTGAAAGATGTGCTTCTTCAAACTGGTGAGCTCTTCAGTCAAAGACTTGACCCGCCCTTCTGCGTCCTAAGCACGCTTTATCAGCAATTGTTTCTCTTTCTCATGCTTCACATAAAGAGACTTCAGTTTTTCGCCCGCCTCAGACGCGGCCTTCTCCAAGTCTGCGGTGGCTAATTCAGCATCCGCCCGCAGCTTCTGCTCAGCCTTGAAGGCTTCTTGGCAGTTGGTCAATTTGCCCTGTGTTTCGGACAACAGCTCCTGTACACACAAAATTTTCATGGAGTAAACTATGAAAGTCCCAAGCAGACTACAAGTACTCTACATGGCACTTGGGGGCTAATGCACTTTCGAATCTTTTACATGATGAACCGGCCCTTGGCGGCTATCAAATTGCTTTTTACCAATACACATAACAGGAAAGGTTACTTAAAGACCCGACTGCTTCAGATAAGCAAGCCGGCCCTTGGGGGCTACATCAAATAGCTTTTCTACTACTACAAAGACCCGGCTGCTTCAGAGAAGCAAGCCGGCCCTTGGGGGCTACATGAAACAGCTTTTCTGCTACTACAAAGACCCGGCTGCTTTAGAGAAGTAGGCCAGGCCTTGGGGGCTACAATGTCAATTTTAGCACTTTCCTTCATCAAGACCCGGCGTGTTACTCACATAACAAGCTGGCACTTGGGGGCTACTATATATCTCAGACTACGCTGTCAATCCTACACACAAAAGCAGCATCTTACTGTATCCAGGATTGGGCGGCTACCAAGGACATGATGATGTGAAATGACAAACTCCCAAAGCTCAATGACATACCTCATGTTTTTTCTTCAACATGTTGACCATACTGGCCTCCATATTCCGGCTCTCAGATAGCCGAGTCAAATACACTTCATGCAGCTCTGCAACATCCAACTCTTCTAACTCTGGCAGCTCAAGCTTCTCCTTCCCCTTGGCTGAAGCTTGTGACTCGCCCTTGGATGGCACTTCCGCCAAAGTCCGTGATGGCTCAGGAGCCTTGAACTCAGTTCTGGTAATGGTAAGGTCATCTTGGGGAGGAGGTGTTGTCACTTCATCAGCTGCCGCTTTTGACTTCAGCTCACAAGCAGGAGAGGACGGGTTAACTTCCGGCTGATTATCGACATCTCTCGCCTGCCTGTCCGTGCCTTCACCTGGCGGCGGGTTATCCTGTTCAAAGACCTCATGAGTTTCCTTAGTTTGTTCCTTGGCAGTTTCTTCATAAGCCTAGACCGGCTCTGATGACAGGCCAGACTCGCCAGTCTTCCTTTTATTTGCCTTGGCCCTACAATTTCACAAGGTTTACAGCAATGTCAAAATACATTCAAAACTTGGTCAAAGAAATATGACTTGATCACGTGCATACTTACCCTGGCTTGATAACCATTGGAGCCAACTGGGACCCTGACGAGTCATCTGACGTCAATGCTGACTCCTGATAGTCCGAATCAGTCGGGTTAAGAGGCTGTTTAAATAAGCCGGCCTGAGGGTGAGAAGGAGTTGGACTGTGAGGCACCTCATTGGCGCGCTTGCGAGATTTGGTGTAGAATGTGAACTGCCCTTTGAAGCACCAGAGTCGCCACCTGCTCCTTGTTGAGATGAGCCAGCATACTGTGTTTTCTTCAATAAGAAATTAGGGTCCAAGTAAGCAAGTGGATAAGAAAAGGGTACTTTTCTCACTGTTCTCCTCAGCTTCTTTGGAACATGAATATCTGAATCAGATGAGATAGGGATTACCTCAACATCTTCAACCCGGCTCTCACCTGCGTCATCCTAGAGAAAGCATCAACAGTTGGAGTATTTCAAACACAGTCAAAGGAAGACAAGTTAATCAGAAAGAAGAAAGCTTACCTCTGAATCATTATCCTGAGGCGACTCATTAAGAGCCGGGTCATCTTCGGGCGACTCTTCCTCCTCAGAAGCCTCCAGATTAGAAATGGCCTTAGCCTTCTTTTTCTGTTTTGGTTCTTCACCCGCCACAGCCTTACGACGCTTAGCAGTCGTTTTCTTCCCCATTGGCTGTTTGCTCCAGAAAGGATCGTTTTCCTGCAAAGTAAAACATCAGAGGATTATATGATTGAAGGATGCATAAGCTAAGGCTAACATTATTTTCAACACTTACAGGGGGTGACGGGTTAGACGCAAAAAATGGCGCTAGCCCGAATTTGCCGCTATCTAATGGAGGGACCTTGATCAGAGACCTCTGCTTCATCAGCTTCTGCTTCCGTAAAGTTGATCGAGTTCCTCCGCTGAGGATCAGTCATTTGACCATTATAAGCATGCATCAATCTAGGACGGCGGCTCAATGGCATTATCCACCAAGAGATCCAACAACGGGCTAGATCGATCCCTGTCAACCCGTTGGCCACTAGCGCGCCTAACTTTAAGCAAAGGTCGCTCACTTGTGCCCGCTCCTCAGGCGTAGGCCAGCTAGGGTAAGCCGCCGAAAGAGAGAGCCGGGTTGGACGGTAGCCCGGCAAAGGATTTTCACCCTCTGGCGCAGTGTTCTTACAGTAAAACCAGGTCTTGTTCCAACCATTTGGGTGACTCGGCAGCTGAGCAGCAGGGAAATTAGTATCCCTTCGCCTCTAGAATGAAACTCCTCCAAGCTCTAGGCTAAGGCCCTTTGCAGTTTCACTCTATTTGTTGACGTAGAAAAACTCTCTGAAGAGAGTCACTAATGGCTCTACTTGCAAATACACGTCACACATGACTTGAAATTGGCATAAATTCACGATGGAATTAGGGCCGAGATCTTGTGGGTGCAGACCATAAAAGTGAACGACGTCTCTAAAGAATTTTGAGTCGGGTGGGGAAAAGCCCCTTAGCAGGTGGTCAGTAAAGATAATGACCTCCCCGTCTTTCGGCGTTCGGGGACACTCGCCCATTGGGACCCGGCAGGTAGCAGCCTCTATCGCTGACAAGAGTCCCTGGCTTATGTAGTCTTGCAGAACGATATCCGAGACCTAGGAAGCGACCCAGTTCTAGACATTTGGTTCCTTGGATTTGGTTCTCGACATGGTTTCGAGTGGCCTAGATATGATTTAAAGCATAAAGAACGTCAAAAGGTGATTTACAACTAAGCACCGTATGGTGGGCGGATTAAGAGGACAAGTTATGAGCCGCCCTGTCGTTAAGATTATTGAAACAAGGGATCCCCGGAAGAACCGGCTTATGCAAGGGGGTACTAAGTAAACGTCAACTATTATGACACGTGGCAATTTAAGTCACCCTAGTTGGAGGGGTGGCTCGTCCTACGCCGAAGAGCACTGATATCCACTAAGTTTCGCAGCAACAAGTTTCAAACAGAACGGAAAAAATTTCAGATCTAAATATTATGTTTTAAAGGAAATAATATAGTTCTTGACGAGTTCATGTGCTAAGAAGGGAACTAGATTATATCGCATTTTCTACCAAGGTTAAGGTGCGCCAGATCCTAGTTTCGGCCGTGGCTGGCGAAGGGGGTCATTTTTTCCATAACGGAACGATCAACTAAGAAGCTACGGCGGCCATGGCGATGCGGCCGAGGTGAAAAGCTAGGTCGCGACAGGGAAAAGACCTAGAGGCAATGGCGATGTGTACTTGGTCGGCGGCGACTGGCGACGGCGCGTGGCCAAGAGACGACCGTCGGAGACACGCTGGAGAGGTCCCGAGTCCCTGGTGGCCGACGAGCCTGAGGGCGAATGGCGGTGGAGCTTCGAGACGACGGCGTCAAGAGAAAGAAAAAAGGTCAAGGCGGTAAATTGAAAATGGAAGCCCCTAGGGGGTATTTAAAAGAAAGGGCAGAAGGGGGAAAGGCAGGCGCAAAAATCTAGGAGCTACAGTGCAAACGGACGCCTCGTTCATCGCGCCTGTCAGATCCACTCTAGATATAGATGACGTCATAAAAGATTCGTTGCGATTGACTGGGTGACGTCACGAAGATTCCCAAGGAGGAAAAGACAAGTTTGAAAAGACATGGGCGAGCCGGACTTTAAGCCGGCATGAAGCGGAAGACCCGCCAGAGTCAGAGTGGTCCAGAAGGTTGATATGAATATATTCAAACCAACCTGAGGGCTAATGCTGGGGATATAACCCCAGGATATGACCCGCCCATTCAGGGCTGGGTCAGTAATGGCGGTGACTTGCCAAGAGCCAGGCCAGGTTGGCCGTAGTTTGCCAGAAGACTAAGCCGCCCGCTCCGTGGGCTGGCTTACGGTGGACCGGGCTTAGGCCCACTTGTAAACCGCCATATGAGTTTTCCTTACTTAGAAGACAAGATATAGACTTAGGCACGGAACATATTCCGGCTCGGACTCTAATGTACACCCCGGGCCTCAACCTATATATAAAGGGGATCCCCGGGTTAGACAGGATGACTTATAATCTCTCGAGAACTAGGCTTGCCAAGCGCACCTTTGTAATCGAGATCATCATCAATACATCCAAAGCAGGACGTAGGCTTTTACCTCTCCAAGAGGGCCCAAACCTGGGTAAACCCTTGTGCCTTTCATGTCCACTTAACCCCTTCGATCTACCACTTGACGTGATGGCCTCGCGACTAAGTCCTATGAGGACATCTGCCGTGAAAATACCACGACAATACCCCTCCACCACCACTCACTCTCTAAGAGAGCCATCAGAATGAAACACAACTTCGACCCTTCATTTTCTAAGAGAGAAACATGATACGTCTCCAATGTATCTATAATTTTTTATTGTTCCATGCTATTATAGTATCAATCTTGGATGTTTTATATGCAATTATATATCATTTTTTGGGACTAACCTATTAACTTAGTGCCAAGTGCTAGTTGTTGTTTTTTTGCCTGTTTTTGGTTTTCTCGAAAATCTGTACCAAATGAAGTCCAGATGCCAAGAAACTTTTTGACGATTTTTTCCTGGACAAGAGAGACCCTAGAATCTTCAGGAGGAGACCAAATGTGCAATGAGTAGACGAC
Source organism: Thinopyrum elongatum (assembly GCA_011799875.1). Lineage (NCBI taxonomy): Eukaryota > Viridiplantae > Streptophyta > Magnoliopsida > Poales > Poaceae > Thinopyrum > Thinopyrum elongatum. Next base: position 386,198,013 of record CM022302.1, read on the forward strand.
AGGGCACTTGGGCGCACCTGTCGGGGGTGTCGTGCGACATATGCCAAAGGATGGCTTATCATGGATGGGGACAAAGTACATTGCCGGGCTCTGGAAGCGGGAATGAGCGAGACCGCATACGCCTGCGAATCTTACCCAGGTTCGGGGATCTCCTTGGAGATAACACCCCTAGTCCTGCTCTGCGGGGTCTCCGCATGATCACTACCTTAACAAGTAGCTACAAACTTGCTCCTTGAGCTGTTTTGCTAGAGGAGGAAGGAGGGCAAGGCTAGCTCTACTCCTCTCCCTATGTGTCTGTGTGAGTGCTGAACTCAGGAGGCTTTCTCCTCTCTACTCAAGTCCCAACCCCCTGCATGGGGTGACCTGGGGGGTTTATATAGGCCTACCCCCCAGGGATACAATGGTAATCCGGCCGAGCGTAGGACCCGGCCGTCAGTGTCTCTGGTCGCCGGCTTCTCCGCCGACTGCAGGGGCCCGCCGCCTGGTGGGTCCCCCCGGCTGTCTCATACTCGGCCGACAAGCCGGGCCCGCCGCTTGCGGGTCCTGTCGGCTGCGTAGCACTATAGTCGTGCCACTCATGATGCATGCTTGGTCGGGGAGAGCGTGGCTACAGTCCGCCGCCTGGCGGGCGTTTCACTGTATCCACTCCCCGTCTCTTTTGGTTAATGGCGCACAAACTTCAAGGAAGGGGGAGAGCCGCCTGCTAGGAGCCGACCTCCCCCGAGCCGACTGGTCAGGGCTTGCCGCCTCCTGGCCTCTCACGGACAGGTAGGGCCCGCCGCCTGCGGGCCGTACCGACAGCCCGTCGTGGGAGCATGGCTTCCTCTGCCATGGGTGATGTCATGAGCAGCATGGCAACAGTGCCGCGTCGGGCATGGGATGTCCGCTCGGTACGCTGCACTGTGGCCACGCTCTGCCCTGGATTCGGGGGTGGCAGGCTTGTACTGTAGCCACGCCCCGTCTCGTCGTGTTTATGTGGGTGCTAACTTCGAGGGCGCGAGGGGCCGCCTGCTAGGATCCGGCTTCCCAGGAAGCCGCCTGCTAGGAGTCGGCCCACTTCATGGCCGTCTTCTGGATTCCGCCGCCTCCTGGCAACCGGCCGCTTGGACCAGCCGGCCCCAAGAAGGCGGTCCTTTGTCTTTGATATTTGAGGGGCGCAGCCTGCCCCGATGTCTTGAAATACCAAGGGGAGCTGATGAGGCTACCCGTGGTCATTTACTCCGACAGTGCCCTAGTGCCTTGTGGGCCCCTCGTGGCTCAGTCTGACCTAATTCCACCTCTATAAATTCTCTAAAATCGGGAAACCAATAGAGAGCCACCCAAAATACTTTTTCCATTGCCGCAAGTTTCCTGTTCTTCGAAGATCCCATTTGGAGGCCTTTTCCAGTACTCTGCCGGAGGGGGAATCCATCATGGAGGGCCTCTACATCAACCTTGTTGCCCTTCCGATGATGTGTGAGTAGTTTACCATAGACCTACGGGTCCATAGCTAGTAGCTAGATGGCTTCTTCTTTCTCTTTGATCTTCAATACAATGTTCTCCTCGATGTTCTTGGAGATCTATTCGATGTAATCTTCTTTTGCGGTGTGTCTGTTGGGATCCGATGAATTGTGGGGTTATGATCAAATTATCTATGAATATTATTTGATTCATCTCTGAACTCTTTTATGCATGATTGTTATAGCTTTCTGTCCGATCTATCTGTTTGGTTTGGCCAACTAGATTGATTTATATTGCAATGGGAGAGGTGCTTTGTAATGGGTTCAATCTTGCGGTCATCTATATCCCAATGTTAGAAAGGGACAAGACATGTATTTGTATTGTTGCTATTAAGGATAAAACAATGGGGTTTATTCATATTGATTGGGTTTACTTTGTCTACAGCATGTCATCTTGCTTAAGGCGTTACTCCATTCTTTATGAACTTAATACTCTAGATGCATGCTGGATAGCGGTCGATGTGTGGAGTAATAGTAGTAGATGAAGGCAGGAGTTGGTCTACTTGTCTCGGATGTGATGCCTATATACATGATCATTGCCTTGGATATCGCCATAACTATGCGCTTTTCTATCAGTTACCCAACAGTAATTTGTTTACCCACCATTTGCTTTTTGTTCAAGAGAGAAGCCTCTAGTGAAAACTATGGCCCCCAGGTCTACCTTTATCATATATTAGAATCCAAAAATACCTTGTTGCAATTTATTTACCGTTCTTTTATTTTGTGTTTTTCTTTATCTATCTACCATTATCAGACTTGATCCTTGCAATTAACCGCCGAGGGGATTGACAACCCCCTTGATCGCGTTGGGTGCAAGTATTTGTTCTTTTGTGTGTAGGTGTTGTTCACGAGGTTTGGCGTGGTTCTCCTACTGGATTGATAACCTTGGTTCTTAACTGAGGGAAATACTTATCTCTACTGTACTGCATCATCCTCTCCTCTTCGAGGAAGTCCCAACGCAACTCACAAGTAGCAAACCACCTACTCATGTGTTGAGATCAAGAGATTCCATTCCTACCATTTGAACCTTGATTTCTAGCCTCTTCAAGTTGCTTTCCACTCCAATCCTTCTCCTACCCAAGCCAAATCTATGAGAGAGAGGTTGAGTGTTGAGGAGACTATCATTTGAACCACAAGAGCAAGGAGTTCATCACGAACACACCATCTATTACCTTTTGGAGAGTGGTGTCTCCTAGATTGGTTAGGTGTCACTTGTGAGCCTCCAAGATCATGTGGAGTTGAACCAAGGAGTTTGTAAAGGCAAGGAGATCGCCTACTTCATGAAGATCTACCCGAGTGAGGCTAGTCCTTCGTGGATGTAAGCCATGGTGGAATAGACAAGGTTGCTTCTTCGTGGACCCTTCGTGGGTGGAGCCCTCCTGGACTCGCGCAACTGTTACCCTGTGTGGGTTGAAGTCTCCATCAACGCGGGCGTACGATAACACCACCTATCGAAACCACGCCAAAAATCATCATGTCTTCATTGCATTTGATCTTCTGACTCTACCCCTTACTTTCCGCACAATTGCATGATTGACTATTCTCGCTGCTCTATCTCTAGATATGCATGTGTAGAAAATCTTGGTGTTATCTTAACTTGTGCCAAAATCTGCCTAAGTCTCAGGAAAACTAAAAATCTGCCTAAGTCTCAGGAAAACTAACTTGATCTTCCGACTCTACCCCTTTGGTTGGTGCAGTGTCTATTCACCCCCCATCTAGACCTATCTTCTTTGATCCTACAATTGGTATCAGAGCATTGGTCTCCATTGCTTTGGTTTCATCACCTTTTGAGGAAGATGGATGAGTCTACTTTGGGGAGTCTTAGACGTAGAGTGCCCATTCTTGATGGAGAGTACTATGACTCTTGGAAAACTGAAATGCTTGCTATCTTTGATGAATTTGACTAGAGTAAGTATGTTCAAAATCCATATGTGCCTCCTATTGATCCCTTGCAACCCACTCATGAAGAGAAAATTGACATGCTTCGTAATCTTAGAACCATTGATCTTATCATGAGAGGTTTTCCTAGAAATGTGCTTATTTGAATGAAAAACATTGAGTGTGCTTATACCTTATGGAAGGACATTGGGATACGCTTTCCAAATTACTCATTAAAGAATCTCAATGGAATTCTTCATAAGTCCATTGCACTCCATAAGATGAAGCCTAGTGATCCTAAGTTTGATGAATGCCCATTTGAGCTTCGTGATCTCATACGTGCTAAAGGTGACGTTGGAACCATTACCAACATTATCTCGGAAACCATTAGAATTGACAAACTTGCACATTTTTATGATCATAAATCTAATGAATCATTTGCCCTAGGTGATGATCACATGCATGATGATGATAAGGTTGAGCATGGCTATTACGATGAAGTCGAAGAATCTGACATCGAAGACGAGAAGACTATGAGAAATCTTAGTCTCATGACTAATCTTCAAAATTACATGGCTGGAGGAAAAGAGTGGATTCTCGATAGTGGTTGTACCGATCACATGACCGGAGATAGAGACATGTTTCGTGAGCTTGCACAAAATGATGGTCCACGCAAGTATGTGACTTTAAGAGATAACTCCAAGGGTAAGGTACTTGGCCTTGGTAAGGTGGCCATATCCAATGATAGCTCCATTCAAAATGCTATGCCCATTGGATCTTTTGGTTACAATCTTCTTTCCTTATCTAGACTAGCTGACTTTGGTTTCAATGTTCTATTTACCGAAGTAGATTGCCAAGTGTTTTGTCGAGACAATCATACCATGGTATTTACCGGTATCCGTAGAGGTGACCTATATATTGTTGATTTCACTAAAAGAGCCCAACCTCGTACTTGTCTTATTGCAAAATCTTCTAAAGGTTGGCTATGACATAGAATACTAGGACATGTTGGCATGCGAAATCTTGATAAGCTTGTTAAAGGAGATCATATCCTTGGTGTTAAAGATGCTATATTTGACAAGGATAGACTTTGTAGTGCTTGCCAAGCAGGAAAACTTGTTGGAGGAAGTCACCCCATGAAGAACATCATGACCACAAGAAGACCACTTGAGCTACTTCATATGGATCTCTTCGGTCCCAACGCTTACAAGAGCCTTGGTGGTAACTCTTTCGGTTTGGTCATTGTCGATGATTTTTCAAGATTTACATGGGTGTTCTTTCTTGATGACAAATCATAGGTACAAAAGATCTTCGAGAACTTCGCTAGGAAGGCCCAAAACCAATTTGAAGTGAAGATCAAGAAGGTTTGAAGCGACAACGAAACCGAGTTCAAGAACGCTAATGTAGATACCTTCCTCGATGAAGAAGGCATCTCACATGAGTTCTCGGCTACGTACACACCTCAACAAAATGAAGTTGTTGAGAGGAAGAACTGTACCCTTATTGAGATGGCAAGAACGATGCTAGATGAATACAAGACACCAAAACACTTTTGGGCAGAAGCGGTTGAGACGGCTTGTCATGCTACGAATCGACTTTATCTTCACAAGCTTCTCGGTAAAACGGCATACGAGCTACTCACTGGTAACAGGCCACAAGTTGGATACTTTAGAGTATTTGGTTCAAAGTGTTACATTCTTGATAAGCATCATCGTTCAAAGTTTGCTCCTAAATGTCATGAAGGTTTCCTACTCGGTTATGGATCAAACTCTCACACTTACCTTGTCTACAACAACTTCACTCGAAAAGTTGAGGAGACAGTAGATGTGAAATTTGATGAATCTAACTGCTCGCAAGTAGAGAAATTGCCTATTGATGTAGGAGACAAAGATCCTTCGAAAGCAATCCAAGATTTGTCTATTGGCAAGATTCACCCAACGGAGGTGAAGGGGAGCACTTCGTCCATTCAAGTGGAAGCCCCAACTTCACATCAATGTGAACCACAAGTTGACATGGAGGCATCCACAAGTGGAACACGTCAAGACGAAGGGAATGACAAAGTACAGCAAGATTATCCACCTCAACCTCCCTCTCCACCTCCACAAGTGAACAACGACACCATCAACAATGATGAAGAAGAAGCTGATGATGAGGATGCATCACCACCACCCAAGCAAAAGCTACCCCGAGTTAGAGCAAGAATTGACAAGCATCACCCCGTCGAACAAATTCTTGCTGACATCAAATCCGGGAGAATTACTCACTCTAAATCTCGCTTAGCTAACTTTTGTGAGCATTACTCATTCATCTCTAGTATTGAGCCTATGAAGGTTGATGAAGCTCTCGAAGACCCCGATTGGGTAAATGCCTTGCACGAAGAGCTACACAACTTCGAGAGAAACCAAGTGTGAACATTGGTTGAGAAGCCCAAAGATGAACAAAACATCACCGGAACCAAATGGGTGCTTCGGAACGAGCAAGATGAGGATGGACAAGTCATATGCAACAAGGCTCGTCTCATTGCTCGAGGCTACACTCAAGTCGAAGGTATGGTCTACGGTGAGACCGACTAGTGCAAAAGACTTGACCGTTAGTCTTTTCGGTGAGACCGATTATACCAACTCGGTGGGACCGAAGTGCAATGGCTAGGGCAAGACCTCGTTTCAGTAATTCCAATCGGTTCATCTCAATGATTCCGAAATGAATCAACTTCATCACAAAAACTTGGTCAGGCCGTCTCGGTGAGACCGAGAACCATTTGTGTGACACCCTCGATTCAATCGTACACTAATCATACACACAAATGTGTATGATCAAGATCAGGGACTCACAGGAAGATATCACAACACAACTCTAGACACAAATAAAATAATACAAACTTTATATTACAAGCAAGGGGCCTCGAGGGCTTGAATACATAAGCTCAAGAGCACAAGAGTCAGCGGAAGCAACAATATCTGAGTACAGACATAAGTTAAACAAGGTGCCATAAGATGGCAAGCACAAAAGTAGCAACGATCGAAGAGGCAAGGCCTCCTACCTGGGACCTCCTAACTACTCCTGGTCGTCGGCGGTCTCCAAGTAGCAGTATCCGTCGGTGATGGCATCTGGCTCCAGGGATCCACCATCTGGTTGCATCAACCGGAAAGAATGAAGAAGGGGGAAAAGGGGTAGCAAAGCAACCGTGAGTACTCATCCAAAGTACTCGCAAGCATCAGATCTATACTAAGTATGCATTGGTATCAAAGGAAGGTATGTATCTTTGGACGGAACTGCAGAATGCCAGAATAGAGGGAAGGCTTAGCCTATCAAAGACTAGCATCTTCAAGCAGCTCCAAGGATCTTGCAGCATTAAGAAGAGTATAGAATAGCAATTTATATTTAACAAACATGTTGTAGCATTAACGCCCAGAGATCCTTCCTCGACTCCCTGCGAGAAAGCAATCTCGGAGCCACATAACCATCACATATCTCAAGTGTCTATTTCTAGTTGTAATAGATCAGGATACAAGTCTGAACGTCCGTTACCGTGGACACGGCTATTCGAATAGATAACTTCCCTGCAGGGGTGCACCACATTACCCAACACGCTTGATTACTCTGGCCGGACACACTTTTCTGGGTCCATGCCCGGCCTCGGAAGATCAACACGTCGCAGCCCTACCTAGGCTCAGCAGAGAGGTCCCCGCCGGTCTACATCCTAAGCACTCCGGGGTCTTGGGCCCATCGCCCGTTGCACTCCGGGTGGTTGTGCGACGAGCCGGGACGAGCACCACCTCATCATGGATGGCACTAGCCCGACAAGCCCACAATGCTGAAATGGACGTCTGACAAAGCTTCGGCTGATACTACGACGCTGAGGCCCATAACTATTCCCGCGTGGTGGTTAGTGCGTAAAGGCCAGTGGCTAATTCAGAACAAATACCCAAATCTGTTAGTGCATTAACAATTAAAAGAAGTGATGGCTGTCGGGACAAGTTCGGAGCTACCACCCCCTCCTGGGTGATACCGCTAAACAACCAGCTGCCACCGTAACTCATGCGGGTGCTCTCCGGGCCCGCCCGACTTTCACAAAGGTCTCAAGTAATGTCAAGGTAGCCGTGTTTCCAAACATCAAGGGGGAACCCTGAGGAATCACCCTCGATGGATTCCACTCGATGTAATCATCAAGGTGAACGTAGGAGGAATCACCCTCGACGTTCACACTTGAGGGGTTGCACGACAGAGTCGAAGGAGGAATCACCCTCGATGACCACGACCGAATAGCTACACTACAGAGTTATCATCAGGAGTGCGTTACGAGGTATCACCCTTGGCACTCGATAGTAGCTATGCAGAGTCGTACAACTAAGGGGGTGAAGTGATGTGTCGGTCTCTGGTCGTTGATCACGCTGATCGAGTCATCGATGATGAAGCAGGGGCAACAGGGACAAGGTGGGGGTCACTGATGGATCACCAACCAACCTATACTAAGCATTTTAGGATAAGCAGGTAGGTAACAATAGCAGGTACAAAAGCAGGCTATGCATTAGAATAGGAGCAATAAATTACAGCAGCAAAATCTAATGCAAGCATGAGAGAGAATGGAATGGGCAATATCGGAGTGATCAAGGGGGGGGCTTGCTTGCCTGGAAGCTCTGCCGAAAGGGAAGGAGGGTCGTCGGTGACGTAGTCGATCACAGGGGCATCAACAGTGCTCTCGGGGTCTACCAGAGAAGTAGAGGGGGGAAGAAACAGTAAATACAACGCACACATATGCATGACATGACTACAGGCAGAGCTAGGGGTGTTCTAATGCAGTGTTACACGATACCGGCGAAGGGGGATAACATCCGGGAAAGTTTTCCCGAAGTTTGGCATTTTCAGACAAATGGAACGGAGGGGGACGGATGCATGTTCGCTATGCTAGGGACGTGTGGCGGACGAACGGACTGCGTCTTCAGATTTGTCTCGTCGTTCTGAGCAACTTTCATGTACAAAGTATTTTCATCCGAGGTACGGTTTAATTTCTATGATTTTTCAAAGTTTTAAATGATTTTCTAATATTATTATTATTTAAGTTAATTTGAAAAATAGCATTATTACATCAGCATGACGCCGGCATGACATCAGCAGTCAACAGGGCATTGACTGGGTCAAACTGACGTGTGGGGTCGTTCTGTCATAGACCTAACTGAACTAACAATTTTATTAGGTTAATTATGTAATTAGGTTAATTAATCAGAGTTAATTAATCATTTAACTAATTAATTAATTTTTTTATTATTATTTTCTATTTTCTATCTTTTTTAAGGGTTGGGCCCCGCGTGTAAGTGGCCCAAGGCCATAGCGGGCGTGCGGGTGCAGCGGTTGCGGGCGGGCGCCCGCGTGAGGGGGCAGACCTGGGTGCGGCGGGGCGTACGGGCATCGGAGCGCGCCGGCGGCCATAGCGCCCAGCCGGTGGGCAGCGGCTGCGGCGCGAGGGGAAGCTGGGCGAGGGCCGAGCAGCGGCGGGGCACGGCCGTTGCGGCGACCAGGGCGGATGCCACGGCGGACGGCTACGGCGTCGGAGGGTGCAGGGGGTCAGCACGGCGTGGGCGAGCGCAGGCCAGCAGCAGGGGAGGCGAGGCGAGGCCGTGCGCGGGGCGACGGCCAGGCGTAGCGGGCGGCGCAGGTACCGGCGGCTGGCCGGGGCGCGCGTGGGCAGCAGCAGAAGGCGCCGCGCAGGGCAAGCAGAGGAGGCAGCGGCAGCAGCTCGAGTCAAGGGGGGCAGCGAGCGTGGCCGGGCGCGCAGAGGCGTGGGCAAAGGCAGCGGGCGCGACGACCGCGAGCTCCTCGGGAGCTCGGGCGTGAAGGCGGGGGCGACCTACGGCGTCCAAATGAAGGGGCGGGACAGAGGGGTTCGACGGACGGCTCACCGAGATCCCGTAGGGGTGCAAAGGCGGGCTCGGGGAGGATCAACGGCGCCGGAGTCGGTGATGAACGGCGACATCCGAAGGAGGAAGGAGAGCTCGATCCCCGCGGTGTGGGGCTCTCCGGCTTGGTCTCATGGGTCTAGGTGACGAAGCAGACCACGGCGGGGCGGAGGGACATGTCCTCAGGCGCCGAGGAGGAGGGTAGCCACGCCGGCGAGGGCAACCATGGCGACGACGGTGTCGGGTACGGTTGGATCTGGAGGAGGGGGGTGTAGCGAGAGGGAGAGAGAGGATGAGGGGGAGCGCGAGGGCAAGTGGGGAGGGGACGAGGGGAGCCCGAGGCGTCGGGGATCTTATCCCCTCGCCGACGACGCCGGCGAGCAGGTCGGGTGACGACCGCTCGGTCGCCCCAGGTCGGACGAACAGTGAGCGAGGGAGGGAGGGGTAGGTGGGCCGGCCTGGTCTGCAATGGCAGCTGGGCCAAGAGGCCCAGGGTGACGGGGGAGGTTTTGTTTTGCTTTTATTTTTTTATTTTGCTTTTCTTTTATTTGTTTCTGTTTTCAGCTTAGTTTCTTTTTATTTTTAGTTTTATAAAATATAATACTAGCCCCCAATTTAGTATAAATAAATATGCCACTGCCACAATTAGTTTGAGATTTAAATAAAACAGTTTGTTATTTTTATAATTCAAGAAGCAATTTATTATTATCTAGTCCACTGTTTTGATTAATTTAGGGCATTAAAACACTTTATAAAAATATTGGTTCACCACCATAATTAGTTATGGAATATTGGCCACACTTTGAACATTTTAGTTTGCAATTGAGAAATTTGAATTTTTTACTTTAACTTTGGATTTGAATTTGAATTGCGATATGGATCGAGTGAGGATTTAGCAACAGTGAAAATGATGACATGGCACCATTAACATGGGATTACTATAGCTTAAATATCCGGGCGTCACAATTCTCCTCCACTACAAGAAATCTCATCCAGAGATTTTAGGAGGTAGAAGGAAACAAAAGCGAGGTATTCATCAGGAAGACGATCCTCACGTTCCCAAGTGGCTTCATCTTCAGAATGATTTGACCACTGAACTTAAAGAAATTTGATAGCCCTCAGACGGGTGCGACATTCAGCTTGAACGAGAATGCGGATCGGATGCTCTCTGTAAGTGAGATCATCTTGCAGGGGTTGATCTTTATAAGCCATGTGGTTGTTGCAATTAGACTTGTGACTCAGGGCATCGTCCATGACATTAGCCTTGCCAGGGGTATAAGAAATACCATAGTCATAGTCTGTAATTGTTTCCATACATCGCTGCTGACGGAGATCCAGATCTAGCTGAGTAAACAGATATTTCAAACTTTGATGTAGCGTTTTTAACTCTCATAAAAGGAGAAGTGTTTCACGCGTTCAAGGAATAAGTCTGTGCTTCGGCATTACGAACAAGATGAGCATGGTAGCTTACTATCTCACTGGAAGGATGTAATAGATGGACGATTTTAGTGGCGCAAATGATAGAAGCGGTATGTGTTTTCAACCATTCCATGCCCAGAATGAGGTCAATATTGGATGACTTCAAGACAATGGGGGGAAAACATGGAATTCTAGCCCTTCAAATTCAATGGGGACGTCGTGACTAACCCTGGTGGTTCGACACTGGCCCGCGGAATGCAGCTTGAAATTCCAGCAAAGTGATGGCGGTTCCAAAAGGTAAGGAACGCCTGTGGCTGCACCGCCATTGAGTAGCGGGCCCTTTCAGGTAATAGGCTGCGAAGGTGACATAGTTGGCAGGGGCTACATCAGCAGACTCCAACTCGAAAGTGAAGTCACAGAGCCAATCATCAGCGTCAAGGGGGTGAGTTGAGATGTCGTAGATGACATGGCTGAGACGCGCAAAGTCTTGCTGAGTCACTGGGGCTGGTTGCTGATTCATATTGGGACGCGGGAACTGAGTCATGACTCCTTCCATGAACTGGCGATTCAGCTCAACTTTTGTATCATTCCGGCCATGTATTCGGGAGGTGGTGGATTGTCGCCACCACGGCCACGACCAGCGGGTCTAACCATCCTACTTAAATGCAACAAGGGGTAGTTCAACAAGGGTTGGTGCAAGTGTATGGAGTCATTCATGATGTAAATTGAACAGTGAGCAAAGGCGTAGTATGTACAAAGCAGTAGTCATTGAAGACATACATATACATATACGGAACCAATTACACGTTGTTCGTATGAGTTCGGACAAGAGAAACATCGTAGACATACTAGGCGGCACGCATGCACGCGATGAAGGGATACCACTACGAGACATAGCAAGGGCTACATCAGCGTCAAAGATAACCACCGGAGCGAGGGATTTGCAAGTGGCGACACAGGGTGCCCTCGATGAAAGGATCCTACGGCCAGCGAACAATGTGAAGCAGATCATGGCCCTCCATTCGAGAAAGGGGTAATACAAAGCTCTGGGTGGATGTGATCATGAGATCCTAATGTTAGAGTTAGCAAAATCATTTAACCCGAGTAGAAGAGAGATCAGAGTCCCAGAGTGTATATGAGGAGTAAAAGATCCTAATACCACCCATTGGCGACGTGGGCCCGTAAAGCAGTTTTTCAAAGACTAGACTCAACTTCGGCCAAGGAGTTGGAAGGGGGATTCCTATAGGCAGTCGGCTCTGATACCAACTTGCGACGCCCCCGATTCAATCGTACACTAATCATACACACAAATGTGTACGATCAAGATCAGGGACTCACGGGAAGATATCACAACACAATGCTAGACACGAATAAAATCATACAAGCTTTATATTACAAGCCAGGTGCCTCGAGGGCTCAAATACATAAGCTCGAGAGCACAAGAGTCAGCGGAAGCAACAATATCTGAGTACAGACATAAGTTAAACAAGGTGCCATAAGATGGCAAGCACAAAAGTAGCAACGATCGAAGAGGCAAGGCCTCCTGCCTGGGACCTCCTAACTACTCCTGGTCATCGGCGGTCTCCAAGTAGCAGTATCCCTCGGTGATGGCATCTGGCTCCAGGGATCCACCATCTGGTTGCATCAACCGGAAAGAAGGAAGAAGAGGGAAAAGGGGTAGCAAAGCAACCGTGAGTACTCATCCAAAGTACTCGCAAGCATCAGATATATACTAAGTATGCATTGGTATCAAAGGAAGGTATGTATCTCTGGACTGAACTGCAGAATGCCAGAATAGAGGGAAGGCCTAGCCTATCGAAGACTAGCATCTTCAAGCAACTCCAAGCATCTTGCAGCATTCAGAAGAGTATAGAATATCAGTTTATATTTAACAAACATGTTGTAGCATTAACGCCCAGAGATCCTTCCTCGACTCCCTGCGAGAAAGCAATCTCGGAGCCACATAACCATCACATATCTCAAGTGTCCATTTCTAGTTGTAATAGATCAGGATACAAGTCTGAACGTCCGTTACCATGGACATGGCTATTCGAATAGATAACTTCCCTGCAGGGGTGCACCACATTACCCAACACGCTTGATTACTCTAGCCGGACACACTTTTCTGGGTCCATGCCCGGCCTCGGAAGATCAACACGTCGCAGCCCTACCTAGGCTCAGCAGAGAGGTCCCTGCCGGTCTACATCCTAAGCACTCCGGGGTCTTGGGCCCATCGCCCGTTGCACTCCGGGTCGTTGTGCGACGAGCCGGGATGAACACCACCACATCATGGATGGCACTGGCCCGACAGGCCCACAATGCTGAACTAGACGTCTGACAAAGCTTCGGCTGATACTACGACGCCGAGGCCCATAACTATTCCCGCGTGGTGGTTAGTGCGTAAAGGCCAGTGGCCAATTCCGAACAAATACCCAAATCTGTTAGTGCATTAACAATTAAAAGAAGTGACGACTGTCGGGAGAAGTCCGGAGCTACCACCCCCTCCTGGGTGATACCGCTAAATAGCCAGCCGCCACCGTAACTCATGCGGGTGCTCTCCGGGCCCACCCGACTTTCACAAAGGTCTCAAGTAATATCAAGGTAACCGTGTGTCCAAACATCAAGGGGGGAACCCCGAGGAATCACCCTCGGTGGATTCCACTTGATGTAATCATCAAGGTGAACGTAGGAGGAATCACCCTCGAGGTTCACACTTGAGGGGTTGCACGACAGAGTCGTATCAGGAGTGGTGAAGGAGGAATCACCCTCGATGACCACGACCGAATAGCTACACTACAGAGTTATCATCAGGAGTGCGTTATGAGGTATCACCCTCGGCACTCGATAGTAACTATGCAGAGTCATACAACTAAGGGGGTGAAGTGATGTGTTGGTCTCTGGTCGTCGATCACGCTGATCGAGTCATCGATGATGAATCAGGGGCAACAGGGACAATGTGGGGGTCACTAATGGATCACCAACAAACCTATACTAAGCAGGTAGGTAACAATAGCAGGTACAAAAGTAGGCTATGCATCAAAATATGAGCAATCAATTACAGTAGCAAAATCTAATGCAAGCATGAGAGAGAATGGAATGGGCAATATCGGAGTGATCAAGGGGGGGCTTGCTTGCCTGGAAGCTCTGCTGAAAGGGAAGGAGGGCCGTCGGTGACGTAGTCGATCACAGGGGCATCAGCAGCGCTCTCGGGGTCTACCGGAGAAGAAGAGGGGGAAGAAACAGTAAATCAACGCACACATATGCATGACATGACTACAGGCAGAGCTAGGGGTGTTCTAATGCAGTGTTACACGATACCGGCGAAGGGGGATAACATCCGGGAAAGTTTTCCCGAAGTTTGGCATTTTCGGACAAATGGAACGAAGGGGGATGGTTGCATGTTCACTATGCTAGGGACATTTGGCAGACGAACGGACAGCGTTTTCGGATTCGTCTCGTCGTTCTAAGCAATTTTCATGTACAAAGTATTTTCATCCGAGGTACGGTTTAATTTCTATGATTTTTCAAAGTTTTAAATGATTTTCTAATATTATTATTATTTAAGTTAATTCAAAAAATAGCATTATTACATCAACGTGATGCCGGCATGACATCAGCAGTCAACAGGGCATTGACTGGGTCAAACTGACATGTGGGGTCGTTCTGTCATAGACCTAACTGAACTAACAATTTTATTAGGTTAATTATGTAATTAGGTTAATTAATTAATTGTTTTTATTATTATTTATTTTTTTTATCTTTTTTTAGGGGCTGGGCCCCGTGTGTAAGTGGCCCAAGGCCATAGCGGGCGTGCGGGTGCAGCGGTTGCGGGCGGGCGCCCGCGCGAGTGGGCGGACCTGGGCGCGGCGGGGCATACGGGCGTCGGAGCGTGCCGGCGGCCACGACGCCCAGTCGGCGGGCAGCGGCTGCAGCGCGAGGGGAAGCGGGGCGAGGGCCGAGCAGCGGCGGGGCACGGCCGCTGCGGCGACCAGGGCGGAGGCCATGGCGGACGGCTACAGCGTCGGAGGGTGCAGGGGGTCAGCGCGGCGCGAGCGAGCGCGGGCCGGCAGCAGGGGAGGCGAGGCGAGGCCGTGCGCGGGGCAACGTCGAGGCGTAGCGAGCGGCACAGGTAGCGGCAGCTGGCCGGGGCGCGCGTGGGCAGCAGCAGAAGGCGGCGCGCAGTGCAAGCAGAGTAGGCAGCGGCAGCAGCTCGAGTCAGGGGGCGGCGAGCGTGGCCGGGCGCGCAGAGGCGCAGGCGAAGGCAGCGGGCGCGGCGACCGCGAGCTCCTCGAGAGCTCAGGCATGAAGGCGGGGGCGACCTACAGCGTCCAAACAAAGGGGCGGGACAGAGGGGTTCGACGGACGGCTCACCGAGATCCCGTAGGGGTGCAAAGGCAGGCTCGGGGAGGATCGACGGCGCCGGAGTCGGTGATGAACAGCGATGTCCGAAGGAGGAAGGAGAGCTCGATCCCTGCGGTGTGGGTCTCTCCGGCTTGGTCTCATGGGTCCAGGCGACGAAGCAGACCACAGCGGGGCGAAGGGACATGTCCTCAGGCGCCGAGGAGGAGGGTAGCCACGCCGGCGAGGGCAACCATGGCGACGACGGTGTCGGGCACGGTTGGATCTGGAGGAGGGGGTGTAGCGAGAGGGAGAGAGAGGATGAGGGGGAGTGCGAGGGCAAGTGGGGAGGGGACGAGGGGAGCCCGAGGCGTCGGCGAGCAGGTCGGGTGGCGACCGCTCGGTCGCCCCAGGTCGGACGAACAGTGAGCGGGGGAGGGAGGGGTAGGTGGGCCGGCCTGGTCTGCAATGGCAGCTGGGCCAAGAGGCCCAGGGTGACGGGGGAGGTTTTGTTTTGCTTTTATTTTTTTATTTTGCTTTTCTTTTATTTGTTTCTGTTTTCAGCTTAGTTTCTTTTTATTTTTAGTTTTATAAAATATAATACTAGCCCCCAATTTAGTATAAATAAATATGCCACTGCCACAATTAGTTTGAGATTTAAATAAAACAGTTTGGTATTTTTATAATTCAAGAAGCAATTAATTTATTATCTAGTCCACTGTTTTGATTAATTTAGGGCATTAAAACACTTTATAAAAATATTAGTTCACCACCATAATTAGTTATGGAATATTGGCCACACTTTGAACATTTTAGTTTGTATGTTTGAGAAATTTGAATTTTTTACTTTAACTTTGGATTTGAATTTGAATTGCGATATGGATCGAGTGAGGATTTAGCAATAGTGAAAATGATGACATGGCACCATTAACATGGGATTACTATAGCTTAAATATCCGGGCGTCACAATTTGGGTCAGACCGAATTGCTAGGGTTTTGGCTGTGGCAATGGAATGATCATCTTGGTGGGTCCGGAGTACGTGATATTGATGGGACCGAAATGAAGATTTAGTGTTTTGGATAGATGTGTTTTGAGAAGGTGATTGAGGGTTTTTGGAGCAACATCACTAAGCACTTGAGCAACAACCTCATCAACAATACCTCATCCCCTTTTAATAGTATTGGCTTTCCTAAGGGACTCAATGTGATCTTGGATCACTAAACCAAAAATGTAGAGTCTTGAGGTAGCCAATTTTTGTCGTTGACATTTTGAAGGGGTCCACATCTTTATGTCCTTGCCATGCCGCTGTTGAACCTGTCTGAAATATTATGGGTAAAAATAATAGTCCAACAATATGCATGTTGACATTAATTACCAAAACCACCAAGGTAGCAAATGTGCTTTCAATCTCCCCCTTTTTGGACATTGATGTCAAAGGGGGAGAGAGATGCACATCAAAGCCTATCTTCAAATCTCTTCCATATTAAAAGGCATATCCTAAGGAAGAGAGATGCATTTCTAAAAAGAGGAGAGAACCTCCATGTCTCTAAGAGGGGAGAGACATGTTGTTATTTCAAGTTGAGTCTTTGCCTTCTTAGCTTGATAAGTTGTCTTTAGTCATTTTTGCTCTGATTTTGTCTCACCCTACCTACTCCCATTATCCAATAATAGATTCATGGGGAGAGGAAGTTCAAGTTTAGGGGAGAAAAATCATTGAAATCGTATTGCGAATCTCATTTAAATCCTTTGGGGACATGTCTATATCTAAAGAAGTACTCACCCAATGATACTCATCTAGTACATGTCATCCCAATCTCGGTACTCTTGTGGATCTTGTGACTCTTTTCTTGTTGAAATTTTCTTGTGTTATCTAACCTTGTTTTCTCAAGCTTATTTTGTCAAGAACTAGTTCGAGAACCTCAAGGTAAGTATATGCCTCTAACTCATGTGCATGATGATCTCTTGCTTGTTGAACATATTGTTTGCAAGGAAAAAATCTTGGACATGAAGGTTATTTCTCTCATCATGTTGCTCTGATGCATATAGCCAAGATACATGTAACTCATTACTCATTCCTTCCTATTGTGCATTCACTTCTCTTTAGGTTCCATCATAAACCTGATTGCACACTTGTAGCGGGAGCTTATGCATGTTACATGTTCTTTCAAAGCTTTAATGTAATAACTACTATATTCTTATTTGAAGTGTTGATGTATGTTGTCATCAATTACCAAAAAGGGGAAGATTGAAAGCACATTTGCTCCCTTGGTGGTTTTGGTAACATGCATATTGTTGGACTAATATTTTTACCCAAAATATTTCAGACAAGTTCAACAGCGGCATGGCAAGGACATGAAGATGTCGACCCCTTCAAAATGTCAAGGATAAAAATTGGCTACCTCAAGACTCTACTTTTTTGGTTTAGTGATCCAAGATCACATTGAGTCCCTTAGGAAAGCCAATACTATTAAAAGGGGATGAGGTATTGTTGATGAGGTTGTTGCTCAAGTGCTTAGTGATGTTGCTCCAAAAACCCTCAATCACCGTCTCAAAACACATCTGTCCAAAACCCTAAATATTCATTTCGGTCTCACCGATATCACCTACTCCAGACCCACCGAGATGATCATTCCATTGCCACAGCCAAAACCCTAGCAATTCGGGCTGACCGAAATGGTTCTTGGTCTCACCGAGACGGCCTTACCAAGTTTCTGTGATGAAGTTGATTCATTTCGGAATCACCGAGATGAATCGATTCGAATTACCGAAACAAGGTCTTGCCCTAGCCATTACACTTCGGTCCCACCGAGTTGGTATAATCAGTCTCACCAAAAAGACTAACGGTCAAGTCTTTTGCACTAGTCGGTTTCATCAAGATTATCATATCGGTGCCACCGAGTTGGGTCAAAGACTTGTAACGGCTGGATTTTTGGTGCTGCCTATTTATACCCCTCCACAACCTCTCACTCTCTAAGAGAGCCATTAGAACAAAACACAACTTCCACCATTCATTTTCTGAGAGAGAACCACCACTACTGCAGGATGCTGCTAACGCGACACTGCAATCAGAGACCCTTCGACGAAACTGTGTGTGATGCACTAATCGCAAATGGTGTTGTAATAAAACCGTAAAAAATGATACAAACCGTTTATGATGGAGGAGACATCAAACACGGTTCAGATTATAGTTGTGTGTGCGATGCGTGGCATACAGTTCACTCAAATGAATTGAATTGTTTGCGATGAGCATAACAACAGAAATGGTCGGCCAGATAAAGGTGTCCAATATGCGTCATATAGTACACCCGAATGAACTGTTTGTGATTAGGCAACACAACAGAAATGATCGGGCAGATCAAGGTGTGTGCGACAGACGGCATACAGTTTACTCGGATGAACTTTTTAAGATGAGGCAACATGATAGAAACAGTTCAACTTAACAAGATGTGTGTGATACGCGGCAAACAGGTTCGTAATCAGAAATGTGTGCGAAGACCGATAATAACAGAGACGATTTCTGCTAATAAGCCGCGTGTGTTGTGGGCAAATGCTTGCTGGTATACAATTGTCACCGATAGATGAATTCATCACCGACGGGTTCCCTAGTATGGTCCGTGTGCGATGTCATTGCATACAGAACAATAATATATGTACTTATAAGGACTTGATTCCATAATTGAACATCCAATTACATAGGTGGCTAGTACACACATGACATTTGCACACACCAAAGTATGTTCCAAAATGCCTAGAAAACTCAAATAATGTATAAAAGGGCAAAACAAACCCTGAATAATTTCATATTTTTAGGATGACACTCCTATAGTTGCATGTTGCCTCTGTAAAATAAATCAAGGCGGGAAGAGACAGCGTATGTCATTTCACACACAGAGATGACAAGTTCCCTCTCAGAACCATGAGGCTTCTTGAGAGAAGCTCTGGTTTGTAAGAAGTTTATACCAAAACTTGTCACAAATTGGACAATTTTTTCACCACAGCATGTTGGTGCCATGTCATAACACCATGCCAGGTTTCCTGATTTTCAGGCGAGTTTTGGATTTACAGTAATTTTAAAACCAGGTTTCTCAATGTTTACTGTCGATTCGACACCGCCTTGGATAGGCTTTTTCCTCGTGGGTCCCAAAATGTCAAAATCCAAATCTGTCACTACCATGCAGCTTTTCTTATTAAGAGTTAGAGCCCATTTGGTGTGCTAGCTGAAAATAAGTTTGTGGGTGCTGGCGGGCGCTAAGAACTTGCGGGTTCTGTAATGAACAATGATCTCAAGGAGCCCGCGAGAGTGATGTTCTTTCCCTATGTTGTGATTGCTTATAAAATTTATGTCTTAATTAAATAAATGGCAAGCCTTTGGCCCAATATGAAAAAAAATATGGTTCAAAGCCGAGTTGAAAAGGGCAACAATATCTAACTCCAGCTTACAAACGGTATAAAAGCACGAGAATTAATTGTTCATCAGGTTTCGACAAAACCCAGTTTGAACAGGGAAATAACATCTAACTACACCAAAGTTTTGGGCAGTCACAATCAAATGGATCGGTTTGATCCATAAAATTCTACTGGTCCATGATGATGACAAGTTATTGTACATAGAAGCCGAGCACGTTCAGAAGCCCTTTTGTCCACCTGGAACTTCTTTTTATTCTATTCAACATGTCCACCCGTGAGAAATTTTTTGTTAAAAAACTTAATCCTCACGGACAATAGTGCCCTCGCATTCAACATGAAGAACGTGACAAAGCTAGTGTTTGCGTGGTTGGATGCATATCCTTCCAGCGTTATTGTCGTCAAACAAATGTCATGAGATCTGAGAAAATCCTGGTGCTTCTTCAACCATCGATTGGTTATACCTTTTTCTCCATGTGTTAGTACCTAAATAGACATGAAGATTGAAAACAGTTAATGTCTAAATAGAGTATGTCGAAAGAGCGACAGTTGAACGGTTAATTCTAGTACATTATATATGGGCTTTCAATGTGCGTGAAATCATCACCTTTATATACAAATTCTCCAGACATGGAAAGCATCGTAGCAAGCCAATAATCATGTTCAAATCAAGACACCACATATTGATATATAAGGTCTTGACAGAATCCAGCACCACTGATAGGCTATCCATGGACAAGCTCTTCATTCAGCATAGAACATAATATCAGTGGCAAAAGTGTACTCCAAGATGATATTTAACTTATGCACACAAATGAAAAATGTAGCTTACAAAAGTGTACATGGATAGTATACAATACCTGAATAAGTGTGGAGCCAATCACCATCTTGAACCATTTAAACGGATCACAGATTGCACCCAAGGTCTCCAGTTTAGGTGCAGATACCACAATTATTTGCGAAGGTGCATAACAAGAATCAAGGAGCAACCTTTGAAGTGAAGGGGCATCTTTGATGATGAGCTCCTGCCCTTTAAGACGAATTCCAATGCTTACAAGGTGAGGCGACTTTATTTTGAGACAAGGGATGCGGATTCCTATTCCAAAAACAAGCACCAAGCGCTCCAGGGCAGGGCAACTGGAGTGGATGATGTTGTGCAGTGAGGCCTCCGACAGATCAACCACCATAAGCGCAAGTTTTTTTAGCAGTGGGAGTCAAAGCATTTATACCAGATTGTCTGCTAGATGGCACCGGGCGAAGGTAGCAGTGTGGAGAGAGGAGGAAAACCATGAGATGGGCATCGGTGGCGAGGGCACAGATACATCGGTTAGTGGTATGTTATTTTCGTACTTATGGTAGAACTCAAGCTGCTGGAGTTTTTCGAATTTATGGGATGTCAGCCAGACGTCCATCATGCAGGGTATGTCCATCAGGTAGCATGCCGGGATGCAGAGGCGTTGAACGGAGCCCTGGTGGGAGGAGATGATGGCTCCGGGGAGTTCAGAATCATCATCGACAGATAGCTGCCGACAGTCGAGATTAAGAGGCGCGACGCGCCACAGAGTGCGCCACCGAGATGCGAGGACTTGTGTGCGGCAGCCATCTTTGGTGGGGAGAAGGGAGATGATCTTCCCAAGGATGGCATCCGGGAGATCGCTGATGCGGTCCGCCCGAGATTCTACGGGTTCCTCAGATCCAGGGGGACCGCGACCGGTTCTGCCCGCGCTGCCGGGTGCAGGATCTACAACCGGCGGCACTGCTGGCCGGAGCCTCATATGTGTACATACCAATCTGAAAAAGAAATGGCACAAACATACGTGTAGGACATTCAAAATCAATTCTCAAGATCTGGAAGGAAAAAAAGCACAAACATATATGTAGAACATTCAAAATCAATTCTCAAAACCCGGCTATGAATTATTAGCACGAACGCTAACTCTAATAGGATTATTAGCAAAAATCATTTGTATAGAACAAACAATTAATCACTAACCCTAGACGGATACCATTCAAACAATCAATACACTACACGGATCTAACAGATCTTACACTGATTTCATGGACTAAGAGAATAGAACCATAGGATTTGTAAATGAGGGGGGGGGGGGCAGGAGTAACCAGAGAAAACACATGATATGTTTGTCGCACAAATGGGTATAGATGACTAACCGGTTTTCCTCCGGAGTCGGAGTCGTTGCCGGAGTTGCTGTGGACCTCCAACTCTGGCTGGGGAGGCACGACGGCGCCGACAAAGTCAAGGTCGCGCTGCTGCCCCCGCGAGACCTCGTTGTCGGTGAAGACAACCTTTGTGCCCAGCTTCACGCGTTGCGCGGGTGCTTCACCAGCCCCGGCGTCGCCACTCCCTCTGATGGTGCACTTTGGCGGCATCCTCATACACTCCAGACGGTGGTGACCACTATGGATGGGGGGTGGGGCCACCTATTATGACCAGCGGCTCGGGCACGCCATTAATATGGAGCAGTGGGAGCGAGGCGGGCGGCAATCAAAGTGCTGGCTCACCTTCCGGTGAGCCTGCGCAGCTAACTGCTGGCATGCCTACCGTCATTTCACACAGCTACTCGCACGCCTCCCAGTGACACTGCGCAGCGAACATGCCTCCCGTCAATTCACACACCAGCATGCACGCTCCCGGTCTGCCTGCGCGGCAGACTGCTCACATGCGTCCCGTCAACTCACACCTGCTCGCACGGCACACGGGACCCGTGGCGGCACATATATTGTTTTTCTTTTTTGATGATTAATTCTGCTGATTTATTGCTTAACCGAAGAATGGCACGTATACATTGTTTGTCTAACACCCACAGTTCGAATAAATAATCCGTTTATGATATTGATTGCCAATTATTAACAATCTCCCGTTTGTAAGAAGATTATATCAAAACTTGTCTCAAATTTGACAAAAAATACAATATCACGGTCTATTGGTGACCATATGACACCACGATAAGTTTAATGAATTTCAACTAAGTTTTGGATTTACTGAATTTTAAAATCAAGATTCTCAATGTTTTGAAATTTCTTGCACGGGGAAACATGCACCCAGGAACACACATATGATTTTGCAATCCATTTTGGTGCACATGTAGCTCAAATTTGATTTTTGCACATTAAATCCCTAGGAAATCAATCAATGTATAAAAACGGCCAAATGATCTTTGATTTTTTTTTCAAATTTTAACACGACACTCCATTGGTCACATGTTCACCGCAGAAAAAGTTTGACATGCCTCAAGGTGGTGGTGGTGGTGCGGTGTGTGTGTGGGGGGGGGGGGGGGGGGGGTTCCGGCAGTACACTACAAGTCGTGGGCCTCCGTGTGGGATTGATCATTTTGTGAGTCATATGCCACATCAAAGTCATGAATTGGTTATTTAAAATATTACACAACCCTTTCATACATACATGTTCGGGCCACATGCACACATTGGTGGCCTCGGACACTCCCTCGTGCGGTTATCAGTGATGTGCCCATTGGTTAGCCCATGAAGGTTATCAGTTTTCACCGACAATGAGAGGCACTTGACCAAAGGTGGATTCATCTTGGCCCGTGTTATGGTGTGGATCATGGTGAGATTGCATATCAAAGTTCGGGCACGTGCGTACACATGAGTCCCTCCCACCGGCTCGAAGTGAGGGGGGCTACGCGTCGTGAACCTCTGTGTCATGCGTTTCCAGTTTGCGAAGCATGTGCCACATCAAAGTTGTGCATTGGGTATTCAAACATCACACAACACCTCTTTGGGGCACATGCACGCGGTGGTTATCCTATGACACTCACTCGCGTGCGATGCTCTCTATGGGCCCGTGAGGTCGTCGTCGATCATTTTGAACCTACATCGAGAGAGAGAGGTTAATTTGACCAACAAGGATGGTTCTTTTTTGTTTGTGTTATGTATGTACGGTAGGAGCATGTAGTACACGTCAAATAGGGGGGGCAACATATACTATACGTCATGAACCTCGCTCCATGTGAGGACTTTCCGGTTCCCGAGGCAGGTGCCACATCAAAGTTGTGCATTGGTATTCAAACATCACACAACACCATGCCGGCGGTCGTTGCCCTATAGGAACTCACTCGCATGCGGCGCTTCCATCTGTGGGCCCGCAAGGTTGTCCTCCATCACTTCGACCCAATGAGAGAGGTTAATTTGACCATCAAGGATGATTCTTTTTGGTTTATGTTATGGTAGGAGTATATACCACACATTGAAGGGGGGGGGCAGCACATACCATGCGTCATGAACCTCACTCTCTGTGGGGACTTTTCGGTTTTCGAGGCAGCTGCCACATCAAAGTTGTGCATTGGGTATTATTCAAACATCACACAAACACCTCTTTGGGCCATATGCAAATGATGGTTGTCCTATATAGGATGCTCACTCACGTGCGATGTACGCTTCCCTCCCATGGGCCCGCAAGGTCGTTGTCCATCACTTTGACCCAACGAGAGAGGTTAGTTTGACGAACAAGGAGGATTAATTCTTTTCGGGCTGTGTTATGGTAGGAGTATATAGTACGCGTCTAGGGGGGATGGGACCAGCATATGCTACGCGTCATGAACCTCACTCCGTGTGGGGACTTTACGGATTTCGAGGTAGATGCCACATCAAAGTTGTGCATTAGGTATTCAAAACATCACAACCACACACCTCCATACATATGTTTGGCACACATGCAAGCGATGGTGGTTGTCCTCTGGCACTCACTCACACGGTTATCGGTGATGCTTCCATCTGTGGGCCCGCTTGGTCCATCACTTTGACCGACAGTGAGAGAGGTTAATTTGACTTAGGAGGGTATTATTTTTTGGTTTGTCTCATGGTATAGGTCATGATGTGAGATTACATAATAGCACATGTGTACACCTGAATCCATCCCGCCGGATCGAAGTGGGGGGGGGGGGGGCAAGCACACGACGTGTCATGAACCTCTTGCTCTGTGTGGGGACTGTGCGATTTTCAATGCATGCACCACATCAATGTTGTGCATTAAGTATTCAAACATATGTATGCATCACGCACCTCCATAAATATGTTTGGGACACATGCATGCAGTGGCTGTCTTTAGACACTCTCACTCACTTGGTTATCGACAGCAAGCCTATATATTCGTGGGCCCGCGTGGACCTCCATCATTTCAACAGATAATGAGAAAGGTTACCAGGGTGGATTCTTCTTCTTTGGTTCGTGTTACCGTATATAGTAGGTCGATCATGGTGAGATTCCAGACCTAATTAAGTTTGAGCGCATGCGTATGCATGAATCCCTCTCACCGGGTTAAAGTGGGGTGACATACGTACATATATATGCTACGCGTCGTGAACCCTCGCTCACTGTGGGGATTTTACGGTTCCAAAGCACGGTGCCACATCAAAGTTGTGCATTGGGTATTCAAGCACCACACACTACTTCCGTATACATATGTTTGGGCCACATGCACACAGTGGTTTTGTCTTCAGGCACTCCCTCGCGTGATTATCAGCGACAAGCTAGCCCATTTTATGGGGCCGTGTGGATGTCCATCACTTTGACCAATAACAAGAGAGGTTATACAACCAAGTTGGATTCTACTTGGTCCGTGTTACAGTACGTCTTGGTGAGATGCCCTCTCCCACCGACTCAAAGCGTGTGGGGGGGGGGGAGGGGTGGGGGGGACTACTTCGCACTTCCTGCAACCTCCGTGGGGTCGGGGAAGTTCGGTTATTTTGCGAGGCACATGTGCCACATAAAAATTGTGAATTTGGTATTTAAATATCACACCACACCCTTCTCATACAGATAGTAGGGCCGCCCATAGGTGGTTCGTATGTGGTCTCACCCATCTCACGCCACAAGCACACATTTGTGGACCCGCACACGATCCACCTTTGACCGGAAGCGAAAGGGGGGTTTGACCATGATGGACTCCTATAGGTTTTGTGTTATGGTAGGGTGAGATTTCAGACCTAGCTATTTTGGGGCATGCGTTCATAGCTAGGATTCCCTTACCGCCGACACGAAGTGGGGTTCATAGGGGCTGGCGGACTAGCAATAATGTGCGCTTTGTGTGACAAGTGCCACATCAAAGTTGTGCATTGGGTATTTGAACATCAAACCACCCTTTTCATACATATATTTGGTCCACATGCAAGTGTGTTCATGTTTTGACCCTTTCCCGCATTTTTTACCACATTTAAAAACAACAGACGAGTTGGATGCAGCAACCGTCTGCGATTGGGGACGCAACAGACATGGTTCCCTCAGAATATCCATGTGCCACGCCCGTGCCCCTGTCACTCACATCAGCATAGTAGATTGGGATCCACGAGGCTTCCATCCCGCTCTCAAAAATATCTACTCCCTCACAATCTCGAAAATATCTACTGCCTGGAGGGTTTTTCTGTTTGATAGCACACTATTATTATGTGTGGACCGTGTGCGATGTCTGTTACTCCTGCTCTGCTTCAATCCCTTGATCCAAATTTTTAGTAGCTTCGACATTTTACTCCCGCCTGCATCCCTCGCAATCTCAAAAATATCTGCTCGACTGGAGGGTTTTTCTATTTGATAGCACACGATTATTATGTTTTGACCGTGTGTTACTCCCGCTCTACTTCAATCCCTTGATCCAAATTTTCAGTAGCCCTGGCATTTTACTCCCGCCTGCATCCCTCGCAATCTCAAAAATATCTGCTCGCCTGGAGGGTTTTTCTATTTGATAGCACACGATTATTATGTTTTGACTGTGTGCGATGTCTATTACTCCCGCTCTGCTTCAATCCCTTGATCCAAATTTTCAGTAGCCCCGGCATTTTAATCCCGCCTGCATCCCTCGCAATCTCAAAAATATCTGCTCGCCTGGAGGGTTTTTCTATTTGATAGTGATAACCCACAAGTATAGGGGATCGCAACAGATTTCGAGGGTAGAGTATTCAACCCAAATTTATTGATTCGACACAAGGGGAGCCAAAGAATATTCCCAAGTATTAGCAGCTGAGTTGTCAATTCAACCACACCTGAAAGACTTAATATCTGCAGCAAAGTATTTTGTAGCAAAGTAGTATGGAAATAACGGTAACGGTGGCAAAAGTAACTGTAGCAGTTTTGTGATGATTGTAACAGTAGCAACGGAAAAGTGACTTAGCAAAGATCAATATGCGAAAAGCTCGTAGGCATCGGATCAGTGATGGATAATTATGTTGGATGGCATTCATCATGCAAAAATTATAACCTAGGGTGACACAGAACTAGCTCCAATTCATCAATATAATGTAGGCTTGTATTCCGAATATAGTCATATGTGCTTGTGGAAAAGAACTTGCATGCCATCTTTTGTCCTACCCTCCCGTGGCAGCGGGGTCCTAATGGAAACTAAGGGATATTAAGGCCTTCTTTTAATGGAGAACCGGACCAAAGCATTAGCACTTAGTGGATACATGAACTCCTCAAACTACGGTAATCACCGAAAAGAATCCCAATTATTGTCACCTTGGGGTATGTGGATCATAACACGTAATAGGTGTCTACAACTTGCAAGATAGGATCAAGAACACAAATATATTCATGAAAACATAATAGGTTCAGATCTGAAATCATGGCACTCGGGCCCTAGTGACAAGCATTAAGCATAGCAAAGTCATAGCAACATCAATCTCAGAACATAGTGGATACTAGGGATCAAACCCTAACAAAACTAACTCAATTACATGATAAGTCTCATCCAACCCATCACTGTCTAGCAAGCCTACGATGAAATTACTCACACACGGGGTGAGCATCATGAAATTTGTGATGGAGGAAGGTTGGTGATGATGATGCCGACGAATCTCCCTCTCCGGAGCCTCGAACGGACTCCAGATCAGCCCTCCCGATGAAGAACAGGAGGCGGCGGCGGCTCCGTATCGTAAAACGCGATGAATCCTTCTCTCTGATTTTTTTTCTCCACGGATAGGTACTTATAGAGTTGGAATTAGGGTCGGAGGAGCTTCAGGGGGCCCACAAGCCTGCAGGGCGCGCCCTCAGGGCTTGTGGCCTCTGGGTGGCCCCCCTCTGGTTGATTCTTGCACCAATATTTTTTATATATTCCAAAAATATTCTCCGTAAATTTTCAGGTCAATCCGAGAACTTTTATTTCTGCACAAAAATAACACCATGGCAATTCTGCTGAAAACAGCATCAGTCCGGGTTAATTCCATTCAAATCATGCAAATTAGAGTCCAAAACAAGGGCAAAAGAGTTTGGAAAAGTAGATACGATGGAGACGTATCAACTCCCCCAAGCTTAACCCATTGCTTGTCCTCAAGCAATTCAGTTGACAGACTGAAGGTGACAAAGAAAAACTTTTACAAACTCTGTTTGATCTTGTTGTTGCAAATATGTATAGCCAGCATTCAGGGATTTAGCAAAGATTATGAACTAACCATATTCACAATAACATTTAGGTCTCGCATTTACTCATATCAATGGCATAATCAACTAGCGAGCAATAATAATAAATCTCGGATGACAACACTTTTTCAAAACAATCATTATATAATATGGCAAAATGGTACCTCGCTAGCCCTTTCTGAGACCGCAAAACATAAATGCAGAGCACCCTGAAGATCAAGGACTGACTAGACATTATAATTCATGGCAAAAGATATCCAGTCACACTCATACTCAATATCAATTAATAGCAAAGCATACAAATGACAGTGGTGCTCTCTAGCTGGTGCTTTTTATAAGAGGATGATGACTCAGCAATAAAAGTAAATAGATAAGCCCTTCGTAGAGGGAAGCAGGGATTTGCAGAGGTGCCAGAGCTCGAGCATTTAAACAGAGATGAATATAATTTTGAGCGGTATGCTTTTATTGTCAACATAACAACCAAGAGATCTCGGTATCTTCCATGCTAGATACATTATAGGCGGTTCCCAAACATAATGGTAAAGTTTTTACTCCCCCTCCACCAACAATCACACTCCACGGCTAGCCGAATCCTCGGGTACCGTCCATACCAACAACAGTCCTGGGGGAGTTTTGTTTGATATTTATATTTTGATTTGATTTAGAGCATGGAACTGGGCATCCCGATTACCAGCCACTTTCTCATGAATGACAAATGAATAAACACTCATCGTGAGAATAACCCACCTAGCATGGAAGATACTGACAGCCCCCAGTCACTACATGAGCGATTCGGGCATACAAAATAGATTATTATTTGAAGGTTTAGAGTTTGGCACATGCAAATTTACTTGGAACGGCAGGTAAATACCGCATATAGGTAGGTATGGTGGACTCATCTAGAACAACTTTGGGTTTAAGGAAGTGGATGCACAAGCAGTATTCCTGCTTAGTACAAGTGAAGGCTAGCAAAAGATTGAGGAGCGACCAACTAGAGAGCGACAACGGTCATAAACATGCATTGAGGTTAACCAACATTGAGTGCAAGCATGAGTAGGATATAAATCACCATGAACATAAATATCGTGGAGGCTATGTTGATTTTTATTCAACTACATGCGTGAACATGTGCCAAGTCAAGCCACTTAAATCATTCAAAGGACGATACCATCCTATCATACTACATCATAACCATTTTTAATTTTCATGTTGGCACACAAGGTAAACCATTATACACTCCTAGCTAATTAAGCATGGCATGAGTATCTATAATCTCTAATTGTCATTGCAAACATGTTTCATTCATAATGGGCTGAATCAAGAACGATGAGCTAATCATATTTACAAAAACAAAATAGGTCGAGTTCGTACCAGCTTCTCCATCTCAATCATTTCATCATATATCGTCATTATCGCCTTTCACTTGCACGACTGAACGGTGTGAATAATAATAAGAGTGCACGTGCATTGGACTAAGCTGGAATCTGTAAACATTTATTCAAAGGAGAAGACAAGGTAATATGGGCTCTCTGTTAGATCAACAATAATGCATATGAGAGCCACTCAACATTTTCATCGTGGTCTTCTCCTTACGACCCAAAGAAAAGGAAAAGAATTTCAAAGAAACACACTGAGATATTTTTGGAGTTTTTGTTTTTCTGAAGAAAGTAAAACAAGAACGAGAAAAACTATTTACACGGGAAAGCTCCCAACAAGCAAAAGAAGAACAAGAAATATTTTTGTGTTTTATTTTAATACTACAACTAAATTACACTAGAAAGAAAATATAAAAAGAAGCGAGAACTATTTTTTTGGATTTTCTCAAAAAAAATCAAACACACAAGAAGAAAGCTAGAAAAAGAAATAAACTAACATGGATAATACAATAAAAAGTATGAACACCGACAACTGAAATGAGTGTGTGAACATGAATGTAATGTCGGTGAGAAATACGTACTCCCCCAAGCTTAGGCTTTTGGCCTAAGTTGGTCTAGGGCCACGGCTCGAAATAACCCTCTCCTCGATACTCCGGAGGGTCCTGAGGGTTCCACTGGTTGGCGAGCTCCTGTGGCTCCCACTGAAAAACGGGCTCCAGATATGGATCAGGAACTAGTGCTGGCTCAGGTGTTGGGGGTTGTACAAGACCCCAGAATCTGTAGATGTCCTCGGGCATAATAGTGTACCTGCCTGAACGAATATCGAACAAAGAAGAAGCAGGCAGAGCAATAGTCTCACAAGTATCTTGACTAAATACTAAGTTGTAAAGGAGTCTCTTGTCCTTATCATTCTTAATAAAATCGTGTGCTACCATATTGTTATAGTTCAAATACCTAGTGGGTAGCAGCATCTCCTCCTCCTCGTCATGCCTAATGGGTATCTCAAAATGTTCAGCAAGGTGAGAGGCATAGATGCCTCCAAAGATAGGACCCTTCGTGCAGTTTGTGTTTAACCGACGAGCAACAATAGCACCCAAACTAAAAGTTCTATCACAATACAAAGCATGGCGCAAAATAGCAAGGTCCGGGGCATTAAGGCCTCTGCTCTCCCCACGACCAATCAAACATCTCCCAAAAAATAATGAATAATAGCGTAAAACAGGAAAATGTAACCTAGCCACTCTCGCTTCCGACACCCCTCTCCCTTCCCCTACAGTAGTTTCAGCAATAAAGTCCTCCTCGTCTCTAGGACGTGGCTCACTGACGCTACCCTCATAAGGTAATTTGCAAACATTACAAAAATCAAAAAGTGTCATTTGCTTAGGCACATCATACAAGTGAAACTCTACCATGGGAGGATCCTTCCTAGCATGAAAGTGAAAATTTTGCACGAAGGTGTTAGTGAGCAGAAGGTATTGTTCACACTTATCTTTAAGGAAGTCGGTGATGCCTGCATTCCCTGCCAAATAATAGAAATCATCATAAATTCCGGCCGCCCTCAAGAATGCATCACTTGGCCATTCACATGGCCGAACCTCCGCCTTACGCGGAAGGTTGTACTTGGGCTTCTTCTTCTCCTCATTTTCAGTTTCATTTGAATTCCGGCTTGAAGAACCCCTTAACCATCTCTTCATCGTTTCTTTCCTTTTTCTCTGAAAAATTCTGAAATTTTTAGTGAATCAAAATAAAGGTGAACAAAACTCAACAAAATTGATAGCAACTACTCCTACAAGTGTCTAGAGGCTATATCATGCATCAAAACTACTTTGTACCATATAAATTTGACATGCAAGCTCAAGAACAAGGTCACCACAGCAGCAAAAAATTGCAATATATAAAGCACTAGAACAAAAACTAATTGGGCCATTGGAGGAGTCACATACCGAAGAGCAATCCCCCAAAACAGTTTTGTGAATGGAGCTTTGAGCAAGGAGATCGAAAATGGCAGCAAAATGAGCTAGAACATGGGTTTGAGCAATGGTGGGATTTTTTCAGGAGGAAGACGAAGTGGATGGGTGCTGAAATAAGTGAGTAGGACCCACATGGGACCCACAAGCCACCTAGGCATGCCCTGGGGGGTGGGTGCGCCCTGTGGGCTTGTGGCCCACTGGTGCTGCCCCCTGGTGTGTTTCTAGTGCCAGAAATTCTAAAATATTCCATAAAAATCATACTAAATTTTTAGGGCATTTGGAGAACTTTTATTTCTGGGACATTTTTTTATTGCATGGATAATTCAGAAAATAGACAAATAATAGTATTTTTGCTTTATTTATTCTAAATAACAGAAAGTAAAAAGTGGGTACAGAGAGTTGTTTTTACTAAATTCATCCATCTTATGCCCATCAAAAGGAATCCGTTAACAAGGTTGATCAAGTCTTATTAACAAACTTCTTCCGAATGACATGAAACCAGAGAATCTTCGTATAACACTAGGTTACCTCAACGAGGATATGCATGTCCCCAACAATAAGAATATCATATTTCTTTTTGACAGTAGGAATAGGGAATTCAAAACCTCCAACAACAATAGTTGAAATTTTTCCAATAGAATTGATGCTATTAACTTGAGGTTGTTTCTTCGGAAAGTGTACCATATGCTCATTACCATTAACATGTAAAGTGACATTGCCCTTGTTGCAATCAATAACAGCCCTGCAGTATTCAAGAAGGGTCTACCAAGTATGATCGACATACTGTCGTCCTCGGGTATATCAAGAATAACAAAGTCCGTTAAAATAGTAACATTTGCAACTACGATAGGCACATCCTCACAAATACTGATGGGTATAGCAGTTGATTTATTGGCCATTTGCAAAGAGATTTTAGTTGGTGTCAACTTATTCAAATCAAGTCTACGATATAAAGAGAAAGGCATGACACTAACACCAGCTTCAAGAGCACATAAAGCAGTTTTAACATAATTTCTTTTAATGGAGCATGGTATAGTTGGTATTCCTGGATCTCCTAGTTTCTTTGGTATTCCACCTTTAAAAGTGTAATTAGAAAGCATAGTGGAAATTTCAGCTTCTGGTATCTTTCTTTTATTTGTAACAATATATTTCATATACTTAGCATAAGGAGACATTTTCAGAATATCAGTCAAACGCATACGCAAAAAGACAGGTCTAAGCATTTCAACAAAGAGCTCAAAATCCTCATCATCCTTTTTCTTGGATGGTTTAGGAGGAAAGGGCATGGGTTTCTGAACCCATGGTTCTCTTTCTTTACCATGTTTCCTAGCAATGAAATCTCTCTTATCATATCTTTTATTCTTAGATTGTGGGTTATCAAGATCAACAACAGGTTCAATCTCCACATCATTATCATTACTAGGTTGAGCATTAACATGAACATCATCATTAACATTATCACTAGGTTCATGTTCATCACCAGATTGTGTCTCAGCATCAGAAATAGAAATATCGTTTGGATTCTCAGGTGTGTCTACAACAGGTTCATTAGAAGCATGCAAAGTCCTATCAGTTTTATTTTACTTTTTATTACTAGGACTAGGTGCATCAATATTAATTCTCTGAGAATCTTGTTCAATTCTCTTAGGATGGCCCTCAGGATACAAAGGTTCCTGGGTCATTTTACCTCCTCTAGTCATAACTCTAACAGCATGGTCATTGTTCTTATTATTCATCTCATTTAGCAAATCATTTTGTGCCTTGAGAACTTGTTCTACTTGAGTTTTTACCATGGAAGCATGTTTACTAATAATTTTGAGATCATTAACAGTTCTACACATGTAGTCACCCAAGCTGTCAAGCATATAAGCATTACGTTTTAATTGTCTACTAACATAAGCATTGAAGTTTTCTTGTTTAACAATAAAGTTATCAAATTCATCCAAGCATTGACTAGCAGACTTATTAAAAGGGATATCACCTTCATCAAATCTATAGAGAGAATTTACCTCTACTACCTGTGTTGGCATATTAAGGCCATGTATTTCTTCAATAGGTGGTAAATTCTTAACATCTTCATCTTTAATACCTTTTTCTTTCATAGATTTCTTTGCCTCTTGCATATCTTCAAGATTGAGAAATATAATACCTCTTTTCTTCAGAGTTGGTTTAGGAGGTGGTTTAGGAAGAGTCCAATCATTATCATTACTCAATATATTATTCAATAGCACTTCAGCTTGTTCAACAGTTCGTTCCCTGAAAACACAACCAGCACAACTATCTAGGTGGTCCCTAGAAGCATCGGTTAGTCCATTATAAAAGATATCAAGTATTTCATTTTTCTTGAGAGGACGATCAGGCAAAGCATTAAGTAATTGGAGAAGCCTCCCCCAAGCTTGTGGGAGACTCTCTTCTTCAATTTGCAGAAAGTTAAATATTTCTTGTAAAGTAGCATGTTTCTTATGAGCAGGAAAATATTTTTCGGAGAAGTAGTATATCATATCCTGGGGACTACGCACGCAACCAGGAGTAAGAGAATTAAACCCTATCTTAGCATCACCCTTTAACGAGAAAGGAAACAACTTAAGAATATAGTAGTAACGAATTTTTTTCTCATGAGCAAACAGGGTGGCTATATCATTCAATTTAGTAAGATGTGCCACAACAGTTTCAGATTCATAACCATGGAAAGGATCAGATTCAACCAAAGTAATTAACTCAGGATCGACAGAGAATTCATAATCCTTATCAGTAACAAAGATAGGTGAAGTAGCAAACTTAGGATCATATTGCATTCTAGCATTCAAAGATTTTTCTTTCCACTTGCATAGTAATTTCTTAAGATCATCTCTATCCTTACAAGCAAGAAAGTCCCTAGCTACCTCTCCATCCATAACATAACCCTCAGGTATATCAGGCAGTTCATATCTAGGAGAGCTAGGTCTAATGGGTGTTTCAAAGTGTTCAGTTTCAATAATTTCATCAGTTTCAGAAATATCATCAGTTTCAACATTAACTCTAGCAATTTGTTCATCAAGAAATTCACCCAGTGGCACAGTATTATCAAGCAAAGTATCATCATAAGCATCATGCATAGCAGAAATAGCATCATCAATTACTTGCGACATATTGAAATGAATAGCAGGTGGCGGTGTCGCAAGCTTACTCCAAACAGAAGGTGAATCAAGTGCAGAGCTAGATGGCAGTTCCTTACCTCCCCTCGTGGTAGAGGGAAAAATCTTGGTTTTGTTATCTTTCAGATTCCTCATAGTGATCAACAGATATAAATCCCAAGTGACTCAGAGAATAGAGCTATGCTCCCCGGCAACGGCGCCAGAAAAAGGTCTTGATAACCCACAAGTATAGGGGATCACAACAGTTTTCGAGGGTAGAGTATTCAACCCAAATTTATTGATTCGACACAAGGGGAGCCAAAGAATATTCCCAAGTATTAGCAGCTGAGTTGTCAATTCAACCACACCTGAAAGACTTAATATCTGTAGCAAAGTATTTAGTAGCAAAGTAGTATGGAAATAACGGTAACGGTGGCAAAAGTAACAGTAGCAGTTTTGTGATGATTGTAACAGTAGCAACGGAAAAGTGACTTAGCGAAGATCAATATGCGAAAAGCTCATAGGCATTGGATCAGTGATGGATAATTATGTCGGATGGCATTCATCATGCAACAATTATAACCTAGGGTGACACAGAACTAGCTCCAGTTCATCAATATAATGTAGGCATGTATTCCGAATATAGTCATATGTGCTTATGGAAAAGAACTTGCATGACATCTTTTGTCCTACCCTCCCATGGCAGCAGTGTCCTAATGGAAACTAAGGGATATTAAGGCCTCCTTTTAATAGAGAACCGGACCAAAGCATTAGCACTTAGTGAATACATGAACTCCTCAAACTACGGTAATCACCGGAAAGAATCCCAATTATTGTCACCTTGGGGTATGCGGATCATAACACGTAATAGGTGTCTACAACTTGCAAGATAGGATCAAGAACACAAATATATTCATGAAAACATAATAGGTTCAGATCTGAAATCATGGCACTCGGGCCCTAGTGACAAGCATTAAGCATAGCAAAGTCATAGCAACATCAATCTCAGAACATAGTGGATACTAGGGATCAAACCCTAACAAAACTAACTCTATTACATGATAAATCTCATCCAACCCATCACCGTCCAGCAAGCCTACGATGAAATTACTCACACACAGCAGTGAGCATCATGAAATTTGTGATGGAGGAAGGTTGGTGATGATGATGGCGATGAATCCCCCTCTCCGGAGCCCCGAACGGACTCCAGATCAGCCCTCCCGATGAAGAACAGGAGGTGGCGGCGGCTTCATATCGTAAAACGCGATGAATCCTTCTCTCTGATTTTTTCTCCATGGATAGGTACTTATAGAGTTGGAATTAGGGTCAGAGGAGCTTCAGGGGGGGCCACAAGCCTGCAGTGCGCGCCCCCAGGGCTTGTGGCCTCTGGGTGGCCCCCCTCTGGTTGATTCTTGCGCCAATATTTTTTATATATTCCAAAAATATTTTCCATAAATTTTCAGGTCAATCTAAGAACTTTTATTTCTGCACAAAAATAACACCATGACAATTCTGCTGTAAACAACGTCAGTCCGGGTTAGTTCCATTGAAATCATGCAAATTAGAGTCCAAAACAAGGGCAAAAGAGTTTGGAAAAGTAGATATGATGGAGACGTATCAGATAGCACATGATTATTATGTTTTGACCATGTGTGATGTCTGTTACTCTCGCTTTGCTTCAATCCCTTGATCCAAATTTTCAGTAGCCCCAGCATTTTACTCCAGCTTGCATCCCTTGCAATCTCAAAAATATTTGCTCGCCTGGAGGGTTTTTCTATTTGATAGCACACGATTATTATGTTTTGACCGTGTGCGATGTCTGTTACTCCCGCTCTGCTTCAATCCCTTGATCCAAATTTTTAGTAGCCCCGACATTTTAGTCCCACCTAGTAAAATTTTCAGTAGCCGCGGTATTTGTGGCGCCCCCGGCTCAATCGTACACTAATCATGCACGCAAACGTGTACGATCAAGATCAGGGACTCACGGGAAGATATCACAACACAACTCTAAAACATAAATAAGTCATACAAGCATCCTAATACAAGCCAGGGGCCACGAGGGCTCGAATACAAATGCTCGATCATAGACGAGTCAGCGGAAGCAACAATATCTGAGTACAGACATAGGTTAAACAAGGTGCCATAAGATGGCTAGCACAAACAGGGATACAATAGATCGAACAGGCGCAGGGCCTCCTGCCTGGGATCCTCCTAACTACTCCTGGTCGTCGGCGTCCTGGACGTAGTAGTAGGCTCCGCCCTGGTGGTAGTAGTCGTCGAAGGTGGCGTCTGGCTCCTGGGCTCCAGCATCTGGTTGCGACAACCAGCAAGAAGGGAAAGGGGGAAAAGGAGGGGGAAAGCAACCGTGAGTACTCATCCAAAGTACTCGCAAGCAAGGATCTATACTACATATGCATGGTATATGTGTAAAGAGGCAATATCGGTGGACTGAACTGCAGAATGCCAGAATAAGAGGGGGATAGCTAGTCCTGTCGAAGACTACGCTTCTGGCAGCCTCCATCTTGAAGCAATAGAAGAGATTAGTTGGAAGTTAACCAAACAACAACGTATAGCATAATCCTACCCGTCGATCCTCTCGTCGCCACCAGGCGAGAGAGCGACCACCGGGTTATATCTGTCACTTGTAAGGGTGTGTTTTATTAAGTATCCATTTCTAGTTGTCATGAGGTCGGAATACAACTCCGGGTCGTCCTTTTACCGAGGGACACGGCTATTCGAATAGATAAACTTCCCTGCAGGGGTGCACCACATATTCCCCAACACGCTCGATCCCCTTTGGCCGGACACACTTTCCTGGGTCATGCCCGGCCTCGGAAGATCCACACGTCGCAGCCCCACCTAGGCTCAACAGAGAGGTCAGCACGCCGGACTAATCCTAGGCACTCTGGGGTCTGGGCCCATCGCCCAGTGCGCTCCTGCACGTTGCGTACGCGGCCGCGAGCAGACCTAGCAACCCACACGATCACGGCGGTTACATTATCGCGGTCCAACACGGCGCGCGCCGCTCAGTCGCTGACGTCAAGAAGGCTTCAGCTGATACCACGACGCCGGGATACCCATAACTACTCCCGCGTAGTTGGTTAGTGCGTATAGGCTAGTGGCCAGACTCAGATCAAATATCCAATCTCGTTAAACGTGTTATTATGAAGTAAACGCGAACGCCGACCAGGGCCTGGCCCACCTGTCTCCTAAGTGGTCTCAACCTGCCCTGTCGCTCCGCCACAAAGATCCACACAAAGGGCCGTTGGGACAAAGGTCCTTTCAGCCCCCAATCCGTGAATCACTCGCGGGTACTCTTCGAGCCGACCCGACTTTAGTCACCATCTGTATAGTATGTAAATATGTATAGTATACACCCGTGATCACCTCCCGAGTGATCACGGCCCGATAGTATAGCAAGGCAGACTGACAAGAATGCAGGGCCAATGATGATAAACTAGCATCCTATACTAAGTATTTAGGATTGCAGGTGAGGTATCAACAGATGTAGCAACCGTGTCAGGCTATGCATCAGACTAGGATTAACGGAAAGCAGTAACATGCTACACTACTCTAATGCAAGCAGTATAGAGGAGAATAGGCGATATCTGGTGATCAAGGGGGGGCTTGCCTGGTTGCTCTGGCAAGTAGGGGTCGTCAACAACGTAGTCGGTCGGGGCACCAGCAGCTGCGTCGGTCTCGTAGTCTACCAAAGAGAAGAGGGGGAAGAAACAGTAAACACACGGCAATAATGCAACAGGGATGCATGACATGTCTAAACGCAGGGCCAGGGTGATATACAGCCTAACTAAGCGATTTAGTTAATTTAGGAATTTATCCGGATTTATTTAATTAGGGTTGGACACTATTCATTTATCGAAATCGGTCTAATTGTTCAACGTTCTCATAGCTGCGGGCATCTGACGGGAATACGGAGGATGTATTCGGGTTCGTATCGTCGTTCTGAGCAAGTTTCATGTATAAAATATTTTCATCGGAGTTACGGTTTATTTAATATGATTTTCTAAAGTTTTTATTAATTTCTGAAATTTTAATTAATTATTTAATTCAACATTATCCGAAACAGTGATTGATGATGACATCAGCATGACCTCATGCTGACGTCAGCAGTTAATTAAGTTAATTACTAATTACTGTTTAATTAACACTAATTAGTTAATTAGATTAACCTAATCAGGATTAATTAACTAATTAATTAACTAATTAATTAATTAATTATTTTAATTATTTATTTTTATTTCTTTTATTTTTATTACATTTTCTTTTAATTCGTTTTTAGGGGCTGGGCCCCATCTGTCATAGGGCCGGGGCGGACATGTCCGGGCCGTGTCTGTTCGGGCACCGGACACGTCCGGGCCAGCGCGCGCGCGTGCACCAGAGGCGAGGCCAAGGCCGGAGCGCGGCGCGGCGAGGCCAGCCGGGCGGGCGCGAGGGGAGGCACAGCGAGCGCGGGCGAGCGGCAGCCGGGCGCGGTGCGGCGTCGGGACCGGAGGCGAAGCGGGGGCAGGAGCGGGTCGAGGCGACCGCGGGACGGGCGCGGGGAGCACGGCGATGTGGCGGGAGCAGAGAGGGGGGAGAGGCCCGAGGCCTCATCGTGATCCGTAGGACGGGCAGCGGGGGTCGGGTGTGTCGACGGGGACGACGGCGATGGGGAGGCAGGCCGGCGGGGACAAACCGGCGACGTAGACGAGGCAGACCGGCGAGGGAGCGCTCCGGGCGGTGGCGTCGTGCGGCGAGGGCGAGGCGGCGCGGTCGGGCGCGTCGGGGCGAGCGGCGTCGAGGGAGCAGGCCGGCGAGGGAGGCGGCTCCGGCGGCGGCGTCCAACGGCGACGGCGAGGTGGCCTGTCGTCGCAGCTGACCGAGGCGACGGGGTCGTTCCCGCGATCCCGATCCCGATCTGGATCGGGAGGTGGGGGCTGACGAGGGGGAGGCGGCGAGGGGCGGCATCGGCGACGGCGTCGGCGAGGCCGGGGCAGCGCGGGATCGGGCCTGCGCCCGATCTGGATCGGGGGGGGGGAGTGAGCGAGGGGGGGTGGGGAGCGGCTAGGTTCGGGTCTCCTGGGGGAGGCCATATAGGAGCGGGGGGCGCAGGTGGGCCGGCTGGCTGGGCTTCGGCCCAGTTGGGCCGGGGGGGGTGTTGCTCTTTTTTTTTTCTTTTCTGTTTCTTTTTCCTTTTCTTTATTCTCTTTTCTCCACTGTCAAATGTTTAGGCCCCAAATGGCTTTTGTAAAAAGTGTGACCTATTTCATAAATACCAGTGCATTATTCCGTAACACCTAAAATTAGTTTGGACAAAACATAATTCCATACTTATTTCAGATTTAATAAATGGTTATTAAATATTATCCTTATCCACTGTTTGAGGTTGTTCGAGTCACTTATCCAATTCCAAAGATGTTGGTTTCAATTTTAGAATAGCCTCTGGAATATTTGTTACTTATCTGACATTTTAGTTTCTATGTTGGACAACTTTTATATTCCACTTTCATTTAAATTTGAATTTGGCTTAGGCGTTGAAATGCAATATGATGCTAATGATGATTATGCACTATTAATCATGATGACATGGCCTCATAAAAAGGGTGATCACTGTAGCTTAATACAGGGGGTGTTACAGTATTTCCTCAAACACCACCTTGCCCCCCTCCACACACACCCCAAAACCTCTGCTCACACAGACACACACCACCCCTCCCTTGCTCGAAACCATTGGTAGGTCGCCGCCACAGCCGCCACCGCCGGGCACCTCCATCGTCAACCTCTGCCTGTCTACCTGTTCAGGTTACCCACCGATCTACATACCCTCGCGGCCCTGAGTTTCTTAGATGATGCCTACGAAACGCCCCCTTTCCCACAGATCCCATCCCCACCCCCTCTTGCAGCCTAACCCTGGTTATGCTTGCCGGGGAGCTCGAGGAGTGAATGGCCCAAAAGAGGTTTATCGCGCCCTCTTCTCCCGACGTCGGCGAGGTGGCCGCCGAGGTGTCCCCATCGTCCTCCGCGGGCTCTTTATCGAGCCGCTGTCGCCGGTCACCCGATCCGCTGCTGCCGCGCCCCTACGCTGGTTCAAGGACTTTCCCATCCTCCCTCGGGCCAGGCCGCCGATGAGGTCCTACCTCGAGGTCCGACAGTGGCGGTGGGGGACGTGGGTCGCTGAGATTACGGATCGGGAGACCAACACCCACCAGTGGCTCGGTAGCTTCCACACGGCCAAGCTTGCGTCCATGGAGTACGACCACTGGCAGGTCCACTACCACGACGCGGCGGCTAGGCTCAATTTCCCCTTAGGCACACGTCCAGTCGACCTCGTCCCGCCGGAGCCGGGGGTGGTAAGCTCGGCTATGGCGCAGGAGGACCACGAGGCGAGGGAGCGCCTCGAGGACGAGGCCGTCGATGAGGCCTACATGTAAGTGCTCCGCCGGCAGCACCCGGAGCTCGTGGAGGCGGAGCAGATGATCTTTGCCGGCGCGGATGGTGGCGAGGTTATCGTGCTCTCCTCTAATGACGAGGTCGAAGGCAGCAAGGACGACGTCGCAGAGGGCAGCGAGGTGGGCGGCGAGGACGAGGAGATCGACGTCGACGAGTGGAGGAGTGTCTTCCCCAACGATCCCGACGATGACACCGGCCCGGACCCGGCTCGTGACATACCGTACCTGACAAGGAAGGGTTGGCTC
This sequence comes from Thinopyrum elongatum, assembly GCA_011799875.1. Taxonomy (NCBI): domain Eukaryota; kingdom Viridiplantae; phylum Streptophyta; class Magnoliopsida; order Poales; family Poaceae; genus Thinopyrum; species Thinopyrum elongatum. The sequence continues at coordinate 386,238,985 of CM022302.1, forward strand.
GACCTCCACTTCTACCAAAAGTAGTTTAGTTTAGTTTAAATTTATGTTTTATGTTCAGTTGTGCAAAACTATCTATGTTTATGTTTGAATGCATGCTACTTTCGGATGAAACTGCTTTAAACTTGATCAAATTGAAGTTTACTTCGTTAAGTTTAGGGGATCGACTAGAAACGACCAAAAATTGCTGGAGTATATATACTCCACTAAGGGTTTTACTCCGTTAACTTTTAGGGGATCGACTAGAGATGGCCTTATGCCTTGTTTATTTTAGTTATTCACAATGTGATGCTCTATATGTGCAACTATTTACTGTGCAGTTCAATTTCATCAATAACAGTTTCAACAATACCACTATGAATGACGATATTTGGTTGTTGTTAAGGATGTTGTAGTTAACACGCCTTTCCATTTTTTTAACAATAACTAGTGTACTTAGACCAGCACAATACCAGTTTGAATGACTATATTTGCTTTTTTTAAAATGTTATGCCTATTGCAGTTAACACAGCTTTCCACTTCTTGTTTTGCTTAACTAGCGTGCTTAAACCTGCAGACTGAAGCTATCATTTGGAGATTATGTTGTCTACCATGGATATATTTGGTTGATGTTTAGCCTATTGTGCTTAACATGCCTTTAGATGTACTTATACAGGACAATATTGGGAACAACTATTGTTTTCCATCGAGGTTAGTTTCATCCCATTGCTTATATATACTCATTGTTCTGGATATCAGTAGCTGGTACCACATAGGCCGAGGGCTGACAAGGGATTAATCGTTGAATCGGACATTTCACTGAATATATCTGTAGCCCATTTATCGGTAGGTTAACTAGGGCCATATCTAATATATCTGAGGCAATATTGCAACATGCATTGTACTAAATGACTAGATATGCAATCCTAGGCTACATAGGAACAAGGAAGAGTGTTACCTTAATGTTCTGACGATGTCTAGATATACATAGAAGAGAAGATGGGGATCGGCCGATATTTGTAACAATGTAATAAACTCCATCCGCCCCATAATATAAGATGTTAATTCATCCAATATGTGAGTATATTGGATGTAATAAGATCTTATATAATGGGATGGAGGGAGTGTTGTACTACATCATTGTGCAATTGTTGTTTAGCTTCTAATATTAACTTGGTGCTTTTAGGTACATATGTCATTGGTAAAGATCCGCGCTTCAACCCTTTCTGCGTATGGGGCAATGAGATATTCATGAACCAGCATCAAGTGAGGAAACCGATAAAGATTGTTAGTAAAATGGGTCAAAAGATGGCAATTAAACTATTTGTTTACACTTTATCCAAGACAACAGTGAACTGCAGCATGGTAAGTAAGAACTCTGCGGACTTCTTTTTACTGCCCGTAATGAGTTGTGTTAGATGACAATGTTTGAATCTTTTTCCTTTGCAGTTTCCCAAAGCAGTTTACTCAAGATTACCTCTCAAACTACATCATTGGCGGTCGACCATCACAAGGGGTTGGACTAGAGTTGTGCGTGCCTTATGCATGGAGGAGAGCACAATAGGGGCATTCCGCTTCACCTTGTTCGGCAACCAGAATGTCTTTCGCCTCTTTATTTACCATCTTTAATAGTACAAGTATACAACCCTGGTTCATCATTCTTTATTTGGTGGTTATGTAATTCTTGAACATATGTACCTGTGAATGAATAATGTATTGGTTGTTGAACCTGATGGATATGAATGAAGTTATAGCCTACTTTGAAATTCAGATTTGGTACAATTTTAAATAGCAACAATTAAATCAGGGTGAAAATATGCTCTACAGGTCATTACGGCACACACGGTTTGTAAAGCATAACATGTGTTATATACATCATAATCCGACATGGTTCACAGAGTGGAAACATGTGTAACCATGCACACAGTTGCCGTTTGCAAAGCGTGTGTGATGTCAGACAATATCACAAACGATGCGAGCAAACTAAATGTTTGTGATAGTCGCCTTATCATACATGCTTTACAATTATGAATTGTTTCTGATGTGGCGCATCATGATGACATGTACCTAGGGTAGGGTCATACGCCTGACCTAGATACCCTACCCAAGGACACTACCCTAGAGTCGAAGACATTCAAAATGCAACAGAAGAAACCGACTGAGTTCACCTTGGAGTGCAATCCACTCGACCAGTTATGTCACTCGGAAACCCCAATTCCACTCGACCAAGATGAAGTCACTCGACCATACAAGAAACCACTCGGAGTACAGAAGACCTAAAGTCACTCAGGATGGCAACGGTCAGGCATTACTCTGTAGTGTTTAAGGTCATTTATAGCTCTTTATAGCTGGCGTTACCAGTAACGCCCTGTCTTAATGGACATTGAACCCTGTGTAACGTGGCACGGCTGGGGTCCTGGCGCACTCTATATAAGCCACCCCCTTCCACTGGCACAAGGGTTCGGACCCCCTGTAACTCTCACGCATAATCCAGTCGACCAAGCCTCCGGGCAACGAGACATAGGGCTGTTACTTCCTCCGAGAAGGGCCTGAACTCGTACATCTTGCATGCACAACCTCACCGTAGCTAGGATCCTGCCTCCTCCTACGTACCCCCTATTCTTACTGTCAGACTTACTCCCACGATAGTTGGCGCCCACCGTGGGGCGGCGTCTTAGCGACTTCCGGCGAGGTTGCATTTTTTCTGATCTCTATCAACATGGTTTCTGGCGGTGGTTTGGCTGAGGGCCGCGAGATCCATCTCGACGTGCTCGTTTTCGTCGCCGACGACTCCGCCTGGCTCCAGGAGGCCCCCCTCGACGTCGAGACGCTCCCCGTCCGCGGGGCGACGCACTTTCGCACATGTGTTCGCGGCGTCCTTCTGCGACAGCCGTCGACCCAGTATCGGTCGGCTCCTGCGACATCCTCACTCCCCGCCGTTCGCCGTCGCAAGCGATCTGGTCGATCGCGGCTTCAGCGGTGGGTGAAGCATGCGGTGGCCCGCCAGTCGGCCACCCCACAAATCGCAACAATTGAGCCCGATGAATCTCCCTATGGACTATTCGATCTATCGACTGGTTCCGCCAAGACTCTGTCTGAGTGCGGAAGCAGTGACCCTGCGGCGGAGGTCCTGATGGTCGATTCGCCGTGCGGCCCGCCTGGTTTCCGTCGCAGTGGCGACGGCGATGGCGGCGGCGGCTCGTCGCATGGTCACGAAGAATATCGTCCTGAAGCCCTCACTTCGGAGCAGAGAGACGAGCTGCATCATCGCAATATGGAGGCCCTCCACACCCCCGTCGTGGGGGAGACCTCCGAGGCTCGGGCCTTGGAAGCTACGCGTCAAGCCACCTTGGCTGAGCGCGCGCGACTGGAAAATCTCCAACATTTGCTCGACGAGCGAGCCCGTCGGCAGATCCCCGAATCCAGTCGACGGCAACGACAGTTGTTTCCTCCTGAGCCCTAGGTATACCGCACTCCGATCCAGAATCTTACAGCTACAGCCCGTATAGCAGAGTCGATTCAGTCGTCCCAATTAGAGGCTGGGAGAGGTTTGATGCAGATCCAATCGCTGCTCCGGGCAGCAGGTGAACAAAACATAGCCGTTTCTCAGTCGCGCAACAGGATCCACAGCAGGTCCGTGGTGGCGGACACGGTCCAGTCAGCCCACAGCCCGAGGTCGCCTCTGCGGCGTGAGGGTCGTGGGCACCGCCAGGAGCAGTATCTGGGTCGGAACTACGAGCAGTATGATCATCGACTCAGCCGTGATGACCGTCGTCGAGTGCCTACGCCCCCTCCGAGGGGCGAATCGTATGTGCCCCGGCAGTACGATGACAGGCGCCCGTATGGCGATGAGCGAAGAATCCCAGTCGACCCAAGAGAGCCCGGGTTTGATGCAAGATTAATTCTTGTGCAAGGTCCAGTCGACAGGAACCGGGCACACAGAGAAGGACAGGATAGAGATCGTCCGATTGGTGGCAGAGTGCATGTTTCTGGGCCTGAATGTTTCAGCAGAGCCATCAGGGCCGCTAAGATTCCACCCAACTTCAGGTTGGCGATAGGAGTAAGCAAGTTCACCGGTGAGTCGAAGCCAGACAGTTGGCTAGAGGATTACCGGGTGGCTGTACAGATTGGTGGCAGCAATGATGATGTAGCCATGAAGCACCTCCCCCTGATGCTGGAGGGCTCAGCCAGAGCTTGGTTGAATCAGTTGGCCCCTGGTAGTATTTTCTGTTGCGAAGATTTGGCCCGAGTGTTCGTCAGGACATTTGAGGGCACTTGCAAACGACCTGTAGGGTTGACTGAACTACATCATTGTGTCAAAAAACTGAGTGAAACTTTGAGAGATTATATCCAGAGATGGACCACTCTTCATCATACCATGGAGAATGTGTCAGAGCATCAGGCAGTTTGTGCCTTCAAGGAGGGCGTTCGGTACCGAGAACTTAACCTGAAATTCGGTCGGACAGGAGACATGTCCCTAGCTCGGATGATGGAAATAGCCACTCAGTATGCTAACGGCGAGGACGAAGACCGACTCCGCAGTGGCAAGAATAAACCAGTCGCCCAGGACGCTGGAGGAGGAAATTCCAGTCGGAAGCAGAAGCGCAAAGCCGAACCCGCAGGTCCTGGTGAGGCCGCAGTTTTGAACCAAGGGAAGTTCAAAGGAAAGCCTAAGGGGCCTTGGACCCCCAAGAAAGTGAAAGATCAAGCGGGAAATGATGTGCTTGATTTACCGTGTCACATACACACCAAGAAAGATGAAGAGGGAAACCTGATTTATCCCAAGCATACCACTCGACAGTGTCGACTCCTGATTCAGAGCTTCCGAGAGGGTTAGCCCAATGAAAAAGAAAAGGAATCTGATAAGGATGAAGACAAGGAAGGGGATGATGGTTACCCCAAGGTAAATGCCACTTTAGTGATTTTTGCTGACATTGAGAGCAAAAGTCGACTGAAGGTTATCAATCACGAAGTGAATATGGTTGCTCCGGCAACTACGACATATTTAAAGTGGTCGCAGACTCCCATTACATTCGACTAGTCCGATCACCCAGCGTACGTTGCTACCCCTGAGCGGCAAGCGTTGGTGCTCGACCCAGTCGTGGGGGGCACCCGACTGACCAAGGTTCTGATGGATGGTGGCAGTGGCTTGAACATTTTGTACGCTAAGACCCTCCGGGGGATGGGCATTCTGATGTCCAAGCTCAGCGAGAGCAACATAAGATTCCACGGAGTCATCCCAGGAAAGAAAGCCGATTCGATCGGTCAGATCGCTCTTGATGTGGTTTTCGGTGATTCAAAGAATTACCGTAAGGAAAAGTTAACGTTCGAGGTGGTGGATTTCCACATTGCTTATCATGCGATTCTGGGTCGGCCTGCATATGCTCGTTTCATGGCTCGACCGTGTTACGTGTACCTCAAGTTGAAGATGCCTGGCCCTAGGGGTGTGATCACAGTCACTGGAAATCGGCAGAGAGCAGAAGAGTGCCTCCAGAAGGGCTCAAAGATTGCTGATGAACAATTGGAAGAATACAAAAAGAACGCAGATCCAAGTGATATGTTGCGAGCAAAGAAGCCCGCTTCAGAGTCCGCATTTCAGTCGGCCGGTGCAACGAAGCCTGTCCATATCCATCCGACCGATCCCGATGCTGCTCCGACTCTCTTCTCAACAACACTCGACGGCAAATAGGAAGAAGCGCTCATCCAGTTCCTCCGTGAGAACTGGGACATCTTTGCATGGAAACCATCTGACATGTCGGGTGTACCCAGGCGACTGGCTGAGCACCGTTTGCGAGTCGACCCAAAAGCAAAACCCATCAAAGAGCATCTCCGTCGGTCCGCCATGGAGAAGAGGAAGGCAATTGGCGAGGAGGTGGCTCGGCTTCTGGTAGATGAGTTCATCCGCGAGATATACCACTCCGAGTGGCTCGCCAATGTCGTCATGGTCCCCAAGAAAGACAAACCACTTCGTATGTGTATCGATTTCAAACATGTCAATCGGGCCTGCCCGAAAGATCACTTTCCCTCTGCCCCGCATCGACCAAATAGTCGACTCGACTGCGGGGTGTGAGTGATTGTCCTTCTTGGATGCATATTCCGAGTACCATCAGATCCGACTGTATGGACCCGACGAAATAAAGACAGCTTTCATCACCCCATTCGGGTGTTTTTGCTATATTACCATGCCCTTTGGCCTCAAGAATGCGGGCGCCACGTTCATGCGTATGATTCAGAAGTGCCTGCTCACTCAAATCAGTCGGAACGTGGAAGCTTACATCGATGACACCATGGTCAAGTCACACAAAGGTTCTGACCTACTGACTGACCTCGCTGAAAGCTTTGCCAACTTAAGAAGATATGATATCAAGCTCAATCCGTCAAAGTGCACATTCGGAGTTCCAGGTGAAAAGTTACTCGGTTTCCTCGTGTCCGGATGAGGGATCGACACAAACCCAGAAAAGGTTGGCACAATCCTCCAAATGAACCGCCCAGTGCGCGTTCACGATGTTCAGAAGCTCACTGGTTGTTTGGCTGCATTATGTCGATTCATCTCACGTCTCGGTGAAAAGGCATTACCTCTTTACCGACTGATGAAGAAGTCTGACAAGTTCGAGTGGAATCCTGAAGCTAAAGCAGCGTTTGAAGAGCTCAAAGCCCTGCTTTCCACCCAGCCGGTGCTTGCTGCTCCAGTTAGCAAAGAGCCTCTGTTGCTATATATTGCAGCCACTGGACAAGTTGTCAACACAGTGCTCACGGTCGAGCGGGAAGAAGAAGGCAAAGCCTACAAAGTTCAACGCCCAGTATACTATATTTCTGAAGTTTTAACTCCATCCAAGCAAAGATACCCGCATTATCAGAAGCTTGTCTATGGGATTTACTTGACCGCGAAGAAAGTTGCACATTACTTTGCAGACCACTCGGTTTCAGTCGTCAGCGATGCCCCATTATCTGAAATTCTGAACAATCGGGACGCAACTGGTCGAGTGGCCAAGTGGGCGATTGAACTCCTTCCTTTGGATATCAAGTTTGAGGCAAAGAAAGCAATCAAGTCTCAGGCAATAGCAGATTTCCACGCCGAGTGGATTGAGCAGGAGCAACCGACTCAGGTTCACTCGGAACATTGGACTATGTTCTTCGATGGGTCCAAAATGTTGAATGGTTCCGGCGCTGGAGTAGTTTTAGTATCCCCAAGGGGTGACAAGCTCAGCTATGTCCTCCAGATTCACTTTGATTCTTCAAACAACGAAGCTGAGTATGAGGCACTTTTGTATGGGTTACGTATGGCCATTTCACTCGGCGTCCGACGCCTGATGGTTTACGGTGACTCAGATTTAGTGGTCAATCAAGTGATGAAGGAGTGGGATATCAGAAGCCCAGCTATGACTGGTTATTGCAATGCAGTAAGAAAGTTGGAGAAGAAGTTTGAGGGGTTAGAGCTCCACCACATACCCCGAATCAAGAATCAAGCTGCTGATGATCTGGCGAAGATTGGTTCCACTCGGAAACCAATTCCCAGTAATGTGTTCTTGGAGCATCTCCACACCCCGTCAGTTCAAGAAGATCCTTTTATAGAGTAGCCCCCACAACCGATAAGCTCAACCGATCCGACTGAGATTGAAGTCCCAGCAGTGGTCGACCTGATCATGGAGGTTTTGGTGATTATCCTTGATTGGACAGTGCCATATATTGCGTACCTGCTTAGACAAGAGCTCCCAGAAGATGAGGAGGAGGCCCGCCAGATCGTTCGCCGATCCAAAGCCTTCACAGTTATTGGAGGGCGACTTTTCAGAGAAAGTGTCACAGGAGTTGCTCAGCGTTGCATCTCTCTGGAAGAAGGTCGAATGATTCTAAATGAGATCCACTCGGGAACCTGTGGCCACCATGCGTCCTCTCGGACCATTGTGGCCAAAGCATACCGATTAGGATTCTACTGGCCGAGGGCAAATGAGATGGCAAAAGATATAGTCGACAAGTGCGAAGGCTGCCAGTTTTACTCAAACATGTCTCACAAACCTGCATCTGCTTTGAAGACCATTCCACTCGTCTGGCCGTTTGCAGTCTGGGGGTTGGATATGGTGGGACCTTTCAAGACCGGCAGAAGTGGTTTCACTCATTTGCTTGTGGCAGTCGACAAATTCGCCAAATGGATTGAGGCCAAGCCTATCAAGAATCTTGATTCAAGCACTGCCATCAGTTTTATCAGGGAGCTGATATTCAGATATGGAGTCCCTCATAGTATTATCACAGATAACGGCTCCAATTTTGATTCTGACGAGTTCAGAGCGTTTTGTGCTTCCCAAGGCACTCGGGTCGATTATGCATCTGTTGCGCACCCGCAGTCAAATGGACAGGCAGAAAGGGCGAATGGCTTGATCTTACAAGGACTGAAACCCCGACTGATGCGCGATCTCAAGCATGCCGCTGGAGCTTAGGTGACTGAATTGCCGTCCGTCCTATGGGGACTGAGAACAACTCCCAACCGGTCGACTGACCGAACTCCCTTCTTCATGGTGTATTGAAGCTATGCTTCCGAGTGACTTACTGCACAACGCCCCCCGAGTGGAACTCTTCTCAGAAGCTGAAGCGGAACAAGCACGCCAAGACGCAGTTGATCTCCTAGAGGAGGAACGAGAGATGGCTTTGATCCGGTCGACCATCTATCAACAAGATCTGCGTCGATTCCATGCCCGAAATGTCAGAGGCCGAGCATTTCAGGAAGGAGACCTTGTACTTCGAGTACACCAAAAGCGGCCTCACAAGCTTGCTCCGGCCTGGGAAGGACCCTTCATCATCGCCAAGGTGCTTCACAATGGGGCGTAACACCTCTACAACGTACCCAAGAAAGAAGACGAGCCACGCTCGTGGAATGCAGACCTGCTCCGCCGTTTTTATACTTGAGCACTCGGATCGACATGTTGTAATAAGAATCCTTCAGTTTGCTTATCAAAGACAAGACTTTTGTAGTATCCTAGTGATTGTGCTCCCTTAAGCATATGTGTTCAAATCCCCCAGTGGGTGGCTTAGCCGCGAACCCGATTCGCCTAAGTTTCAAAAACACTCTGAGTGGAGAGCAATCCTCTCACTCGGGGGCTTAGCTGCGAACACGATTCACCTAAGTTCAAAAAAAACTCTGAGTGGAGAGCAATCCTCCCACTCGGGGACTTAGCAGCGACCCCGTACTCGCCTAAGTTTCAAAAACACTCCGAGTGGAGAGCAACCCTCTCACTCGGGGGCTTAGCTGCGAACCCGATTCGCCTAAGTTCAAAAAACGCTCCGAGAGAAGAGCAACCCTCTCACTCGGGGGCTTAGCTGCGACCCCGTACTCGCCTAAGTTAAAACATACTCCGAGTGGAGAGCAATCATCCCACTCGGGGGCTTAGCTGCGAACCCGATTCGCCTAAGTTCAAAAAACCGCTCCGAGTGAAAGCAACCCTCTCCCTCGGGGCTTAGCTGCGACCCCGTACTCGCCTAAGTTAAAACACTACCCCGAGTGGAGAGCAATCCTCCCCTCGGGGGCTTAGCTGCGAACCCGATTCGCCAAAGTTCAAAAAAACACTCCGAGTGAAGAGCAACCCTCTCACTCGGGGGCTTAGCTGCGACCCCGTACTCGCCTAAGTTGAAACATACTCTGAGTGGAGAGCAATCCTCCCAGTCGGGGGCCTAGCTGCGAACCCGATTCACCTAAGTTCAAAAAACACTCCGAGTGGAGAGCAATCCTCCCACTCGGGGACTTAGCTGTGACCCCGTACTCGCCAAAGTTTCAAAAACACTCCGAGTGGAGAGCAATCCTCCCACTCGGGGGCTTAGTTGCGAACCCGATTCGCCTAAGTTCAAAAAACGCTCCGAGTGAAGAGCAACCCTCTCACTCGGGGGCTTAGTTGCGACCCCGAACTCGCCTAAGTTAAAACATACTCCGAGTGGAGAGCAATCCTCCCACTCGGGGGCTTAGCTGCGACCCCGTACTCGCATAAGTTAAAACATACTCCGAGTGGAGCAATCCTCCCACTCGGGGCTTAGCTGCGACCCCATTCGCCTAAGTTTCAAAAAACTCCGAGTGAAACACCCTCTCACTCGGGGACTAGCTGCGACCCCGTACTCGCCTAAGTTTCAAAAACACTCCGAGTGGAGACAATCCTCCCACTCGGGGGCTTAGCTGCGACCCCGTACTCGCCTAAGTTAAAACATACTCCGAGTGGAGAGCAACCCTCTCACTCGGCGGGTTAGCTGCGACCCCGTACTCGCCTAAGTTTCAAAAACACTCTGAGTGGAGAGCAATCCTCCCACTCGGGGGCTTAGCTGCGACCCTGTACTCGCCTAAGTTAAAACATACTCCGAGTGGAGAGCAACCCTCTCACTCAGCGGCTTAGCTACGACCCCGTACTCGCCTAAGTTTCAAAAACACTCCGAGTGGAGAGCAATCCTCCCACCCGGGGGCTTAGCTGCGACCCCGTACTCGCCTAAGTTAAAACATACTCCGAGTGGAGAGCAACCCTCTCACTCGGCGGCTTAGCTGCGACCCTGTACTCGCCTAAGTTTCAAAAACACTCCGAGTGGAGAGCAATCCTCCCACTCGGGGCCTTAGCTGTGAACCCGATTCGCCTAAGTTCAAAAAAACGCTCCGAGTGAAGAGCAACCCTCTCACTCGGGGGCTTAGCTGCGACCCCGTACTCGCCTAAGTTTCAAAAACATACTCCGAGTGGAGAGCAATCCTCCTCACTCGGAAACTTGGTCGCACACTCCGAGCTGCGCCACAAATACAACGCACGACCCTCTCGTCGGAGCTGCACCACAAGTACAACGTCTATTCCGAGTGAAGAGTCAATTTTCACTCGGAGCCAAGAGACTTGAAAGTGGTAAAGACAAAGCAACCATATTCAAAGAAAAACCAAGTTCGGATAAATCCAGCAAGGTTCAGAACAGCGAACGAAAGTGCTCAGGCCTCAGGCCCGAAAGAGTTTAATGGTTACAAAATCACTCGGCATTCCGAGGCAAATAAAGTCAAGGCACAGAATTTGTTCGCTCCCCAGGAGGAGGGCTAGATGGCTCGACGAACTCGTCCAGGTCGATTCCATCAGCAATACGAGTAGCAGCGTCAATGAAAGTCTCCATGAAGGACTGGAATTGAAGCTTCTTGGTATTGGCGACCTTGAGAGCTGCCAGCTTCTCTTCTTTAACTTCCTTGCAATGAACGCGGACAAGAGACAGAGCCACGTCAGCGCCGCACCGAGCAGATGACTTCTTCCACGCCTGTACTCGACCGGGGATTTCATTAAGTCGAGTCATCAGAGACTCGAGGTCATTCTGGAATGTCGCACCTGGCCAGAGCTCCGTGTCAATTCGCGATGCCGCCACCTTCAGTCATGCAAGATAGTCCATAACGCCGGCGAGGCGAGATTCCAATCGCAGCATGTTCATCGCAGCTTCATCCTTGATAGGGGAGTTAATGGGATCCAGATTCGTCTCAATCCGCCCAGTCTCTTCCTCGAAGTTTTGACAGAACTCTGCACACACAAAGAAATGATGAGTCGACAGTTGCAAATCAGTCGGAAAAGGGAAAGTACCTTCAAGCATAAGGAACATCTTCTTGGCAAGTCCTCCCAGATAGGTCTCCAATTCGTCCCTCCTCCGAGTGAGATCTCCAACTTTGTCGGTCAAGACCACCTTGTCCTTCTTCAGCTGCATGACTTCTTTGTTGGCTTCGTCAATGGCAGTCTTCAGTTTGGTGTTTTCTTCTTCTAACTTGCCGACTGAAGCCAGCTTCTTGTCGGCAAGTTCAGTTTTCTCCCGCGCCGTCTTCTGTGCTGCTGCAAGGTCGAGGTCCTTCCGCTCCAGAGCCTGCTTCATTTTGTCTAAAGAAATAGCATTCTTCAGACGAGCTTGGAGTTGTCTGTTTTCACTACGCACATCTGTTCGAGTGGAGTCACTCGGTTCAAAAGGCGAAAAGAAAAGATGGCGAGGCAAACAGTCGGCAAGTTATTACCTCCCACGGCAGCCGCTTCATCCTTAGCCTTTTGCAAGTTCTCCTTGGCCAGCTCCAGGTCGAGATTGAGCTGGTCCTGTTTCTTCTTCAATTCAGCAAACTGGGCCCCGAACTCACAAGATTTCTGCAATCAACGAATAAGACACGTCAGTCGACAGGAACAAAGATTGATTGCTTCCGAGCGATAAGATACAAGTTCAAGTCGACATGGCAAAAAGAGTTTTAAGACCACTGCCGAATCAAACATTCGACAGTAGTCTCGGGGACTACACCCAGTGGGTGCACTTGGCGTGCCCCCACTGGGTCGACTTTCCACTCGACATGGTCCGTCCAGTCGAAAAAAAAGGGGCAGCAATGTTTGTTCTCAGACCACCGCCGACTACCCGCAGTCGACCGCGGTCTCGGGGACTACACCCAGTGGGTGCACTTGGCGTGCCCCCACTGGTCCGGATCCCACTCGGCACAGCCTGTCTGGATCGAGTGGAAGAACTATAAAGAGTCATTTGACAAAGACCCCCGCCGAATCAAACATTCGACGGCGGTCTCGGGGACTACACCCAGTGGGTGCACTCTGCGTGCCCCCACTGAACCAAGGATACACTCGACGCGACCTGGTCGACTCAAGTGGAAGAACTATACAGCAAAAGTTAAAACACCCAGTGGGTGAACGGATGCAAGGTGCAGACTCATGATAGATGCACTTTAAAGGTTTCAAAACGCTCATCCACGGACATCTTATGAATAATAAAGCAGCAGTTTTCAAGTGCCATATCCTAACAGAGCAAAGATCAAGCTGAAAAATCAGTCGGAAGTCAACTCACCTGGACATTGGTTTGAAGAGCAGAGCTGGCATTGTAGGCAGCCTAGCTAGCTTCATGCACCACCTTCATTTTATCCATCATAAGGCCTGCTTGGCGTATAGCTTCCTTAGCAGCGGTCACTTGGTCCTCTGGGACATGATGGGTAACAAAGAGTGGAGTCGGCGGAACAGTCAAAGCAACCAAAGGATCTGAGGCATGGAGTTGCACAGACAGAGCAGGGGCTTGGGCGGTCGACGCCGAAGGACGATCAGTCGACACAGGATCGGCAAAAGAAACAGAAGCCCGAATTGGATCTCCGGACTGCTGGATCACTAGTTCTGGCGCTGATGTCGACTGAGGTGCCTTGCTGGCAGGCACCCTCCTGCTCGAAGTCCTGCCTGTTCTTCCCGTGGCCTTCTGAGGCACATCTTCATGAACCGTCGTCATCTGGAAGTTCAATGACATTTGGTGGAGCTGCAAAAGACTCGACCGTAAGAGTTCAGTCGACCGACAGTATAATTGACAAAACAAGGACAAGATGGTAGAGTTGTACCCACTTTGAAAGTGGCCGCGTCTTCGGTCTCCTCGTCATCTTGATCCTTGTAAATGTCCGTGGAGGTCCCAGAAGTAGCAGCACTGAAAGTTTCAGAATTCACTCGGTCAAGCAAGAGAACGAGTCGACAATAACGTAGAAGTTCCCAAGCAAAGCGAAGAGAGAAAGCAAAACACTTACGCAGAAGTGACGGGAACATCCACCTTGATCTTGGGCAAAGCCTTCCGAGGCTTTGAAGGGATGACCTTGGGCTGCTTGCCGGCCTTTTCAGACGGCTCCGGAGTTGAAGTCCGAGTGCATTTTTGCATTTGTGTTCTTGGGGGAGCCGCTTTGCCACAACCGATTGCAGGATCTTGAGACTGTTTGGATCGGCATTCCAAGCGAGGTGGCGAGTCGACTTCCTCACTGTCGTCTGAGTCGTCATTGTCGTCGGGGGATTGCCAGTCACCACTTTCACCTCCGCTCTCCGTCCCCTCCAGGACTTGCTCTCCATTTGACATCGAGTACATCTCAGTAAAAATCTGCAAGACAAGGAATTAAACGAGCATCAATCAGATCCAAGGGCAGTTACAAATCGGAATAAAAAGGCACTCGGTAACAAGGGACAGACCTTGTCCGGCTTTTTGTCATTGTCGAATGGTACAACTCTTCTAGACCCCCTGGGGTTGTCTTTGTTTCCTGTGATGCTCCACAGCCACTGTGCCACCGTCTCCTCGGTGACCTCCTCTGGGTGGACCCGAGCGGTGTTGTCACTACCCGAGTACATCCACATTGGATGATCGCGGGCTTGGAGAGGCTGGATGCGTCGACTGAGAAACACCTCCAACAAATCCATGCCGGTCACGCCATCACGGACTAATTGAACTACTCAGTCGCCTAGCATGGACACCTCTACTTTCTCTACTGGAGTCATGGTCAATGAAGAAGGTTGGCGGACTCACTCCATGGTGAAGGTCGGAAGGCCAGTCGACTGACCAGGGGTCGGAATATCTCGGCAATAGAACCAGGTCGACTGCCACCCCCTAACTGACTCGGGAAGAGTCATAGAAGGAAAAGTACTCCTACCCCTCATCTGAATCCCTAAACCCCCGCACATTTGGATCATGTGCGTCTTTTCATCAGTCGGATTCACCTTCTTCACGGTTTGAGAGCGGCAGGTAAAGATGTGCTTGAACAAACCCTAATGCGGTCAACAGCCCAAGAAGTTTTCGCACAAAGAGACATACGCAGCAAGATATGTGATGGTGTTGGGAGAGAAATGATGAAGTTGGGCACCAAAAAAGTTCAGGAAACCTCGAAAAAAAGGATGTGGAGGTAGAGTGAAACCGCGGTCGACGTGAGTTGCGAGGAAGACGCACTCACCCTCCTGCGGCTGAGGCTCGGTCTCGTTCCCCGGCAACCTCCAAGATCCGTGGGCAATCAAACCCGCGTCGACCATGTCTTCCAGATCTTCCTTCTGGATCATAGATCGAATCCAGTCTCCCTGGATCCAACCAGGAGGCAGACCAGACCTCGACGACGACCCCCGACTCGTCTTCTTGCCCTTTGCCGTCGCCGTCGCCTTCTTCGCGCGCTCCAGGGCCGCCGTCTTGTCCTTTCCCATTGCGGTGGACGGCGTTCGGGCAGAGCGGTGGCGTCGAGAGCAGAGAGAGATGTGGTGGGGAAGCAGAGGAAGAAGAAGGGGAATGAGGCGCACGGTGCAAACACATCAGCCTCGACGCCTTTTTTGGGCCTGCTTCCGAGTGGCTGACTCGTGGGCCCAAATGATCCTGTCAAATCCCGCAACAGTCGCGCGCCCGATACGTGGCAAAAAAGGTGACGCGAAAATAGAGGCATCTCTATCTGACCGCTCCAATTACTGCGGCACGCTCCGTCCCACGCACTTCCCCGAAATTTCGAATCCCGTGATGTCCGGGGACTGCAGAGCAACCAGTCGCACCGAAGATTTCGTTCCATGTCGACACTCGAAGATTGTCAGTATAGTTCACTCGACGATGGCCTCTGAATGGACCAAGGCGACTAAAACCAGAATGAAGCTTCAACATGATTCGCAGACTCTGAGGAAATACCTCCGAAGTATGGAATCGAATCGGAGTCAACTTCAACTCTTTCTTCACTCGGACCTCAATCTACTCGGGGGCTAATGATGATGACATGTACCTAGGGTAGGGTCATAGGCCTGACCTAGATACCCTACCCAAGGACATTGCCCTAGAGTCGAAGACATTCAAAATGCAACAGAAGAAACCGACTGAGTTCACCTTGGAGTGCAATCCACTCGACCAGTTATGTCACTCGGAAACCCCAATTCCACTCGACCAAGATGAAGTCACTTGACCATACAAGAAACCACTCAGAGTACAGAAGACCTAAAGTCACTCAGGATGGCAACGGTCAGGCATTACTCTGTAGTGTTTAAGGTCATTTATAGCTCTTTATAGCTGGCGTTACCAGTAACGCCCTGTCTTAATAAACATTGAACTCTGTGTAACGTGGCACGGCTGGGGTCCTGGCGCACTCTATATACGCCACCCCCCTCTACTGGCACAAGGGTTCGGACCCCCTGTAACTCTCACGCATAATCCAGTCGACCAAGCCTCCGGGCACCGAGACGTAGGGTTGTTACTTCCTCCGAGAAGGGCCTGAACTCGTACATCTTGCGTGCACAACCTCACCGTAGCTAGGATCCTGCCTCCTCCTACGTACCCCCTATTCTTACTGTCAGACTTACTCCCACGACAGCGCGCATCATAAATGTTGCACCACAGAATACCGACTGCGATGGTAATGCAAGCACAAACGAGTAGCAAGGATGGAGCATTTGGGATATTCGAGATATCACAAACAGTTGTCAGAAGAATCGCGTTTGGGATAGATGCCGGCATCGCATATGCTTAGTTATGTAAAATGTATGCATTGCTACTCCCTATCCCCAACGGTTTCTGGGTCGTGGGGGAAGGACCCCCCTATCGCACACACTAGCAAGGTGACAGTTTAAAATGTCGTCACGGAAAGGGGTTAAACACTTAGCAGCTCATTGACCAGTTCACCTACTCATGTGTTGAGATCAAGAGATTCCATTCCTACCATTTGAACCTTGATTTCTAGCCTCTTCAAGTTGCTTTCCACTCCAATCCTTCTCCTACCCAAGCCAAATCTGTGTGAGAGAGATTGAGTGTTGAGGAGACTATCATTTGAAGCACAAGAGCAATGAGTTCATCACCAACACAACAACTATTACCTTTTGGAGAGTGGTGTCTCCTAGATTGGTTAGGTGTCACTTGGGAGCCTCCAAGATCATGTGGAGTTGAACCAAGGAGTTTGTAAGGGCAAGGAGATCGCCTACTTCATTAAGATCTACCCAAGTGAGGCTAGTCCTTCGTGGACGTAAGCCATGATGGAATAGACAAGGTTGCTTCTTCGTGGACCCTTTATGGGTGGAGCACTTCGTGGACTCACGCAACCATTACCCTTCGTGGCTTGAAGTCTCAATCAACATGGACGTACGATAGCACCACCTATTGGAGCCACGCCAAAAATCATCGTGTCTTCATTGCGTTTGATCTTCCAACTCTACCCCTTACTTTCTGCACAATTGCATGATTTACTATTCCCGCTGATCTATCTCTAGATATGCATGTGTAGAAAGTCTTGGTGTTATCTTAACTTGTGCCAAAATCTGCCTAAGTCTCAAGAAAACTAAAAACTACAATTTGGTTGGTTAAGTGTCTATTCACCCCGTCTAGACCTTTCTTCTTCGATCCTACATTGCCTCTTCCTCTTCACACACCATGTCATCATCCTCCTTCAACCCCAGCTCCTCCATCATCTCCTAGATGTCATCCATGGTCATCCTTACCCTCGACGCCTCTGTACTCATATCTGTTTCACTTGCTTGAAGAAATGATCTACCCCGGGCTCACGAACCTAGAACCAGCCCATGGTACGAGGACAACACATGCCAAGACTAGGAAGGGATGTGAGGGTCCTCCTGGTCGATTCGAATCTCAGATTGTTGTGTAGAATTGAGCGACAAGGGAAATTTTCTCAATGTCGGCCACCGCGTAGAGAGGAGCCATGACCCTTGTTTGTTTAGCACAACTCACTAGGTTTTATTGATTAATAATCATCATGATACAAAACTAATCATCGGGAACACCAAGCCATGTGTGGCGCCCAGGATCTAAACAAGAAGCAAACCCAGCTAGATTGTGGGCATCATAATTTGAGCCTCTTTATTCAGGAGCAAAGTTAGAAGAGCTAAATGACGACATACGAGTGTTACTCTCCTTGATGACAACTTCATATTTCCTTTTCGTATTTGCAGCGATGTCATTGGCGACGTTCAAGCAATCAGTTCTAGAGATAAAAATCCATCGCCAAATCCAGCCCCTCCCGACAAGCAAGAGCCTCCAGAGTTGCAGGATTGTTACACCCGGAATAACTAGGGCCGACACTCCTAAAATAATCGATGGTCATCACGACAAAAGTCCGCAACAACACCAGTAGATCCCATCCTAGAAACACCACCGTCCACATTAATCTGCGCATCCAGAAGGAGGAAACTTCCATGTATTAATAGGAGCAGGCAGTGCAGCAGAGCTAGGATTGCATAACAGGCCGTTGTATGAATTTTTACCATAGGATTTTATGCACTAACATAAAAGTTCCATCATACTGGATAAATTTTGGGTCCTGCTACGCGTCGGCCGGCGATCTTTTCAAAAGACCCGCCGCCTCGATAGTGGCTAGATGTGGCATCATCCAATGATCCAGCCACGTCCTTATCATATTGCAACAAAGATGGTGTTGCAGTATTTTCTCCAACAGAGCTCATGTTGCAGAAAATATTTGCAATAGTGGTTGTGTTGCAGATTTTTTTTACTTTTAGCAACATAGATGATGTTGCTGAATGCAACATGGATGATGTTGCAGAATGCAATGAAAGATGTTGTCATAACTGCCCCACCATCGAGTGACCCCACAGGAAACATGTTGAGTACAAAGGAGGTAGTCAACCAGTCGCATGAGATCGGTTGTTGTGGTGGGGGACATTGCGACTGATGGGAAACAAAGCATGAAAATAAAAAAAATCCTATGAACACCCAAGATCTAATCTAGGAGATGCATAACAATGAAAGGGGAGTCTGTCTACATTCCCTTGTAGATTGAAAGTGGAAGCGTATATAACGCAGTTGATGTAGTCGTACTCTTCGCGATCCAATCACGATCCAATCTGATCTAGAGCCAAACGGACGACACCTCCGCGTTCAGCACACATGGGGCTCGGTGACGTCTCCTCCTTCTTGATCCAGCAAGCAAGAGAGAAGAAGTAGATGGGATCTCAACCAGCACGACGGTGTGGTGGAGATGGTGGTGGTGAACTGTCGGCAGGGTTTCACCAAACGCTGCCGGAACCGATCTGAGGAGAAAACGGAGTTATGGGAGAGGTAGGTCTGCTACCGGGGTGTGGGAATTGGTGTGTTCAGCGCCTCCCTATCCCCAATATATATAGGAGGCAAGGGGGAGGGTTGGGGCGCAGCCCTAGCCCCTCCTCCAAGGAGGGGGCGTGGGCCTAGGGAGGTGTCCTCCCTCCCCAAGGCACCTAGCTAGGGGGTGCCTTCCCCCTTAGGACTCTTTCCTCTCTCCATGTTTTAGGCACATGGGCCTCTTGGGGCTGGTGCCCCTGGCCCATGTAGTTCAGGGCACCCCCTACAGCCCATGCGGACCCCTAGGGCAGGTGGACCCCGGACCCCTTTTGGCACTCTCGGTACAATACCGATAATGACTGAAACTTTTCCGGCGACCAAAACAGGACTTCCTATATATAAATATTTACCTCAGGACCATTCCAGAGGTCTTCGTGACGTTCGAGATCTCATCCGAGACTCCGAACAGCATTCAGTTACCAATGCACATATACCAATATTACTCTAGTGTCATCGAACGTTAAGCGTGTGGACCCTACGGGTTCGAGAATCATGTAGACATGACCGAGACACCTCTCCGGTCAATAACCAAAAGTGGGACTGATATGTCTCCGTTGTATCTATAATTTTTTATTGTTTCATGCCAATATTATACAACTTTCACATATTTTTGGCAACATTTTATATGATTTATTGGACTAACATATTGATCCAGTGCCCAGTGTTAGTTCCTGTTTGTTGCATTTTTTTGTTTCGCAGAATATCCATATCAAATAAAGTCCAAACGCGATAAAAAATTACGGAGAATTATTTTGGAATATATGTGATTTTTGGGAGGTGGAATCAACGCAAACGGAGGCCCACGGCCTCCACAACCCATCAGGGCGCGCCGAGCACCCCTGGCGCACCCAGGTGTCTTGTACCCTCCCCGTAAGTCAGTTGGGGCCCTTCTTCAGGCACAAGAAATATAATTTATGGAAAAAATTCGTGTAAAAATTTCAGTGCAATCGGAGTTACTGATCTCCGGGAATTTAAGAAATGGTGAAGGGCCAGAAAACAGGAACGCGAAACAGAAGAGAACAGAGAGGGAGATCCAATCTAGGAGGGGCTCTCACCCCTCCGCCACCATGAAGGCCATGGACCAGAGGGGGAACTCTCCCCCTCTCTCTCGATGGCACCGGAACACCGCCGGGGCAATCATCATGTGACGGCGATCTACTCCAACAACTCCGTCATCTTCACCAACAATTCCATCACCTTCCCCCATCTATATTCACCGGTCCACTCTACCGCAACCTGCTGTACCCTGTACTTGAACATGGTGCTTTATGCTTCATACTATTATCCAATGATATGTTGCCATCCTATGATGTCTGAGTAGATTGTTTGTTGTCCTATCGGTAATTGGTGAATTGCTATGGTTGGTTTAATTTGCTTTTGGTTATGTTGTTGTCCTTTGGTGCCCATCATATGAGCACGCGTGTGGATCACACCATAGTGTTAGTTGTATGTTGATGGGACTATGCATTGGAAGGCAAGGGTGACAACAGCTTCAGCCTAAACATAGAAATTGATACGTACGGGATTGAAGGGGGACAATATATATCTTAATGCTATGGTTGGGTTTTACCTTAATGAACGTTAGTAGTTGTGGATGCTTGCTAATAGTTCCAATCATAAGTGCATAGAATTCCAAGCAAGGGACGACATGCTAGCAGTGGCCTCTCCCACATAAAAACTTGCTATCGGTCTAGTAACGTAGTCAATTGCTAAGGGACAATTCCGCAAATCCTACCACCACCAATCCACACTCATTTTACTAAATTTAATTGTTTCTTTATTTAAACAACACCTAACTTTTATTTTCATGTTCTTTATTATCTTGCAAACCTAGCCACACCTACAAAGTACTTCTACTTTTATTCTTGTTCTGGTAAAGCAAACGTTAAGTGTGCGTAGAGTTGTATCGGTGGTCGATAGAACTTGAGGGAATATTTGTTCTGCCTTTAGCTCCTCGTTGGGTTCTACACTCTTATTTATCGAAAAAGGCTACAAACGATCCCCTATACTTGTGGGTTATCAAGACCTTTTTCTGGCGCCGTTGCCGGGGAGCAATAGCGTGGGGTGAATATTCCCGTGTGTGCTTGTTTGCTTTATCACTAAGTAGTTTTTATTTTCTATTCTAAGTTGTTCTCTATCTTTAGTTATGGATATGGAACAGGAAATATCAAAAAAAATTAGTTGTACTTGCTACTCATGGAGACGGGGAACCTCCTAAAACCCTCGATGCTCGTTATGTGAAAATTATTAAACACTACTTTGATAATCCTGAGAAAACCCCGTTCAACTTGATAATGGGAGACACATTGGATCAACGTGAATACTTTAGGGATTATCACTTGACACAAAAAGGAAATTATTATGGGATCAAATTGATATGTTGCATTGGTATGCTTGGAATTTATGCCAGAGATATGATTATACTTGTTGCTCTAGGATGAACGCCCCACACCTTCCCTTTTCATGCAAATTTAATGATAATGAAACCTTGGCTTCTTATGCTAATGTTAGATATGATTACGATGATGTGGAATGAATAGAAGAATTTGTTGCTTTTAAGGGTGCTTATGAAATTGAATCTATGTTTGAAAAGTATGAAGATTTTGATGATTCCGTTTATAGACTTGAAAATTTTGCTATACTTAAATATTGCTATGATAATTATAAATGCAATTATGATATTGATGTATTTATTGAGAATGTCTCCACTATCTAAGAAGAGACTAATATTTTGCAGGAGTATATGGAAGAAGAAATTGATGAAATTGTGAGCTCATTGGATGAAAAAGATGATGAGGAGAGCGTAGAACAAAAGGAGGAAGAGCGGATTAGCTACCCGTTCCCACCTTCTAATGAGAGTAACTCTTCAACTCATACATTATTTAATTTCCCTTCGTGCTTACCGAAGGATGAATGCTATGGTAATTACTATGATCCCATAGATTCGTTTGAAATATCCCTTTTTGATGAACTTGATGCTTGTTCTGCTTGTGGCCAAGATGCCAATATGAATTATGCTTATGGAGATGAACTTGCTATAGTTCCTTATGTTAAGAATGAAATTGTTGCTATTGCACCCACACACGATAGTCCTATTATCTTTTTGAATTCTCCCAACTACACTATATCGGAGAAGTTTGCACTTATTAAGGATTACATTGATGGGTTGCCTTTTACCATTGCACATGATGATTTTGATGAATATAATATGCATGTGCTTGCTGCTCCTACTTGCAATTATTATGAGACAGGAACTATATCTCCACCTCTCTATGTTTCCAATATGATAAAATTACAAGAAACTGCTTATGCTATGTATTGGCCTTTACTTGATGTGCATGAATTGTTCTTGTATGACATGCCGATGCATAGGAAGAGAGTTAGACTTTGTCATTGCATGGTATATGTTGCTTTGTTCTCACTACTAAATGCCAAATCATTGTTAATTAAAATTGGCTTTGATATACCGTGGGATCTGGGTGGATCCATTACTTGAGCACTT
Source organism: Thinopyrum elongatum (assembly GCA_011799875.1). Lineage (NCBI taxonomy): Eukaryota > Viridiplantae > Streptophyta > Magnoliopsida > Poales > Poaceae > Thinopyrum > Thinopyrum elongatum. The sequence goes on from CM022302.1 coordinate 386,261,285, forward strand.
TATGCCTAGCTTAATGGCTTTAAAGAAAGCGCTGCCAGGGAGACAACCCAAAAGTTTTAGGAAGTCATTTTATTCTGTTGAGTGGTTTTATAAAGTTTAAAAACAAAAATATAGAGGGGAACTTAAAACTTCACAAAAAGGAAAGTGAAAGTGACAAAGAAGAGCACCGTGGAAGTGGGAGCTAGCCTTGAACTTCGTTCATGCCCATGGAAACTTTGTGAATCTCGATTACAGAAACTTTTCAACAAAAATAATTATCCCCTTATACAAATCCATTGTATCATAAAAATAATGTGCCAAGATTTGCCTTTAGGATGATTAGGTTGCTTGTTGGTACGTGCAGTGTAAAAACAGAAACTTTGGCTGTAGTTCGTGATTTTACATTTTTTACTGGAAAGTCAAAAGTTTCTAAAACTTTTTGCACAGTATTTCTATACAAATTTTTTATTTTTTTTCCTAATTTTTAAGAATTTTTGGAGTACCAGAAGTATGGTTAAAATTCAGATTACTACAGACTGTCCTGTTTAAGATAGATTCTGTTTTTGATGCATTGTTTTGCTTGTTTTGATGAAACTATCGATTTTATCAGTGGTATAAGCCATGGAGAAGGTATAATATAGTAGCTAAAATGCAAAAACAAAATATGAATGGGTTTGCAATAGTTCTTAAAATAGTAATTTGCTTTATTATACTAACGGATCTCACCAGTCTTCTGTTAAGTTTTGTGTGGATGAAGTGTTCAAAGATCGAGGAGGTCTCGATATGAGGAGAAGGAGGAGAGGCAAGAGTTCAAGATTGGGGATGCCCAAGGCACCCCAAGTAAATATCCAAGGAGACTCAAGCATCTAAGCTTGGGGATGCCCCGAAAGGCATCCCATCTTTCTTCAACAAGTATTGTTATGTTTTCGTTTTTGTTTCGTTCATGTGATATGTGTAAATCTTGGAGTGTCTTTTGTGTTTAGTTTTCACTTTTCTTTTATGCACCATGCTGGTATGAGATAGTCCATGGTTGATTTATACAATGCTCATTGCACTTCACTTATTTCTTTTGAGTATGGCTTTATAGAATGCTTCATGTGCTTCACTTATATCATTTAAAGTTTGGATTGCCTGTTTCTCTTCACATAGAAAACCGTTATTCGTAGAATGCTCTTTTGCTTCACTTATACTTATTAGAGCATGGTCTTTTGTATAAAGAATTAAACTCTCTTGCTTCACTTATATCTATTTAGAGAGTCAACAGGAATTGGTCAATTGCATGGTTAGTCATAAAATCTTAGATAAAACTTATGGATCACTGAATATGATATGTTTGATTCCTTGCAATAGTTTTGCGATATAGAGATGATAATATGTGGGAGGTACTAGTAAACGGTTGTGGTTAGTAGGAATATTGGTGTTAAGGTTTGTGATTCCCGAAGCATGCACGTATAGTCTCTCGTTATGCTATGAAGTTGGAGCATGATTTATTATTGATTGTCTTCCTTATGAATGGTGGTCGGGGACGAGCGATGGTCTTTTCCTACCAATCTATCCCCCTAGGGGCATGCATAGTAGTACTTTGCTTTGAGGGCTAATAAACTTTTGCAATAAGTATATGAGTTCTTTATGACTAATGTGAGTCCATGGATTATACGCACTCTTACCTTTCCGCAATTTGCTAGCCTCTACGGTACCGTGCATTGCCCTTTCTCACCTCGAGAGTCGGTGCAAACTTCGTCGGTGCATCCAAACCTCGTGATATGATACACTCTATCACACATAAGCCGTATTATATGTTCCTCAAAACAGCCACCATACCTACCTATTATGGCCTTTCCATAGCCATTTCAAGATATATTGCCATGCAACTTCCACCGCTTCCATTTTGATGACTTGAGCATACATTGTCATATTGCTTTGCATGATCATATAGCTGACATAGTAGTTGTGGCTCGGCCACTGTTCATCATTTTTTATACATGTTATGCTAGATCATTGCACATCCTGGTACACTGCCAGAGGCATTCATATAGAGTCATATTTTGTTATAGGTATCGAGTTGTAAGTAAATAGAAGTGTGATGATCATCATTATTCATTATTAGAGCATTGTCGCAGTGAGGAAAGGATGATGGAGACTATGATTCGCCCACAACTCGGGATGAGACTCCGACAAAGAGAGAAAAAAAAGAAAAAAAGAAAAAAAAGACAAAGAGAGAAGGGGCATGCAAATACCACACTTGTGCTTCAAAGTAGCACCATGTTTTTCATATAGAGAGTCTCCTATGTTGTCACTTTCATATACTAGTGGGAATTTTTCATTATAGGATTAGATGCACACCCACTTAGTTTTCATGATGAGCTTTCATACACTTATAGCTCTTAGTGCATTCGTTGCATGGCAATCCCTACTCCTCGCATTGATATCAATTGATGGGCATCTCCATAGCCCGTTGGTTAGCCGCGTCGATGTGAGACTTTCGTACTTTTTTTGTCTTCTCTATATTTACCCCTATCATCATACTCTATTCCACCCATAGTGCTATATCCATGGCTTGCGCTCATGTATTGCGTGAGGGTTGAAAAAGCTGAAGCGCGTTAAAAAGTATGAACCAATTGCTCGGCTTATCATCGGGGTTGTGCATGATAAATACTTTGTGTTAAGAAGACAGAGCATGACAAGACTATATGATTTTGTAGGGATAACTTTCTTTAGCGTTGATATTTCGAAAGACATGATTGTTTGTTGGGATGCCTGAGTATTGATGTCTTTATGTCAAATTATAGACTATTGCTTTGAATCATTCGTGTCTTAATATTCATTCCATGCTTAGATATATGATCAAATTATGCTAGGTAGCATTCCACATAAAAAATTATCTTTCTTTTTATCATTTACCTGCTCGAGGACGAGCAGGAATTAAGCTTGGGGATGCTGATACGTCTCCGTCGTATCTATAATTTTTTATTGTTTCATGCCAATATTATACAACTTTCACATATTTTTGGCAACATTTTATATGATTTATTGGACTAACATATTGATCCAGTGCCCAGTGCCAGTTCCTGTTTGTTGCATGTTTTTTTGTTTCGTAGAATATCCATATCACACGAAGTCCAAATGCGATAAAAATTTACGGAGAATTATTTTGGAATATATGTGATTTTTTGGAGGTGGAATCAACGCAAACGGAGGCCCACGGCCTCCACAACCCACGAGGGCGCGCCGTGCACCCCCTGGCGCGCCCAGGTGTCTTGTGCCCTCCCTGTAAGTCAGTTGGGGCCCTTCTTCGGATGCAAGAAAGATAATTTATGGAAAAAATCATGTAAAAATTTCAACGCAATCAGAGTTACAGATCTCCGGGAATTTAAGAAACGGTGAAGGGCCAGAAAACAGGAACACGAAACAGAAGAGAACAGAGAGGGAGATCCAATCTAGGAGGGGCTCTCGCCCCTCTGCCGCCATGAAGGCCATGGACCATAGGGGGAACTCTCCTCCCATCTAGGGGGGAGGCCAAGGAAGAAGAAGAAGGAGGGGGCTCTCTCCCCCTCTCTCCCGGTGGCGCCAGAACGCCGTCGGGGCAATCATCGTGTGACGGCAATCTACTCCAACAACTCCGTCATCTTCACCAACAATTCCATCACCTTCCCCCATCTATATTCAGCGGTCCACTGCTAATTCTTGAGCTTGCATTGGTTTTTCGCTTGAAGAGGAAAGGGTGATGCAGCAAAGTAGAGATAAGTATTTCCCTCAGTTTGAGAACCAAGGTATCAATCCAGTAGGAGGTACACGCAAGTCTCCAATCTATGCACCTGCACAAATAATCAAACACTTGTACCCAACGCGATAAAGGGGTTGTCAATCCCTTCACAGTCACTTGCAAGGATGAGATCTGATAGAGATAGATATAAAAGATTACTAAAACGTAAAACAAAATAAAAGTAAATAAATTGCAGCAAGGTATTTTTGGGTTTTTTGGTTTATAGATCTGAAAATATATGATGAAAAATAGACCCGGGGGCCATAGGTTTCACTAGAGGCTTCTCTCTTGAAAGAAAGCATACGGTGGGTGAACAAATTACTGTCTAGCAATTGATAGAAAAGCGCAAAGTTATAACGATATCCAAGGCAATGATTATGAATATAGGCATCACGTCCGTGTCAAGTAGACCGACTCCTGCCTGCATCTACTACTATTACTCCACACATCGACCGCTATCCAGCATGCATCTAGAGTATTAAGTTCATAAGAATGGAGTAACGCCTTAAGTAAGATGACATGATGTAGAGGGATAAACTCAAGCAATATGATGAAAACCCCATCTTTTTACCCTTGATGGCAACAATACAATACGTGCCTCGCTACCCCTACTTTGTCACTAGGTGAGGACACCGCAAGATTGAACCCAAAACTAAGCACCTCTCCCATTGCAAGAAGAACTAATCTAGTTGGCCAAACCAAACCAAGTCTGCTGGGTATCTTCTGGTCCAATAAAAATCATCGCAAAAGTTTTATTCCGTTTGGACTCCGTTTGGTATTCCTTTTCTATAAAACTCAAAAACAAGGAAAAAACAGAAACTGGCACTGGGCTCTAGGTTAATAAGTTAGTCCCAAAAATAATATAAAATAGCATATTAATGCATATAAAACATCCAAAACAGATAATATAATAGCATGGAACAATAAAAAATTATAGATACGTTGGAGACGTATCGAGCATCCCCAAGCTTGATTCCTACTCGTCCTCGAGTAGGTAAATGATAAAAACATAATTTTTGATGTGGAATGCTACTTAACATATTTATCCATGTAATTTTCTTTATTGTGGCATGAATATTCAGATCCATAAGATTCAAAACAAAAGTTTAATATTGACATAAAAACAATAATACTTCAAGCATACTAATAAAGCAATCGTGTCTTCTCAAAATAACATGGCCAAAGAAAGTTATCCTGCAAAATCATATAGTCTGGCTATGCTCCATCTTCATCACACAAAGTATTAAATCATGCACAACCCCGATGATAAGCCAAGCAATTGTTTCATACTTTTGATGTTCTCAAACTTTTTCAACTTTCACGCAATACATGAGCGTGAGCCATGGATATAGTACTATAGGTGGAATAGAATATGGTGGTTGTGGAGAAGAGAAAAAAGAAGGAGAAGGTCTCACATCAACTAGGTGTATTAACGGGCTATGGAGATGCCCATCAATAGATATCAATGTGAGTGAGTAGGGATTGCCATGCAACGGATGCACTAGAGCTATAAGTGTATGAAAGCTCAAAAAGAAACTAAGTGGGTGTGCATCCAACTCGCTTGCTCACAAAGACCTAGGGCAATTTGAGGAAGCCCATCATTGGAATATATAAGCCAAGTTCTATAATGAAAAATTCCCACTAGTATATGAAAGTGACAACATAGGAGACTCTCTATCATGAAGATCATGGTACTACTTTGAAGCACAAGTGTGGTAAAAGGATAGTAGCATTGCCCCTTCTCTCTTTTCTCTCATTTTTTTTGTTTGGGCTTCTTTTGGCCTCTTTTATTTTTTTGTAAAGTCCGGAGACTCATCCCAACTTGTGAGGGAATCATAGCTTCCATCATCCTTTCCTCACATGGGACAATGCTCTAATAATGATGATCATCACACTTTTATTTACTTACAACTCAAGAATTACAACTCGATTCTAGAACAAAATATGACTCTATATGAATGCCTCCGACGGTGTACCAGGATGTGCAATGATCAAGAGTGACATGTATAAAAAATATGAACGGTGGCCTTGCCACAAATACTATGCCAACTACATGATCATGCAAAGCAATATGACAATGATGAAGCATGTCATAATAAACGGAACGGTGAAAGTTGCATGGCAATATATCTCGGAATGGCTATGGAAATGCCATAATAGGTAGGTATGGTGGCTGTTTTGAGGAAGGTATATGGTGGGTTTAATGCACTGGCGAGAATTGCGCGGTACTAGAGAGGCTAGCAATGGTGGAAGGGTGAGAGTGCGTATAATCCATGGACTCAACATTAGTCATAAAGAACTCACATACCTATTGCAAAAATTTATCAGCTATCAAAACAAAGTACTACGTGCATGCTCCTAGGGGGATAGATTGGTAGGAAAAGAGCATCGCTCGTCCCCGACCGCCACTCATAAGGAAGACAATGAATAAATAAATCATGCTTCGACTTCATCACATAACGGTTCACCATACATGCATGCTACGGGAATCAGAAAATTTAACACAAGTATTTCTACCAATCCACAATTACTCACTAGCATGACTCTAATATCACCATCTTTATATCTCAAAACAAATGCAAGGAATCAAACTTCTCATAGTATTCAACGCTCTTTATATGAAAGTTTTTATTATATCCCTCTTGGATGCCCATCATATTAGGACTAAATTCATAAACTAAGCAAATTACCATGTTGTTTAGCGACTCTCAAAATAATATAAGTGAAGCATGAGAGTTCAACAATTTCTATAAAATAAAGCCACCGCCGTGCTCTAAAAAGACATAAGTGAAGCACTAGAGCAAATTGCCTAGCTCAAAAGATATAAGTGAAGCACATAGAGTATTCTAATAAATCACGATTCATGCGTGTCCCTCTCAAAAGGTGTGTACAGAAAGGATGATTGTGGCAAACTAAAAAGCAAAGACTCATATAATACAAGACGCTCCAAGCAAAACACATATCATGTGGTGAATAAAAATATAGCCTCAAGTAAATTTACCGATGGATTGAAGACGAAAGAGGTGATGCCATCTGGGGCATCCCCAAGCTTAGATGCTTGGTTGTCCTTGAATATTACCTTGGGGTGCCTTGGGCATACCCAAGCTTAGGCTCTTGCCACTCCTTATTCCATAGTCCATCAAATCTCTACCCAAAACTTGAAAACTTCACAACACAAAACTCATGAGATCCGTTAGTATAAGAAAATAAATCACCACTTTTTGGTACTATTGTGAACTCATTATTTATTTATATTGGTGTAATATCTAGGGTATTCCAACTTTTCCATGGTTCATACCCCCCGATACTACCCATAGATTCATCAAAATAAGTAAACAACACATAGAAAACAGAATCTGTCAAAAACAGAACAGTCTGTAGAAATCTGTAAACTTCGTATACTTCTTTAATCTAAAAATTCTAAAAAATTAGGAAAACCTGGGTAATTTGTATATCAATCTTTTGTAAAAAAAATCAGATCAAAAGCACGCTCCTGTGATTTTTTTTAAATTGTTTTACTAAGCGCAAAAGTTTCTGTTTTTCAGCAAGATCAAATCAACTATCACCGTAAGCCATCCCAAAGGTCTTACTTGGCTCAAACACTAATTAAAACACCAAAACACAATTAATACAGAGGTAATAATGTGTATTTATTGAAAAATAGAACCAAAAACAAAAAACATAAAAATAAAATTGGGTTGCCTCCCAACAAGCGCTATTGTTTAACGCCCCTAGCTAGGCATAAAACATAGATCTAGGGATTGTCATAATAATAGGGAGATCATCCATGCTCATCTCATACTCCCTTATTTCAGCGGCAAGTTTCCTTTGTGGTAAGCAAAAATAATCAAAAGGGATAAATTTAATAGGATAAGGATCCCTAAGATCAAGTTTGGGAGGAATAGGTTCCTCCTTCGGCCCCTTGTATTTTATAATCAACTCATCATTATAAGCGTTCCTTTGGTGGAACGTCATAAGCCTATCTCTTAACACGAACCCTAATCCGTTGTTTTGTATAGCAAAATTATCATTGAGTTCAGAAATCTTATCAACCAAAACCTCGATAGGGACCCTTTTTCTCAAATTCTCATTATAGGCAACATAGTTAGGAGATTGCAATCTCATTATTTCCTCTTGGTTAAAAAGGATCTCCTCTATGGGGGGACAACCACCATTTATTTTATAATGCGCAAAAATTTCACTAGCTTCTTTCATAATGAATCTAAACTCATGAGCTAGAAATATAGTGGCGGCACGCTTAATAGAAGAATGCTGAATATTGGAGAACTCTAGAAAAATCCTTTGTATGCATGGATGCATATGAACAAATTGTCTTTCAAGTTCAATTATGAGCAAAGTTATTGCATCCGCAAGGCTATTAGTTTTATTAAGAATAGATCCTCCTAGCATAGGTATCATATCGGCACAAGTAAAAAAATCTTGATTCACCCCTTTTCCAATAATATTACCGCTACCCACACGGAGTTTTTTAGTATGGATAATAGTGGGTTCTTCATGAGAATCATTATTGGCAAAATCATTAAAACCTTCCAAAAGATTATTGCTATCTTTTTCAATGATAAACTGCTGGAATTTAGTCTACTTTGGGCCAGCCCAATAACAATTTCAGAAATTCCTAATAAATCCTAGAGGCCCACTCAGCCCATTCGTGCATGACAAGAGGTGGAACCAAAGTTTAGTCCCACATTGCTAGTTTGGTGGGAGTTGGACCTCCTTATAAGGGAGGGTGTTTCCCCACATGTATGAGCATGAGAACAAGAGGGACATTCACGCGCGCTCCTCCTTCGCCGCCTGCCTCGCCACGCCACGCCACGCCTCGTCATGATGCGCCACGGGTTGCGGGAATGAGCCGAGCCGATGTCTAAATTTTTGCCACGCACGATTGGTATACGAAAGGTCAGTCGGAAGCTGGAAAGTTTTTGCTGTAGTGGATATTGAATGCGAACGCTGCACCCTTCGGTTGCTGCCTATTCGTTTCATCTCCCTCTCTCCCTTCAGCTCCCGACGCAGCCTATTCGCCTCCTTCTCCTATGCCTACAAAAGAGAGGTCGCTCCTCTCCAGAGAGACACATCAGAAGACCATCTTCCTCTCGCCACCAAGTTCCTGAGCACTGCGCTGCTGCTACGATCTTCCCCATCCCGGCTTGCGGCGTGCACCGCAGGTCAGGACAGTAGGCCTCTGAAACCGCACCTCTTTGAGTCCTGTACGGGAGAAGGGTGATAAGCTTTTTGGGGAGCGCTCCGCGCGACTACTGACTTCTTCATCACGGACGCCCCGGACTCCGACGACTACTTCCCCGATGACGACTTCTTCCCCGACGTGGACAACCTCCTCGACGACATGGCTGGCAAGGACACCGACCCCAAGACCGGTGCTTCTGCTCCTGTTCTGTACGTTCTCATGCTTTTCCTGTTTAAGTTTCTGCCACAACTTCTTACTCTACTGTCTGCTCTAGATATGTTCGGTTCTAGTTCATATATGCAGATACTATTTACCTTCTCTCTATTGGATTGCATGACTTGTTTTATCTCTGCTACAATAGTCATGCTTTATCTACTATTTTCGTTAATAAAATCATATGGTAAATTGCTCATATTTCCAACAATCCAAAAACCTTATTATAGGCAATTTACCCCGAGTGGTTTTGCTGCTTCCATGAGACCTCCTATGTTTGAGGGTATCCACTATAAGAGGTGGCGCGTGAGAGCAGTCTTATGGTTTCAAACCATGATTTGCTATGACGCCACCCTTGGCAAACCTGAAGGAGACTATGATGCTCAACAGGAACAAGCTTTTCAGAAAATGGATACCCTGTTTAAGGCTGCTCTCTTGAGTGTTCTTGGTGAGAACATAGTTGATGCTTATGCGTCAATTGATAATGGAAAAGATATGTGGGATGCACTCGAGGCCAAGTTTGGGGTCTCAGATGCCGGCATTGAGCTGTACATCATGGAGCAATTCTATGACTACAGGATGACTGAAGAGCGATCCGTGGTTGAGCAAGCTCACGAGATACAGTCGTTTGCTAGAGAACTTGAGCACTTCAATTGTATGCTACTGGAAAAGTTTGTTGCCGAAGGCATCATCACTAAGCTTCCTCCTTCGTGGAGTAACTTTTCTACCTTACTGAAGCATAAGAGGTAGGAGTTTTCCATTCTGGATCTCATTGGTACTCTTGAAGTGGAAGAAAAGGCGAGAGCAAAAGACACACGTGCTCGAGGTATTGAGGGAGGATCTAGTGCCAATATGGTACAGAAGAAAAACTTCCAGCCCCACAAGTTCAAGAACAAGGGCAAGTTTGATGGTAAATCAAAGTTTGATGGGAAGAACAAGGCTGTACAGCACACCAACTTCAAGAAGAAGAATGACAAGAAGAAAGGTGTTTGTCATGTGTGCGGAGATCCTGACCATTAGGCACCTAGTTGCCCTAATCGTTATGACAAGCGTCATCTTGGGAAAGGCGGCAAGACCGCTAATGTTGTCATTGGTGACACTGACATGAAGGATGTTGGGTATGGTATATTTCCCACTATTCTTTCAGTATGTCATTCTCCTGATTGGTTGATTGACACGGGTGCTAATGTGCATGTATGTGGTGATATTTCCATGTTTTCGTCTTATCAGACCGCGGGGACTTCCACCATGCTGATGGGCAACGGTTCAAGTGCTTCTGTTCGTGGTGTTGGCACGGTCGATCTGAGGTTTACTTCGGGGAAGATCGTGCGGCTGAAGAACATGCATTATGCCCCCTCCGTCAATAAAAATCTTGTTAGCGGATCTCTTCTGTGTAGAGATGGCTACAAGCTTGTCTTTGAGTCAAATAAATTTGTAATATCCAAGTATGGAACCTTTCTTGGTAAAGGCTATGAGTCAGGAGGCCTGTTTCGTTTATCCTTGTCAGATGTTTGCAATAAAGTTGTTAATCATGTTTGCAACAATACTGAATCAAATGTGTGGCATTCGCGTCTCTGTCATGTTAATTTTGGTTGCATGTCGCGACTAGCCTAATTGAACTTAATCCCTAGTTTCACCACTATCAAGGGATCTAAGTGTCAATTTTGTGTGCAAGCTAAGCAACCTCGTAAGTCTCACACGACTGCGGAAACAAGAAATCTTGCACCACTAGAGCTCATACATTCAGATCTATGTGAAATGAATGGTATTTTGACAAAAGGTGGAGAGAAATATTTCATGATGTTAATTGATGACTCCACTAGATACTGCCATGTGTATCTTCTGAAATCTAAGGATGAGGCTTTGAACTATTTCAAGATCTATAAAGCTGAAGCGGAAAACCAACCTGATCGAAAGATCAAGAGACTTAGGTCCAATCGTGGTGGAGAGTATTTCTCAAATGAATTTGATTCCTTTTGTGCAGAACATGGTATAATCCATGAAAGGATGCCTCCCTATTCACCTCAGTCAAATGGGGTAGTTGAAAGATACTCTAACTGATTTGGTTAACGCCATGTTAGACACATCGGGTCTCTCCTAGGCATGGTGGGGGGAGGCGATATTGACAGCATGTCATGTCCTAAACCGAGTTCCCACAAAGAACAAAGAGATAACTCCATTCGAGGAATGGGAGAAGAAAAGGTTAAAGCTCTCTTATCTATGAATATGGTCTTGTTTGGCGAAAGTCAATGTGCCAATTCCAAAGAAGCGCAAGCTGGGACCAAAAACTGTGGATTGTGTTTTCCTGGGATATGCTTTTCATAGCATTGGTTATAGACTCTTGGTTGTAAAATCTGAGTTATCTGACATGCATGTCGGTACAATCATGGAGTCTAATGATGCGACTTTCTTTGAAGATATCTTTCCCTTGAAGGATATGGCTACCTCATCAAATCAGGAGATGCCTAGTTCATCGAATCAGGAATTAGTTATAATTACTGAACCTACCATTTTGATGGAACACTTTGAAAATTCTGTGGAGGAGAACAATGAGGTTCCTACTAGGAGCAAGAGACAGAGGACTGCAAAGTCCTTTGGTGATGATTTTCTTGTGTATCTCATAGATGACACTCCTAGTTCTATTTCAGAGGCCTATGCATCTGAGGATGCTGACTACTGGAAGGAAGCGGTCCGTAGTGAGATGGATTCCATCTTGGCAAATGAAACTTGGGAGATAACTGATCGTCCTTATGGGTGCAAACCTATAGGGTGCAAACGGGTATTCAAGAAGAAGCTTAGGCCTGATGGTACTATCGAGAAGTACAAGGCACGGCTCATGGCTAAGGGTTATGCCCAAAAGGAAGGTGAAGACTTCTTTGATACTTACTCACCTGTGGCTTGACTAACCACTATTCGAGTACTACTTTCATTAGCCGCCTCACATGGTCTTCTCGTTCATCAAAAGGATGTTAAGACTGCTTTCCTAAATGGAGAGTTGGATGAGGAAATTTACATGGAACAACTAGATGGGTTTGTAGTAGATGGTCAGGAAGGAAAAGTGTGCAAGTTGCTGAAGTATTTGTATGGACTTAAGCAAGTACCCAAGTAGTGGCATGAGAAGTCTGAAAGAACTTTAACAGCTGCAGGCTTTGCTGTAAACGAAGCTGATAAATGTGTGTACTATCGCCATGGTGGGGGCGAGGGAGTTATCCTTTGCTTGTATGTTGATGACATACTGATTTTTGGAACAAATCTGAATGTTATTAAGGAGGTCAAGGATTTCCTATCTCACTGTTTTGAGATGAAGGATTTAGGAGTGGCTGATGTCATTCTGAACATCAAGTTGTTGAGAGACGATGATGGTGGGATTACATTGCTTCAATCTCACTATGTGGAAAAGATCTTGAGTCGCTTTGGCTATAGTGACTGCAAGCCCTCTCCAACACCATATGATGCCAGCGTGCTGCTTCGAAAGAATCGAAGAATTGCTAGAGATCAATTGAAATATTCTCAGATTATTGGCTCGCTTATGTACTTAGCTAGTGCTACAAGACCTGACATCTCTTTTGCTGTTAGCAAACTAAGCAGGTTTGTCTCAAAACCAGGAGATGTGCATTGGAAAGCTCTAGAGAGAGTTTTGCGTTATTTGAAAGGCACTACGAATTATGGAATTCACTACACTGGGCACCCAAAGGTGCTTGAAGGGTATAGTGACTCAAACTGGATCTCAGATGCTGATGAGATAAAGGCCATGAGCGGATATGTATTCACTCATGGAGGTGGCGCTGTTTCTTGGAAGTCTTGCAAGCAGACCATCTTAACGAGGTCAACAATGGAAGCAGAGCTCACAACACTAGATATAGCTACAGTCAAAGCAGATTGGCTTCGTCGGCTCTTGAATGACTTGCCGGTTGTTGAGAAACCCGTACCGGGTATCCTTATGAACTGCGACAATCAAACTGTGATCACGAAAGTGAGCAGCCCAAAGGATAACATGAAGTCATCAAGACACATTCAGAGAAGGTTAAAGTCTGTCAGAAAAATGAAAAACTCCGAAGTTATTGCATTGGATTATATCCAAACGTCTAAAAATCTGGCAGATCCTTTTACTAAGGGTCTATCACATAATGTGATAGATAATGCATCGAAGGAGATGGGTATGAGACTCACAATATGAGTTGTTCACAGTGGTAACCTAGTCTATGTGATTGGAGATCCCGTGAATTAGATGTGGAAGACAAGCTGTTGCTCAACTGAGAGGAGAGTATCCTTAGTATTAACAGTACCACTCCATGAAGATGCAATACTCTCCTAATCTGCAAGGCAAGTTGATGTATATCTTAATGTGTTCTAAGTGGCTCATTTAAGCAGAGATGTTGTCCTGTAGAACATCTTTTGAAGAACACACCTATATGAGTCTGATTGTTAAACGTCGCAATCTATGAGAGTAGGGTGCTCTCTAGTAAACTCATGAAAGGTCTCGGAGTATGACGCATAAGCTCCACCCGCGGGGAAGACCCATGGTAGCCAAGTATCGGTCAAGGCTTTGTGTGAAGCTAGATTCACAGAAAACTTGCAGTTCAAGGCCCAGTCCACTGTTCAAGTTGCTTACTAGTGTAGCACTGAGTTCTAGGTGGAAGTTCAACTTAACAGTCTCCACTGCAGTACCGGTATATAAAACAATGTTTTGGAACTAAAGGCAAATTTTATGTGCCTCTAGGATCTGGTGGGGGGTTGCTGGAATTTAGTCTACTTTGGGCCAGCCCAATAACAATTTCAGAAATTCCTAATAAATCCTAGAGGCCCACTCAGCCCATTCGTGCATGACAAGAGGTGGAACCAAAGTTTAGTCCCACATTGCTAGTTTGGTGGGAGTTGGACCTTCTTATAAAGGAGGGTGTTTCCCCACATGTATGAGCATGAGAACAAGAGGGACATTCACGCGCGCTCCTCCTCCACCGCCTGCCACGCCACGCCTCGTCATGACGTGCCGCGGGTTGCGGGAATGAGCCGAGCCGATGTTTAAATTTTTGCCACGCACGATTGGTATACGAAAGGTCAGTCAGAAGCTGGAAAGTTTTTGCTGTAGTGGATATTGAATGCGAACGCTGCACCCTTCGGCTGCTGCCTGTTCGTTTCGTCTCCCTCTCTCCCTTCAGCTCCCAACGCAGCCTATTCGCCTCCTTCTCCTGTGCCTATAAAAGAGAGGTCGCTCCTCTCCAGAGAGACACATCAGAAGACCATCTTCCTCTTGCCACCAAGTTCCTGAGCACTGCGCTGCTGCTACGATCTTCCCCATCCCGGCTTGCGGCGTGCACCGCAGGTCGGGACAGTAGGCCTCTGAAACCGCACCTCTTTGAGTCCTGTACGGTAGAAGGGTGATAAGGTTTTTGGGGAGCGCTCCGCGCGACTACTGACTTCTTCATCACGGACTCCCCGGACTCCGACGACTACTTCCCCGACGATGACTTCTTCCCCGACGTGGACAACCTCCTCAACGACATGGTTGGCAAGGACACTGACCCCAAGACCGGTGCTTCTGCTCCTGTTCCGTACGTTCTCATGCTTTTCCTGTTTGAGTTTCTGCCACAACTTTTTGCTCTACTGTCTGCTCTAGATATGTTTGGTTCTAGTTCATATATGCAGATACTATTTACCTTCTTTTTGTCGGATTGCATGACTTGTTTTATCTCTACTACAATAGTCATGCTTTATCTACTATTTCCGTTAATAAAATCATATGGTAAATTGCTCATATTTCCAACATAAACTCCCCAAATTTAGACATGGTGGCAACAAACCGATCTAGCAAACGAGCAAAAAAAAGCAAACGAAAAGATGAACGGAAGAAGGGTGAATAAAAAGGCAAATCTTTTTGTGTTTTTATGAAATTGTTTTAGAAGTGGGGGAGAGGAAAATGAGAGGCAAATAATGTAATGCAAGATATGAGAGTTTATGGTGGGTACTTGGTAGGCTTGATGTAGAACCTCCTCGGCAACGGCGCCAGAAATTCTTCCTGCTACTTCTTGAGCTTGCGTTGGTTTTTCCCTTTGAAGAGGAAAGGGTGATGCAGCAAAGTAGAGATAAGTATTTCCCTTAGTTTGAGAACCAAGGTATCAATCCAGTAGGAGGTACACACAAGTCTCCAATCAAACACCTGCACAAACAATCAAACACTTGCACCCAACGCAATAAAGGGGTTGTCAATCCCTTCACGGTCACTTGCAAGGATGAGATCTGATAGAGATAGATATAAAAGATTACTAAAACATAAAACAAAATAAAAGTATATAAATTGCAGCAAGGTATTTTTGGGTTTTTTGGTTTATAGATCTGAAAATATATGATGGAAAATAGACCCGGGGGCCATATGTTTCACTAGAGGCTTCTCTCTCGAAAGAAAGCATACGGTGGGTGAACAAATTCCTCGGGACTCTTCTGGCCCCCTCTCCAAGTCTGCTGGGTGTCTTCTGGTGCAAGAAAAATCATCGCGAAAGTTTTATTCCGTTTGGTATTCCTTTTCTGTAAAACTCAAAAACAAGGAAAAAACAGAAACTAGCTCTGGGCTCTAGGTTAATAAGTTAGTCCCAGAAATAATATAAAATAGCATATTAATGCATATAAGACATCCAAAGCAGATAATATAATAGCATGGAACAATAAAAAATTATAGATACGTTGGAGACGTATCATCCACTCTCCCGCAACCCGCTGTACCCTCTACTTGAACATGGTGCTTTATGCTTCATACTATTATCCAATGATATGTTGCCATCCTATGATGTCTGAGTAGATTTTTTGTTGTCCTATCGGTAATTGGTGAATTGCTATGGTTGGTTTAATTTGCTTGTGGTTATGTTGTTGTCCTTTGGTACCCATCATATGAGCGCGCGTATGGATCACACCATAGGGTTAGTTGTATGTTGATAGGACTATGCATTGGAAGGCAAGGGTGACAGCAGCTTCAGCCTAAACATAGAAATTGATACGTACGGGATTGAAGGGGGACCAATATATATCTTAATGCTATGGTTGGGTTTTACCTTAATGAACGTTAGTAGTTGCGGATACTTGCTAATAGTTCCAATCATAAGTGCATAGAATTCCAAGTAAGGGACGACATGCTAGCAGTGGCCTCTCCCACATAAAAACATTAACGTATTCAATTGCTAAGGGACAATTCCGCAAATCCTACCACCACCAATCCACACTCGTTTTACTAAATTTAATTGTTTCTTTATTTAAACAGCACCTAACTTTTATTTTCACGTTCTTTATTATCTTGCAAACCTAGCCACACCTACAAAGTACTTCTAGTTTTATTCTTGTTCTAGGTAAAGAAAATGTTAAGTGTGCGTAGAGTTGTATCGGTGGTCGATAGAACTTGAGGGAATATTTGTTCTGCCTTTAGCTCCTCGTTGGGTTCTACACTCTTATTTATCGAAAAAGGCTACAAACGATCCCCTATACTTGTGGGTTATCAGGGACATGGATGCCCATATTGGTTCCTACATATTCCACGAAGATCATTTATCAGTTGAACCATGATGTCAAGGATCCAATTAATCCCGTATGCAATTCCCTTAGTCCAGCGATATGTTACTTGCCCGAGATTCGATCGTCGGTATCTCCATACCTAGTTCAATCTCGTTGCCAGCAAGTCTCTTTACTCGTTCCGTAATACAAGATCTCGTGAGTAACTCATTAGCCACATTGTTTGCAAGCTCTTAACGATGTTGTATTACCGAGAGGGTCCAGAGATATCTCTCCGTCATACGGAGTGACAAATCCCAGTCTCGATCCATGCCAACCCAATAAACATCTTCAGTGATACCTCCAGAGCACCTTTATGATCACCCAGTTATGAAGTGATGTTTGATAGCACGCAAGGCATTCCTCTGGTATCCAGGAGTTGCATGATCTCATGGTCTTAGGAATAGATACTTGACATGAAGAAAGCTGTAGCAAAAACTAAAGTGATACGATCATATGCTAAGCTTACGGCTGGGTCTTGTCCATCACATCATTCTCCTAATGATGTGATCCTGTTATCAAATGAAAACTCATGTCCATGGTTAGAAAATCTTAACCATCTTTGATCAATGAGCTAGTCTAGTAGAGGCTTACTAGGGACACGGTGTAGTTTATGTATTCACACATGTATTTAAGTTTCCGGTCAATACAATTCTAGCATGAATAATAAACATTTAGCATGAATGGGAAATATGATAATAACTGTTTTATTATTGCCTCTAGGGCATATTTCCAACAGTCTCCCACTTGCATTAGAGTCAATAATCTAGTTCACATCGCTATGTGATTAACACCCAATGAGTTCTGGGGTTTGATCATGTTTTGCTTGTGAGAGAGGTTTTAGTCAACGGGTCTGCAACATTCAGATCCATGTGTACTTTGCAAATAGTCATACTGTAGATGCTGCTACCACGCTCCACTTGGAGCTACTCCAAATGACTGCTCCACTATACGTATCCGGTTTGCGACTCAAAGTCATCCAGATCAGTGTCAAAGCTTGCATCGACGTAACCCTTTACGACGAACTCTTTATCACCTCCATAACCGAGAAACATTTCCTTAGTCCTCTTCAGGTACCTAAGGATAATTTTTGACCGTTGTCTAGTGATCCACTCCTGGATCACTCTTGTACCCCCTTGCCAGACATATGGCAAGGCACACATCAGGTATGGTACACGGCATGGCATACATTATAGAGCCTATGGATGAGGCATAGGGGACGACCTTCATCCTTTCTCTTTCTTCTACCGTGGTCGATCTTTGAATCTTACTCAGCTTCACACCTTTACAATACAGGAAATAACTCCTTCTTTGACTGATCCATTTTGAACTCCTTCAAAATCTTGTCAAGGTATGAGCTCTGTGGAAGTCTTATCAGGCGTCTTGATCTATCTCTATAGATCTTGATGCCCAATATGCAAGCAGCTTTACCCATATCTTCCTTTGAAAAAAAAAACTCCTTTCAAACAACCCTTTATGCTTTCCAGAAATTCTACATCATTTCCAATCAATAATATGTCATCCACTATACTTAAAAGAAATGTTATAGAGCTCCCACTCACTTTCTTGTAAATACAAACTTCTCTGTAAGTTTGTATAAAACCAAAAGCTTTGATCACCTCATCAAAGCGTATATTCCAACTCCGAGATGCTTGCACCAGTCCATAGATGGATCGCTGGAGCTTGCATACCTTGTTAGCATCCTTAGGATCGACAAAACATTCTGGTTGCATCATATACAGCTCTTCCCTAAGAAAATCATTAATGAATGTTGTTTTGACGTCCATCTGCCAGATTTCATAGTCGTAATATGCGGTAATTGCTAACATAATTCTAATAGACTTCAGCATCGCTACGGGTGAGAAAGTCTCATCGTAGTCAACTCCTTGAATTTGTTGAAAACCCTTTGTGACAAGTCGAGCTTTATAGACGGTGACATTACCATCTGCATCTGTCTTCTTCTTAAAGATCAATTTGTTCTTGATGGCCTTCCGGTCATCGGGTAAGTCTACCAAAGTTCGTAGGTTTCATGGATCCTATCTCGGATTTCATGGCCACTAGCCATTTGTCGGAATCTAGGCTCATGATTGCTTCTTTATAGTTCGTAGGTGTGACGCCCCCGACTCAATCGTACACTAATCATACACGCAAACGTGTACGATCAAGCACAGGGACTCACGGGAAGATATCACAACACAACTCTAAACACAAATAAACGGAGATCCACACTATTACAGACCAGGGATCACGAGGATCCGAATACATAAGTCAGTCATACAAATATTATCTGAGTACATACATAGTTAGACAAGTTTTGCCTTAAGAAGGCTAGCACAAACAACGACTCTAGATCGAAAGGCGTTGGCCTCCTGCATGGGAGCCTCCGATCCTACTCCTGGTCGGCTGGCTCGATCCAGTAGTACGTGCCCTCTGGACCCTCCTGGTAGTAAGCTCTTGCGGTGGCATCTGGCTCCTGGACTCCATCGTCTGATGTATCATCAAGGTGGGGTATGGGGAAAAGAGAAAGTAAAGCAACCGTGAGTACTCATCTGAAGTACTCAACAAGCAAGGATCTATACTACATATGCAACATTATCAAAGAGGAAAGGCTGTATATGTGGACTGGGCCGCAGAATGCCAGAATAGAGAAAAGGCCTAGTCCTATCGAAGACTAGCATCTTCAAACATCTTCACGAAGCCATCATCTTGCAGCAGTAGAAGAGAGTAGAGTAGCATTTTATTAAGCAAACATGTTGAAGCAAAGCCTAGAGATCCTTCCTCGACTCCCAGCGAGAAAGCGATCCCGAAGCTTCAATTAAGTAACAAGTATCCAGTTCAAGTAGTAGATCGGGATACACAAACTGAGCGTCCTTTACCGTAGGACCGGCTATCGATAGATCATTCATCCCTGCAGGGGTGCACTACTGTTACCCAACATGCTCGATCAACTCTGGTCGGACACACTTGCTGGGTAATGCCCGGCCTCGGAAGATCAACACGAAGCAGCGCCCTACCTAGGCTCAGCAGAGAGGTCAGCACGCCAGACTAACCTATGCACCCAGAGGTCTTGGGCCATCGCCCAGGGCACCCTGTGAGTTGCGTGGCTGGCCGGGGTGCAGACGCGACACTGAACTCATCAATGAAGTATCCAGCCCATTCCCGGCGATCAGCCCGCACGGTGAAACGTGACGTCTGATGAGCTTTCGGGAGAAACGTACGACGTAGAGGGCCCCATAACCATTATCCCGCGTGGTGGTAGTGCGTATAGGGCACGTCGACCCACTCAGATCACAAACCCAAATCCAGTAGGCTCAATTAGTATCACGTGGAGACAATCAGAGTTTCTGAAGCTCCGCCACAATATCACACTCGAGTGCCCTTCCGGCACACCCGACAACATAGATCCCCTGCGGGTACCCACCAGGGTCAACCCGCCTGTAACAAAGGTCAAAGTAACCATGTGGTCATAACATCAAGGGGGAAAACCTTGAGGAATCACCCTCGATGGATTCCGCTCGACGAAAACATCAGGGTGAACGTATGACGCATCACCCTCGAGGTTCACACTGAGGGGTTGCACGACAGAGTCGTATCAGAAGTGGAGAAGGAGGAATCACCCTCGATGACCATGACCGAACAGCTGCACTGTAGAGTATTCATCAGGAGTGCGTTACGAGGTATCACCCTCGGCACTCCATAGTTACTATGCAGAATCGTACAACTAAGGGGGGTGTGAAGTGAGGTGTCGGTCTCTGGTCGACGATCACATTGATCGAGTCGTCGACGATCACATTGATCGAGTCGTCGATGATCAAGCATGGGCAACAAGGGTAAGGTGGTGGGGTCACTGATGGTTCAATACCAACCTATACTAAATAGTTTATCATAGGCAGGTAAGGTAACAATGAACAGGTTACAACAACAGGCTATGCATCAGAATAGGAGCATACATTAACAGTAGCAAAATCTAATGCAAGCCGGAGAAATGGAATGGGCGATATCTGGATGCTCAAGGGGGGGGGGGGCTTGCCTGGTTGCTCTAGCAAGAGAGAGGGGCCGTCAACAGGCTGCTCGTCTGTAGCGTAGTCGTACTCAACTGCGTCGGCGTCGGTCTCGGCGTCTATCGAGAGAGAAGGAGGGGGAGAGAAACAATAAATTCACGGCAAAAATGCAAACAAGATGCATGACATGACTAAATGATATGCCGGGGTGTTCTACTGCCTATCTAAATGATTTAGTTAATTTAGGAATTTATTTGGATTTATTTAATCAACGTTGGGCACTATTCATTTATCGAAATCGGTCTAAAAGTTCAATGTTCATATAGCTAGGGGCATCTGACAGGAATACGGAGGACGTATTCCGGTTCGTATTGAAATTCTGAGTAACTTTCATATATAAATTATTTTCATTGGAGTTACGGATTATTTAATATGATTTTCTAAAGTTTTTATTAATTTCTGAAATTTAATTATTTATTTAAATTCAACATTATCCGAAACAGTAATTGATGACGTCAGCATGACATCATGCTGACGTCAGCAGTCAACAGTGCAGTTGACTGGGTCAACCTGACACGTGGGTCCCACCTGTCATACACTGTTTAGTTAATTAGGGTTTAGCTAATTAATTACTGTTTAATTAAACTAACTAATTAATCAGATTAACCTAATCAGAGTTAATTAACTTAATTAATTCACTAATTAATTAATTACTAATTTTATTAAATTTTTTTTATTTTCTCTTTTTTTTATTAAACGTCCTGGGCCGTGGGCCCGTTCTGTCAGTAGCACAGGGGCGGTGGGGGCCGTTTGCCAGTGGCCCATAGGCCACAAGCGGGGGCGCCGCCAGGGGCGAGCCCGGTGCTGGCCACGGGCGCGCGCGTCGGCGCGGGGAGCGGCGAGGCGAGGCCAGCAGCGGAGGAGGGTGCGGCAGCAGTAGCAACAACAGGCGCCAGCGGGCACACGCGCGCAGGGAGCAGCGAGCGGCGGCGTGCGTGAGGTGGCCGGTGCGCGGCTCGGGCGAGCGTGGCCGCAGCGAGGCGCTCAGGAGGGGGAAGGGGGAAGCGGCAGGACGCCGTGGCGTGTAGGGGGCAGTGGCGCAGCAGCAGCGCGCGGTGCGGGGGCGAGGTCAGTGGGCGCGGGCAGCGCGCGGCGTGCGCGAGTGCGGGCGGCAGTGGCGAGCGGCGGGCGAGGCGGGCGCAGGCGCGGTGAGCAGGCGGCAGTGGAGGGAGGCGGGGCCAGCGGCGAGAGCTGGAGCGCGGGTGAAGCCGCGTGGGCGCGCGCACGGGGACAGGGGAAAGAGGGGAGGGCGCGGCCGGCGCGGTAGCTCACCGGCGTGGCAGGGGCACAGGGGCGGCGAAGCTTGAGGGAGCGGCTCGGGGTGGAGGTCGGAGACGGCGAGGCGTCGACGGGGACGAGGGCGAGGCGGCGGTGGTCGGCGGCGTCGACGGGCGCGTCGGGCTCTACCTGGATCTCGATCCAGAGGAGAGGGAGAAAGGAAGTGGATCGGGGGGGTGGGGAGTGGGGTGGGTTAGGGTTAGGTGCTGGGTGGCCATATAGGCCATTTTAGGTGGGCCGGCCGACTGGGCTATGGCCCAGTTGGGCCGGGGGGTTTTGGTTTTTTTTTAGTCTTTTCTTTTTATTTATACTTATTTTCTATTTTGTAATTAGTTAGGCCTCAAACTGACTTTTGTAAAATATGGCAATTGTTCCAATAAATGCTAGGCATTATCTACTACTGCCAAAAATTGGTTTGGAGACAATTGGAGTTCACACAAATTTTATAATAAATAAAATGTATTAAACCTTGCTGTTTTGGTAATGCTAGAGCCACCTAATTAATTTATTAATTATTGGTTACAATTTTAGAATAGTCTCTGTAATATTTGTTATTTATTGAACATTTTAGTTTCTATGTTGAACAACTTTTATTTTCCACTTTAATTTAATTTGAATTTGAGTTAGGAGTTGAAATGCAATATGATGCAAATGGTGATTAGGCACTGTTAATCATGCTGACTTGTCATTATCATAAGTGATTACTGTGGCTAATGACATGGGGTGTTACAATTCTCCTCATCTGTCAAGAATTCTCGTTCCGAGAATTAAGAGGAAGACTGAAAGAAAGCGGGGTATTCTTCGCGAAGACGATCCTCGCGTTCCCAAGTGGCTCCATCTTCAGAATGATTCGACCACTGAACCTTGAGGAATTTGATTGACTTCTGACGAGTTTGGCGTTCAGCTTGATCAAGAACACGGATGGGATGTTCTGGATAAGACAGATCTTCCCGTAATTCAAGCACTTCACGATCCACAGCTCGAATAGGATCCTTGAAGCATCGACGGAGTTGGGATACATGAAAAACATCATGCACTTGAGAAAGATTTGGCGGCAATTGCAATTGATATGCCACTTCTCCTCGACGGGCAAGAATACGGAACGGGCCAATGTAGCGAGGAGCTAACTTGCCTTTGATTCCAAACCGATGAGTGCCTTTCAACGGAGTGACGCGAAGGTAGGCTTGCTCGCCAGGCTGATAGACCATTTCCTGGTGCTTCCGGTCATAGTTGCTCTTCTGACGAGACTGAGCAGTTTTCAGATGTTCACGGACAATGCAGACTTTTTCTTCAGCTTGCTGAACAATGTCCGGTCCGACGAGTGAGCGTTCCCCAGTTTCTAACCAATTCAGAGGGGTTCGACACTTACGTCCGTAAAGAACTTCAAATGGTGCCATCTTCAGACTAGCTTGGTAGCTATTGTTGTAAGAGAATTCGGCATACGGGAGAGATTCTTCCCACTTCTTACCGAAGGAGATGACGCAAGCTCGAAGCATATCTTCGAGCACTTGATTAACTCGTTCGACTTGACCCTGAGACTGAGGGTGAAAAGCGGTACTGAAGGACAGATGAGTTCCCATAGCTTCTTGGAAACTTTCTCAGAATCTGGAGGTAAAGAGGCTGCCACGATCCGAACTGAGTGACACAATTCGGGAAACATACAAGTCTGCTAACTGACTAGCAGTGATTGTCTCCTTGACTGGCAGAAAGTGAGCAACCTTGGAGAATCGGTTAATGATGACAAAGATAGCATCATGACCCTTCTGAGATCTGGGCAAGCCAGTAATGAAATCCATTTGGACCTTGTCCCATTTCCATTCAGGAATATCAAGGGGTTGCAGAGTTCCAGCAGGCCTTTGATGTTCTGCTTTAATGCGGCGGCAAACGTCACACTCAGAAACATAACAAGCAATGTCTCGCTTCATATTAGGCCACCAGTATCTTTGACAAATGTCACGGTACATCTTTGTGCTACCAGGATGAATTGACAGAGGAGTGTCATGAGCTTCTTTCATAACGTGTTCCCTCTCATCCTTGAACTTGGGTACGAAGAGACGGCGTTGGAAGAATAGGATCCCATCATTATCAAGATGGAATTCCGACGGCTTTCCTTTCTCGAGGTATCGCTTAATCCTTTCAACTTCAGAGTCATACTGTTGTATAATCTTAATGCTGTGCTCAAGATCCGGTTCAACAACCAGGGTATTGAGATAACCCCATGGAACAATATGGAGATTCAACTTGCGAAGTTCTTCATAAAGCGTAGGTTGTGCTTCCTGAACCATAAGGTTGCTGCAATAAGCCTTGCGACTCAAAGCATCGGCCATTGCATTAGCCTTGCCAGGGGTGTATGAGATATTCATATCATAATCGGCAATTGTTTCGAGCCATCTTTGTTGACGAAGGTTCAGATCTGGTTGAGTATATAAATACTTCAAACTTTGGTGATCTGTGTATATCTCGCAACGGTTACCAAGAAGGTAATGTCGCCATAGCTTCAGGGCATAAATAACCGCAGAAAGTTCAAGATCATGCACTGGATAATTTTCTTCATGAGGACGCAATTGTCGAGAGGCATAAGCAATCACCTTACGCTCTTGCATTAGGACACAGCCTAATCCTTGACGAGATGCATCACAGCATATCACGAAATCCTTTTGGGAGTCCGGGGGTGCTAGTACTGGGGCAGATGTTAACTTATCTTTGAGTGTCTGAAAGCTTTCTTGACATTTTTCTGTCCACTCAAATTTAACACCTTTGTGGAGCAGATTCGTCAATGGCTTTGCAATCTTGGAAAAGTTCTCAACGAATTGACGGTAATAACTAGCGAGTCCGAGAAAACTTCTGACTTGCTTAACATTCTTCGGGGGAGTCCAATCAAGAATAGCCTGAACTCGTTCGGGGTTAACAGCAATGCCATTCTTGGAAATCACATGACCCAGGTAGGTTACTTCAGATAACCAAAATTCACACTTGGAGAATTTAGCATACAACTGATGTTCTCGTAGCTTCTCCAATACAAGCCGAAGATGTTCAGCATGTTCTTCTTCATTCTTGGAATATATAAGGATATCATCCAAATAAACCACGACAAATTTGTCGAGGTAATCCATGAAGATATAGTTCATCAACCGGGAGAAGGTTGCTGGAGCATTGGTTAAACCAAATGACATGACAGTGTACTCATATGAGCCATATCGAGTAACAAAGGCAGTCTTCGGGATATCCTCTTCACGAACATGGATCTGATGATAACCCAACCTCAAGTCGAGTTTCGAGAAGACAGAGGATCCAGCAAGCTGATCATAAAGATCATTGATCTGGGGTAGTGGGTATTTATTCTGGATTGTGGCTTGGTTAATGGGCCAGTAATCCTGAACCAATCGGTTAGTTCCATCCTTCTTCCTAACAAAGAGTGAAGGTGCTCCCCAAGTAGAGGAACTGGGGCGGATGAAACCTTTCTTAAGTGACTTGTCGATTTCTTCCTTAAGCTCGAGAAGGTGGTGCGGAGGCATCTTATAAGGACGTTTCGCAATAGGGACAGTGCCAGGTTTCAAATCAATGACGAACTCGACAGCTCTAGCCGGGGGTATTCCTGGAAGTTCTTCCGGAAAGACGTCTGGAAAATCTCAAACGACAGGAACGTTCTCGATGCCTTCTAGAGGTGAGGCGTTCAAAGCATTCAGAACATATATCTGAGCTTCAGCGTCCCGTGTAATGCGGGTGGTATAGTTCACTATCTCATCGGAGGGGTGAAGAAGTTGGATAACTTTAGTGGCACAATTGATCGAAGCAATGTGAGCTTTCAACCAATCCATTCCGAGTATGAGGTCTATGATGGAAGACTTCAGGATAATGGGCGAAACAAGGAATTCCAATCCCTTAATTTCAACGGGAACATTGTGTGCCATCATAGTGGTTTGACACTGACCTCCAGTGGTGTGGATTACTACCGGCAGATTCATCTTTTGAAATGCAATGTCATGCGATAATGCAAATGCTTCTGACATGAATGAATGCGATGCTCCTGAATCAAATAATACAGAAGCGGGTACTGAGTTAACGAGAAGGGTACCCATCATAGTAGTAGGTTGATCCTGGACTTCTTCAATATCAATGTTGTAAGCGTGTCCACGACCATGTGCAGCAGACCCAGTATTATAGTTGCGGGTCTGATTGTTGCCACGACCATTGCCACGGCCAGTACAAGGAAAAGCCAACTGATTCTGAGTCTGGCGGCAGTCTTTAGCCTGGTGACCTGGTTTGCGGCACTTAAAGCACAGACCATCTTCAGGACGAAGAGGAGCATTGTTTTGAATAGCTTGAGCTCTTGGCTGCCTCGGCGGGGGAGGAGGCAGACGTGGTGCAGCATAGTTGTTCTTTGGCGCAGGGGCATTGGGACGGAACACGTTGTTGGGAATCCATACTCGACGCTTCTGTGCTGAGCCCGAAGATGAGCCAACATCACGATAGCGCTTCTGCGAGTCCTTATGCTTCAACTAAGCGGTCTCAACCAGAATAGCCTTGTTCACAAGAGTAGAAAAGTCATTGAAGTCTTGAGCAGCAAGTGCAAGCTCGATGTCATGGAGCCAGTCATCAGCATCCAGTGGCTTGTCAGAGTTGCGGAACTGAGTGGGGTTGAGTCGCATAAACTCTGTCAAAGTTATTGAAGCAGGGTTCTGGTTGTTCTGATGCGGAAACTGAGCCATGATTCCAGTCATGAACTGACGGTTGAGCTCGAATTGTTGCATCATAGCTGCCATATAGTGTGGCGGTGGTGGGCGTTCAGGGGTACCACGACCACAACCACCTGGTCTAACCATCCTGCTAAGTATCAACAGGGGGTAGTTTAGTAAAAGAAATTGCGAGTGTTTAGCGACAAGCATGATGTAACTCAACAATTAAGTAGTGTAACAGATACATAACAGTAGTCAATTAAGACATACAGATCCATACACAGAGTCGGGTACATGCGGACAGCATAACGGCGCAAATGTAGAACTAGAGATACTAGGCGGCGCGCAGGCACGCGGTAAGGAAGTACACAACGAGACATAGCAAAGGCTACATCAACGTCGGAGAAAACCACTGAAACGGGGTAACTGCAAGTGCGGACGACGAATGGCCGTAGCAGGAAAATCCTGCACTCCATGTGCACTCTAATGAAGAACCCGGTCTTATCAAATGACAACTCGGAGAGAATCGGTTAAACAAAACAATGGAAAGGAAAATGATTATCAGACTAATCAGATCAATGACAGGGAAATCGCACAGATATCCAGCTCTCCGGGTAGACGGGATTTACGAGATCCTAAGTCTCGGCGTTAGTAAAATTTATTTAACCCGAATAGAAGAGAGATCAGAGTCCCAGAGTATAGACGAGGAATAAACGATCCTAATACCACCCAATTGGCGACGTGGGCCCGTAAGCCACACAGCTAAGTTAGTAAATTAGTTTTTCGATGTCTAGACTCAACTTCGGCCAAGGAATTTGGAAGGGGGCTTCCTACAGGCAGTCGGCTCTGATACCAACTTGTGACGCCCCCGACTCAATCATACACTAATCATACACGCAAACGTGTACGATCAAGCACAGGGACTCACGGGAAGATATCACAACACAACTCTAAACACAAATAAATGGAGATCCACAATATTACAGACCAGGGATCACGAGGATCCGAATACATAAGTCAGTCATACAAATATTATCTGAGTACAGACATAGTTAGACAAGTTTTGCCTTAAGAAGGCTAGCACAAACAACGACTCTAGATCGAAAGGCGTTAGCCTCTTGCCTGGGAGCCTCCGATCCTACTCCTGGTCGGCTGGCTTGATCCAGTAGTACGTGCCCTCTGGACCCTCCTGGTAGTAAGCTCCTGCGGTGGCATCTGGCTCCTGGACTCCATCGTCTGATGTATCATCAAGGTGGGGTATGGGGAAAAGAGAAAGTAAAGCAACCGTGAGTACTCATCCGAAGTACTCAGCAAGCAAGGATCTATACTACATATGCAACATTATCAAAGAGGAAAGGCTGTATATGTGGACTGGGCCGCAGAATGCCAGAATAGAGAGAAGGCCTAGTCCTATCGAAGACTAGCATCTTCAAACATCTTCACGAAGCCATCATCTTGCAGCAGTAGAAGAGAGTAGAGTAGCATTTTATTAAGCAAACATGTTGAAGCAATGCCTAGAGATCCTTCCTCGACTACCAGCGAGAAAGCGATCCCGAAGCTTCAATTAAGTAACAAGTATCCAGTTCAAGTAGTAGATCGGGATACACAAACTGGGCGTCCTTTACCGTAGGACCGGCTATCTATAGATCATTCATCCCTGCAGGGGTGCACTACTATTACCCAACACGCTCGATCAACTCTGGTCGGACACACTTGCTGGGTAATGCCCGGCCTCGGAAGATCAACACGAAGCAGCGCCCTACCTAGGCTCAGCAGAGAGGTCAGCACGCCGGACTAACCTATGCACCCAGAGGTCTTGGGCCATCACCTTGGGCACCCTGCGCGTTGCGTGGCTGGCCGGGGTCCAGGCACGACACTGAACTCGTCAGTGAAGTATCCAGCCCATTCCCGGCGATCAGCCCGCATGGTGAAATGTGACGTCTGATGAGCTTTCGGGAGAAACGTACGACGTAGAGGGCCCCATAACCATTATCCCGCGTGGTGGTAGTGCGTATAGGGCACGTCGACCCACTCAGATCACAAACCCAAATCCAATAGGCTCAATTAGTATCACGCGGAGACAATCAGAGTTTCTGAAGCTCCGCCATAATATCACACTCGAGTGCCCTTCCGGCACACCCGACAACATAGATCCCCTGTGGGTACCCACCAGGGTCGACCCGCCTGTAACAAAGGTCAAAGTAACCGTGTGGTCATAACATCAAGGGGGAAAACCTCGAGGAATCACCCTCGATGGATTCCGCTCGATGAAAACATCAGGGTGAACGTATGAGGCATCACCCTCGAGGTTCACACTGAGGGGTTGCACGACAGAGTCGTATCGGAAGTGGAGAAGGAGGAATCACCCTTGATGACCACGACCGAACAGCTGCACTGCAGAGTATTTATCAGGAGTGCGTTACGAGGTATCACCCTCGGCACTCGATAGTTACTATGCAGAGTCGTACAACTAAGGGGGTGTGAAGTGAGGTGTCGGTCTCTAGTCGACGATCACATTGATCGAGTCGTCGATGATCAAGCAGGGGCAACAAGGGTAAGGTGGTGGGGTCACTAATGGTTCAATACCAACCTATACTAAACAGTTTATCATAGGCAGGTAAGGTAACAATGAACATGTTACAACAGCAGGCTATGCATCAGAATAGGAGCATACATTAACAGTAGCAAAATCTAATGCAAGCAGGAGAAATGGAATGGGCGATATCTGGATGCTCAAGGGGGGGGGGGGGGGGGCTGGGGGCTCTCTGCCTGGTTGCTCTGGCAAGAGAGAGGGGTCGTCAACGGGCTGCTCGTCTGTAGCGTAGTCGTACTCAACTGCGTCGGCGTCGGTCTCGGCGTCTATCGAGAGAGAAGGAGGGGGAGAGAAACAATAAATTCACGACAAAAATGCAAATAAGATGCATGACATGACTAAATGGTATGCCGGGGTGTTCTACTGCCTATCTAAATGATTTAGTTAATTTAGGAATTTATTTGGATTTATTTAATCAACGTTGGGCACTATTCATTTATCAAAATCGGTCTAAAATTTCAATGTTCATATAGCTAGGGGCATCTGACAGGAATACGGAGGACTTATTCGAGTTCGTATCGAAATTCTGAGTAACTTTCATATATAAATTATTTTCATCGGAGTTACGGATTATTTAATATGATTTTCTAAAGTTTTTATTAATTTCTGGAATTTAATTATTTATTTAAATTCAACATTATCGGAAACAGTAATTGATGACATCAGCATGACATCATGCTGACGTCAGCAGTCAACAGTGCAGTTGACTGGGTCAACCTGACACGTGGGTCCCACCTGTCATACACTGTTTAGTTAATTAGGGTTTAGGTAATTAATTACTGTTTAATTAAACTAACTAATTAATCAGATTAACCTAATCAGAGTTAATTAACTTAATTAATTCACTAATTAATTAATTAACTAATTACTAATTTTATTAATTTTTATTTTTATTATTTTCTTTTTTTATTAAACGTCCTGGGCCGTGGGCCCGTTCTGTCAGTAGCACAGGGGGGGTGGGGACCGTTTGCCGGCGCGGGGAGCGGCGAGGCGAGGCCAGCAGCGGAGGAGGGTGCGGCAGCAGTAGCAGCAGCAACAGGCGGCAGCGGGCGCACGCGCACAGGGAGCAGCGAGCGGCGGCACGCGTGAGGTGGCCGGTGCGCGGCTCGGGCGAGCGTTGCCGCAGCGAGGCGCCCGGGGGGGGGGGAAGGGGGAAGCGGCAGGACGTCGCGGCGTGTAGGGGGCAGTGGCGCAGCAGCAGCGCGCGGCGTGCGCGACGTGGCCAGTGGGCGGCGGCGAGCGAGGCGGGCGCATTCGCGTTGAAGCGGGCTTCATTGGAGGGAGGCGGGGCCAGCGGCGCGAGCTGGAGCGCGGGCGAAGCCGCGTGGGCGCGCGCGCGGGGACAGGGGAAAGAGGGGAGGGCGCGGCCGGCGCGGTAGCTCACCGGCGTGGCAGGGGCATAGGGGCGGCGAGGCTTGAGGGAGCGGCTCGGGGTGGAGGTCGGAGACGGCGAGGCGTCGACGGGGACGAGGGCGCGGCGGCGGTGGTCGGCGGCGTCGACGGGCGCGTCGGGCTCTCCCTGGATCTCGATCCAGAGGAGAGGGAGAGAGGAAGTGGATCGGGGGGAGTGGGAGGTGGTGTGGTTTTAGGGTTAGGTCTGGGTGGCCATATAGGCCATTTTAGGTGGGCAGCCGACTGGGCTATGGCCAGTTGGGCCGGGGGGTTTCGTTTTTTTTTTTCTTTTAGTCTTTTCTTTTTATTTATACTTTTTTCTGTTTTGTAATTAGTTAGGCCTCAAACTGACTTTTGTAAAATATGGCAATTGTTCCAATAATGCTAGGCTTAATCTATTACTGCCAAAAATTGGTTTGGAGACAATTGGAGTTCACACAAATTTTATAATAAATAAAATGTATTAAACCTTGCTGTTTTGGTAATGCTAGAGCCACCTAATTAATTTATTAATTGTTGGTTACAATTTTAGAATAGTCTCTGTAATATTTGTTATTTATTGAACATTTTAGTTTCTATGTTGAACAACTTTTATTTTCAACTTTAATTTAATTTGAATTTGAGTTAGGAGTTGAAATGCAATATGATGCAAATGGTGATTAGGCACTGTTAATCATGCTGACTTGTCATTATCATAAGTGATTACTGTGGCTAATGACATGGGGTGTTACAGTAGGTTTGCCTTTGTCCAACAACATGACTTCCAGGACATGATTACCGTACCACTCTGGTGATGAATGTGTCCTGGTCGACCTACGAAGTTCAATGGTAACTTGATCCGAAGTTTCATGATCATCATCATTAGCTTCCTCCCTTGTTGGTGTAGGCATCACGGGAACTACTTTCTGTGATGTGCTACTCTCCAATTCAAGAGAAGGAACAATTACCTCATCAAGTTCTACTTTCCTCCCACTCACTTCTTTCGAGAGAAACTCCTTCTCTAGAAAGGACCCATTCTTGGCAACAAAGTTCTTGCCCTCGGATCTGTGATAGAAGGTATACCCAATGGTCTCTTTTGGGTATCCTATGAAGATGCACTTTTCCGCTTTGGGTTCGAGCTTATCAGGCTAAAGCCTCTTGACATAAGCGTCGCATCCCCAAACTTTAAGAAACGACAGTTTATGTTTCTTGCCAAACCATAATTCATACGGTGTCATCTCAAGGAATTTAGATGGTGCCCTACTTAAAGTGAATGCGACTGTCTCTAATGCATAAACCCAAAATGATAGTGGCAAATCGGTAAGAGACATCATAGAATGCACCATATCTAATAAAGTACGATTACGACATTCGCACACACCATTACACTGTGGTGTTCCAGGTGGCATGAGCTGTGAAACAATTCGACATTGTCTTAAATGTATACCAAACTCGTAACTTAAATATTCACGTCCATGATCATATCGTAGAAATTCAATTTTCTTGTTACGATGATTCTCTACTTCACTCTGAACAGACTTGTGTTTCATTAAGTAAATATGCCCATATCTACTCAAATCATCTGTGAAGGTAAGAAAATAACGATATCCACCACGTGCTTCAACACTCATCGGACCGCATACATCAGTATGTATTATTTCCAACAAGTCACTAATCCGCTCCATTGTTCCGGAAAACGGGGTTTTAGTCATCCTGCCCATAAGGCATGGTTCACATGTATCAAATGATTCATAATCAAGTGATTCCAAAACTCCATCAGCATGGAGTTTCTTCATGCGCTTTGCACCAATATGACCTAAGCGGCAGTGCCACAAGTATGTGGTACTATCATCATTGACTTTGCATCTTTTGGCATCAATATTATGAAAATGTGTATCATTACGATCGAGATTCAACAGAATAAACCATTCACCAGGGGTGCATGACCATAAAAGATATTATCCATATAAATAGAACAACCATTATTCTCTGACTTAAATGAATAACCATCTCGCAATAAACAAGATCCAGATATAATGTTCATGCTCAACGCAGGCACCAAATAACAATTATTTAGGTTCATAACTAATTCCGAAGGTAAACGTAGAGGGAGCATGCCGACGACGATCACATCAACCTTGGAACCATTTCTGACGCGCATCGTCACCTCGTCCTTAGCTAGTCTTCATTTATTTCGCAGCTCCTGTTTCGAGTTACAAATATTAGTGATAACCCACAAGTATAGGGGATCGCAACGGTTTTCGAGGGTAGAGTATTCAACCCAAATTTAGTGATTCGACACAAGGGGAGCCAAAGAATTTTCACGAGTATTAGCAGTTGAGTTGTCAATTCAACCACACCTGTAAGACTTAATATCTGCAGCAAAGTATTTAGTAGCAAAGTAGTATGATAGTAACGGTAATAGTGGTAATAGTAATAGTAGCAGTTTGTAGTGATTGTAACAACAGTAGCAACGAAAGTAACTTAGCAAAGATCAATATGTGAAAAGCTCGTAGGCATTGGATCAACAATGATAATTGTGTTGGATAATATTTATCATGTAGCAGTTATAACCTAGGGCGACACAGAATTAGCTCCAATTCATCAATGTAATGTAGGCATGTATTCCGTATATAGTCACACATGCTTATGGAAAAGAACTTGCATGACATCTTTTGTCCTACCCTCCCGTGGCAACGGGGTCCATAAGGAAACTAAGGGATATTAATGCCTCCTTTTAATAGAGAACCGAAACAAAGCATTAGCACTTAGTGAATACATGAACTCCTCAAACTACGGTAATCACCGGAAAGAATCCCAACTATTGTCACCTTGGGGTATGTGGATCATAACTCGTAATAGGTGTCTACAACTTGCAAGATAGGATCAAGAACACACATATATTCATGAAAACATAATAGGTTCAGATCTGAAATCATGGCACTCGGGCCCTAGTGACAAGCATTAAGCATAGCAAAGTCATAGCAACATCAATCTCAGAACATAGTGGATACTAGGGATCAAACCCTAACAAAACTAACTCGATTACATGATAAATATCATCCAACCCCATCACCGTCCAGCAAGCCTACGATGGAATTACTCACTCCCGGTGGTGAGCATCATGAAATTGGTGATGGAGGAAGGTTGATGATGACGACGGCAACGGATTCCACCCTCTGGAACCCCGAACAGACTCCAGATCAGCCCTCCCGATGAAGAACAGGAGGTGGCGGCGGCTCCGTATCGTAAAACGCGATGGATCCTTCTCTCCAAATTTTTCTCCGCAAATAGGTATATATGGAGTTGGAGTTAGGGTTTTAGACGGTCCAGGGTGCTCAGAAGCCAGGGGCGCGCCCTGGGGGGGGGGGGGGGGGGTAGGCGCGCCCCTGGGCTTGTGGCCCCCCTCTGGTATCTTTTTCCGCTGGTATTTTTTATATATTCCAAAAATATTCTCCATAAATTTTCAGGTCAATCCGAGAACTTTTATTTCTGCACAAAAATAACACCATGGCAATTCTGCTGAAAACAACGTTAGTCCGGGTTAGTTCCATTCAAATCATGCAAATTAGAGTCCAAAACAAGGGCAAAAGAGTTTGGAAAAATAGATACGATGGAGACGTATCAATTAGCAACCGAACCAGTATCAAATAGCCAGGCGCTACTATGGGCACTAGTAAGGTACACATCAATAACATGCATATCAAACACACCTTTGTTGACATTGCCAGCCTTCTTATCTGCCAAGTACTTGGGGCAGTTTCGCTTCTAGTGGCCATTCCCCTTGCAATAGAAACACTCAGTCTCGGGTTTGGATCCAGCCTTGGGTTTCTTCACGGGAGCGACAATTGACTTGCCATTCTTCTTGAAGTTCCCTTTCTTTCCCTTGCCCATTTTCTTGAAACTAGTGGTCTTATTCACCATCAATAGTTGATGCTCTTTCTTGATTTCTACCTCCGCGGCTTTAAGCATTGCGAAGAGCTCAGGGATCGTTTTCTCCATCCCTTGCATATTATAGTTCATCACAAAGCCCTTGTAGCTTGGTTGACTGGAGAACTCTATCAATCGCTACCTCATCTGGAAGATTAACTCCCAACTGATTTAAGCGGTTGTAGTGCCCAGACATTTTGAGTACGTGCTCACTAACGGAGCTGTTCTCCTCCATCTTGCAGGTAAAGAATTTGTCGGAGGTGTCATACCTCTCGACCCGGACATGAGCTTGAAATACCAATTTCAGCTCCTGGAACATCTCATATGCTTCGTGATGCTCAAAATGTCTTTGGAGCCCCGGTTCTAAGCCATAAAGCATAGCGCACTGAACTATCGTGTAGTCATCATTCCTGGTCTGCCAGACGTTCATAGCGTCCAGATTTGCGGGACTGGGTGGCACACCTAGCGGTGCTTCGAGGACATAAGCCTTCTGTGCAGCAGTGAGGATAATCCTCAAATTATGGACCCAGTCCACATAGTTGCTTCCATCATCTTTCAACTTTTCTTTTTCTAGAAATGCATTAAAATTCAGGGGAGCTACAGCGCGCGCCATTGATCTACAAGATAATTTTGCAAATACATTAAGACTACGTTCATGATAATTGGTTCAATTAATCATATTACTAATGAACACCCACTTAAATCAACATCCCTTAAGTGTCTAAGTGTTACATGATACAAATCAACTACCCATGTCCGATCATCACGTGAGATGGGGTCATCATCAATGGTGAACATCTCCATGTTGATCATATCTAATATATGACTCATGTTCGATCTTTGGTCCTCCGTGTTCCGAGGCCATGTTTGTACATGCTAGGCTCATCAAGTTTAACCCAAGTATTCCGCATGTGTAAAACTGGCTTACACCCGTTGTATGCGAACGTAGAGTCTATCACACCCGATCATCACGAGGTGCTTCGAAACGATGAACTTTCGCAATGGTGCATACTTAGGGAAAACACATTTTATCTTGAAATTTAGTGAAGGGATCATCTTATAATGCTACTGTCGTCCTAAGCAAAATAAGATGCATAAAAGATAAACATCACATGCAATCAAAATATGTGACATGATATGGCCATTATCATCTTGTGCTTTTGATCTCCATCTCCAAAGCACCGACATGATCTCCATTGTCACCAGCATGATACCATGATCTCCATCATCATGTCGTCACGTGGTTGTCTCACCAACTATTGTTTCTACAACTATTGCAAATGCATAGCGATAAAGTAAAGCAATTACATGGCGTTATTAATTGACACGCAGGTCATACAATAAATTAAAGACAGCCCTATGGCTCCTGCCGGTTGCCTTACTCATCGACATGCAAGTCGTGAACCTATTACAAAACATGATCATCTCATACATCAACATATACCACACCATGTTTTGGCCATACCACATCACAACATGCCCTGCAAAAACAAGTTAGACGTCCTCTACTTTGTTGTTACAATTTTTACGTGGCTGCTATAGGCAACTGGCAAGAACCGTTCTTACCTACGCAAAAGCCACAACGGTGATAATCAAGTTGCCTTTTAACCTTCTACAAGGACTACCTTTGTCAAATCAGATTCAACTAAAGTAGGAGAGACAGACACCTGCCCGCCACCTTATGCAATACAAGTTGCATGTTAGTCGGTGCAACCGGTCTCATGTGCGAGGACATGTAAGGTTGGTCCGGGCCGCTTCATCCCACAATACTGACGAATCCAAGTAAGACAACGGAGGTAAGCAATCTGAACATCAACACCCATAACTTCTTTGTGTTCTACTCGTGCATATACATCTACGCATAGACCTAGCTCATGATGCCACTGATGGGGAATGAAGCATGAAAATCAAAAAATTTCCTACGAACACCCAAGATCTAATCTAGGAGATGCATAACAACGAGAGGGGAGTGTGTCTACATACCCTTTTAGCCTAAAAGCGAAAACGTATATAATGCGGTTGATGTAGTCGTACTCTTCGTGATCCGATCATGATCCAATGCGATTTAGCGCCGAACGGACGACACCTCCGCGTTCAGCACACGTGCGGCTCGATGACGTCTCCTCCTTCTTGATCCAGCAAGCAAGAGAGGAGAAGTAGATGGGATCTCAACCAGCATGACTACGTGGTGGAGATGGTGGTGGTGCAGTGCCGGCAGGGCTTCGCCAAACGCTGTCGGAACCGATCTGAGGAGAAAACGGAGTTATGGGAGAGGCAGGGCTACCGCCGAGGCATGGGAATTGGTGTGTTCAACCCCTCCCTCTCCCCCACTATATATAGGAGGCAAGGGGGAGGGTTGGGGCGCAGGCCTAGCTCCTCCTCCAAGGAGGGGGCGTGGGCCTAGGGAGGTGTCCTCCCTCCCCAAGGCACCTAGGGGGTGCCTTCCCCACTTAGGACTCTTCCCTCTCTCCATGTTCTAGGTGCATGGGCCTCTTGGGCCTGGTGCCCCTAGCCCATGTAGGCCAGGGCGCCTCCCTCCAGCCCATGTGGGCCCCCGGGGCAGGTGGACCCTCGGACCCCTTTTGGCACTCCCGGTACAATACCAATAATGCCCGAAACTTTTCCGGCGACCAAAACAGGACTTCCTATATATAAATCATTACCTCCGGACCATTCCAGAGCTCCTCGTGACGTCCGGGATCTTATCCAGGGCTCCAAACAACATTAGGTTACCAATACACATATCCCAATATTACTCTAGCGTCATCGAACGTTAAGCGTGCGGACCCTACAGGTTCGAGAATCATGTAGACATGACCGAGACACCTCTTCGGTCAATAACCAATAGTGGGACCTGGATGCCCATATTGGTTCCTACATATTCCATGAAGATCTTTTATCGATTAAACCACGATGTCAAGGATTTAGTTAATCCCGTATGCAATTTCCTTTGTCTAGCGATATGTTACTTGTCCGAGATTCGATCGTCGGTATCTTCATACCTAGTTCAATCTCGTTGCCGGCAAGTCTCTTACTCGTTCCGTAATACAGGATCCC
The DNA here is from genome assembly GCA_011799875.1 of Thinopyrum elongatum. Taxonomy (NCBI): domain Eukaryota; kingdom Viridiplantae; phylum Streptophyta; class Magnoliopsida; order Poales; family Poaceae; genus Thinopyrum; species Thinopyrum elongatum. Next base: position 386,298,942 of record CM022302.1, read on the forward strand.
AAGACTAACTCATTAGCCACATTGCTTGCAAGCTCTTAACGATGTTGTATTACCGAGAGGGTTCAGAGATATCTCTCCGTCATACGGAGTGACAAATCCTAGTCTCGATCCATGCCAACCCAATATACACCTTCAGTGATACTTGTAGAGCACCTTTATGATCACCCAATTACGAAGTGATGTTTGATAGCACACAAGACATTCTTCCGGTATCCGGGAGTTGCATGATCTCATGGTCTTAGGAATAGATACTTGACATGAAGAAAGCTGTAGCAAAAACTAAAGTGATACGATCATATGCTAAGCTTACGGTTGGGTCTTGTCCATCACATCATTCTCCTAATGATGCGATCTCGTTATCAAATAACAACTCATGTCCATGGTTAGGAAACCTTAACCATTTTTTATCAATGAGCCAGTCTAGTAGAGACTTACTAGGGACACGGTGTAGTTTATGTATTCACACATATATTTAAGTTTTCGATCAATACAATTCTAGCATGAATAATAAACATTTAGCATGAACGAGAAATATGATAATAACCATTTTATTATTGCCTTTAGGGCATACTTCCAACAGCGACAGTGGCTCAGTTGCAAACCTATAGTATGTAAATAGGCTGCTGCCCAAGCCATCCGATCAAATCATATCCGACGGCCACGAAGGCGGCCGATGCATGCGATCATTTCAGGTGATGGAAGCGTTTCTCATAAATTTTGCACATTTAGATGCTACTACCGTACTTTTCAGAGGATTAGCTTCCAAGGGTATTTATCCAGTAGTAGATCCTCTAGATTCAACTTCAACTATGTTACAGCCTCGGATCATTGGCAACGAACATTATGAAACTGTGCAAAGAGTTAAGGAAGCTTTACAACGTTATAAAGAACTTCAGGACATTATCGTAATTCTTGGCTTGGATGAATTATCGGAAGATGATCTTTTAACTGTAGCAAGAGCAAGAAAAATTGAGCATTTCTTATCACAACCGTTCTTCGTGGCAGAAATTTTTACTGGTTCTTCAGGAAAGTATGTTGCTCTTGCGGAAATTTTTAGGCTTTCAAGCTTAAAAAAAGACTCTAATAAATGCCACACGTATCAACTCCGAACGTTTTTAATGGCAAATTTAGTGACATGATGAGAGCAACTTTTGTCCATCGCAATTTTTTTCGGATGGCAAATTTCAGTTTTCTTTTAGTTTTTTTTAAATAATAATTTTAGTTGTAACCTGATTTGCTTCGTGTGACATGTGCGACACTTCTTCTCGGGTAAAAAAGAAGTTACGGTGAAAAAGGCGGCCCGCGGGTCTAGTTTGGATCGATAACAGACACACACCGAAGCCGAGATCCAGGCCAGGCCAAGCACGCCGCCGCCGGCATTCGAAAATAACATTCCCCTAGCCGCACCGTGACATGGCCACTCCGACGGCAGCCGCCGACACCGCCGCCGCCCCGCCGACTCCAGTTGCCCCGGAGCCCGCGGCGAAGGTCTCTATTGCCCCTTCTGATATGGCTGCTGCGACCGCAGCAGCCGACACCTCCGCCCCGGCGCCGCCTGCACCAGTCCCTCGGACCGCAGCCGCCGACACCGCCGCGCCGCCGCCGCCAGCTCCAACCCCTCCGACCGCAGCAGCCGACACCGCCGCTCCGCCACCTCCTCCTCCAACAACAACGACGGAGCCTGCGGCCAAGGTCTCTCATAGTCCTTACCACATGGCCGCCCCGACGGCAACCGCCGAGACCGTCGGTCGGCCAATTCCTCCTCCTCCAGCCCCGGAAATCGCGGCCAAGGTCTCCCATTTCCCCCCTCCTTTTCCTGCTCAGCCCGATGCGCCGCCGAAAAGGCGGAAGCTGGAGGAGGCGGGGTTCCACACCTCCGCCTACTACAAGATCCGGGCCGCCGTTGCCGACCTCCGCCTCCGCTTCGTCCAGGTCCGCACTCCCTCATGCCACACTGTAATATTTTTTCACAATACTAGTTAGTTGCTATGCATTGTGGAAATGGCTAGCTAGCTAGTTGGTCTCTAACCTCCGGAAAATTGAGGTTGTGGGCAAATTTTATATTTTGGCTCCAAGACCGCGGGAGAAATCTACCAATTTGAAATGTTTGGTATGTATTGTTGAGCTGGTGATTTGCTCTGAATTGTTTACCTCTGTTTTTAAGGTTCACGAAGCTACTGATTTCCGAAAGAGTGATGCTGCTCGCGAGATTCTGAGAGGTATTTTTTTTCTCTCTCTCAAACATATGCCATGTTAGAAAGACATCTATTATTTTAGACGACCTAGGGTACAGGAATGAAAAATAGATAAACAAAAGGTTCTTCAGTCATCGAATATGAACCCTTTTGCATAGCATAATTTCATCCAGAGGCATCCTCAGTTATGTTTTCCACCCTGCCGGCAGGCGGCAGCAGAGGAGGGGGCTGTGTTAACCTGGAGAATGGTGGAGAAGTCCACAGGCTGAGGATTGATTGAATCGATGGGTTATCATCTATACGCATAATATCCTTTGAGCGTGGGGAGTATGTAAGGACTAAAAGGAGGGAATTTACAGAGGGAGTAGATAGCTTCTGAATAATCTATGGCGGCTACTACGCGTCATCCGGATGATTTTAGGCAGAATTAAACCGCCCTCACAGCCGTCCGATTCAGACGCTCTCAGCCACAGGATTAGACCGCTCCCATGGCAGCAGCACGCATCAGCTCCATGGCAGCACCGACCGCGCCCGACGGCGCTCCATTACAGCGCCGACGAAGCTTCAACGTCCCCGCGACGCTTTATTGCAACTCTGGCGGCACTTCGTTGCAGCTCCGGTGTCGCTTCAACGAGCCCGCGTGCTTCACTGCAGCTCCGGTGGCCCGGGCCATGCTTCATTGCGACGCCGGCAAGCCTCCTCTGCTTCAACGGCTGTCCTGTCGAAGCTCGACCGCAGTACTCGATGGCCGCCGACGAAGCTTCATTGCAGCGCCATCACCGGCGCGGCGGTGTTCCATCGCAACGTTAGGGCGACAGGGTGCTGTGACGGAGCTCGCGGCGGCGATGGCAGATGCTGCAACGCAGCACGGCGGCAACGGCATGCTGCATCGCAGCGACGGCCGCTGGCTTGCATCACCACCGGCGGCGTTCACAACAGCCGCGGTGGCCATGGGGTTTGGACCCTTGCGGAGGATGGGTAGCGGAGCACGCAACACCTACGGCCTCCATGCAGCAGCGCCCGTGGCGCGCGGCTTGGCGTTGGAGGAGGGAGCCTCGCTAGTGGCGGCGTTCGGCAGCGTTGTCAGGTTTGCTTGTTGTGCGGCCATGGCTCGTCCCTGGTGGCAGAGAAAGGAAGGCCTCGTGGTTTGTCTCCCGACCAGGCCTTTGCAACACCCATGGGCAAAGCAGCGCGTGTGGGAGTGATGTTGTGGAGAAGAAAGCGACATGACGGAGGGAGAGAGGAGGCAGCCGGACGGGGATCCAGTGAAGACAGAGCGGACGGTGATTTGGGGAAGAAAGAGTAGACGCGAAGGAGATAAGATCATGGGGAGATGTGGGGAGCGGTCGGTGGGTCCATAGGACACGTGTTGCGCGAGGGAGGCGGCTTGCGCTTGGCTGTTTTCATCCGACTTAAAATAAACGTTTTCCAATGGCGGCTACTACGCGTCATCCGGATGATTTTAGGCAGAATTAAACCGCCCTCACAGCCGTCCGATTCAGACGCTCTCAGCCACAGGATTAGACCGCTCCCATGGCAGCAGCACGCATCAGCTCCATGGCAGCACTGACCGCGGCCGACGGCGCTCCATTACAGCGCCGACGAAGCTTCAACGCCCCCGCGACGCTTTATTGCAACTCCGGCGGCACTTCGTTGCAGCTCCGGTGTCGCTTCAACGAGCCCGCGTGCTTCACTGCAGCTCCGGTGGCCCGGGCCATGCTTCATTGCGACGCCGGCAAGCCTCCTCTGCTTCAACGGCTGTCCTGTCGAAGCTCCACCGCAGTACTCGATGGCCGCCGCCGAAGCTTCATTGCAGCGCCATCACCGGCGCGGCGGTGTTCCATCGCAACGCTAGAGCGACAGGGTGCTGTGACGGAGCTCGCGGCGGCGATGGCAGATGCTGCAACGCAGCACGGCGGCAACGGCATGCTGCATCGCAGCGACGGCCGCTGGCTTGCATCACCACCGGCGGCGTTCACAGCAGCCGCGGTGGCCATGGGGTTTGGACCCTTGCGGAGGATGGGTAGCGGAGCACGCAACACCTGCGGCCTCCATGCAGCAGCGCCCACGGCGCGCGGCTTGGCGTTGGAGGAGGGAGCCTCGCTAGTGGCGGCGTTCGGCAGCGTTGTCAGGTTTGCTTGTTGTGCGGCCATGGCTCGTCCCTGGTGGCAGAGAAGGGAAGGCCTCGTGGTTTGTCTCCCGACCAGGCCTTTGCAACACCCATGGGCAAAGCAGCGCGTGTCGGAGTGATGTTGTGGAGAAGAAAGCGACATGACGGAGGGAGAGAGGAGGCAGCCGGACGGGGATCCAGTGAAGACAGAGCAGACGGTGATTTGGGGAAGAAAGAGTAGACACGAAGGAGATAAGATCGTGGGGAGATGTGGGGAGCGGTCGGTGGGTCCATAGGACACGTGTTGCGCGAGGGAGGCGGCTTGCGCTTGGCTGTTTTCATCCGACTTAAAATAAACATTTTCCATAATCTATTGATCTGTCTATGGACAGGCATCTACAGTATTTGGTTTGACGCTGGTGTTCAACCGTTAGTTACTATACTGTACCGGCAAAGCCGCAAATATAATTTTATGCATTTTAGAAATATATCATCTAGTTCGAGAGCTAGGATAAAATATACCAACACTGTAGTTTATTGGTTCTTTTTGTGTGTGGATCACCTATGTTGTGCGTTTGCATTTTGAGCTTGATGCAGTCTATGTTACAGTCCTGCAGATTGAAGCATATAAACTACTCCCTCCGTTTTTATTTACTCCATATTAGTTTTGACCTAAGTCAAATCAAACTTTATAAAGTTTGACCAAGTTTATAGAAAATGATATAAAATTTCACAATAACATATAGTATGATATGAAAATATATTCAGTGATGATTCTAATGGTATTGTGAATGTGAATAACTTTTTGTATGAACTTGATCAAAATTTGGCTTGAGATGAAGCTAATATGCATAGTAAATTAAAACAGAGGGAGTATTAGCTTGTCTTTATCTCTTAGATTCAGCATTCATGACTTATTGGCATGTGAGAACTTGGGTTCTCATTTAATGAACCTGTTATGCACCATGTCGTTCTAGATGCTTTGCTGTGTTATGCAAAAATATGTTCTTCACAGCACTGCAACTCATACAAAATATTATTTCATTTTATCTGTTTATTCCGTTGAGGAATTTCTACATATCATGATAGATGTTTGCCAAACTTTCTCGGGTATGGAGAATAACTGAAATTACCCACCAGAAGCATCTCATGTTTTATTCATCATGCACATTTATTTATGAACATGCTGGATCTTGACATGCATTATCCTTTTGTGTTTCAGAGATAAAGACAGTTATGGAACTCTCCAAGAAAATGAGGCTTGATCTCTGTGCCTCTTCTGAACCCATGAAACCAGAGAAGCCTTTAGCTGGAGCCGTGAAGGACGGTCCTACAGAGCCAATTCCATCTGCAGAAAGAAATCAAGTTCCTCCGACAGGTCAGCCTGCAGTTCCTCCTAATATTGCAAATGATGGTGCAGCGGCCACCCAAGCTTGATAAGTGATAACTCAGCGAGTGCAGCAGAGAAAATACAGTGGGAAAGGGTACCCTAAGCAGTGAGATGGCAAATCACCCAAAGCACCTCGTGAAAACAGTGCAAGGGTCTTATGTGGTTGGTGGATCTCCTGTTGGCTGGAATTTTCTTGTTTGGCTTGGTGGTAAAATAATGTATTGTGGGGTTGCCAAAGAGGTGTTTCGGACGCGCCAAGCTGCAAATTGAGATGTTCCCTTCAAATTGAAACATTCTGATTTGTAATGTACTCTTTAAGTTGATGGGAGTTATGATTTAGTTTTAACATCCTTATCTTTAAATTCACTAAGCTCCCTAGGGGTTGGGGCTCGCTCAGTCAATTGAGGTATCAATTCTAGCCTTTGATTTTGATTTTGACTGTGGGGCAGGATACTCATTGGGGTCGATGGTCAGTCGGTGCCTGGCGTTCCCCCTTTCGTGCCTCCCACGTGGTTTTACCCCTGTTGTTCTTGGCTGGGTTCCATTATCAAATACAGTAATATTTACCCGAAGAACCAGATATGTGAAGGCTCTCGGATGGTCTACCATCTAAAAGCCAGGGGTCATGTGTGTTATCGCGCCTGTCCGTTAGGCAGGACAAGGCCGTGCATTGTCGGTGGCACGACCGACGATCATGGACCGCATAGGTCAAACAAGCCTTGTTGGAATGCGCGGTTACATGTACCATAGTAGTCAGTTCGGTAGGCATGAATGTTGGGGCCAGATTCAAAATAAGTTTTCCAGGGTCAGTGGGCGAATTAGTCATTTTAGTACAAAAATATTGATTTATGGGTGAGTAGCTCCTGTGAGTCAAACGATTTGAATTTGGTACTGTTCATAGACTGAATTATGTTTTTTGTTTCTTAAGCTTTGAGTGGAATTTGAATGTGCAATTTTTGGCACATGGTAGATGTGGACTTTTTTTCACTCCCTTTGATCCATATTAGTTGTCGTTGAAATGGATGTATCTAAGACGTATTTTAGTGATAGATACATCCGTTTGAACGACAATTAATATGGATCGGAGGAAGTATCCGATTTTTACACCATGCCTAGATGCATTTTTTGTTGACCTTGTACACTGGCCTTGGTGGCATCAGAGTGCTGGTTAATAAAATCGCAGCAGTTGATCTAAAAGATTTCAGTTTTTAGCCGAGAAGTTGACAGCGGAAGCTGAACCAGGGACTTGCCTGTGCGCATTAAAACCGATTGGTTTACCACAAAATACTGAAGGACAACATATCAAACTTTTGTCCATACATGCAACAATATGTACTCCCTCCGTTCCTAAATATTTGTCTTTCTAGACATTTTAAATGGACTACCACATACGGATGTATGTAGACATATTTTAGAGTGTAGATTCACTCATTTTGCTCCGTATGTAGTCACTTGTTGAAATATTTAGAAAGACAAATATTTAGGAACGGAGGGAGTAATATGTATTGTCACTACGTTAACACAAAATAACATTTCAAACATACTGAACTTGGACAGGAGGGTAAACAGTCAACTGGCCAGACAGACCACTGAAGTTAGATTCCTCCTAGCAAAACTTGATAAGGGACCAGCTCACAGTGGCCTCAATCTCACATGAATCAACATTAAGTGTACCTTCAAGTTTACCGCGTTCCTGAGGTGTAAAATGCAGACCGTCATCAAATCGTTGCCCACCGACTCCATAAGCACTGACAGAAACTTCCAGATACTCTCGTCTTGTAAGTTCAGCACAAACAACATGGCGTTGAAGCTTGATGGTGCCATCATCAGCAAGAGGCAACCCATTATTATCACCGATCTGAAGCAACCAAACTGTCATGTCATTTATGCTGGCAGTTCTTGCAGCAAAAGAGCCTCGGAAACCATCTGGCCATGGCCCATGGATGACTTTCATACTGACTGAGGCCTCTACTGATCCAACAATGTGGCCAAATGTCAAGTCGAGTGCGCTGATCTTGTTGGTGTAGACAGACGTAAACAGGGATGATTCAAGCGGCTGGGTATTCCTGAACGGACAAGCTACGTAGATTAGCTCTTGATCCTCAGATTGCCCAGTTCCACTCACTTTGAGGTCAACCTCAAAGTACACAGGATCAACCAGCACAACAGCACGTGCAGGACCAGTCAGTGCTAGGTATGGAGACTGCATGCAGAATTAATCAAGTAAATACTAGTGTAAGGCTTAGCTGAAGACCAGATGAAATAGTGATCGTGCAAGTATAGACAAGGGGCTAGCTAGCAAGACAGAGACACGAACCCCCTCACTGACGATCTGGCAGTTATCCTTTTCACGCTCAAAGATGATATTGCGCTTGTAATCCACCGAATCCCGCGCGGCGATAAAACCATACACATGCAGTGGCCACACTAAACCTGAGGCCTCTTTGGATGAGATTCTGACTTGAAAGAGCTGCACAGTGTCGACGGCGCAGATGCTGGCCCTGGGGGAAACAAGGTCCGTGAAGCGCACGCTGGGTACAGTCGCTGCATCACATGTATTAGTAGTGCATATGAGATTTCGATTGGCACTAATTTTGGTATCTATTATACGTACTACTTATCTTGCTAGCTCCTCCCTCCATGTCCATCTAGTAATAAGAAGAAATTTAAGAAAGGATACTTACTTTTTCGGTCCATGGAAACGATGACATCGCCCCATGTTCCCATCCACGATTCGTTGAACAAGTCGCGATCATCATCGTCAACAGGAATTGTCAGCTTGTATACCGGCGCCCGGCGACGCGTTTCCTTCACCGTGCTGTCTATCTTCCTCACGCTCGGTTTCGCTGCCTTCTTTGCCATCGCAGGTACCTTTTTTGCTTCGTCTTCCGCTTCCCAGCCGCCGTATCCTCTTGCTTGTCGCCCCCGTATCCATCTGCATCTCGGACCTCCCCTTCTTGGAATCCATCTCAATCTCACTATGGCACGCACCATGCATAGTTTTCTCCTAACTCGCGCGGCCTCTTTTTTACGTGAGGAAACCATAGGGGTTTAGAGTTCGCGTGCGGATACCAATCTTGATCTCGCCCAACACAAACAAGCAGGTTTTGCTTGCTACTCCCGGTTAATCTGTTTATTAATGTTATATGTATTGTTATTTTAAATTTGTTTATAATATTATATATCTTCTCATTTTGTTACTTTTAAATTTAGATCACGGCATTATATAGGTTTAAATTTGTTTTTTTAGGTCCAAATTTGTTAATAATGTTATTTCTTCTAGTTTCAAACTTCCAATCGATCAATTGTTCGATATGTTAAAATAGAGGATGTGGACCTATGAAGGGTTCGGAAAGATAGTTAGCGTGGGTAAAAAATATGCAGGGTCCGACACGAAGATGAGGATGTCGACCTATAGTGCGAGAGCTATTTTTCGCTTTAAGCGAGGCGATAGCTTTCATTGTGTTTCTTCGTTTTTCTTCATATCTTTTCTCGGTTTTCACTGTGTTTTTTCTTTTCTTAGTTTTTCTTCAGTTTTGTTCCTTTCTTTCTTGTTTTTTATTGGTTTTTATTCAAATACCAGATTAACATTCATTAAATACATGGTCAACATTTTATATATACACTTTAAAAAAATGCAAATACTTGTTCAACATTTTTCAAATACTTGTTCAGCATTTTTCGAATGCTTGATTATTATTTTAAAATACAACATTTTTCGAACGCTTGATTAATATTTTTCATATATTTGTTCAACGTTTCTTCAAATACTTGTTCAATTTTTTTAAAATACTTGTTCAACATTTTTCGATTGCTTGATCAACATTTTTCAAATACTTTTTCAACATTTTCTGAATGCTTCATTAACACTTTTCAAATACTTGTTCAATATTTTCAAATACTTATTCAACATTTTTCAAATGTTCTTTGTAAAGCTTTTTTTTAATATATATATTTTTAAAATAAAGTATAATTTTTTACAAAAATAAAACAAAAAAGAAAACAGAAAACGTAAAAAAACAGAAAAACATGTTATGGCCTCGCTCGCGCGTGGGCCGGCCCATATTGCTCGCCCCCTTCAGCGAGTCGGGAGTTACACTCGCTGAAGGCGAGGAATAGGGGCGTCCGACGTGTAGATGGTCTTGATCCATATTTATTGGGCTAGAGGCATGTGATATATTAACTTCAAGGACGCGACTAGGGAGCAAACATGTGCTCCCTGACGTTCCCTAGCACACACCCCATTGAAGGAAAGATTCCTCCCCCGTCCGTCCAGAAACGAAAAAAGAGGAAAGTCCAAGCACTTGGCCCCCCTGTCCCGCATAGCAACCCACACATCCCCTCCCGGATCACTCGCAGGAAAAGGACATGAGTTCCCTTTTCCTTCCCATGCCTACGTCCACCCAGATCTCGATCTGGATGAAAGCTCCATCTCGCGCCCATCTCCTCTGATGGCCATGACCATGCATCAAGAACTGCAGAAAAAAAGAATGAACTCTCAACAGTTTTGTGTTTGCAAACTCAGCAGTAAAAGGGGCAATAAAAATCCACCCCATCCCTCCTCCCCCCCCCCCCACCTCAGCAATAAAAGGGACAGTAAAAATCCTAAGAAAAAAATGTTCTAGTTATTCAGGAAAAACAGTAATCCAGCAACAAAGAGTTGCCTAAAATAACCAAAATCCTAGTAAAATGGTTGTGATACACTTTTTGCTAGATTTGCATGATACTTTTGTGTGGCTTTTTGGTTAGAAAAGTTGTGTCGTGTTGTAGGCAATTTTCATAATGCTTGCAGGCAACTTTTGGTTTTGAAAAGAAAAATCAACAGTAGGATAGTGTTTTGGGCTGTTTTTTGCCTGGGCAAGTTGTGCTTGTAGTGTAGGCAAATTTTGAGACTTAAACATATTTATGCAGTCAGCTTATTAGTTTGTTGCCAAAAAAGGGAAATCGAAAGCAAGTCTTCCATATAAGTTTCGGGCAACTCCCTTTTTTGCTGAACAAAAATGGAAACAGCCACCTACCGGGGATGCATAAAAACATGTTGAAAAGCTCTGGGGGTTGTGCAAAGTTTACTTGGAAGTTGCTGGTGAAAACTTTTTGCTTGCGAAGGGGGGGGGGGGGGGGGAGGGGGGGGGGGGGGGGGGGGGGGGGAGGGGGGCAACCAGAATGCAAGTCTTCATGTGATGTAGGAAATTAGCATATAAGTTTCAGGCAACTCCCTTTATTTGCTGGAACAAAAAAAGCTAACAGCCAGCTACTGAGGAGACAGAAAAAACTAGTTGGAAAGCTATTGAGGCTATGTGAAATTCATCTGGAAGTGGCTAGCAAAGCTTCTTGTTTGCAGAGAGGAAAAATAAAAAGCAAGTCCTGCCGGAATGTAGGCAAAATGCATATAAGTTTGAGGCAACTCCTCTTTTTTTGCCGAAACAAAAAAGTTGGATAGCTTTGTGCGAAGCTTACCTGAAAGTGGATGTTGAAGCTTCTTGCTTGGGCGTGTGCATAAAACCTCAAAAATGATGCTTTGACATCATTTTAGAATTTAGTGAGGCCCTGCAAAACAAAACAAAATAAGCAATTTATTTAGGCAAGAATATCTACGAAACCACATTTACAGAACTTAGGTGATTTAGGCAATTACTATTTACATGTAGACAACTTATCCTAGTGGAAATAACAACTTTGAGCAAATAAAATCAATTTTTGCTACAAAATATCTCTAGACAATTCACGCCAGCTTCTCTAGCAATTAACTACCATATCATGCGTTGGGTAAGTTTTGCGCGAAGTAAAACCCAACGCTTCTTGGGAGTAGATATTTGGGCAACTCATGCCAGCATCTCTAGCACCTAACTATTATGTGTTGGGAAAGTTTTGGACACTTTGGGCTCATATCATAAACGATTCCAGCCCCCACATCTCGAGAGCGGATCTTTGGGCAACTTACGCCAGCATCTCTAACAACTAACTATTATGTCTTGGGCAAGTTTTCAACACTTTCGGCTCAAATCATAATAGACGATTCCAGCCCCCACATCTCCAGAGCGGATCTTTGGGCAACTCACGCCAGCATCTCTAGCAACTAGCTATCATGCGTTGGGCAAGTTTTGGACACTTTCGGCTCAAATCATTGACAATTCCACCCCCACATCTCGAGAGCGGATCTTTGGGTAACTCGCGCCAGCATCTCTAGCAACTAGCTATCATGCATTGGGCAAATTTTGGGCACTTTCGGCTGAAATCATTGACAATTCCACCCCCACATCTCGAGAGCGGATCTTGGGGCAACTCAGGCCAGCATCTCTAGCAACTAGCTATCACGCATTGGGCAAGTTTTGGACACTTTCGGCTCAGATCATTGACGATTCTAGCACCCACATCTCGAGAGCGGGTCTTTGGGCAACTTACGCCAGCATATCTAGCAACTAGCTATCATGTGTTGGGCAAGTTTTAGACACTTTCAGCTCAAATAATAGACGATTCTAGCACCCGCATCTCTGGAGCGGATCTTTGGGGAACTTATGCCAGCATCTTTACACACTACCTATCATGCACTGGGCAAGTTTTGGACACTTTCGGCTCAAATTATTGACGATTCCAGCGCCTGCATCTCGGGAGCGAATCTTTGGGCAACTTATGTCAGCATATCTAGCAGCTAGCTATCATGTGTTGGATAAGTTTTGGACACTTTCGGCTCAAATAATAGACAATTCCAGCACCCGCATCTCGGAGCGGATCTTTGGGCAACTTACACCAGCATCTCTAGACACTACCTATCATGGTTGGGCAACTTTTGGACACTTTTGGCTCAAATCATGGATGATTCCAACCCCCGCATCTCGGGAGTGGATCTTTGGGTGACTTTCGACAACATCTCTAGTAATTAACTATCATGTGTTGGGAAAGTTTTAAACACTTTCGTCTAAAATCATAGACGATTCTAGCCCCCGCATCACCAAGTCGCAAACCACCCCCGCGCTCAAAATCATTGATTCACCCCAAAACATGCATGGGACCCCCCTACCCCACCCCTCTTCAACCTCCCTATTCCGCCTCTATCATATAGAGTCGTAGATGTGAGTAGAAAAACGCATGCTTAGAGGGTTGTTTTCGAGATACTTACCGGTGATGCGGCCCAGTTCCTCGATCACTCGTGACAATGCTTTCCCAGAACTAGCTCCACCCCGCTAGGTGGTCGCGGCGCATGGATGGCGCTGCCCCCTTGGCTTTTCCTCTTGCTTCGCTTGCTGGTCATCGATACTTCGATACCTCTCCTCCCCTCTGCTATCTAGTTGCCGCCAATCATATGCCAAAAAAGATATTGTAGGCAACTTTCTGAAATTATTAGGCAAGTTAGTGTAGAAATCATTGACTAGAAGAAAGCATGTTTTTTGGCTGGAACTCAATGCACAAAATAGTTATAAATTGACTAGAAGAAAGCATGTTTTCTGGCTGGAACTCAATGCACAAAAAGGTTATAAGTTGACTAGAAGAAAGCTTGTTTTTTGGCTGCTGACTTTCTCCCTCTAAAGGACAGTCCGCAGCTTCTTACTTTTGCTTGCTTAGTGTTGTACTAATGGAAAACAGAAGTGCCGACAGGGGAATTGGAAAGAGCTCCAATTGAGGAAGGAGAACTGGTGAATTGATCAAACAGATGGAGCTGTCAGTGCACATATCAAAGCAATATCATGTTGTTAATTGCATCTTGTGTGTGGCACCAGCGACCACTGAAAGACAGAGAATCTTTTATTCAGATGCAGTGTTACTTTCCCCTAGGAGTTCACTTATTATGTGTACTAAAAATAGCATAACAATAATGCTATGTGCTAATCCTTTGTAAAATCAATGTGATTCTGACGACAGTATTCAACAAGCACTGATGTGTTTCTACTTGTACACATATCTTGTTGTATTAGAACCGATGGAGTTGTAACTATATAAATCATCCAAGCAGGCCTTTCTCATTATTGAACTGATGTGTTCATGTACAAGTTACAGTACACATATCTTGTTGTATTAGAACCGATGAAGTTGTAACTATATAAACCATCCAAGCAGACCTTTCTGATTATTGAACTGATGTGTTCATGTATAAGTTTCAGTAAACATATCTTGTTGTATTAGAACGGATGGAGTTGTAACTATATAAACCATCCAAGCAGGCCTTTCTGATTATTGAACTAATGTGTTCATGTACAAGTCTCCGTCTATCTAATATGTATACCATAATCAACAGAAATGTTTAACTAGGCAGACATGCATATCAGGCAACCAACTAACAAAATCATTAGGCAAGCAAATCATTAGGCTGACATGGATACCATAACCAACAGAAATGTTTTACCATCCAAGCTTCGAGTATGTTACTTGCTAGTTCAGACATATTAGGAAACTAACAAACAAAATAAGTAGGCAAGCTACAGATATACAAAAACATTAGGCAAGCTACAGGTATGTAGCTAGGCTAGTTCATATCTCCAAGAGCACATTGGTGTGCAACAAAATTTCTGGGTTCCGAGTAATCAAAATTTCCATCAAGTTTTTGTAGCACCTCGATGAGATGGCAAATTGATGAACATTTGAGGCACCTACAAATAAATAGTTACGCAAGTTTTTGTACGACAAAAAAAGACAGGTTCTTTGGGGAAGGATCTGGCAACTACTCATATTGCAAACTCTAGCAGCGCACCACACCTCAGTGCAACATGTGCTCAGGCCCATGGCAAGTCAAACACACGTGCTTTGCCAAAATCAAAAACTGGTTCAGAACGGCTCACCCTGTGGATGAAGAGGGAGGGGAATCTACAGTAAGGTACTGCACCACATCCACCTCGCTTTGCTTCTCGCCGTCGTCAACATGACCCCTGCAGGCAACGCTGTGGACGAGACGATCCTCCCTGTATTGCGTGGCCAAGGGGTTGAACTGTAGGGGATCTCCCAGGGGCGCACGAGCAGAGGGGGCATCGCTGGTTGGAATCTGCGGGGCACGGCCAGAGCAGCCGCTGTCTTCTTTTGTTGCCATTGTTGGACGAGAAGGGCCTGGATCTGACAGGAATTGAAGGTCCCAGTCGCGGGATGCATTGACCCGGCGAGGGATCAATGCGGCGGGGCGTGGGATAACGCGGGGAGGGAGAAGCAGGGCGCGGGGCCGCATCGCCGCCGGTTAGGGGCAGGGGGCGCATCGCTGCTGGTCGAGCCGGTGCAGCAGATCTCGTCGGGCCATGGAGGAACATGTGCACGGGGGAAGAGAAGGTGAGACAGAGAGGAGTGGTTCGTGGGCTGCACAAGAGAGAAACGGGGTGAGTGGATTCCTTTGTTTCGGCCCGACCGCCCAGCACCTGAAGGCCGCGATTTTGATCGGACGACTGGGAGGGGTGTGTGCTCGGGAACTCTAAAAAGTGCAGCTGCACTTTTACAATTTAGGATAAAAATCCACCCCATCCCTCCTTCCGCCCACCTCAGCAATAAAAGGGACAGTAAAAATCCTAAGAAAAAAATGTTCTAGTTATTCAGGAAAAACAGTAATCCAGTAACAAAGAGTTGCCTAAAATAACCAAAATCCTAGTTAAATGGCTGTGATACACTTTTTTCTAGATTTGCATGATACTCTTGTGTGGCTTTTTGGTTAGAAAAGTTGTGTCGTGTTGTAGGCAATTTTCATAATGCTTGTAGGCAACTTTTGTTTTTGAAAAGAAAAATCAACAGTAGGATAGTGTTTTGGGCTGTTTTTTGCTCGCGCAAGTTGTGCTTGTAGTGTAGGCAAATTTTGAGACTTAAACATATTTATGCAGTCAGCTTATTAGTTTGTTGCCAAAAAAGGGAAATCAAAAGCAAGTCTTCCATATAAGTTTCGGGCAACTCCCTTTTTTGCTGAACAAAAATGGTAACAGCCACCTACCGAGGATGCATAAAAACATGTTGAAAAGCTCTGGGGGTTGTGCAAACTTTATGTGACGCCCCCGACCCAATCGTGCACTAATCATACACGCAAATGCACACGATCAAGCCTAAGGACTCACGGAAAGATATCACAACACAACTCTAAAACATAAATAAAGTCATACAAGCTTTATATTACAAGCCAGGGGCCACGAGGGCTCGAATACATAAGCTTGTGAACAAGCGTCAGCGGAAGCATCAGATATCTGAGTACAGATATAAAAGAAAGCACAGAAAGGCCTTTAGAAAGGCGGGGCAAAATAAAACACTACGATCGAAAGGCGCAGGCCTCCTGCCTGGGACCCTCCGAACCTACTCCTGGTCGTCAGTCAAATCGTAGTAGAATCCATCCTCTGGGTAGTAGTAGCGATCGATCGACGGGGCATCTGTCTCAAGGGGCTCCGTCATCTTGGCCACGACAAACTGATATGGGGAGAAAAGGAAAACAAAGCAACCGTGAGTACTCAGAAGTACTCAACAAGCAAGGATCTACACTACATATGCAACATTTTCAAAGAGAGGCTGTATATGTGGACTGGGCTGCAGAAATGCCAGAATAGAGAGAAGGCCTAGTCCTATCGAAGACTAGCATCTTCAGCGGTCTTGCAGCAATAGAAGAGAGTAGAACAGTACAATATAATGTAGTAGTATCATTAAGTCTCAACCTCACCCAGAGATCCTTTCTCGACTCCCTGCGAGAAAGCAATCCCAGAGCCATAGAGTCATCAACCTTGTCCTGAGATCCCTTCTCGACTCCCTGCGAGAAGCAATCCCAGAGCCATAGTATCCAAGTATCCAGTTCTAAATTGTATCAATCAGGATACAACTCCGAGTGTCCTTTACCGTAGGACAGGCTATCGATAGAAGTGTTCTTCCCTGCAGGGGTGCACCAACTTACCCAACACGCTCGATTAACTCCGGCCGGACACACTTTCCTGGGTCATGCCCGGCCTCGGCCAAACGACACATCGCAACCCTACCTACAGCTCAGCAGAGAGGTCCCCGCCGGTCTACATCCTAAGCGCTCAGGGGTCTTGGGCCATCGCCCTGTGCACTCCGGGTCATTGCGAGCAGGGTGAAGCCAGGCACCCGGAGGGCGCCGGTCCGTCCCGGCCGTAAGGCTGAACTAGACGTCTGACAGAGCTTTCGGCTGATGCTACGATGCAGAACGCCCATACTATGTCCACGTGATGGTTAGTGCTATCAGGCCAGAGGCCTGCTCGGATCAAATATCCAAATCGTTAATGGACTAGGGCTTGCGGTAACGAGTAGAGACTCACGAAAGATGTGACCCCGTCGCCCCGTCTCGAGGACTTGCTGCAAGGGTTAAGAATGCCCGGCCGCGCCTCGTATTCATCACTCGGGCACCATACAGGCACCCGTCTTCACAACACTCGCCTCTCAGGCGCACGCGGGTACCCCTCAGGGTCGACCCGCCTATCCAAGTAACAGTGTAAAGTCCAATTATTCGTGTGTCCATAACATCAGAGGAATCCGAGGTATCACCCTCGTTGAATTCCCACTCGATGTATCCGTCAAGGTGAACTCGGAGGATTCACCCTCATTGGGTTCACACTTGAGGTGTTGTACGACGGCGTCGTATTGGAAGCGGTGAAGGAGGAATCACCCTCGATGACCACGACCGGATAGCTACTCTACAGAGTTAACATCAGAAGTGCTACAAGAGGTTTCACCCTCGGCACTCGATAGTAACGCTGTAGTGTCGTTACAACTAAAGGGGTTGATGTGCGGTGTCTGGGCCTGGTCTTCAATCCCGTTGATCGGGTCTTCAGATAATCCAGCGTGGCAATCGGGATAAGTGGGGTCACTGATAGGTCCCTACCCAGCCTATACTAAGCAGTTTAGGGTATGCAGGTAATTATCAACAGCGGGTTACAATAAACATGCTATGCATCAGAATAGGTAAAGCAGCAGTAGCAGCAATTCTAATGCAAGCATGAGAAATAGAATGGGCGATATCGGGATGATCAAAGGGGGGGGGGGGCTTGCCTGGTTGCTCGGCGGCAAGGGCAAGGTCGTCAGTGGAGTCTTCGGTCTCCGGAGCTGCGCCGGTCTCGGGGACGACGTCGGGGTCTAACGAGAGAGAAGAGGGGGAGGAAACAGTATAAATACACAGCGAACAAGTGCAGCACAAAGCATAACATGGCAATACCGGTGTCAGAGGTGATCTAACGCAGTGCCGGGTGATACTGGTGAAGGGGGGGATTCATCCGGGAAAGTATTCCCGGCTCCAGACATTTGTCAAACAGATGACCAGAGAGGGACGGTTGCATGTTCGGATAGTTAGGGACGCGTGACAGACGAACGGACCGCGTATTCGGATTCATCTCGTCGTTCTGAGCAACTTTCATGTACAAAGTTTTTCAATCTGAGCTACGGATTATTTTATATTAATTTCTAAAGTTTAAAAAAATTTATGGGATTTAATTAAATATTTAAATTAGAATTATCCGAAACAGTGTTTGCTGATGTCAGCATGACGTCAGGACCAATGGGTCCCACCTGTCATACTCTGTTAGGTTTAATTAGGGTTTAGCTAATTAATTACTGATTAATTAAACTAACTAATTAATTAGACTAATTAAATAGGATTAATTAACTTAATTAATTTACTAATTAATTAATTAACTAATTATTTATTTTATTAACTATTTTTATTTTTTATTTTTTTAATTAAAATTTTCCAAGGGCTGGGCCCACTGGGCAGCGTCCACGCGGGCGAGCGGGCGGCGGCACAGCAGAGCCGCGCGGCCGGCGAGCTAGCCGGGCGTAGCGCGGGCGAGGCCAGCGCGCGACTGCGGGGAGCCGGAGGCAGCGGCAGCGGCACAAGCGCGCACGGGCGCGCGGGCAAGGGGCGGTGAGCGTGTGCGAGGAGGGCGGCGTGCGCGCGCGATGACGGGCGCGCGTGATGGCATGCCGGGCGGGGCTAGGCACGGGCCAGGGCGGGAGCCGCAGCAGGCGCGGCCGCGGGCGAGCGGGGCAAGCGCCGGCGTGCGCAGGCGACGGCGGGTACGGCGACGGGTGCGGTGGCCCTGCCGGAGAGAGGAGAGGAGGGGGGTGCGGCTCATGGGGGGGTCGGCCTATGACGGTGATGGCGTTGGGTCGCGGGGAGGAGTCGGGCGGCGACGAGGTGGCTGGGGGCGACGGGCGACGGCGTCGGGTCATCGACGAGGCGAGGCCGACGAGGGAGAGGCGACGGGGGTGCGAGGGAGGAGCTGCGAGGCGTGCGGCGTCGGGGTGGCGCCGGCGACGCGACGGGCGGCGGTGATGGGATCGGGGGCAGAGCCCGATCCAGATCGGGTGGGGAAAGGGAGAGCGAGGGAGAGAGGGGATTAGGGTTTGGGTCGAGGGGAGGCGAGCGAGGCCATATAGGCCAGGCGCGCGGGGTGGGCCGTGTGGGCCGGCCTGGCCAGCTGGGCCGAGGTCCAGCGGGGCAGGGGGGTTTTTCTTTCTTTCTTTTTCTTTTCTGTTTTCTGTTTTGTCTTTTGGTTTTAATTCAAACCTCTTTTGTAAAATATGAGACTAGCCCCAAATAAATATGGTGCATTTTAAGCCACTGCCAGAAAATGGTTTGAAGCCAAATGAATTTTATTTGGACATTAAAATAAATAAAATTGGATTAAACATTTCTGTTTTGTTGCTGTTAGAGGCACATAATTAATTTAGCATATGTTGATTATAATTTTAGAATGGTCCCTGGAATATTTACCATCTAATGAACATTTTAGTTCCTGGGTTTGGACAACTTTTATTTTCACTTTAGTTTTAATTTCAAATTTGAATTTGAATTGGAAATGAGATATGAGCCAAATAATGATTAAGCACTGTTTAACATGATGACATGGCATAATCAAAATGGGATTACTGTGGCTAACCACTGGGGGTGTTACAAATCTCCTCCACTAACAAGAATTCTCGTCCCGAGAATTAAGAGGTAGAAGGAAAAAGTTTGGGGTATTCCGCACGAAGATTATCCTCGCGTTCCCAAGTGGCTTCATTTTCAGTATGATTTGACCACTGCACTTTGAGGAACTTGGTAACCTTCTGACGGGTCCGACGTTCAGCTTCATCGAGAATGCGGATCGGATGTTCCTTATATGAAAGATCATCATGCAATTCGAGCATCTCGTGATCCACAGCTCGGTGCGGAGATTCCTTGAAGCATTTACGAAGTTGCGACACATGGAAGACGTCGTGGACATGAGAGAATTGCGGCGGCAATTCCAATTTATATGCCACCTGACCACGTCTAGCAATAATGCGGAAAGGACCAATGTAACGCGGAGCTAGCTTGCCCTTGATTCCAAAACGGTGAGTGCCCTTCATAGTAGTGACACGCAGATAAGCTTGATCACCAGGTTGATAAGTCAAACCCCATCGTTTGCGATCATAGTTGCTCTTCTGGCGGTCCTGAGCCGCCTTGAGATTTTCTCGAACAATACGAACTTGCTCTTCGGCGTGTTGAATAATATCCGGACCCACGAGTGGTCGTTCCCCAGTTTCTGACCAATTCAGAGGGGTTCGACACTTACGTCCATAGAGTACTTCGAAGGGGGCCATCTTCAAGCTGGCTTGATAGCTGTTGTTATAAGAGAACTCGGCATACGGAAGAGATTCTTCCCACTTCTTGCCGAACGATATAACACAAGCCCGCAACATGTCTTCAAGCACTTGATTGACTCGTTCGACTTGGCCTTGGGATTGGGGGTGATAAGCTGAACTCCAGGTAATATGAGTTCCCATAGCTGTTTGGAAACTTTCCCAGAATTTTGAGGTGAAATGACCGCCACGGTCCGAACTAATCTCCTTCGGAATACCATGGAGTGAAACAATTCTGGAGATATACAACTCTGCTAACTGGCTAGCAGTGATAGTTTCTTTGACAGGCAGAAAGTGTGCAACTTTAGAGAGTTGGTCGACGACGACAAGAATAGCATCGTGACCCTTCTGTGACCTGGGAAGTCCTGTAACGAAATCCATCTGAACCTTATCCCATTTCCATAGAGGAATAGGAAGTGGTTGCAGAATTCCAGCTGGTTTCTGATGTTCTGCTTTAACGCGACGACACACATCACATTCAGCAACATAACGAGCAATGTCTTGCTTCATTCTAGACCACCAGTACCTTTGACGGAGATCACGATACATCTTGGTGCTACCCGGATGAATAGACAGTGGGGTATCATGTGCCTCCTTCATGACTTTGTCAGTCATAAGCTCGAAGCGAGGTACGACAATGCGGTTTCTGAAATACAAGGTTCCATCTTCAGACAGCGAGAAATCCCTGTACTTTACAAGGTGAAGGTCTTTCTTCATCAGATCAATTTCAGCATCTTTAGCTTGCGCATTCTTAACAGCTTTCTCAAGATCTGGTTGTATCACAAGGTTATTAAGAGAACCCTGTGGAACAATACGCAGATTTAGCTTGCATAGTTCTTCAAAAAGACGAGGTTGAGCTCGCCTAACCATGAGGTTATCGCAATAGGACTAGCGGCTTAAGGCATCAGCCATCACGTTAGCCTTGCCAGGGGTATAGGAAATACCCAAATCATAGTCCGCAATGGCCTCCATCCATCTTTGCTGACGGAGGTTTAGAGAAGGTTGAGTGAACAAGTACTTTAGACTTTTATGATCCGTGTAGATCTCGCAACGATTACCGAGAAGGTAATGTCGCCACAACTGCAATGCATAGATCACAGCAGCTAGTTCTAGATCATGTACCGGATAATTCTCTTCATGTGGGCGCAACTGACGAGAGCCATAAGCAATCACTTTACGCTCTTGCATTAGGACACAGCCTAATCCTTCACGTGATGCGTCACAATAAGTCACAAAGTCTTTGCGGGTGTCTGGAGGAGATAGTACTGGGGCAGATGTCAGCTTGTCTTTGAGTGTCTGGAAACTTTCCTGACATTTTTCTGTCCATTCAAATTTAACTCCCTTGTGAAGCAGATCAGTCAGGGGCTTAGCAATCTTGGAAAAGTTCTCGAAAAATCGACGGCAATAGCTTGCAAGGCCGAGAAAACTTCTCACTTGCTTGACGTTCTTCGGAGGAGTCCAGTCAAGAATAGCCTGAACTCGTTCTGGGTTAACAGCAATGCCATCTTTCGAAATCACATGACCAAGGTAGGTTACTTCAGAAAGCCAGAATTCACATTTGGAGTATTTGGCATACAACTGGTGTTCTCGGAGCCTTTCCAGTACAAGACGGAGGTGTTCGGCATGTTCTTCCTTATTCTTCGAATATACCAGAATATCATCTAGATAAACCACGACGAACTTGTCGAGGTAATCCATGAAGATGTAATTCATCAGACGGGAGAATGTGGCTGGAGCATTTGTTAAGCCAAATGACATGACAGTGTACTCATAAGAGCCATAGCGAGTAACAAATGCAGTCTTCGGAATATCCTCTTCGCGAACACGGATCTGATGGTATCCCAATCTCAAATCAAGCTTAGAGAATACTGAGGAACCGGCAAGTTGATCATACAAATCATTGATTCTGGGAAGCGAATACTTGTTCTGAATTGTTGCTTGGTTGATAGGTCGGTAATCCTGAACCAATCGGTTAGTTCCATCCTTCTTCTTAACGAAGAGCGAAGGTGCTCCCCAAGCAGAGGAACTGGGATGGATGAAACCTTTCTTAAGTGACGTGTCAATTTCTTCCTTAAGCTCGAGAAGATGATGCGGAGGCATCTTATAAGGACGCTTCGCAATAGGAGTTGTGCCAGGTTTCAAGTCGATGACAAACTCAACAGCTCTAGCAGGGGGTATTCCTGGAAGTTCCTCTGGAAATACATCTTGAAAATCACAAACAACTGGAACGTTCTCGATGCCTTCAAGAGGTGAAGCATTCAATGCATTCAGAACATATATCTGGCTCTCAGCATCTTGAGCTATTCGGGCTGAGTAATTGATCACCTGACCAGAAGGGTGTGTGAGCTGGACTGTCTTAGTAGCACAGTCAATCAAAGCATTATGGGCTGTCAACCAGTCCATACCGAGAATGATGTCTATGTCGGAAGGTCCAAGAGCAATAAGGGAAGCAGAGAACATCAACCCTTCAATTCTGATTTGATTGTTGTGACTTACCATTTTGGTTTGCCACCGGGAACGGGGAGTGATGATTTCTAAAGGAGCGGGTAATGAGCTCATAGCTAACCCATGCAATTGTGCAAATTGCTGGGACACAAAGGAATGTGATGCCCCAGAATCAAAGAGAACAGAGGCTGCAACTGAATTAACTGGCAGAGTTCCCATCACGATTTTAGGTGACTCACGAGCTTCTCCCATATTGACATGAGTGACCTGGCCACGACCCATAGCAAGCGGCTTGGCCTTACGACTTCTGGAATGATGGGTTCGATGGCCCTTCGTACGACCATCAGGAGGACGTGGTGCAGCCTGAGGTGTAGCCATGGCATTGGACTGTCCACCCTGAATCGTTAGCTGTCTCGGCGGCGAAGGCAGACGAGGTGCAACATATGACGGCCTTGGTGTTGGAGCAGGTCGGTGGTAAACATTGTGGGGAATCCAGACTCAACGCTTCTGAACAGGCTGACCCGAGGATGAGCTAGCTCCATGAGTGCGCTTGAGCGACTCCTGGTACTCAGTCAGAGCTGTTTCAACTTGGAAAGATTTGCTGACAAGCGTTGCGAAATCCGTGAAATCATGGACAGCAAGTGCAAGTTTTATATCAGTACGTAGTCCTTCACGGAATTTCTCCTACTTGCGAGTGTCAGTGTCGATGTCATCCGCAGCATAGCGGGATAATTCAAGGAATTTCCTCTGATATTCATCCACAGTCATTGTGCCCTGTGAGAGTTTGCGGAACTCCTGCTTCTTCTGGTCGATCAGACCTTGAGGAATGTATCGTGCACGAAAGGCTGACTGAAATTCCTGCCAAGTGGTTACAGTTTCAGCAGGCAACATACCCTTGTGGCTTTCCCACCATTGAGCAGCTGATCCCCTCAGGTGATACGTCGCATAGGTGACGTAACTGTCAGGGATAACATTGGCCGACTTTATCCGGAAGGTAATGTCACGGAGCCAATCGTCAGCATCCATTGGATCAGCCGAGCTGCGAAAAGTGGACGGATTGAGGCGCACGAATTCTGACAGTGTTATTGGTGTAGGCTGCTGATGAGCATTCTGGTTTGGGAACTGAGCCAATATCCCGGTCATAACCTGACGGTTCAGTTCGAATTGCTGCATCATTGCGGCAATATAGGGTGGAGGTGGAGGATCGTCAGCCATCCTGCCAAATCAACAGGGGCAGTTTAGCAAGAAAAACTGCATGTGTATGGAATGATTCATGAAGTAACACGCACAACAGAAGGAAGTGCAATAGATAATTCAGCATATTCGCACCACACATTCGAATCCGCACATAGCCTCGGTTACAATCCGGCAATACGACAGCTAAAAGGGGAGGGCTAGACATCTAGGCGGCGCGCAGGCACGCGGTAAGGAAATACACAACGAGACATAGCAAAGGCTACATCAACGTCGGAGAAAACTATTGGAGCGAGGAATCTGCAAGTGACAACACAGGGTGCCCTCGCTAAGAGGATCCTGCAAGCAGAACCTGGCCCGCAATCTTGAAGGAAGGGAGGAAATTTTCAGAACACCGGGTGGATGTGATCACGAGAACCTAATGTTGGAGTTAGTAAAATTTATTTAACCCGAATAGAAGAGAGATCAGAGTCCCAGAGTAAAGGTCGAGGAGTAAAAGATCCTAATACCACCCAATTGGCGACGTGGGCCCGTAAGCCACACAGCCAAGTTAGTAAAGTAGTTTTCGGTTACTAGACTCAACTTCGGCCAAGGAGTTAGAAAGGGGGGTTCCTACAGTCAGTCAGCTCTGATACCAACTTGTGACGCCCCCGACCTAATCGTGCACTAATCATACACGCAAATGCACACGATCAAGCCTAAGGACTCACGGGAAGATATCACAACACAACTCTAAAACATAAATAAAGTCATACAAGCTTTATATTACAAGCCAGGGGCCACGAGGGCTCGAATACATAAGCTTGTGAACAAGCGTCAGCGGAAGCATCAGATATCTGAGTACAGATATAAAAGAAAGCACAAAAAGGCCTTTAGAAAGGCGGGGCAAAATAAAACACTACAATCGAAAGGCGCAGGCCTCCTGCCTGGGACCCTCCGAACCTACTCCTGGTCGTCAGTCAACTCGTAGTAGAATCCATCCTCTGGGTAGTAGTAGCGATCGATCGACGGGGCATCTGTCTCAAGGGGCTCCATCATCTTGGCCACAACAAACTGATATGGAGAGAAAAGGAAAACAAAGCAGCCGTGAGTACTCAGAAGTACTCAGCAAGCAAGGATCTACACTACATATGCAACATTTTCAAAGAGAGGCTGTATATGTGGACTAGGCTGCAGAAATGCCAGAATAGAGAGAAGGCCTAGTCCTATCGAAGACTAGCATCTTCAGCGGTCTTGCAGCAATAGAAGAGAGTAGAACAGTACAATATAATGTAGCAGTATCATTAAGTCTCAACCTCACCCAGAGATCCTTTCTCGACTCCCTGCGAGAAAGCAATCCCAGAGCCATACAGTCATCAACCTCATCCTGAGATCCCTTCTCGACACCCTGCGAGAAGCAATCCCAGAGCCATAGTATCCAAGTATCCAGTTCTAAATTGTATCAATCAGGATACAACTCCGAGTGTCCTTTACCGTAGGACAGGCTATCGATAGAAGTGTTCTTCCCTGCAGGGGTGCACCAACTTACCCAACACGCTCGATTAACTCCGGCCGGACACACTTTCCTGGGTCATGCCCGGCCTCGGCCAAACGACACATCGCAACCCTACTTACAGCTCAGCAGAGAGGTCCCCGCCGGTCTACATCCTAAGCGCTCAGGGGTCTTGGGCCATCGCCCTGTGCACTTCGGGTCGTTGCGAGCAGGGTGAAGCCAGGCACCCGGAGGGCGCCGGTCCGTCCCGGCCGCAAGGCTGAACTAGACGTCTGACAGAGCTTTCGGCTGATGCTACGATGCAGAACGCCCATACTATGCCCACGTGATGGTTAGTGCTATCAGGCCAGAGGCCTGCTCGGATCAAATATCCAAATCGTTAATGGACTAGGGCTTGCGGTAACGAGCAGAGACTCACGAAAGATGTGACCCCGTTGCCCCGTCTCGAGGACTTGCTGCAAGGGTTAAGAATGCCCGGCCGCGCCTCATATTCATCACTCGGGCACCATACAGGCACCCGTCTTCACAACACTCGCCTCTCAGGCGCACGCGGGTACCCCTCAGGGTCGACCCGCCTATCCAAGTAACAGTGTAAAGTCCAAGTATCCGTGTGTCCATAACATCAGAGGAATCCGAGGTATCACCCTCGTTGAATTCCCACTCGATGTATCCGTCAAGGTGAACTCGGAGGATTCACCCTCGTTGGGTTCACACTTGAGGTGTTGTACGACGGCGTCGTATCGGAAACGGTGAAGGAGGAATCACCCTCGATGACCACGACCGGATAGCTACTCTACAGAGTTAACATCAGAAGTGCTACAAGAGGTTTCACCCTCGGCACTCGATAGTAACGCTGTAGTGTCGTTACAACTAAAGGGGGTGATGTGCGGTGTCGGGGCCTGGTCTTCAATCCCGTTGATCGGGTCTTCAGATAATTTAGCGGGGCAATCGGGATAAGTGGGGTCACTGATAGGTCCCTACCCAGCCTATACTAAGCAGTTTAGGGTATGCAGGTAATTATCAACAACAGGTTACAATAAACATGCTATGCATCAGAATAGGTAAAGCAGCAGCAGCAGCAATTCTAATGCAAGCCTGAGAAATAGAATGGGCGATATCAGGATGATCAAAGGGGGGGGCTTGCCTGGTTGCTCGGCGGCAAGGGCAAGGTCGTCAGTGGAGTCTTCGGTCTCCGGAGTTGCGCCGGTCTCGGGGACGACGTCGGGGTCTAACGAGAGAGAAGAGGGGGAGGAAACAGTATAAATACACAGCGAACAAGTGCAGCACAAAGCATAACATGGCAATACGCGGTGTCAGAGGTGATCTAACGCAGTGCCGGGTGATACTGGCGAAGGGGGGGATTCATCCGGGAAAGTATTCCCGGCTCCGGACATTTGTCAGACAGATGACCGGAGAGGGACGGTTGCATGTTCGGATAGTTAGGGACGCGTGACAGACGAACGGACCGCGAATTTGGATTCGTCTCGTCGTTCTGAGCAACTTTCATGTACAAAGTTTTTCAATCTGAGCTACGGATTATTTTATATTAATTTCTAAAGTTTAAAATAATTTCTGGGATTTAATTAATTATTTAAATTAGAATTATCCGAAACAGTGTTTGCTGATGTCAGCATGACGTCAGCATGACGTCAGGACCAGTGGGTCCCACCTGTCATACTCTGTTAGGTTTAATTAGGGTTTAGCTAATTAATTACTGATTAATTAAACTAACTAATTAATTAGACTAATTAAGCAGGATTAATTAACTTAATTAATTTACTAATTAATTAATTAATTAACTAATTATTTATTTTATTAACTATTTTTATTTTTATTTTTTATTTTTTTAATTAAAATTTTCCAGGGGCTGGGCCCACTGGGCAGCGTCCACGTGGACACGTCCGGGCCGCGCCCCTGTCGGGGGCCGGACACATCCGGGCGAGCGCGTGCGGGGCAGCCGCAGCGCGGGCGAGCGGGCGGCGGCACAGCAGAGCCGCGCGGCCGGCGAGCGAGCCGGGCGTGGCGCGGGCGAGGCCAGCGCGCGGCTGCGGGGAGCCGGAGGCAGCGGCAGCGGCACAAGCGCGCACGGGCGCGCGGGCCAGGGGCGGTGAGCGTGTGCGAGGAGGGCGGCGTGCGCGCGCGATGACGGGCGCGCGCGGTGGCGTGCTGGGCGGGGCTAGGCACGGGCCAGGGCGGGAGCCGCAGCGGGCGCGGCCGCGGGCGAGCGGGGCAAGCGCCGGCGTGCGCAGGCGACGGCGGGTACGGCGGCGGGCGCGGTGGCCCTGCGGGAGAGAGGAGAGGAGGGGGGTGCGGCTCACGGGGGGGTCGGACGAGGAGGGCAGTGGGTGCGGGGAGGAGTCGGGGCCGGCGACGAGGTGGCGGTGGCGACGGGCGACGGCGTCGGGTCGACGACGAGGCGAGGCCGACGAGGGAGAGGCGACGGGGGTGCGAGGGAGGAGCTGCGAGGCGTGCGGCGTCGGTGTGGCGCCGGCCACGCGACGGGCGGCGGTGATGGGATCGGGGGCAGAGCCCGATCCAGATCGGGAGGGGAAAGGGAGAGCGAGGGAGAGAGGGGATTAGGGTTTGGGTCGAGGGGAGGCGAGCGAGGCCATATAGGCCAGGCGCGCGGGGTGGGCCGCATGGGCCGGCCTGGCCAGCTGGGCCGAGGTCCAGCGGGGAGGGGGGTTTTTCTTTCTTTCTTTTTCTTTTCTGTTTTCTGTTTTTCTATTTTGTTTTCTGTTTTTCTATTTTGTTTTCTGTTTTGTCTTTTGGTTTTAATTCAAACCTCTTTTGTAAAATATGAGACTAGCCCCAAATAAATATGGTGCATTTTAAGCCACTGCCAGAAAATGGTTTGAAGCCAAATGAATTTTATTTGACTTTAAAATAAATAAAATTGGATTAAACATTTCTGTTTTGTTGCTGTTAGAGGCACATAATTAATTTAGCATATGTTGATTATAATTTTAGAATGGTCCCTGGAATATTTACCATCTAATGAACATTTTAGTTCCTGGGTTTGGACAACTTTTATTTTCACTTTAGTTTTAATTTCAAATTTGAATTTGAATTGGAAATGAGATATGAGCCAAATAATGATTAAGCACTGTTTAACATGATGACATGGCATAATCAAAATGGGATTACTGTGGCTAACCACTGGGGGTGTTACACTTTACTTGGAAGTTGCTGGTGAAAACTTTTTGCTTGCGGAAAGGGGGGGGGGGGCGACCAGAATGCAAGTCTTCATGTGATGTAGGCAATTAGCATATAAGTTTTAGGCAAATCCCTTTATTTGCTGGAACAAAAAAGCTAACAACCAGCTACTGAGGAGACAGAAAAAACTAGTTGGAAAGCTATTGAGGCTGTGTGAAATTCATCTGGAAGTGGCTAGCAAAGCTTCTTGTTTGCAGAGAGGAAAAATAAAAAGCAAGTCCTGCCGGAATGTAGGCAAAATGCATATAAGTTTGAGGCAACTCCTCTTTTTTTGCCGAAACAAAAAAGTTGGATAGCTTTGTGCGAAGCTTACCTGAAAGTGGATGTTGAAGCTTCTTGCTTGGGCGTGTGCATAAAACCTCAAAAATGATGCGTTGACATCGTTTTAGAATTTAGCGAGGCCCTACAAAACAAAACAAAATAAGCAATTTATTTAGGCAAGAATATCTACGAAACCACATTTACAGAACATAGGTGATTTAGGCAATTACTATTTACATGTAGACGACTTATCCTAGTGGAAATAACAACTTTGAGCAAATAAAATCAATTTTTGCTACAAAATATCTCTAGACAATTCACGCCAGCTTCTCTAGCAATTAACTACCATATCATGTGTTGGGTAAGTTTTGCGCGAAATAAAACCCAATGCTTCTTGGGAGCAGATCTTTGGGCAACTCATGCCAGCATCTCTAGCATCTAACTATTATGTGTTGGGCAAGTTTTGGACACTTTCGGCTCATATCATAGACGATTCCAGCTCCCACATCTCGAGATCGGATCTTTGGGCAACTTACGCCAGCATCTCTAACAACTAACTATTATGTCTTGGGCAAGTTTTCAACACTTTTGGCTCAAATCATAATAGACAATTCCAGCCCCCACATCTCGAGAGCGGATCTTTGGGCAACTCACGCCAGCATCTCTAGCAACTATCTATCATGCGTTGGGCAAGTTTTGGACACTTTTGGCTCAAATCATTGACAATTCCACCCCCACATCTCGAGAGCGGATATTTGGGTAACTCGCGCCAGCATCTCTAGCAACTAGATATCATGCATTGGGCAAATTTTGGGCACTTTCGGCTGAAATCATTGACAATTCCACCCCCACATCTCGAGAGCGGATCTTGGGGCAACTCAGGCCAGCATCTCTAGCAACTAGCTATCACTCGTTGGGCAAGTTTTGGACACTTTTGGATCAGATCATTGACGATTCTAGCACCCACATCTCGGGAGCGGGTCTTTGGGCAACTTACGCCAGCATATCTAGCAACTAGCTATCATGTGTTGGGCAAGTTTTAGACACTTTCAGCTCAAATAATAGACGATTCCAGCAACCGCATCTCGGGAGCGGATCTTTGGGCAACTTATGCCAGCATCTCTAGACACTACCTATCATGCATTGGGCAAGTTTTGGACACTTTAAGCTCAAATTATTGATGATTCCAGCACCTGCATCTCGGGAGCGAATCTTTAGCAACTTACGTCAGCATATCTAGCAACTAGCTATCATGTGTTGGATAAGTTTTGGACACTTTTGGCTCAAATAGTAGACAATTCCAGCACCCGCATCTCAGAGCGGATCTTTGGGCAACTTACACCAGCATGTCTAGACACTACCTATCATGGTTGGGCAAGTTTTGGACACTTTTGGCTCAAATCATGGACGATTCCAGCCCCCGCATCTCGGGAGTGGAACTTTGGGTGACTTTCGACAACATCTCTAGTAATTAACTATCATGTGTTGGGAAAGTTTTAAACACTTTAGTCTAAAATCATTGACGATTCTAGCCCCCGCATCACCAAGTCGCAAACCACCCCCACGCTCAAAATCATCGATTCACCCCAAAACATGCATGGGACCCCCCTACCCCACCCCTCTTCAACCTCCCTATTCTGCCTCTATCATATAGAGTCGTAGATGTGAGTAGAAAAACGCATGCTTAGAGGGTTGTTTTCGAGATACTTACCAGTGATGCGGCCCAGTTCCTCGATCACTCGTGACAATGCTTTCCCAGATCTAGCTCCACCCCGCTAGGTGGTCGCGGCACACGGATGTCGCTGCCCCCTTGGTTTTTCCGCTTTCTTCGCTTGCTGGTCATCGATACTTCGATACCTCTCCTCCCCTCTGCTATCTAGTTGCCACCAATCATATGCCAAAAAAGATATTGTAGGCAACTTTCTGAAATTATTAGGCAAGTTAGTGTAGAAATCATTGACTAGAAGAAAGCATGTTTTTTGGCTGGAACTCAATGCGCAAAAAGGTTATAAATTGACTAGAAGAAAGCATGTTTTCTGGCTGGAACTCAATGTGCAAAAAGGTTATAAGTTGACTAGAAGAAAGCCTATTTTTTGGCTGCTGACTTTCTCCGTCTAAAGGACATTCCGCAGCTTCTTACTTTTGCTTGCTTAGTGTTGTACTAATGGAAAACATAAGTGCCTACAGGGGAATTGGAAACAACTCCAATTGAGGAAGGAGAACTGGTGAATTGATCAAACAGATGGAGCTGTCAGTGCACATATCAAAGCAATATCATGTTGTTAATTGCATCTTGTGTGTGACATCAACGACCACTGAAAGACAGAGAATCTTTCATTCAGATGCAGAGTTACTTTCCCCTAGGAGTTTACTTATTATGTGTACTAAAAATAGCATAACAATAATGTTGTGTGCTAATGCTTTGTAAAATCAATATGATTCTAACGACAATATTCAACAAGCACTGATGTGTTTCTACTTGTACACATATCTTGTTGTATTAGAACCGATGGAGTTGTAACTATATAAATCATCCAAGCAGGCCTTTCTCATTATTGAACTGATGTGTTCATGTACAAGTTACAGTACACATATCTTGTTGTATTAGAATCGATGGAGTTGTAACTATATAAACCATCCAAGCAAACCTTTCTGATTATTGAACTGATGTGTTCATGTATAAGTTTCAATAAACATATCTTGTTGTATTAGAACGGATGGAGTTGTAACTATATAAACCATCCAAGTAGGCCTTTCTGATTATTGAACTGATGTGTTCATGTACAAGTTTCAGTCTATCTAATATGTATACCATAATCAACAGAAATGTTTAACTAGGCAGACATGCATATCAGGCAACCAACTAACAAAATCATTAGGCTGACATGGATACCATAACCAACAGAAATGTTTTACCATCCAAGCTTCCAGTATGTTACTTGCTAGTTCAGACATATCAGGAAACTAACAAACAAAATAATTAGGCAAGCTACAGATATACAAAAACATTAGGCAAGCTACAGGTATGTAACTAGGCTAGTTCATATCTCCAAGAGCACATTGGTGTGCAACAAAATTTCTGGGTTCCGAGTAATCAAAATTTCCATCAAGTTTTTGTAGCACCTCGATGAGATGGCAAATTTATGAACATTTGAGGCACCTACAAATAAATAGTTAGGCAAGTTTTTGTACGACAAAAAAAGACAGGTTCTGTGGGGAAGGATCTAGCAACTACTCATATCGCAAACTCTAGCAGCGCACCACACCTCAGTGCAACATGTGCTCAGGCCCATGGCAAGTCAAACATACGCGCTTTGCCAAAATCAAAAACTGGTTCAGAACAGCTCACCCTGTGGATGAAGAGGGAGGGAAATCTACAGTAAGGTACTGCACCACATCCACCTCGCTTTGCTTCTCGCCGTCGTCAACATGACCCCTGCAGGCAACGCTGTGGACGAGAGGATCCTCCCTATACTGCGTGGCCAGGGGGTTGAACTGTAGGGGATCTCCGAGGGGTGCACGAGCAGAGGGGGCGTCGCTGGTTGGAATCTGCGGGGCGCGGCCGGAGCAGCCGCTGTCTTCTTTTGTTGCCGTCGTTGGACGAGAAGGGCCTGGATCTGACAGGAATTGAAGGTCCCAGTCGCGGGATGCATCGACCCGGCGAGGGATTGACGTGGCGGGGCATGGGACAACGCGGGGAGGGAGAAGCAGGGCGCGGGGCCGCATCACCGCCGGTTTGGGGCAGGGGCGCATCGCTGCCGGTCGAGCCGGCGCAGCAGATCTCGCCGGGCCATGGAGGAACATGTGCACGGTGGAAGAGAAGGTGAGACAGAGAGGAGTGGTTCGTGGGCTGCACAAGACAGAAACGGGGTGAGTGGATTCCTTTGTTTCGGCCTGACCGCCCAGCACCTGAAGGCCGCGATTTTGATCGGACGGCTGGGAGGGGTGTGTGCTCGGGAACTCTAAAAAGTGCAGCTGCACTTTTTAGAATTTAGGTAACTTCAAAAGAGCTAAAAAACTGACGTCGATTTTTGGTCACCTTGCGCGAACGTGGTAGATGCCGTTGGATAACCCCACAGATCGTGAAGTAGCGAAGAGGAAGCACATCAACTCTTAAACTTGTTCGGTATAACAGAAAACCAGCGCAAACGCTCTTCTGTGCAAGCACAATCGTTCACCGCACTGGCTAGCACCTTAAGCCTCCTTTTGGGAGATCCGGGTTCGAACCCTAGTTTCTCACCTTTGTTTACAGGGTAATTTTACAAAAGAAAATGTACGTGGCAAATTTATTTTTTGATCAATGAATGGCAATTATTTTTCATAATTTACCATGGTAATTTTAATTTTTGGACCATAGCAAATTTATTTTATAGAGGGTGGCAACTATTTTAGTTAACCATGGTAATTTTTTTTAGACCGTGGCAATTTTATTTCATGGACCATGGCAAATATATTTTATGGACCATGAAATTTCATTTTGATGGAACATGAAAAATATTTTGAACCATCGCAAATTTATTTTTTTTGTAGCGTGGAAAAAAATCATAGCATGGGAAAATTAGTTTTTTTATCATGGCAAATTTCCTTTTTTTTGGACCATTGCAAATTGATTTTGATTATTTTTTTACTATGTGTTATTTACCAACAAGGTTGTCAATTTACTTGTTTGCATTGATGTGTGTTTTCCGCTTTCCCGAATTTTTTTTGTAACATTGTTTATTTTTTGACCCGCAGCATGGCAATTTTTTTTTTACAGTTTTCTGAGAGAATTAAGATCGGGCTGGAGGCCTAGTAAAAGGCTTGTATTTCCGTGGTTCCTGCAAGGGGGCTGTCATAGCAACTAAAAATTTCGCTGGACCTCCCTCGTGGGGAGCTCCTAGTTGGCGCTTTCAGCGCCAGTTAGCGCTCGTGGCGCTCACAGCGACTTGTAGCGGGCCGGCCCAACAAGCTGCTACTCGAGTGGTAAACGCAACGAAAAAAATTATCATCAAGATAAATTCTGGGAGAAACGTGACTCGAACTCAGCACACGCACGATGACTACAGTAGCCAATAACCACCTGGCCGCATTGACTTAGCTGTCTGTAATCAGGAAACAATCTATTTGACCATATTACAGTACAACATAAATACACATTATATGTCCAATATAATTTTTTTGAAAATGAAAGCATAAATTTGAGAATGAATTCTTAATAATATTGAGAACAGCCAAGAATTTGAAAAAAATTCCAAATTTCAAAAATTTCATCAATATTTGAAAAGAGTTCACGAATTAGAAAAAAGTTCACCAGATTTTGAAAAAAAGTTCATCAACTTGATAAAAAAAAGTTCATCAAATTTTGGAAAAAGTTCATCAACTTTGAAAAAGGTTCAATGATTTTGAAAAATAGTTCATCAAAATTGAAAAAAGTTCATTGAAATTCAAAAAAGTTCATCGATTTTCAAAAAGGTTCAATTATTTTGAAAAAAAGTTCATCGAAATTGAAAAAAAGTTCATTGAATTTAAAAAAAGTTCATCGATTTTCAAGAAAAGTTCATCAAATTGGAAGTTCATTGAATTTGAAAAAGTTCATCGATTTGAAGAAAAAGTTCACGTATTTGCAAGATAATTCATTGACCCAGGAAGAAGAGAAAAGAAAAAATAGAAAGTAGAAAAGGAAAAAGCAAAACGAAAAAAATGAAAAAGGGAGAAAACGGAAAGGAAAGAATAAAAGGGAAGAAAGGATCTAATTACCATATCCTGCTGGCTGGCTCGGTGGTTTCTCCACTCCGTATCGAATATGGAGATCGCGGGTTCGAAACCCCACCAGCTCGTTCAATTTTTGCCGTTTAAAAACACAGAGCTATATGGGCCGGCCCAGCGCGGGGCGCTGCAGGCGCCCGTTTGCAAAATACACATTAACGGGCGCCTGCAGCGCCAAATAGGATTCGCCTCCCTCGTGCATCGAACGACTCGTTCGATCGGATCCGCTCCCCTAGCGAACGTCGGGTAGATATCCCGGTCCACTAATTTTTTCCGTGTGCAATGCGCAGACTCGTTTGCTAGTCTATATTAATAATAAAGGAAGGTGGATTTCTCTAGAGTTTTCGTTTATCATCCAAACTAGCCACCCTACCATCCACAAGACATATACCCCTTCGCTTCGGTCTTTTTTGTCTGTATCATCCATCGGATCGCATGCACGGTGGCTGGTTTGCCTGGCTTTTTATAGGACCGAACTAGCCGAGCATGTATCGTGACAGAAAAAATAAATTAGCAGCGAAAAAAGATCCCGCAGCCACGCTGACCACCTTGTTCGGCCAAACGAGCTTCTTTTTAGGTACCCAACAAACTACAAATAAGCGAACCAATCTGTGGTTGGATGGTTAGAGGGACTGTGGTATCCCCAGCCCATCAGGGTTCAAGTCCTGGTGCTCGCATTTATTCCTGGATTATTTCAGGATTTCCATCGACAACGAGGTGCCTACGGTGACTTCGTAAATTTCAAGATGATATGCTAGCTCAGTCTTTTGGAGGTGCTCATAGGGGTAGGGTGTGCGTGTGTGTGTTCATAGGGATGAGTGTATGCGCGTGTATATGAACGCTTGCGTCTGTACTGTGTTAAAAAAAACTACAAATGAAGCGTGCGACATGCTGCCATGTTACTCTTCGTTTAGGTTGCATTCTAACTGAGCTAGCCCTTGATTTTGTAGACAAGATAAAATGATACTTCCACATAGAAAGAACCTTGTTATCTGAGCGCAGCGATTTCGTGCCCAGGCTCATCTGATCCCGGTCAGAAAATAATTTACAAAAAATTCAAACAACTTCAAAAAATACTAATTTTTTTTGCATGGTATATAAGTTATTGCGTGAGGTCCGCTCCAATTTTCAGATCATTTGGACATCTGAGTAGCTCTCAGCAAAAAAAAAAAAACAAATCAGATCCGAACAGTAAACTTTTTTACAGACCTTAAATTTGTCTTTTTTGCCGAGAGCTGCTCAGATGTCCTAATGATCTGAAAATTGGAGTGGACCTCACGCATTAAATTATCCACCATGCAAAAAATTTAGAGTTTTTTGAACTTTTCTTGTATTTGTTTTGATTTTTTTCTTCAGCGCGGGTGCAGATGAGGCTAAACTCAGAAATGAATATTTGTTGTTATCTTATCTACAAAATCAATAATATGTGAAAGTTATTGCACATGTAGATGTGCCCTAGTCACCTATGTAAGGGCCTGTCTAGGGCACATTTAGAGTGACTCAATCAAAGTTATTGCACATGTAGATGTGCCCTAGTCACCTATGTAAGGGCCTGTCTAGGGCACATTTAGAGTGACTCAATCAAACATAAAAAGAAAAAAGAAAGGAACAAGAAAAATACCCATGCGAATATCCACATAAAATCAATGACATGGGATTTATATGTGTAATACTTATGGCACATTCAGTTCGGCCTCGCTCCCTTATACCTAAACCGACCAATTTAAATAGGAATGCGAGTTAAAATCAATAAGTCTCCTGAAGGATAAATAGGAAGAGGGTGAGGGGTGTGTCTGATGGGGAACGAAGCATGAAAATCAAAAAATTTCCTACGAAACACCCAAGATCCAATCTAGAAGATGTATAGCAACGAGAGGGGAGTGTGTCTACATACCCATGTAGACCGAAAGCATTAGCGTCGTAACGCGGTTGATGTAGTCGTACTCGTCGCGATCTAATCACGATCCAATATGATCTAGTGCCGAACGGACGACACCTCCGAGTTTAGCATACGTACGGCTCGGCGTCCTCCTCTCCTTCTTGATCCAGCAAGCGAGGAAGAGGAGGTAGATGAGATCTGAACCAACACGACGGCGTGGTGGTGGTGGTGGCAGCGGAATTCCGGCAGGGCTTCGCCAAGCGCTGACGGAACGTGGAGGAGGAGTAATGGGACGAAGACGGGGCAAGCGCGGAAGGGTTGGCTGCCCCCTGCGCCTCCCCACTATATATAGGGGTGAGGGAGAGGCGCGTCAGCCCTAGTCCCCTCCCAAGGCAGGGGGCAGCGGCCAAGGGGGAGGAGTACCCTCCAAGCCAAGTGGAGGCCCTCCCCCTTAGGGTTTCCCCTCCCCATGCGCATGGGCCTTGTAGGGGTTGGTGCCCCTGGCCCATTAAGGCCAGGGAGCCCCCTACAGCCCATGCTACTGTATGGAACGTGGTGAAACCCTCCGAGGACTTTCGGACCCCTCCGGAACCTTCCGGTGGCTTCCCGGTACAATACCGAAAAAAGCGGACATTTTCCCGGAACCCCGACAACAACTTTTCATATATAAATCTTTATCTCTGGACCATTCCGAAGCTCCTCATGATGTCCAAGATCCCATCCAGGACTCCGAACAACCTTCGGACTTTCTGCTATTAATATCTCAATACTACCCTAGCGCTATCGAACGTTAAGCGTGCGACCCTACGGGTTCGAGAATCATGCATACATGACTGAGACTCATCTCCGGTCAATAACCAATAGCGGGACCTGGATGCCCAAATTGATTCCTACATATTCAACGAAGATCTTTATCGGTTGAACCACGATGTCAAGGATTCAGTCAATCCCGTACACAATTCCCTTTGTCCGGTGATATTTTACTTGCCCGAGATTCGATCGTCGGTATCTCCATACCTAGTTCAATCTCATTACCGGCAAGTCTCTTTACTCGTTCCGTAATACAAGATCCTGTGACCAAACTCATTAGTCACATGAAGCTTCTTATGATGTTGTATTACCGAGAGGGCCCAGAGATATCTCTCCGTCACACGGAGTGACAAATCCCAGTCTCGATCCATGCAACCCAACAGACACCTTCGGAGATACCTGTAGAGCATGTTTATGATCACCCAGTTATGAAGTGATGTTTGATAGCACACAAGCATTCCTCCGGTATCCGGGGGTAGCATGATCTCATGGTCAAAGGAACATATACTTGACAGGAAGAAAGCTATAGCAAATAACTAAACGATCTGATGGTAAGCTTATGGTTGGGTCTGTCCATCACATCATTCTCCTAATGATGTGATCTCGTTATCAAATGACAACTCATGTCTATGGTTAGAAAACCTTAACCATCTTTGATCAACGAGCTAGTCTAGTAGAGCCATACTAGGGACACGGTGTTGTTTATGTATTCACATATGTATTTAAGTTTCCGGTCAATACAATTCTAGCATGAATAATAAACATTTATCATGAACGGGAAATATGATAATAACCATTTTATTATTGCCTCTAGGGCATATTTCCAACAGCCTCCCACTTCTACTAGAGTCAATAGTCTAGTTCACATCGCTATGTGATTAACACCAAATGAGTTCTGGGGATTGATCATGTTTTGCTTGTGAGGGAGGTTTTAGTCAACGGGTCTGTAACATTCATATCCGTGTGTACTTTGCAAATCTCTATGTCATACTATAGATGCTGCTACCACGCTCCACTTGGAGCTATTCCAAATGACTGCTCCACTATACATGCCCGGTTTGCAACTCAGAGTCATCCGGAGTGGTGTGAAAGCTTGCATCGACTTAACCCTTTACGACGAACTCTTTATCACCTCCATAACCGAGAAACATTTCCTTAGTCCTCTTTAGGTACCTAAGGATAATCTTGACCGCTGTCTAGTGATCCACCCCTGCATCACTCTTGTACCCCCTTGCCAGACTCATGGCCAGGCACACATCAGGTATGGTACACAACATGGCATACATTATAAAGCCTATGGCTGAGGCACAGGGGATGACCTTCATCCTTTCTCTTTCTTCTGCCATGGTCGAGCTTTGAGTCTTACTCAACTTCACACCTTACAATACAGGAAAGAACTACTTCTTTGACTGATCCATTTTGAACTTCTTCAAAATCTTGTCAAGGTATGTGCTCTGTGAAAGTCTTATCGCGCGTCTTGATCTATCTCTATAAATCTTGATGCCCAATATGTAAGCAGCTTTACTCAGGTCTTCCTTTGAAAAACTCTTGTTCAAATAACCGTTTATGCTTTCCAGAAATTCTGTATCATTTCCAATCAAAAATTTGTCATCCACATATATACCATCGGAAATGCTATAGAGCTCCCACTCACTTTCTTGTAAATACAAGTTTCTTCATAAACTTCATATAAACCCAAAAGTTTTGATCACCTCATCAAAGCGTATATTCCAACTTCGAGATGCTTGCACCAGTCCATAGTAGGATCGCTGGAGTTTGCATACTTTGTTAGCATCTTTAGGATCGAAAAACCTTCCGGTTGCGTCATATGCAACTCTTCCTTAAGGAAACCATTAAGGAACATTGTTTTGATGTCCATCTGCCAGATTTCATAATCATAGTATGTGGCAATTGCAATCATAATTCTAACAGACTTAAGTATCGCTACGGATGAGAAAGTCTCATCGTAGTCAACTCCTTGATTTTTTCAAAAACCTTTTGTGACAAGTCGAGCTTTATAGATGGTGAATATCGTCATTTTCTTACCTTCATCGATGATTTGTGTAGATATGGGTATATTTACTTAGTGAAACACAAGTCTGAAACATTTGAAAAGTTCAAGGAATTTTAGAGTGAAGTGGAGAATCATCGTAACAAGAAAATAAAATTTCTATGATCTGATCATGGAGGTGAATATTTGAGTTACAAGTTTGGTGCTCATTTAAGACAATGTGGAATTGTTTCACAACTCATGCCGCCTGGAACACCACAGCGTAATGGTGTGTCCGAACGTCGTAACCGTACCTTATTGGATATGGTGCGTTATATGATGTCTCTTACCGATTTGCCACTATCATTTTGGGGTTATGCATTATAGACAGCCGCATTCACTTTAAATAGGGCACCGTCTAAATCCATTGAGACGACACCGTATGAACTATGGGTTGGTAAGAAATCTAAGTTATCGTTTCTTAAAGTTTGGGGATACGATGTTTATGTCAAAAGGCTTTATCCTGATAAACTCGAACCCAAAGCGGGTACGTCGACCAAGACATGTTCCGCACCAGAGAGGTACGGAAATCCCGTCCTAGAAGTCATGTTGTTAGACAACGACGAACCTATGAACTATGAAGAAGCAATGATGAGCCCGGATTCCGACAAATGGCTTGAGGCCATGAAATGCGAGATAGGATCCATGTATGAGAACCAAGTGTGGACTTTGGTAGACTTACCCGATGACCGACAGGCTGATACGTCTCCAACGTATCTATAATTTTTGATTGTTCCATGCTATCATATTATCTATTTTGGATGTTTTATATGCATTAATATGCTATTTTATATTATTTTTGGGACTAACCTATTAACCTAGAGCCCAGTGCCAGTTTCTGTTTTTTCCTTGTTTTTGAGTTTTACAGAAAAGGAATATCAAACGGAGTCCAAACGGAATAAAACTTTCGCGATGATTTTCTTGGACCACAAGACATCCACGGAACTTGGGGGTGAAGTCAGAAGGGCCCCGAGGGCTCCACAAGCCCTCAGGGCATGCCTTAGGGGGGGGGGTGTCCCTGGCTTGTGGGCCCCACGGGAGTCCACCGACCACCTTCTCAGCTCTATAAATCCACAAATATTCCCAAACGACCAGAAGCGTCCACCAAAATACTGTCCCGCCGCCGTAACCTTATGTACCCGTGAGATCCCATCTAGGGGCCTTTTTCGGCACCCTGCCGGAGGGGGATTCGATCACTGAGGGCTTCTACATCAACTCTATTGCCCTTCTGATGAAGCGTGAGTAGTTTACCTCAGACCTACGGGTCCATAGCTAGTAGCTAGATGGCTTCTTCTCTCTCTTTGATCTGCAATACAATGTTCTCCTCGATGTTCTTGCAGATCTATCCGATGTAATATTCTTTTGCGGTGTGGTTGTCGAGATCCGATGAATTGTGGATTTATGATCAGATTATCTATGAATATTATTTGAATCTTCTCTGAATTCTTATATGCATGATTTGATATCTTTGTATTTCTCTTCGAATTGTCGGTTTGGTTTGGCCAACTAGATTGGTTCTTCTTGCAATGGGAGAGGTGCTTAGTTTTGGGTTCAATCTTGCGGTGTCCTCACCCAGTGACAAAGTAGGGGTAGCGAGGCACATATTGTATCGTTGCCATCGAGGGTAAAAAGATGGGGTTTTCATCATATAGCTTGAGTTTATCCCTCTACATCATGTCATCTTACTTAAGGCGTTACTCCATTCTTTTAAACTTAATACTCTAGATGCATGCTGGATAGCGGTCGATGTGTGGAGTAATAGTAGTAGATGCAGGCAGGAGTCGGTCTACTTGACACGGACATGATGCCTATATTCATAATCATTGCCTTGGACATCGTCATAACCTTGCGCTTTTCTATCAATTGCTCGACAGTAATTTGTTCACCCACCGTATGTTTTCTTTCAAGAGAGAAGCCTCTAGTGAAACCTATGGCCCCCGGGTCTATTTTCCATCATATATGTTCTGATCTATAAACCAAAAAAACCCAAAAATACCTTGCTACAATTTATCTGTTTTTACTTTGTTTTACATTTTAGTAATCTTTTATATCTATCTCTATCAGATCTCATCCTTGCAAGTGACCGTGAAGGGATTGACAACCCCTTTATCGCGTTGGGTGCAAGTGTTTGATTGTTTGTGCAGGTGCATAGATTGGAGACTTGCTTGTACCTCCTACTGGATTGATACCTTGGTTCTCAAACTGAGGGAAATACTTATCTCTACTTTGCTGCATCACCCTTTCCTCTTCAAGGGAAAAACCAACGCAAGCTCAAGAAGTAGCAGGAAGAATTTCTGGCGCCGTTGCCGGGGAGGTTCTACATCAAGCCTACCAAGTACCCACCATAAACTCTCACCTCTTGCATTACATTATTTGCCATTTGTATCTCGTTTTCCTCTCCCCCACTTCTAAAACGATTTCAGAAAAACACAAAAATATTTTCCTTTTTATTTGCCTTCTGTCCATTTGTCTCTATGTCTTACTTGGTTTGTTTTCTTGTTTTCTTGGCATAATTGTGTATTTATTCAATTCAGAAACAAAAAGTTTATGGATCCTCATCCACTTGCTAATCTTTTTAAGAGATCCAATTATGATGAACCAATTGCTAGTGAGTTGTGTGCACTAGATTATCTTTATGAAGTTTTGCTTGAAATTCGTGAATCTGAAAATTGTGATGAAGTGTTAAAAGAAGAAATTTATAAAGTGATTCACGATAGCTCCTTGAATAAAAAGCATGATTGCAATGATGTTATTATAAATCCTATTAATGTCAATTGTGCTAATAATATGCAAAACCCCAAGCTTGGGGATGCTAATTTTGATATGTCCACCCACTACTTTGGAGAATGTTCAATCTCATGAAATTTTTGATAAAAGTGGGTTTGGAGAGGTCATGACTTTATTTGATGATAATCCCACTATTTTGGAAGACTGTCAACTTTGCATGCATGTGGATCGTGTAGAGAATATGTTATGTGATAACTATATTGTTGAATTTGAATATGAAACCACATGCAATTATGATGAGAGAGGAAAATATGGTTACAGAAATTTTCATGTTACTAAATTACCTCTCGTTATGTTGAGATTGCTATTGTTTCTTTCTTCTTCCTTGCATATGCTAGTTTTTGCTTGTCTTGATAACTCTTTTTCCTACAAAATGCCTATGCATAGTAAGTATGTTATACTTAAACTTATTTTTAACATGCTATATGATGCTCTCTTTGTGCATCAATTTTTGTCTTTCATGTGAGCATCATTAAAATTATCAATGCCTAACTAAAAGGCTTTAAAGAAAAATGCTTGTTGGGAGACAACCCAATATTTTTATTTTCTGTTTTTATGAGTATACACATTATTACCTCTGTAGTAATTTTGTTTTGGTGTTTTAATTAGTGTTTGAGCCAAGTAAGACCTTTGGGATGGCTTGTGGTGATAGTTGATTTGATCTTGCTGAAAAACAGAAACTTTTGCGCCCAGTAAAACAATTTTAGAAAATCACATAAACATGATTTTGATCTTCATTTTTTAAACAAGGTTGATATAAAAATTACCCAGGTTGTCCTAATTTTTCAGAATTTTTGGAGTTACAGAAGTATACGAAGTTTATAGATTGCTACAGACTGTTCTGTTTTTGACAGATTCTGTTTTCTATGTGTTGTTTGCTTATTTTGATGAATCTATGGGTAGTATAAGGGGGTATGAACCATGGAAAAGTTGGAATACATTAGATATTACACCAATATAAATAAATAATGAGTTCACAACAGTACCAAAAAGTGGTGATTTATTTTCTTACACTAACGGATCTTATGAGTTTTCTGTTGTGAAATTTTCAAGTTTTGGGTAAAGATTTGATGGACTATGGAATAAGGAGTGGCAAGAGCCTAAGCTTGGGGATGCCCAAGGCACCCCAAGGTAATATTCAAGGACAACCAGGCATCTAAGCTTGGGGATGCCCCGGATGGCATCCCCTCTTTCGTCTTCAATCCATCGGTAAATTTACTTGAGGCTATATTTTTATTCACCACATGATATGTGTTTTGCTTGGAGCGTCTTGTATGATATGAGTCTTTGCTTTTTAGTTTGCCACAATCATCCTTGCTGTACACACCTTTTGAGAAGGACACACATGAATCGTCATTTATTAGAATACTCTATGTGCTTCACTTATATCTTTTGAGTTAGGCAATTTGCTCTAGTGCTTCACTTATATCTTTTTAGAGTACGACAGTGGCTTTATTTTATAGAAATTGTTGAACTCTCATGCTTCACTTATATCATTTTGAGAGTCTCTAAACAGCATGGTAATTTTCTTAGGTTATGAATTTAGTCCTAATATGATGGGCATCCAAGAGGGATATAATAAAAACTTTCATATAAAGAGCGTTGAATACTATGAGAAGTTTGATTCCTTGCATTTGTTATGAGATATGAAGATGGTGATATTAGAGTCATGCTAGTGAGTAATTGTGGATTGGTAGAAATACTTGTGTTAAAGTTTGTGATTCCCGTAGCATGCACGTATGGTGAACCGTTATCTGATGAAGTCGGAGCATGATTTATTTATTGATTGTCTTCCTTATGAGTGGCGGTCGGGGACGAGCGATGGTCTTTTCCTACCAATCTATCCCCCTAGGAGCATGCGTGTAGTACTTTGTTTCAATGACTAATAA
This sequence comes from Thinopyrum elongatum, assembly GCA_011799875.1. Lineage (NCBI taxonomy): Eukaryota > Viridiplantae > Streptophyta > Magnoliopsida > Poales > Poaceae > Thinopyrum > Thinopyrum elongatum. The sequence goes on from CM022302.1 coordinate 386,342,958, forward strand.
ATTTTTGCAATAAGTATGTGAGTTCTTTATGACTAATGTTGAGTCCATGGATTATACGCACTCTCACCCTTCCACCATTGCTAGCCTCTCTAGTACCGCGCAATTCTCGCCGGTGCATTAAACCCACCATATACCTTCCTCAAAACAGCTACCATACCTACCTATTATGGCATTTCCATAGCCATTCCGAGATATATTGCCATGCAACTTCCACTGTTCCGTTTATTATGACACACTTCATCATTGTCATATTGCTTTGCATGATCATATAGTTGGCATAGTATTTGTGGCAAGGCCACCATTCATTTTTTTACATGTCACTCTTGATCATTGCACATCCTGGTACACCGCCAGAGGCATTCATATACAGTCATATTTTGTTCTAGAATCGAGTTGTAATTCTTGAGTTGTAAGTAAATAAAAGTGTGATGATCATCATTATTAGAGCATTGTCCCATGTGAGGAAAGGATGATGGAAGCTATGATTCCCTCACAAGTTGGGATGAGTCTTCGGACTTTGCAAAAAAAATAAAAGAGGCCAAAAGAAGCCCAAACAAAAAAAATGAGAGAAAAGAGAGAAGGGGTAATGCTACTATCCTTTTACCACACTTGTGCTTCAAAGTAGCACCATGATCTTCATGATAGAGAGTCTCCTATGTTGTCACTTTCATATACTAGTGGGAATTTTTCATTATAGAACTTGGCTTGTATATTCCAATGATGGGCTTCCTCAAATTTCCCTAGGTCTTCGTGAGCAAGAAAGTTGGATGCACACCCACTTAGTTCCTTTTTGATCTTTCATACACTTATAGCTCTAGTGCATCCGTTGCATGGCAATCCCTACTCACATTGATATCTATTGATGGGCATCTTCATAGCCAATTGATACGCCTAGTTGATGTGAGGCTATCTCCTTATTTTTTTGTCTTCTCCACAACCACCATATTCAATTCCACCTATAGTGCTATATCCATGGCTCACGCTCATGTATTGCGTGAAAGTTGAAAAAGTTTGAGAACATCAAAAGTATGAAACAATTGCTTGGCTTGTCATCAAGGTTGTGCATGATTTAATACTTTGTGTGATGAAGATGGAGCATAGCCAGACTATATGATTTTGTAGGGATAACTTTCTTTGGCCATGTTATTTTGAGAAGACATGATTGCTTTATTAGTATGCTTGAAGTATTATTGTTTTTATGTCAATATTAAACTTTTGTTTTGAATCTTATGGATCTGAATATTCATGCCACAATAAATAAAACTACATGGATAAATATGTTAGGTAGCATTCCACATCAAAAATTCTGTTTTTATCATTTACCTAATCGAGGACGAGTAGGAATTAAGCTTGGGGATGCTTGATACGTCTCCAACGTATCTATAATTTTTGATTGTTCCATGCTATTATATTATCTGTTTTGGATGTTTTATATGCAATAATATGCTATTTTATATTATTTTTGGGACTAAGCTATTAACCTAGAGCCCAGTGCCAGTTTCTGTTATTTCCTTCTTTTTGAGTTTTACAGAAAAGGAATATCAAACGGAGTCCAAACGGAATAAAACTTTCGCGATGATTTTTCTTGGACCAGAAGACATCCACGGAACTTGGGGGGTGAAGTCAGAAGAGTCCCGAGGGCTCCACAAGCCCTCAGGGCACGCCCTGGGGGGGCGCCCCTGGCTTGTGGGCCTCACGGGAGTCCACCGACCTCTTTCTCAGCTCTATAAATCCACAAATATTCCCAAACGACCAGAAGCATCCACCAAAATACTTTTCCGCCGCCGTAACCTTCTGTACCTGTGAGATCCCATCTAGGGGCCTTTTTCGGCACCCTGCCGGAGGGGGATTCGATCACGGAGGGCTTCTACATTAACTCTATTACCCTTCCGATGAAGCATGAGTAGTTTACCTCAGACCTACGGGTCCATAGCTAGTAGCTAGATGGCTTCGTCTCTCTCTTTGATCTTCAATACAATGTTCTCCTCGATGTTCTTGGAGATCTATCCGGTGTAATATTCTTTTGCGGTGTCTTTGTCGAGATCCGATGAATTGTGGATTTATGATCAGATTATCTATGAATTTTATTTGAATCTTCTCTAAATTCCTATATGCATGATTTGATATCTTTGTATTTCTCTTCGAATTATCGGTTTGGTTTGGCCAACTAGATTGGTTCTTCTTGCAATGGGAGAGGTGCTTAGTTTTGGGTTCAATCTTGCAGTGTCCTCACCCAGTGACAAAGTAGGGGTAGCAAGGCACGTATTGTATTGTTGCCATCAAGGGTAAAAAGATGTGTTTTCATCATATTGCTTGAGTTTATCCCTCTACATCATGTCATCTTACTTAAGGCGTTACTCCGTTCTTTTGAACTTAATACGCAAGATGCATGCTGGATAGCGGGCGATGTGTGGAGTAATAGTAGTAGATGCAGGCAGGAGTCGGTCTACTTGACACGGAGGTGATGCCTATATTCATAATCATTGCCTTGGATATCGTCATAACCTAGCGCTTTTCTATCAATTGCTCGATAGTAATTTGTTCACCCACCGTATGTTTTCTTTCAAGAGAGAAGCCTCTCGTGAAACCTATGCCCCCCGGGTCTATTTTCCATCATATATTTTCCGATCTATAAACCAAAAAACCTCAAAATACCTTGCTGCAATTTATTTGTTTTTACTTTGTTTTACGTTTTAGTAATCTTTTATATCTATCTCTATCAGATCTCAACCTTGCAAGTGACCGTGAAGGGATTGACAACCCCTTTTATCGCGTTGGGTGCAAGTGTTTGATTGTTTGTGCAGGTGCATAGGTTGGAGACTTGCTTGTACCTCCTACTGGATTGATACCTTGGTTCTCAAACTGAGGGAAATACTTATCTCTACTTTGCTGCATCACCCTTTCCTCTTCAAGGGAAAAACCAATGCAAGCTTAAGAAGTAGCACATGCCATCGAGAAAAAGTGGATCTTTAAGAAGAAGACAGATGCGGATGGTAATGTTACCGTCTATAAAGCTCGACTTGTCGCACAAGGTTTGTGACAAATTCAAAGACTTGACTATGATGAGACTTTCTCACCCATAGTGATGCTTAAGTCTGTTAGAATTATGTTAGCAATTGCTGCTTTTTTCGATTATGAAATCTGGCAGATGGATGTGAAAACCGCTTTCCTTAAGGAAGAGTTGTATATGATGCAGCCCAAAGGTTTTGTGGATCCTAAGGATGCTAAAAAGGTATGCAAGCTCCAGTGATCCATCTATGGACTGGTGCAAGCATCTCGGGGTTGGAATATACGCTTTGATGAGGTGATCAAAGATTTTGGGTTTATACGAAGTTTATGAAGAAACTTGTATTTACAAGAAAGTGAGTGGGAGCTCTATAGCATTTCTGATAGTATATGTGGATGACATATTGTTGATTGGAAATGATGTAGAACTTCTGGAAAGCATAAAGGGTTGTTTGAAAGGAGTTTTTCATAGGAAGACCTAGGTAAAGCTGCTTACATATTGGGCATCAAGATCTATAGAGATAGATCAAGACACCTGATAAGACTTTCACAGAGCACATACCTTGACAAGATTTTGAAGAAGTTCAAAATGGATCAGTCAAAGAAGGAGTTCTTTCCTGTATTGTAAGTGTGAAGTTGAGTAAGACTCAAAGCTCGACCACGGCAGAAGAAAGAGAAAGGATGAAGATCATCCCCTATACCTCAGTCATGGGCTCTATAATGTATGCCATGTTGTGTACCATACCTGATGTGTGCCTTGCCATAAATCTGCAGGGAGGTACCAAAGTGATCTAGGAGTAGATCACTGGACAACGGTCAAGAATATCCTTAGGTACCTAAAGAGGACTAAGGAAATGTTTCTCGGTTATGGAGGTGATAAAGAGTTCGTCGTAAAGGGTTACATCGATGCAAGCTTGGACACCGATCCAGATGATTCTAATTCTCAATCTGGATACGTATTGAATGTGGGAGCAGTTAGCTAGAGTAGCTCCATACAGAGCATTGTAGACATAGAGATTTGCAAAGTACATACGGATCTGAATGTAGCAGACCCATTGACTAAAACCTCTCTCACAAGCAAAACATGATCAAACCCCAGATTTCATTGGGTGTTAATCACATAGCGATGTGAATTAGATTATTGACTCTAGTGTAAGTGGGAGACACTTGGAAATATGCCCTAGAGGCAATAATAAATTGGTTATTATCATATTTCCCGTTCATGATAAATGTTTATTATTCATGCTAGAATTGTATTGACCGGAAACTTAAATACATGTGTGAATACATAAACTACACCGTGTCCCTGGTAAGCCTCTACTAGACTAGCTCGTTGATCAAAGATGGTTATGGTTTCCTAACCATAGACATGAGTTGTCATTTGATATTGGGATCACATCATTAGGAGAGTGATGTGATGGACAGACCCAACCGTAAGCTTAGCATCAGATCGTTTAAGTTATTTGTTGTAGCTTTCTTCGTGTCAAGTATCTGTTCCTTTGACCATGAGATCATGCCACTCCTGGATACCGGAGGAATACTTTATGTGCTATCAAATGTCACTTCGTAACTGGGTGATCATAAAGGTGCTCTACAGGTATCTCCGAAGGTGTTTGTTGGGTTGCATGGATCGAGACTGGGATTTGTCACTCCGTGTGACAGAGAGATATCTCTGGGCCCTCTCAGTAATACAACATTGTAAAGAGCTTGCAAGCAATGTGGCTAATGAGTTAGTCAGGAGATCTTGTATTACGGAATGAGTAAAGAGACTTGTTGGTAACGAGGTTGAACTAGGTATGGAGATACCGACGATCGAATCTCGGGCAAGTAACATATCACTGGACAAAGGGAACTGCATACGGGATTACCCAAATCCTCGACATCGTGATTCAACCGATAAAAGATCTTCGTGGAATATGTGAGAACCAATATGGGAATCCAGATCCCGCTATTGCTTATTGACAGGAGAGGTGTCTCGGTCATGTCTACATGATTCTCGAACCCGTAGGTTCCGCACGCTTAACGTTTAGTGACGTTAGAGTAGTATTGGGACATGTATGTTGGTGAACAAATGTTGTTCGGAGTCCCTGATGTGATCTTGAACGTCACGAGGAGCTCCGAAATGGTCCGGAGGTAAAAAAAAATATCATATCCTGCTTTGGCCGTCGGAAAAGTTTTGGGCATTATCGATATTATACCGGGAGTGCCGAAAGGGGTTGGGGGGTCCACCTGCCCCCGTGGCCCACATGGGCTGTAGGGGGCGCCCTAGCCTACATGGGCCAAGGGCACCAGCCCCAAGAGGCCCATGCACCAAGGATAGGTGGAGGAGGAAGAGTCCTAAGGGGGGAAGGCACCCCCCTAGGTGCCTTGGGGAGGGAGAACTCCTCCCTTGGCCGCCTCCCCTCCTTGGAGGAGGGGCTAGGGCTGCGACCCAGCCCTCCCCCTTTACTCCCATACGCAACAACCCCATTACTCGGGTGTAAGCTTCTGTCACTCTAGCCACCCACTATAAGCGAATTATGAACGTACTGCAACGCCCTACATCGGTAATCCCACATGCTTGCGCGACACGGAGGGCACCATAGGACAACACCAAAAAAAAACATACAACTGAAACCAATCACAATCACCAATCAACCCATAGGACAATATGAATCTAGTCAAACATCATATGATGGCCATACATCATTGGGTAATAATATATAGCGTGAAGCACCATGTTTAAGTAGAGATTACAGTGGGAGAATAGGTGTTACACCGCTGCATAGATGGGGAGAGAGTTGGTGATCATAGCGACGAAGTTGTTGGTGTAGATCGCCGTCATGATGGTTGCCCCGGCGGCGTTCTGGCGCCACCGGGAGAGAGGGGGAGAGAGCCCCCCTCCTTCTTCTTCTTCCTTGGTCTCCCCCCTAGATTGGAGGAGAGTCTTCCCTCTGTTCCATGGCCGCTATGGCTCTCGGAGGGCGGGAGCCCTCCGAGATTGGGTCAATCTCTCTATTTCTCTTCTGTTTCGCGTTCCTGTTTTCTGGCCGAAAACTGTTTCTTAAATTCCTGGAGGTCCGTAACTCCGCTTGGGCTAAAATTTTGAGGGGATTTTATTCAGAAATTATATTTCTTGCAGCGAAAAAAGGGCACCAACCGACCTACAGGGGACCCACAAGCCTGACAGGCGTGCCCTCTGGGCTTGTGGCCCCCTGGGGCATTGTATCGCGTTGATTCTTTTTCCCAAAAATCACATATATTTCAAAATAAATCTCCGTAATTTTTTATCGTGTTTGGAATTCGTTTGATATGGATATTGTACGAAACAAAAAACATGGAAAAAACAGGAATTGGCACTGGGCACTCGATCAATATGTTAGTCCCAAAAATAATATAAAATGTTGCCCAAAGTTTAATGGCATGAAACAATAAAAAATTATAGATACGACGAAGACATATCAACATCCCCAAGCTTAATTTCTGCTCGTCCTCGAGTAGGTAAATGATAAAAATAAAATAATTTTTGATGTGGAATGCTACCTAACATAATCTTGATCATGTAATATAATCATGGCAGGAACATTAAGATACGAGTGATTTAATGCAATAGTTTATAATTTGGTATAAAGACATCAATACTCAGGCATGCCACAAACAATCATGCCTTTCAAAATAAAAATCTAAAGAACGCTATCCCTAGCCCATCATGCTCAATCATTATTCATCCAGTCATGATGTACACAACATTAACTATACTCAACGCATAAAAATGACAATAGTGCTCTCCAACTGGTGCTTGAATGAGAAGGTGATGACTCAACCATAAAAGTAAAATAACATAAAGTAAATGGATAGGCTCTTCGCAGAGGGAAGCATGGTTTGCAGAGGTGCCAGAGCTCGAAGCTTAAATCAGAGATGAATACATTTTGAGAGGTGTACATTTCCTGTCAACGTCACGACCGAGGATTCTCAATATCTTCCATGCTAAATACATTATCGGCGGTTCCCAAGCAGAAAGTTAAATTTTACTCCCCCTCAACCATTCAAACACAAGACATGGCTAGCCGAATCCTCGGGTGCCCTCCATACAATCAACTTTCCGGGGGAGTTTGTTTCATTATATATTTTTTCATACAGGACTAGGCATCCCAATTACCAGCCTCTCTCGTGCAATAGCAAGTGAATAAACACCCACCTTGAGAATAAACCACTTAGCATGGAACATACTGACCACCCCTTGCTGCTCCATGAGTGGTACGGGCACACAAAACAGATGCTTATTTGAATGATTAGAGGTGGCACATGCAAATTTACTTGGAACGGCAGAGTAATACCGCATATAGGTAGATATGGTGGACTCATCTGGAACAACTTTAGTTTAAGGGTTTGAATGCACAAGCAGCATTCCCGCTTAGTACAGACAAAGGCTAGCAAATAGATTGAGAAGCGACCAACTAGAGAGCGACAACAGTCATAATCATGCATTGCGAATAATTAACACTGGATACTAGCATGAGTAGGATATAACTTCGTCGCATAACTAGAGACTATATGTGCATGCTTAGGTAATCACAAACCTTAACACCAATATTCTTACTAAACCACAATCATTCACTAGTACCCCCACATATCACCATCTTGATATTGCAAAACTATTGCAAGAAATCAAACATATCATATTCAATGATCTACAGGTTTTACGTAGGATTTTATGACTAACCATATGAATGACCAATTCCTGTTGACTCTCTAAATAGATATAAGTGAAGCATGAGAGTTTAATTCTTTCTACAAAAGACTTGCCCACGCTCTAACAAATAGAAGTGAAGCAAAAGAGCATTATGCAAATAACGGTTTTCTATATGTAGAGAAAAATGCATCCAAACTTCAAATGATATAAGTGAAGCACATGAAGCATTCCACAAAGCCATACTCAAAAGATATAAGTGAAGTGCATGAAGCATTCTATAAATCAACCAAGGACTATCTCATACCAGCATGGCGCATTTTTAAAAGAAAAAGAAAAAACACACAACGCTCCAAGAATTTACGCATATCATGTGAACAAAACAAAAACCGAGACATACCGATAGTTGTTGAAGAAGAAAGATGGGATGCCTTCCGGGGCATCCCCAAGCTTAGACGCTTGAGTCTCCTTGTATATTTACTTGGGGTGCCTTGGGCATCCCCAAGCCTGAACTATTGCCTCTTCTTAATCTTCTCATATCGATACCTCCTCGATCTTCGAACACTTCATCCACACAAAACTTAACCGAACTTTTTATTAGAGGGTTTAGTACATATAACATCAAATCTCATCATGTCCTACTGTAACAATATTCTATAATTATAATCAAACATTACCCACTGTATGCTATTGCTACTTCTTGAGCTTGCGTTGGTTTTTCCCTTGAAGAGGAAAGGGTGATGCAGCAAAGTAGAGATAAGTATTTCCCTCAGTTAGAGAACCAAGGTATCAATCCAGTAGGAGGTACAAGCAAGTCTCCAATCTATGCACCTACACAAACAATCAAACACTTGCACCCAACGCGATAAAGGGGTTGTCAATCCCTTCACGGTAAATTCCAAAGGTGAGATCTGATAGAGATAGGTATAAAAGATTTCTAAAACGTAAAAAAAAGTAAAAACAAATAAATTGCAGCAAGGTATTTTTGGGTTTTTGGGTTTATAGATCTGAAAATATATGATGGAAAATAGACCCGAAGGCCATAGGTTTCACTAGAGGCTTCTCTCTTGAAAGAAAACATACGATGGGTGAACAAATTACTGTCGAGCAATTGATAGAAAAGTGCAAAGTTATGACGATATCCAAGGCAATGATTATGAATATAGGCATCACATCCGTGTCAAGTAGACCGAAATGATTCTGCATCTACTACTATTACTGCACACATCGACCGACTCCTGCCTGCATCTAGAGTAATAAGTTCAAGAGAACAGAGTAACGCTTTAAGTAAGATGACATGATGTAGCGGGATAAACTCAAGCAATATGATGAAAACCCCATCTTTTTACCCTTGATGGCAACAATACAATACGTGCCTCACTACCCCTACTGTCACTGGGTGAGGACACCGCAAGATTGAACCCAAAACTAAGCACCTCTCCCATTGCAAGAAAAACCAATCTAGTTGGCCAAACCAAACCGATAATTCGAAGAGAAATACAAAGATATCAAATCATGCATATAAGAATTCAGAGAAGATTCAAATAATATTCATAGATAATCTGATCATAAATCCACAATTCATCGGATCTCAACAAACACACCGCAAAAGAATATTACATCAGATAGATCTCCAAGAAATCGAGGAGAACCTTGTATTGAAGATCAAAGAGAGAGAAGAAGCCATCTAGCTACTAGCTATGGACCCGTAGGTCTGAGGTAAACTACTCACGCTTCATCGAAAGGGTAATAGAGTTGATGTAGATGCCCTCCGTGATCGAATCCCCCTCCGGCAGGATGCCGGAAAAGGCCCCAAGATGGGATCTCACGGGTACAGAAGGTTACGGCGGCGGAAAAGTATTCTTGTGGACGCTTCTGGTCATTTGGGAATATTTCTGAATTTATAGGCCAAGAATTAGGGTTGGAGGACTCCCGGGGGGCCCACAAGCCAGTGGGGCGCCCCCCCTAGGGCACGCCCTGAGGGCTTGTGGAGCCCTCGGGACTCTTCTGCCTTCCTCTCCAAGTCCTACGTGTGTCTTCTGGTCCAAGAAAAATCATCGCAGAAGTTTTATTCCGTTTGGACAACGTTTGATATTCCTTTTCTGTAAAACTCAAAAACAAGGAAAAAATAGAAACTGGCACTAGGCTCTAGGTTAATAGGTTAGTCCCAAAAATAATATAAAATGGCATATTAATGCTTATAAAACATCCAAAACAGATAATATAATAGCATGGAAGAATCAAAAATATAGATACGTTGGAGACGTATCAAGCATCCCCAAGCTTAATTCCTGCTTGTCCTCGAGTAGGTAAATGATAAAAACAGAATTTTTGATGTGGAATGCTACCTAACATATTTATCCATGTAATTTTCTTTATTGTGGCATGAATATTCAGATCCATAAGATTCAAAACAAAAGTTTAATATTGACATAAAAACAATAATACTTCAAGCATACTAATAAAGCAATCATGTCTTCTCAAAATAACATGGCCAAAGAAAGTTATCCCTACAAAATCATATAGTCTGGCTATGCTCCATCTTCATCACACAAAGTATTAAATCATGCACAACCCCGATGACAAGCCAAGCAATTGTTTCATACATTTGATGTTCTCAAACTTTTTCAACTATCACGCAATACATGAGCGTGAGCCATGGATATAGCACTGTAGGTGGAATAGAATATAGTGGTTGTAGAGAAGACAAAAAGAAGGAGATAGTCTCACATAAACTAGGCATATCAACGGGCTATGGAGATGCCCATCAATAGATATCAATGTGAGTGAGTAGGGATTGCCATGCAACGGATGCACTCGAGCTATAAGTGTATGAAAGCTCAAAAAGGAACTAAGTTGGTGTGCATCCAACTCGCTTGCTCACGAAGACCTAGGGCAATTTGAGGAAGCCCATCATTGGAATATACAAGCCAAGTTCTATAATGAAAAATTACCACTAGTATATGAAAGTGACAACATAGGAGACTCTCTATCATGAAGATCATGGTGCTACTTTGAAGCACAAGTGTGGTAAAAGGATAATAGCATTGCCCCTTCTCTCTTTCCTCTCATTTTTTTCTTTTTTTTATTTGGGCTTCTTTTGTCCTCTTTTATTTTTTGTAAAGTCTGGAGACTCATCCCAACTTGTGAGGGAATCATAGCTTCCTTCATCCTTTCCTCACATGGGACAATGCTCTAATAATGATGATCATCACACTTTTATTTACTTACAACTCAAGAATTACAACTCAATTCTACAACAAAATATGACTCTATATGAATGCCTCCGGCGGTGTACCGGGATGTGCAATGATCAAGAGTGACATGTATAAAAAATAAACGGTGGCCTTGCCACAACTACTATGCCAACTACATGATCATGCAAAGCAATATGACAATGATGAAGCGTGTCATAATAAACGGAACGGTGGACGTTGCATGGCAATATATCTCGGAATGGCTATGCAAATGCCATAATAGGTAGGTATGGTGGCTGTTTTGAGGAAGGTATATGGTGGGTTTAATGCACTGGCGAGAATTGCGCGGTACTAGAGAGGCTAGCAATGGTGGAAGGGTGAGAGTGTGTATAATCCATGGACTCAACATTAGTCATAAAGAACTCACATACTTATTGCAAAAGTCTACTAGTTATCGAAACAAAGTACTACACGCATGCTCCTAGGGGGATAGATTGGTAGGAAAAGACCATCGCTCATCCCCGACCGCCACTCATAAGGAAGGCAATCAATAAATAAATCATGCTCCGACTTCATCACATAACGGTTCACCATACGTGCATGCTACGGGAATCACAAACTTTAACACAAGTATTTCTACCAATCCACAATTACTCACTAGCATGACTCTAATATCGCCATCTTTATATCTCAAAACAAATGCAAGGAATCAAACTTCTCATAGTATTCAACGCTCTTTATATGAAAGTTTTTATTATATCCCTCTTGGATGCCCATCATATTAGGACCAAATTCATAACCTAAGCAAATTACCATGCTGTTTAGAGACTCTCAAAATAATATAAGTGAAGCAAGAGAGTTCAACAATTTCTATAAAATAAAGCCACCGCGGTGCTCTAAAAAGATATAAGTGAAGCACTAGAGCCAATTGCCTAGCTCAAAAGATATAAGTGAAGCACATAGAGTATTCTAATAAATTCACGATTCATGCGTGTCCCTCTCAAAAGGTGTGTACAGAAAGGGTGATTGTGGCAAACTAAAAGCAAAGAATCATATCATACAAGACGCTCCAAGCAAAACACATATCATGTGGTGAATAAAAATATAGCCCCAAGTAAATTTACCGATGGATTGAAGACGAAAGAGGGGATGCCATCCGGGGCGTCCCCAAGCTTAGATTCTTGGTTGTCCTTGAATATTACCTTGGGGTGCCTTGGGCATCCCCAAGCTTAGGCTCTTGCCACTCCTTATTCCATAGTCCATCAAATCTTTACCCAAAACTTGAAAACTTCGCAACACAAAAGTCAACAGAAAACTCATGAGATCCGTTAGTATAAGAAAATAAATCACCACCTTTTGGTACTGTTGTGAACTCATTATTTATTTATATTGGTGTAATATCTACTGTATTCCAACTTTTCCATGGTTCATACCCCCCGATACTACCCATAGATTCATCAAAATAAGCAAACAACACATATAAAATAGAATTTGTCAAAAACAGAACAGTCTGTGAAGATCCGAATATTTCGTATACTTATGTAACTCCAAAAATTCTGAAAAATTAGGAAAACAAAGGAAATTTGTATATAAATCTTGTGTAGAAACTTCAGAGTTTTTAGTCGCTTCTTTGAATTATTAAAATTCTGTAACTGGACACAAAAGTTTCTATTTTTCAGCAAGCTCAAATCAACTATCACCATAAGCCATCCCAAAGGTCTTACCTGGCTTAAACACTAATTAAAACACGAAAACACAATTACTACAGAGGTAATAATGTGTAATTATTGAAAAATAGAACTAAAAACAAAAAAAAACATAAAAACAAAATTGGGTTGCCTCCCAACAAACACTATTGTTTAACGCCCCTAGCTAGGCATAAAACATAGATCTAGGTATTGTCATCTTTGGTATGCAATTCCTCTATTGCATACTTATGGCCCTTAGGAGATTCTTTGGTTTTATCAATAATCACACTCCAAGGCAAGAAATCAAGAAATTCACTCATAGTAATTGGTTCCTTAATATTATTAATAAAGGTGGGATGAACACTTATCATCTTAAGATCTTCATCTCCTTTACTAGAAGATTCACCCTTATTTTTAGGAACATAAATAAACTTGGCAGTTTTAGTAGGAGGAAAATTTGGAGTAGTTTTAACAGAGGCAAAAGCGGAACCCAAGTTTGTAATAATATCTTCTAGCTTGCCAATTCTAGTAGAATCTTGATCTTTCTTTTCATTAACTATGGGTTCTTTCTCCTTTAGATTCTTTAAAGTGACTCCTACCTTAGATCCATATTGAGTAATTTGATTATGAATCTTTTTATCCAAGTTTCCAATGAGCTCTACGGTAGCAATTTTATTCTCAATAATATCAAGCATTTGTATCACATGTTCCAAAGTTAAAACTGTTTCATTGACCATGAGCGGAGGTGAGCCTACCAAATCTATCATAGCATTATAAGCATCCAAGGTATGACTCCCCAAGAAATTACCTCCCGTAATGGTATCTAACACATATCTATACCAAGTAGTAACACCCACATAAAAATTACGGAGGAGAACGGTAGTAGATTGCTTACGAGTAGATCTATTTTGAGCATTGCAAATTCTATACCAAGCATCTTTTAAGTTTTCTCCCTCCCTTTGTTTAAAATTGAGAACCTCACTTTCAGGGGTACTAACAATGGTATAAGGACTAGCCATGAGAGCAAGACAAGCGATCTAGCACACAAGTGACCAAAAAGCAAACGAAAAGACGAACGGAAGAAGGGCGAATAAAAAGGAAAATCTTTTTGTATTTTTCTGAAAATCATTTTAGAAGTGGGGGAGAGGAAAACGAGAGGCAAATGGCAAATAATGTAATGCAAGAGATGAGAGTTTATGGTGGGTACTTGGTAGGCTTGATGTAGAACCTCCCCGGCAATGACGCCAGAAATTCTTCCTGCTACTTCTTGAGCTTGCGTTGGTTTTTCCCTTGAAGAGGAAAGGGTGATGCAGCAAAGTAGAAATAAGTATTTCCCTCAGTTAGAGAACCAAGGTATCAATCCAATAGGAGGTACAAGCAAGTCTCCAATCTATGCACCTGCACAAACAATCAAACACTTGCACCCAACGCGATAAAGGGGTTGTCGGTCAATTTAAAAGGTGAGATCTGATAGAGATAGGTATAAAAGATTTCTAAAATGTAAAACATAGTAAAAACAAATAAATAGCAGCAAGGTATTTTTGGGTTTTTGGGTTTATAGATCTGAAAATATATGATGGAAAATAGACCCAGGGGCCATAGGTTTCACTAGAGGCTTCTCTTTTGAAAGAAAACATACGGTGGGTGAACAAATTACTGTCGAGCAATTGATAGAAAAGCGCAAAGTTATGACGATATCCAAGGCAATGATTATGAATATAGGCATCACGTCCGTGTCAAGTAGACCAAAATGATTCTGCATCTACTACTATTACTCCACACATCGACCGACTCCTGCCTGCATCTAGAGTATTACGTTCAAGAGAACAGAGTAATGCTTTAAGTAAGATGACATGATGTAGAGGGATAAACTCAAGCAATATGATGAAAACCCCATCTTTTTACCCTTGATGGTAACAATACAATACGTGCCTCGCTACCCCTACTGTCACTGGGTGAGGACACCGCAAGATTGAACCCAAAACTAAGCACCTCTCCCATTGCAAGAAAAACCAATCTAGTTGGCCAAACCAAACCGATAATTCGAAGAGAAATACAAAGATATCAAATCATGCATATAAGAATTCAGAGAAGATTCAAATAATATTCATAGATAATCTGATCATAAATCCACAATTCATCGGATCTCGACAAACATACCACAAAAGAATATTACGTCCGATAGATCTCCAAGAACATCGAGGAGAACCTTGTATTGAAGATCAAAGAGAGAGAAGAAGCTATCTAGCTACTAGCTATGGACCCGTAGGTCTGTGGTAAACTACTCACACTTCATCGGAAGGGCAATAGAGTTGATGTAGATGCCCTCCGTTATCGAATCCCCCTCTGGCAGAATGCCAGAAAAGGCCCCAAGATGGGATCTCACGGGTACAGAAGGTTACGGCGGCGGAAAAGTATTTTTGTGAACGCTTCTGGTCGTTCGGGAATATCTCTGAATTTATAGGCCAAGAATTAGGGTTGGAGGAGTCCCGGGGGGCCCACAAGCCAGGGGCGCCCCCCTAGGGCACGCCCTGAGGGCTTGTGGAGCCCTCGGGACTCTTCTACCTTCCTCTCCAAGTCCTACGTGTGTCTTCTGGTACAAGAAAAATCATCGTGAAAGTTTTATTCCGTTTGGACTCCGTTTGATATTCCTTTTCTGTAAAACTCAAAAACAAGGAAAAAACAGAAACTGACACTGGGCTATAGGTTAATAGGTTAGTCCCAAAAATAATATAAAATGGCATATTAATGCATATAAAACATCCAAAACAGATAATATAATAGCATAGAACAATAAAAAATTATAGATACATTTGAGATGTATCAGCTATCACAATTCTATGGCTCCCAAGTCAATGGGGCTCAACAAGATTTCAAACATAAGCAAATAAAGAAACTATAACAGTAATCTGTGAAAACAGGACAGTCTCTAAAGATGCAGATGGTACATATACTTATGTAACTCCAAAAATTCTAAAAAACCAGGACAATTTTTTTTTGCACAGTAGTACCATTTAAAAATTCCAGAATTTTTTTATGTTCCAGTAAATTATGAAAATGCATGCACTACAATAAAAGTTTCTGTTTTTTCACAGCACACACCACACAAGCAATTTAAACATCCTAAAGGTAAATCTTGGCACATTATTTCTATAATACAATGGATTTGTACAAGGGATAATTATTTTTGTTAAAAAGTTTTCGTAATCAAGGTTCACAAAGTTTCCATGGGCATGAACAAAGTTCAAGGATATCCCCCCCACTTCAAAGGTGCTCATCTTTCTCACTTTCACTTTTCTTTTTGAAATTTTTTTAGGTTCCCCTCTATATTTTTTTGTTTTAAAACTTTTTAAAAGCGCATAACAGAAATACATGACTTTCTAAAACTTTTGGGTTGTCTCCCAGGCAGCGCTTTCTTTAAAGCCATTAAGCTAGGAATATAGTGCTCAAGTAATTGATCCACCCGGATCCCAAGGTATATCAAAATCAATTTTAATTAACAATGATTTGTAATTTAGTAGTGATCACAAAGTATCCTAGGCATATAGTGCTCAAGTAATTGATCCACCCGGATCCCAAGGTATATCAAAGCCAATTTTAATTAACAATGCTTTTTAATTTAGTAGTGAGTATTTCATAAGATAAGATTAAAGTTTTGGCCCCAACAAAATACTTCGCACGAAGGATAATAAGTTTTGGTAATGCCTTTGAGCTAGCTTTCAAAAGTATTCTGGTCGACGCTGTTGCTTGGATTTACAGCTCATTGCCATGGTCGAACAATGCTCTCTTTGCACCTCTTTTTCTAGACATCCTGTACACAGTGCTTTGCTGGTTGGTGAAAGAGGAAGATAGTTGATTTAGAAAGTTTTTCTTGTGAGTGTTTTACCTAGGAGTTCCACTGCCTGCGATTTCTGGGCTCAACTTGCTGGTAGCAGGAAAGAGGTTAGAGATCACTTCAGCTGGTGGTGTGTTCGTTGCGCTGCTATTAAACCGTGGATCTGCTTCAGGTGTTGCAACCAATTCATCATTGGGTTCCTGAAACTTGTTATGAGATATACATCGTCTATTTTTTGCATGTGTAAAACTGGTACACAAACTAAGACAAAAGTATGTTTAATATACCTCAAGAAGTGGTGTATTGGGACTGTCATCATCGGATGAAAGCAACAATGCTAATGGCTACACCCTATCTCTTTCCATGGCTTCGACATGCTTTTTAAGCTGTATAGTAGATTGCTCAAAACCCCATTGATGACCCACAAGTATAGGGATCTATCGTAGTCCTTTCAATAAGTAAGAGTGTCGAACCCAACGAGGAGCAGAAGGAAATGACAAGCGGTTTTCAGCAAGGTATTCTCTGCAAGCACTGAAATTATCGGTAACAAATAGTTGTATGATAAGATAATTCATAACGGGTAACATGTAACAAAAGTAACTAGGGTGCAGCAAGGAATCCCAATCCTTTTTGTAGCAAAGGACAAGCCTGGGCGAACTCTTATATAAAGCAAAGCTCTCCCGAGGACACATGGGAATTGTTGTCAAGTTAGTTTTCATCATGCTCATATGATTCGCGTTCGTTACTTTGATAATTTGATATGTGGGTGGACCGGTGCTTGGGTGCTGTCCTTCCTTGGACAAGCCTCCCACTTATGATTAACCCCTCTCGCAAGCATCCACAACTACGAAAGAAGAATTAAGATAAATCTAACCATAGCATGAAACATATGGATCCAAATCAGCTCCTTATGAAGCAACGCATAAACTAGGGTTTCAACTTCTGTCACTCTAGCAACCCATCATCTACTTATTACTTCCCAATTCCTTCCCCTAGGCCCAAACAATGGTGAAGTGTCATGTAGTCGACGTTCACATAACACCACTAGAGGAAAGACAACATGCATCTCATCAAAATATCGAACTAATACCAAATTCACATGATTACTTATAACAAGACTTCTCCCATGTCCTTAGGAACAAACGTAACTACTCACAAAGCATATTCATGTTCACAATCAGAGGAGTATTAATTATCATTAAGGATCTGAACATATGATCTTCCACCGAATAAACCAACTAGCATCAACTACAAGGAGTAATCAACACTACTAGCAACCTACAGGTACCAATCTGAGGTTTTGAGACAAAGATCGGATACAAGAGAGGAGATGGTGCTGGTGAAGATGTTGATGGAGATTGACCCCCTCTCGATGATAGGATCGTTGGTGATGACGATGGCTTCGATTTCCCCCTCCAGGAGGGAAGTTTCCCCGGCAGAACAGCTCCGCCGGAGCCCTAGATTGGTTCTGCCCAGGTTCCGCCTCGAGACGGCGGCGCTTCGTCCCGAAAGCTTCTTCTTGATTTTTTCCAGGTCAAAACACACCATATAGCAGAAGATGGGCATCGGGGGCCTGCCAGGTGGCCCACAAGGCAGGGGGGCGCGCCCAGGGGGGTAGGGCGCGCCCTCCACCCTTGTGGATGGCTGGTGGCCCCCCTCTGGTGCTTTCTTTGCCCAATATTTTTTATTAATTCCAAAATGACTCTCCGTGAAGTTTCAGGACTTTTGGAGTCGTGCAGAATAGGTCTCTAATATTTGCTCCTTTTCCAGCCCAGAATTCCAGCTGCCGGCATTCTCCCTCTTCATGTGAACCTTGTAAAATAAGAGAGAAAAGGCATAAGTATTGTGCCATATTGTGTAATAATAGCCCATAATGCAATAAATATCAACATAAAAGCATGATGCAAAATGGACGTATCACCCATGACCAGGATGTTGCTTGTAGAAGTTCTCTTCTGCATTTCTTCAGAGGTTGTAGGTTTGCATCATCAAAGACTACTATGTTGTTTTCTTGTAGATAGCTTATCGCAGCTATATTAGTTGATTCAGTAGCTTCGAGGGATGTACTTTTGAAATCCCCATAATTTTTTTGGTTCTGTGGCTGCCCAGCCTCTATGAAGTGATAAATTGATTGAAAGAGAGGCAATTAGGCCATGTTCTCCCATGTCAAGTAGGTCATGGTCAGTGATTTGCAGCTTAAGGGTGTTCATGGCTTGCTGAAGAATGTAACGTTTGCTTATGTTGACATGGATTGCCGACATCTGCATGTTGTAAATCAGGCATGCATCAGACTAATGGACAAAGATGTGGTTGCACATATGCTTTAATCGACCATATAAACAGAAAGTAAATTACCCAATTGTCTTGAGCCACGTACCTGTGGAAGGCCCTTGACCATGAGTTCTTTGTCCAATGGAGAATCCAGATCCTCGCTCACCATATCCTTGCACGGGATCTGTGATTTACGGAGTTGGAAGATAGAGGCGGCTCAGGGGGTGGTAGATCGAACTGGAAATGGATGCGGCTGATAGAAACCATAGAATCTGTGAGTTGGAGCCAGTGTGCTTGTTGTATATTGTTTGTTGTGGGCTTGCGAAGGTTTTTCAGTGCGGCCTGATATGCACAAGAGGCCCAAGGCTTTATTCATTTTTTCAACGCGTGTATTTTAGAATATGAGCCCACCTTCACAGCCGTGCGAGCCCATTTTCACAGCCACATGGAAACGAGCTATTTTATATTAGCGAATTTAGCTTTGTTGTCTACAGAAGCAGGAATTGTATACCCAATAGGAATCTTGAAGTATATTGATGGCCTTGGCTATGCCAGCTATAGAGACATAAATGCCACTCAAAATAAAATTAAAAGCCACAGAGAGATAAATGGTGCAAGCAACAGAGCCTTAGCAGGATTATCATTAGCTCTTACACACATAATCTTGGCAAGTCTTACTCTGCGGTTGGTCTAAAGAGAAATATAATTATACATTATGGTTAACCTATGCGGTTAAACAAAAGGAGCGAAATAGACTACAATTCTAAAAGGTCTGGTTTAGGATGCATTCTTGTAGAATACAACTCTAGAAACCTCTCCTGATGCTTTTTAGCTGCTTCTCTGATTTGAGCACCCTGCGCTTGAGCCTTTCTGCTATCTTCTCAATGTTGTTAAGAGGTTCGTTCATAAGCTAATCCATGGGTTCTTTCCCAGACGATCTATTGAGCGCTGTTACATTGCATATATGATCAGGTAATCCATGCATGTATCTTGTAAGAACGAACCAGCCCATAGCATTTTTCTTGTTCTTATACCTAGCCATCATTAATTTGTTCTTGATGGATCTGGTCTTTGCCTTTGTTTTCCTGCTTGTTATACTTAGCTACAGCCAGCTCATGCTTTAGAGACAGATTTTCCTCATCCAGTCTCTTCATGTTGCTGTAATTGTAGTCTCTTAGTTCAGTCTTAACCATGCATTTTATGTATCCAATTGCTTCCATGGCAGCTGTGTCCTCTGGCATTGCATGATCGATACACTGCACCCCAGGAATAGCCATACGACTGCCATGATCTTCAACATATGATGTGGGCGTATGAAAAAAAACAGTGACACATACTCTACCGCCATCACATGCTTTGCTTCGATACTCAGCTACTGGAAGCTCTAAAGTCTCTAAAAGAACATCCAACATCATCCTGTAAGGGATTTTGATCATTGGTGGTGTGGCCTGTGATTTTAAATGGATGTCATTAGGCGCAAGGGCATGAATCATATTTCGGCAGGTAAAAGCTTTTAGAGGGGAAAATGTACTTTGAATAATCTAAGTAAAACTAACACCATATTAGTTTTTGTTATGGCAACAACTGGATGATCAAATTCAAGGATGAGATAACAAGAAACGAAGATAACTAATTTATCCTGGACAACTTTATGCGCAAGATGCAGATGAAGGTAAGTTTGTATATGATCAATTGTATAAGCATAAGCTATGCATTAACAGTGTAGACCACAACATTTACTACCTGGTAGCTTCTAATTATCACAAGTATGAACTGATAATTATCACTGATGACCCACAAGTATAGGGGATCTATCGTAGTCCTTTCGATAAGTAAGAGTGTCGAACCCAACGAGGAGCAGAAGGAAATGACAAGCGGTTTTCAGCAAGGTATTCTCTGCAAGCACTGAAATTATCGGTAACAGATAGTTGTATGATAAGATAATTCATAATGAGTAACAAGTAACAAAAGTAACTAAGGTGCAGCAAGGTGGCCCAATCCTTTTTGTAGCAAAGGACAAGCCTGGACGAACTCTTATATAAAGCAAAGCGCTCCCGAGGACACATGTGAATTGTTGTCAAGTTAGTTTTCATCATGCTCATATGATTCGCGTTCGTTACTTTGATAATTTGATATGTGGGTGGACTGGTGCTTGGGTGCTGCCCTTCCTTGGACAAGCCTCCCACTTATGATTAACCCCTCTCGCAAGCATCCACAACTATGAAAGAAGAATTAAGATAAATCTAACCATAGCATGAAACATATGGATCCAAATCAGCCCCTTACGAAGCAACACATAAACTAGGGTTTAAGCTTCTGTCACTCTAGCAACCCATCATCTACTTATTACTTCCCAATGCCTTCCCCTAGGCCCAAATCCTGGTGAAGTGTCATGTAGTCGACATTCACATAACACCACTAGAGGAAAGACAACATACATCTCATCAAAATATCGAACGAATACCAAATTCACATGATTACTTATAACAAGACTTCTCCCATGTCCTTAGGAACAAAGGTAACTACTCACAAAGCATATTCATGTTCATAATCAGAGGGGTATTGAATAGCATTAAGGATCTGAACATACGATCTTCCACCAAATGAACCAACTAGCATCAACTACAAGGAGTAATCAACACTACTAGCAACCCACAGGTACCAATCTGAGATTTTGAGACAAAGATCGGATACAAGAGATGAATTAGGGTTTGAGAGGAGATGGTGCTGGTGAAGATGTTGATGGAGATTGACCCCCTCTCGATGAGAGGATCGTTGGTGATGATGATGGCTTTGATTTCCCCCTCCCGGAGGGAAGTTTCCCCGGCAGAACAGTTCCACCGGAGCGCTAGATTGGTTCTGCCCAAGTTCCGCCTCGAGACGGCGGCGCTTTGTTCCGAAAGCTTCCTTCTGATTTTTTCAGGTCAAAACACACCATATAGCAGAAGATGGGCATCGGGGGCCTGCCAGGTGGCCCATAAGGTAGGGGGCGCGCCCAGGGGGGTAGGGCGCGCCCTCCACCCTTGTGGATGGCTGGTGGCCCCCCTGTGGTGCTTTCTTCGCCCAATATTTTTTATTAATTCCAAAATGACTCTTCGTGAAGTTTCAGGACTTTTTTAGTTGTGCAGAATAGGTCTCTAATATTTGCTCCTTTTCCAGCCCAGAATTCCAGCTGCCGGCATTCTCCCTCTTCATGTAAACCTTGTAAAATAAGAGAGAAAAGGCATAAGTATTGTGCCATAATGTGTAATAACAGCCCATAATGCAATAAATATCAACATAAAAGTATGATGCAAAATGGACGTATCAAGTCCCCCAAGCTTAGACCTCACTTGTCCTCAAGCGAAAGCCAAAATCGAAAAATATGTCCACATGTTTAGAGATAGAGGTGTCGATAAAATAAAATACGTACATGAGGGCATCATGATCATCTTTAGAACAACAACATATATTGTCATATAATTTCTTATGCCAAAGTAACAATTCATTCACAAGGTAAAGTATGAATCAAGAACTTCATTGAAAACCAACAAACTATGATCTCAGTCATTGAAGCAATTGCAATTTATCATAACATCGGAAAGAGTCAATTTAAGAGCTTTTCAGCAAGTCCACATACTCAACTATCATCTAGTCTTTCAGAATTGCTAACACTCACGCGATACTTATGGGTTCAAAGCTTCAATCGGACACAGAGAAAGATAGGGGCTTATAGTTTTGCCTTCCAACCTTTTACCTCAAGGGTAATGTCAACAATAATACTTTATGATAACCAATATCCGAGTGGGTATATATATCTAGATCTCTCCAACACATAGTGCTTGCCAAAAGGAAAAAGTGTAAAAAGGAAAGGTGAAGATCACCATGACTCTTGTATAAGGGTAGAAGATAAAAGTAAAAGATATGCCCTTCGCAGAGGAAAGCAGAGGTTGTCATGCGCTTTTATGGTTGGATGTACAAAATCTTAATGCAAAAGAACGTCACTTTATATTGCTGCTTGTGATAAAGAACTTTATTATGCAGTCCGTCGCTTTTATTTCTTCCGTATCACAAGTTCGTATAAATCTTATTTTCTTCACACTAATAGATCATACATATTTAGAGAGCAATTTTTATTGCTTGCACCGATGACAACTTACTTGAAGGATCTTACTCAATCCATAGGTAGGTGTGGTGGACTCTCATGGCAAAACTGGGTTTAGGGATGTTTGGATGCACAAGTAGTATCTCTACTTGGTGCAAAGGATTTGGCTAGCATAAGAGAGAAAGTCAAGCTCAACATGTTGGATGATCCATGACAATATAACTTCTATTCGGATATAGGAAAACATAACTCATTATGTTGTCTTCCTTGTCCAATATCAACTTTTTAGCATGTCATATTTTAATGAGTGCTCACAATTACAAAAGATGTCCAAGATAGTATATTTGTATGTGAAACCTCTCTTTCTTTATTACTTCCTATTAATTGCAACAATGACCAAAACTATGTGTAACACCCCCAGTGGTTAACTACAGTAACCACCCTTTTGATTATGCCATGACATCATGTTTAACAGTGCATGATCATCATTAGCATCATATTGCATTTCAACTCCTGATTCAAATGGAAATTTAAATGAAAGTGGAAAATAAAAGTTGTCCAACATAGAAACTAAATTGTTCATTAAATAGCAAATAAATCAGAGGCAATTCTAAAATTAAAACCAACATCATTGGAGTTGGGTAAGTGACTCAAACATCCCCAAACAGTGACTAAAGACAATATTTAATTACCTTTTATTTAATCTAAAATAAATATGAAAAGATATTTACCCCAAACTAGTTTTTGGTGGTAGGATATATTGCGCTGTGATTTGTGGGCCAGCTCTCATATTTTACAAAACTCTAATGGGGGCCACACATTTTTGCAAAACAGAAAAGAAAAAGAAAGCAGGAACGGAGAAAAAGGAAAAGGCCCACTGTGCTGGGCCTCGAGTGCACAGTGCCGGCCCAGCCCAACCGGCGTCCCCTCCCACCTCCCACTGCTCACCCCACGCCTCGCTGTCGAGCGCTCTGCGCGCACGCACGCCCGCGCCCCGGCCCCCCTCGCTCGCCGCTCGACAGCGCGCCCGCGCGCGCGCGCTGGGTATAAGAGCCACCCCCGCTTCCCCCTGGCGAGCCCTAGCACCCCTCCCCTTTCCTCCCTCGCTCTCTCCCACCTCGCCCGACGCCGCCATGAACGGCCGCGGTTGAGCTGCGCGGCCACCGTCACCGCCCCGCCTCCCGAACGTGCCCACCGTGCTCCTCGACGTTGACTACGTCGGCTACGCCAACTAACCGGAGCCCGGAGCCACCGCAGCGCCTCCTCGAGCCCTCCTCCCTCCTCGGATCGCCGCTGCACGCCGTCGTCAATTCGCTCCGGCAAGCCCTCCCCGAGCTCGCTTACGCACACCTACAGGCTCTATGTGAGCACCCCCGTCCTCCTCCCTCTCTCCCTGCGCTCTCCCCATAGTCGTAGCTCACCGCCACCGTGCTCGTGCTCTGTCCGCCGCCGTCGCTGCCACTGCTGCGCTCCTAGAGCCGCTCGGCTCGGTCCCGCAGCACCAACGTGCTCCTGGTGAGCCGTAGAGGCCGCCCCGCCTTTTACTTAGCTCGCTAGCCCACTACAGCCACGCGCCCGAGCACCACCCGAGAGCCCCGCCGCCAATCGTCATCGCCGGCGTCGTTCCGGGCACCCCCGAGTCCGACCACTCGCCCCACAAGACGCGCGACCTCGCTAGCTCTCCAACGCAGGTAGCCATGCCTGGTTTGAGCCACCGTACGCGAAACCCGAGCTCGCCGGAACTCGACGCCGTGCTCGGGCTCGCCGGAGCACCCTCCGGCGACCGGTCCGACGTGGCACCAGTGGGTTCCACTCCCAGTGCCACTGCCAGTGGGCCAGGCCGGCCCCAGTTGACCAGTTGACTTGGTCAACTGGCTGACTGGGTGCTGCCAAGTCACTGACTGGTGGGGCCACTCTCCCTGTGTCTATGACATATGGGCCCCCCCTGTCAGGTGCCTAATTAACTAATTAGGTTAATAAAAATAATTAAAATCCTAATCAGTCACTGACTGCTGGGCCCCACTTGTTAATTAATTCAATAAATTAAATTAACCCCTCTGGTTAAGCCACAGTGTATGACATGTGGGTCCCACTTGTCTGGTTTGACTGGTCAGCCGGGTTTGACCTGCTGACGTCATGGTGATGTCATGCTGATGTCATCATACACTATTCTGGATAATTCAAATTTAAATAATTAAATAAATTCCAGAAAATCAATAAAACTTTAGAAAATCATATCTTTTAATCCGTAACTCCGATGAAAATAATTTATATATGAAAAATGATCAGAAAAATGAGACGGATCCGAATACGCTACCCACATACCTGTTAGATGCCTCTAACTATCTGAACATGCAACTTTTTGCCTGTTTCAGATAAATGAATAGTGTATGACCTTAATAAAATAATTCCAAACAAATTCCTAAAATAACTAAATGACTTGGACATGTCTTCAGGCAACCCTGCACTGCACGTTAGCATGGCCTGCTCCGTATTGCTTATGTTTGCTCTATATTTATACTGTTTCCTCCCCCTCTTCTCTCTCGATAGCCCCCGACCTCGACGTCGTCCCCGAGACCGACGCAGCTCAGGAGCCCGACGCCACCGTTGACGACCTTGCCATTGCCGCCGAGCAACCAGGCAAGCCCCCCCTTTGATCATCCCGATATCGCCCATTCTATTTCTCATGCTTGCATTAGAATTGCTGCTGCTACTGCTTTACCTATTCTGATGCATAGCCTATTTATTGTAACCTGCTGTTGATAATTACCTGCATATCCTAAACTGCTTAGTATAGGCTGGGTAGAGACCTATCAGTGACCCCACTTATCCCGACTGCACCGCTGGATCGTCAGAAGACCCGATCAACAGGATTGAAGACCAGACCCCGACACCGCACATCACCCCCCCTTAGTTGTAACGACACAACAACGTTACTATCGAGTGCCGAGGGTGAAACCTCTTGTAGCACTTCTGATGTTAACTCTGTAGAGTAGCTATTCGGTCGTGGTCATCGAGGGTGATTCCTCCTTCACCACGTCCGATAACGACGCCGTCGTACAACACCTCAAGTGTGAACCCATCGAGGGTGAATCCTCCGAGTTCACCTTGACAGACACATCGAGTAGGAATCCAACGAGGGTGATACCTCGGATTCCCCTGATGTTATGGACACACGGATACTTGGATTTTACACTGTTACTTGGATAGGCGGGTCGACCCTGAGGGGTACCCGCGTGCGCCTGAGAGGCGAGTGTTGTGAAGACGGGTGCTTGTATGGTGCCCGAGTGATGAATACGAGGCGCGGCCGGGCATTCTTAACCCTTGCAGCAAGTCCTCGAGACGGGGTGACGGGGTCACATCTTTCGTGAGTCTCTGCTCGTTACCGCAAGCCCTAGTCCAATAACGATTTGGATATTTGATCTGAGCAGGTCTCTGGCCTGATAGCACTAACCATCACGTGGGCATAGTATGGGCGTTCTGCATCGTAGCATCAGCCGACAGTTCTGTCAGACGTCCAGTTCAACATTGTGGCACGGTCGGATCGTACCGACCCTCCGAGGCGGTGCTGGTATCCACCCTGCACACAACGACCCGGAGTGCACAGGGCGATGGCCCAAGACCCCTGAGTGCTTAGGATGTATACCGGCGGGGACCTCTCTGCTGAGCTTTAGGTAGGGCTGTGGTGTGTCGTTTGGCCGAGGCCGGGCATGACCCAGGAAAGTGTGTCCGGCCGGAGTTAATCGAGCGTGTTGGGTAAGTTGGTGCACCCCTGCAGGGAAGAAAACTTCTATCGATAGCCTGTCCTACGGTAACGGACACTCGGAGTTGTATCCCGATCGATACAGCTAGAACATGATATGAGACCTGGATACTATGGCTCTGGGATTGCTTCTCGCAGGGAGTCGAGAAGGGATCTCCGGACGAGGTTGATGACTGTATGGCTCTGGGATTGCTTTCTCGCAGGGAGTCGAGAAAGGATCTCTGGGTGAGGATGAGACTTAATGATACTGCCACATTATATTGTACTGTTCTACTCTCTTCTAATGCTGCAAGACCGCTGAAGATGCTAGTCTTCGATAGGACTAGGCTTCTCTCTATTCTGGCATTTTTGCAGCCCAGTCCACAGATACAGCCTCCCCTTGAAAATGTTGCATATGTAGTGTAGATCCTTGCTTGCTGAGTACTTCTGAGTACTCACGGTTGCTTTGTTTTTTTTCTTTTCTCCCCTTATCAGTTTGTTGTGACCAGAGGACGGAGCCCCCTGAGGCAGATGCCCCGTCGATCGACTACTACTACTACCCAGAGGATGGATACTACTATGAGTTGACTGACGACCAGGAGTAGGATCGGAGGGTCCCAGGCAGGAGGTCTTTGCCTTTCGATCGTAGTGTTTTATTTTGCCCCGCCTTTCTAAAGGCCTTTCTGTTTCTATTTCATATCTGTACTCAGATATCTGATGCTTCCGCTGACGCTTGTTCGCAAGCTTATGTATTCGAGCCCTCGAGGCCCCTGGCTTGTAATATAAAGCTTGTAAGACTTTATTTATGTTTTAGAGTTGTGTTGTGATATCTTCCCGTGAGTCCTTAGGCTTGATCGTGTGCATTTGCGTGTATGATTAGTGCACGATTAGGCCGGGGGCGTCACATGTTGGTATCAGAGCCGACTGACTGTAGGAACCCCCCCTTTCCAACTCCTTGGCCGAAGTTGAGTCTAGTAACCGAAAATTGTTTTACTAACTTGGCTATGTGGCTTACGGGCCCACGTCGCCAATTGGGTGGTATTAGGATCTTTTACTTCTCGACCTTTACTCTGGGACTCTGATCTCTCTTCTATTCGGGTTAAAAGATTTTACTAACTCTGACTCTAGGTTCTCGTAACTACTTCTCCCGGAGAGCCCTCATACCAGAAGATCACCTACTTCATCGGAAGATTCTGACGATTCCCATCGATGTTATCCCGAGCCCTTTG
Source organism: Thinopyrum elongatum (assembly GCA_011799875.1). Classification (NCBI taxonomy): domain Eukaryota; kingdom Viridiplantae; phylum Streptophyta; class Magnoliopsida; order Poales; family Poaceae; genus Thinopyrum; species Thinopyrum elongatum. The sequence continues at coordinate 386,370,679 of CM022302.1, forward strand.
TGCTCATCGCCTTTGTAATTCCTACCACCGATGTATCCCTGTAGATGACTACTTACACTTGTCATTCACACGATCATTCCTCGTCGCTCTTGTTGTTACAAGATGCTTCGAAATATTCTCCATTGCCCCGATAATCCATTGAGTTTACTGCCTTGCAGTTCTTCTCCGAATGAAAACCTTACGGTTAATTCCCCACATTTATCGAGGATCTGTTCATCCTAGTTGTTCATGTGTCTCGCAAAATTCTTCGAAGTGCTATTCGATCTTCCGAAAATCCTCTGTAGCATGTTGCTCTGGAAATTCTTACCTGCTGACATTATGGTTATCTCCGTTGACGCCTCTTGTCATTACCATTTTGAGTCCTTGATTCAATGTGTGTGCGAATAATCGCAATCATCACTTAATCCTTAGAAATTTTCTTTCCGGCTCAAACATCGTCCCGAACATGAGCTGGATTCTCGACCAATCTATTTGCCGTCGCTTGTACCCCTAAGTCTATTCAATTAACCATCCTTAATCAGAGCGATTGCTTCTGATCCCTTGCTTTGGAAATCATAACTCCTTTGCATTTGAGCTTTGAATTAATGCCTTTGCATTGATTCTTCTTCTGGTTGTGTGCCTATGCTCACGTCAGCCCCGTTATGGACCGTCAGATCCTTTGATGAGTTATCATCCGATAGTGTCCTTAACATCCAAAGTCTTGTGAGTTTTCCCCTGATACATATTACCTTTGGTAAATTGTATTCTCTGCTTTGCCAACCTTGCTCCGCTCTCGAGCTTGAGTTATTTACTCCTGATGTTCGTGGTATACGTTCCTAAGATGCCCCAATTTCTTCTTTGATCCCATTTCTCGGACAAGTTAAAAATTACTTGTCTTTTGTAGATCATTTCACCTGTCCAACCTCTAATTCTGATCTACCTTCAAGTATTACCCCATGTTATCTCATGATTATCGTGTCATTGCACTACCTCTCGTGAATTCTTATTGGAATGATACTCCATCACATCATTACTAGCCCGATCGGCTATATCATTATCGTGTCGATTTTTAATTATGCTACCTGGTCCTTGTGCTCGGAGAACTTCTCGACGATGAGCGAAGCTTACGTCGTTCTTCTCATCTTATCATTTCACCTCGAACAAGCTTGACTTCGAGCTTGTGACGAATCCGCGGTTCTCATAGCCTTTCACTTCATCCTTCCTTTTACTTGATGTTGTCGCTGCTCGATGGCATCTTCATAGAGTCTCTCGACAAAATTTGTCGTGATCACCGTCAACACTTTGGCTTCTTCAAAGATGTCAATTAAACTCATGGCTAAAAATACCATCCTTGCCCTCGTTGAATTACGATACCATCTACAACATCCTTGACTTCCTCTCAACACAGACTTGATCATGTGTTGGTCATACCTTGAGTTCCTTGTTATCCCTGGAACTGTTTCTTGAATATTTCTTGTGATCTTCAAATGCAATCTTTGCTTGAAACACCATGTTACTGCTACCTCGAAGCATGACTATGGTATTCCGAATATCATCGAGAACATTGAAAGCGCAATGCTAAATGCTTCATGATCAATTGTCCAAACCCCGTTGTATGGGTAATATCATGAAACTTTCCTCGCCCCTTTTTTCTACATACTTTTGAACTTGTTGTCCTATCATGTATATCCTGCTCCACTTTTCCTTGAGCATGATGTACTCCCAATTCTTGTGTGTAAACACATTTTCCTTTCCATTGGTTTGTTTAACCTTATCATGATTTAAATGATCTAAGCAGAAATAATTCCCTGCTTACATAACACCCCGATGTACAACCTTCTCAGTGAGACTCTGTTACTAATGTTGATGACATTCCGGAAACCACCGATGGACGAGAACTTTGCCTATTGGTCCGCCTCGTTCAACGAGCATGAAAATGGTTCTCTTCATCCCTCGCCCTTGGTACCGATGTTGTTGCCGACATAACCGACAGACTATCCTCTGACATGCCTTGCTTACGTGATCTTGCGAGACGTCACCGCCCTTCCTACTTTCAACCCACATGGTGGGCCATAACCCACAGTTCCACAGGATCGAAACCTGACTCTCCTGTACACCCCCTGTTCCCAAATTTATTCCTCGCGCGTGGCCTCGTATGTAATTCACGGGCCACCATCCTAGTGATCTATTCTGGTACCAGACACAATACTTATTCTCGTTGCTCTGGACCCCTTTCACACCTTGTTCAGACATCGAACGATTATCTATCTGTTTGAAACTTCTTATTGTCCCTTCCTATTTTGCTCTCGATGTTTTTCGTTTGTTCAACTCGAGAGATACTCTTATGCCTTCGACCCCATATAAATTGGAATTGCCGCCGCAATTCTCTCATATCCACGACATCTTCCATGTGTCGCAACTTCGTCAATGCTTCAAGGAATCTCCGCACCGAGCTGTGGATCACGAGATGCTCGAATTGCATGATGATCTTTCTTATAAGGAGCATCCGATCCGCATTCTCGATGAAGCTGAAAGTCGGACCCATCAAAAGGTTACCAAGTTCCTCAAAGTGCAGTGGTCAAATCATACTGAAGATGAAGCCACTTGGGAACGCGAGGATAATCTTCGTGCGGAATACCCCGAAATTTTTCCTTCTACCTCTTAATTCTCGAGACGAGAATTCTTGTTAGTAGAGGAGATTTGTAACACCCCCAGTGGTTAACTACAGTAACCACCCTTTTGATTATGCCATGACATCATGTTTAACAGTGCATGATCATCATTAGCATCATATTGCATTTCAACTCCTGATTCAAATGGAAATTTAAATGAGAGTGGAAAATAAAAGTTGTCCAACATAGAAACTAAATTATTCATTAAATAGCAAATAAATCAGAGGCAATTCTAAAATTAAAACCAACATCATTGGAGTTGGGTAAGTGACTCAAACATCACCAAACAGTGACTAAAGACAATATTTAATTACCTTTTATTTAATCTAAAATAAATATGAAAAGATATTTACCCCAAACTAGTTTTTGGTGGTAGGATATATTGCGCTGTGATTTGTGGGCCAGCTCTCATATTTTACAAAACTCTAATGGGGGCCACACATTTTTGCAAAACAGAAAAGAAAAAGAAAGCAGTAACGGAGAAAAAGGAAAAGGCCCACTGTGCTGGGCCTCGAGTGCACAGTGCCGGCCCAGCCCAACCGACGTCCCCTCCCACCTCCCACTGCTCACCCCGCGCCTCGCTGTCGAGCGCTCTGCGCGCACGCACGCCCGCGCCCCGGCCCCCCCTCGCTCGCCGCTCGACAGCGCGCCCGCGCGCGCGCTGGGTATAAGAGCCACCCCCGCTTCCCCCTGGCGAGCCCTAGCACCCCTCCCCTTTCCTCCCTCGCTCTCTCCCACCTCGCCCGACGCCGCCATGAACGGCCGCGGTTGAGCTGCGCGGCCACCGTCACCGCCCCGCCTCCCGAACGTGCCCACCGTGCTCCTCGACGTTGACTACGTCGGCTACGCCAACTAACCGGAGCCCGGAGCCACCGCAGCGCCTCCTCGAGCCCTCCTCCCTCCTCGGATCGCCGCTGCACGCCGTCGTCGATTCGCTCCGGCAAGCCCTCCCCGAGCTCGCTTACGCACACCTACAGGCTCTATGTGAGCACCCCCGTCCTCCTCCCTCTCTCCCTGCGCTCTCCCCATAGTCGTAGCTCACCGCCACCGTGCTCGTGCTCTGTCCGCCGCCGTCGCTGCCACTGCTGCGCTCCTAGAGCCGCTCGGCTCGGTCCCGCAGCACCAACGTGCTCCTGGTGAGCCGTAGAGGCCGCCCCGCCTTTTACTTTGCTCGCTAGCCCACTACAGCCACGCGCCCGAGCACCACCCGAGAGCCCCGCCGCCAATCGTCATCGCCGGCGTCGTTCCGGGCACCCCCGAGTCCGACCACTCGCCCCACAAGACGCGCGACCTCGCTAGCTCTCCAACGCAGGTAGCCATGCCTGGTTTGAGCCACCGTACGCGAAACCCGAGCTCGCCGGAACTCGACGCCGTGCTCGGGCTCGCCGGAGCACCCTCCGGCGACCGGTCCGACGTGGCACCAGTGGGTTCCACTCCCAGTGCCACTGCCAGTGGGCCAGGCCGGCCCCAGTTGACCAGTTGACTTGGTCAACTGGCTGACTGGGTGCTGCCAAGTCACTGACTGGTGGGGCCACTCTCCCTGTGTCTATGACATATGGGCCCCCCCTGTCAGGTGCCTAATTAACTAATTAGGTTAATAAAAATAATTAAAATCCTAATCAGTCACTGACTGCTGGGCCCCACTTGTTAATTAATTCAATAAATTAAATTAACCCCTCTGGTTAAGCCACAGTGTATGACATGTGGGTCCCACTTGTCTGGTTTGACTGGTCAGCCGGGTTTGACCTGCTGACGTCATGGTGATGTCATGCTGATGTCATCATACACTATTCTGGATAATTCAAATTTAAATAATTAAATAAATTCCAGAAAATCAATAAAACTTTAGAAAATCATATCTTTTAATCCGTAACTCCGATGAAAATAATTTATATATGAAAAATGATCAGAAAAATGAGACGGATCCGAATACGCTACCCACATACCTGTTAGATGCCTCTAACTATCTGAACATGCAACTTTTTGCCTGTTTCAGATAAATGAATAGTGTATGACCTTAATAAAATAATTCCAAACAAATTCCTAAAATAACTAAATGACTTGGACATGTCTTCAGGCAACCCTGCACTGCACGTTAGCATGGCCTGCTCCGTATTGCTTATGTTTGCTCTATATTTATACTGTTTCCTCCCCCTCTTCTCTCTCGATAGCCCCCGACCTCGACGTCGTCCCCGAGACCGACGCAGCTCAGGAGCCCGACGCCACCGTTGACGACCTTGCCATTGCCGCCGAGCAACCAGGCAAGCCCCCCCTTTGATCATCCCGATATCGCCCATTCTATTTCTCATGCTTGCATTAGAATTGCTGCTGCTACTGCTTTACCTATTCTGATGCATAGCCTATTTATTGTAACCTGCTGTTGATAATTACCTGCATATCCTAAACTGCTTAGTATAGGCTGGGTAGAGACCTATCAGTGACCCCACTTATCCCGACTGCACCGCTGGATCGTCAGAAGACCCGATCAACAGGATTGAAGACCAGACCCCGACACCGCACATCACCCCCCCTTAGTTGTAACGACACAACAACGTTACTATCGAGTGCCGAGGGTGAAACCTCTTGTAGCACTTCTGATGTTAACTCTGTAGAGTAGCTATTCGGTCGTGGTCATCGAGGGTGATTCCTCCTTCACCACGTCCGATAACGACGCCGTCGTACAACACCTCAAGTGTGAACCCATCGAGGGTGAATCCTCCGAGTTCACCTTGACAGACACATCGAGTAGGAATCCAACGAGGGTGATACCTCGGATTCCCCTGATGTTATGGACACACGGATACTTGGATTTTACACTGTTACTTGGATAGGCGGGTCGACCCTGAGGGGTACCCGCGTGCGCCTGAGAGGCGAGTGTTGTGAAGACGGGTGCTTGTATGGTGCCCGAGTGATGAATACGAGGCGCGGCCGGGCATTCTTAACCCTTGCAGCAAGTCCTCGAGACGGGGTGACGGGGTCACATCTTTCGTGAGTCTCTGCTCGTTACCGCAAGCCCTAGTCCAATAACGATTTGGATATTTGATCTGAGCAGGTCTCTGGCCTGATAGCACTAACCATCACGTGGGCATAGTATGGGCGTTCTGCATCGTAGCATCAGCCGACAGTTCTGTCAGACGTCCAGTTCAACATTGTGGCACGGTCGGATCGTACCGACCCTCCGAGGCGGTGCTGGTATCCACCCTGCACACAACGACCCGGAGTGCACAGGGCGATGGCCCAAGACCCCTGAGTGCTTAGGATGTATACCGGCGGGGACCTCTCTGCTGAGCTTTAGGTAGGGCTGTGGTGTGTCGTTTGGCCGAGGCCGGGCATGACCCAGGAAAGTGTGTCCGGCCGGAGTTAATCGAGCGTGTTGGGTAAGTTGGTGCACCCCTGCAGGGAAGAAAACTTCTATCGATAGCCTGTCCTACGGTAACGGACACTCGGAGTTGTATCCCGATCGATACAGCTAGAACATGATATGAGACCTGGATACTATGGCTCTGGGATTGCTTCTCGCAGGGAGTCGAGAAGGGATCTCCGGACGAGGTTGATGACTGTATGGCTCTGGGATTGCTTTCTCGCAGGGAGTCGAGAAAGGATCTCTGGGTGAGGATGAGACTTAATGATACTGCCACATTATATTGTACTGTTCTACTCTCTTCTAATGCTGCAAGACCGCTGAAGATGCTAGTCTTCGATAGGACTAGGCTTCTCTCTATTCTGGCATTTTTGCAGCCCAGTCCATAGATACAGCCTCCCCTTGAAAATGTTGCATATGTAGTGTAGATCCTTGCTTGCTGAGTACTTCTGAGTACTCACGGTTGCTTTGTTTTTTTTCTTTTCTCCCCTTATCAGTTTGTTGTGACCAGAGGACGGAGCCCCCTGAGGCAGATGCCCCGTCGATCGACTACTACTACTACCCAGAGGATGGATACTACTATGAGTTGACTGACGACCAGGAGTAGGATCGGAGGGTCCCAGGCAGGAGGTCTTTGCCTTTCGATCGTAGTGTTTTATTTTGCCCCGCCTTTCTAAAGGCCTTTCTGTTTCTATTTCATATCTGTACTCAGATATCTGATGCTTCCGCTGACGCTTGTTCGCAAGCTTATGTATTCGAGCCCTCGAGGCCCCTGGCTTGTAATATAAAGCTTGTAAGACTTTATTTATGTTTTAGAGTTGTGTTGTGATATCTTCCCGTGAGTCCTTAGGCTTGATCGTGTGCATTTGCGTGTATGATTAGTGCACGATTAGGCCGGGGGCGTCACATGTTGGTATCAGAGCCGACTGACTGTAGGAACCCCCCTTTCCAACTCCTTGGCCGAAGTTGAGTCTAGTAACCGAAAATTGTTTTACTAACTTGGCTATGTGGCTTACGGGCCCACGTCGCCAATTGGGTGGTATTAGGATCTTTTACTTCTCGACCTTTACTCTGGGACTCTGATCTCTCTTCTATTCGGGTTAAAAGATTTTACTAACTCTGACTCTAGGTTCTCGTAACTACTTCTCCCGGAGAGCCCTCATACCAGAAGATCACCTACTTCATCGGAAGATTCTGACGATTCCCATCGATGTTATCCCGAGCCCTTTGTGCTCATCGCCTTTGTAATTCCTACCACCGATGTATCCCTGTAGATGACTACTTACACTTGTCATTCACACGATCATTCCTCGTCGCTCTTGTTGTTACAAGATGCTTCGAAATATTCTCCATTGCCCCGATAATCCATTGAGTTTACTGCCTTGCAGTTCTTCTCCGAATGAAAACCTTACGGTTAATTCCCCACATTTATCGAGGATCTGTTCATCCTAGTTGTTCATGTGTCTCGCAAAATTCTTCGAAGTGCTATTCGATCTTCCGAAAATCCTCTGTAGCATGTTGCTCTGGAAATTCTTACCTGCTGACATTATGGTTATCTCCGTTGACGCCTCTTGTCATTACCATTTTGAGTCCTTGATTCAATGTGTGTGCGAATAATCGCAATCATCACTTAATCCTTAGAAATTTTCTTTCCGGCTCAAACATCGTCCCGAACATGAGCTGGATTCTCGACCAATCTATTTGCCGTCGCTTGTACCCCTAAGTCTATTCAATTAACCATCCTTAATCAGAGCGATTGCTTCTGATCCCTTGCTTTGGAAATCATAACTCCTTTGCATTTGAGCTTTGAATTAATGCCTTTGCATTGATTCTTCTTCTGGTTGTGTGCCTATGCTCACGTCAGCCCCGTTATGGACCGTCAGATCCTTTGATGAGTTATCATCCGATAGTGTCCTTAACATCCAAAGTCTTGTGAGTTTTCCCCTGATACATATTACCTTTGGTAAATTGTATTCTCTGCTTTGCCAACCTTGCTCCGCTCTCGAGCTTGAGTTATTTACTCCTGATGTTCGTGGTATACGTTCCTAAGATGCCCCAATTTCTTCTTTGATCCCATTTCTCGGACAAGTTAAAAATTACTTGTCTTTTGTAGATCATTTCACCTGTCCAACCTCTAATTCTGATCTACCTTCAAGTATTACCCCATGTTATCTCATGATTATCGTGTCATTGCACTACCTCTCGTGAATTCTTATTGGAATGATACTCCATCACATCATTACTAGCCCGATCGGCTATATCATTATCGTGTCGATTTTTAATTATGCTACCTGGTCCTTGTGCTCGGAGAACTTCTCGACGATGAGCGAAGCTTACGTCGTTCTTCTCATCTTATCATTTCACCTCGAACAAGCTTGACTTCGAGCTTGTGACGAATCCGCGGTTCTCATAGCCTTTCACTTCATCCTTCCTTTTACTTGATGTTGTCGCTGCTCGATGGCATCTTCATAGAGTCTCTCGACAAAATTTGTCGTGATCACCGTCAACACTTTGGCTTCTTCAAAGATGTCAATTAAACTCATGGCTAAAAATACCATCCTTGCCCTCGTTGAATTACGATACCATCTACAACATCCTTGACTTCCTCTCAACACAGACTTGATCATGTGTTGGTCATACCTTGAGTTCCTTGTTATCCCTGGAACTGTTTCTTGAATATTTCTTGTGATCTTCAAATGCAATCTTTGCTTGAAACACCATGTTACTGCTACCTCGAAGCATGACTATGGTATTCCGAATATCATCGAGAACATTGAAAGCGCAATGCTAAATGCTTCATGATCAATTGTCCAAACCCCGTTGTATGGGTAATATCATGAAACTTTCCTCGCCCCTTTTTTCTACATACTTTTGAACTTGTTGTCCTATCATGTATATCCTGCTCCACTTTTCCTTGAGCATGATGTACTCCCAATTCTTGTGTGTAAACACATTTTCCTTTCCATTGGTTTGTTTAACCTTATCATGATTTAAATGATCTAAGCAGAAATAATTCCCTGCTTACATAACACCCCGATGTACAACCTTCTCAGTGAGACTCTGTTACTAATGTTGATGACATTCCGGAAACCACCGATGGACGAGAACTTTGCCTATTGGTCCGCCTCGTTCAACGAGCATGAAAATGGTTCTCTTCATCCCTCGCCCTTGGTACCGATGTTGTTGCCGACATAACCGACAGACTATCCTCTGACATGCCTTGCTTACGTGATCTTGCGAGACGTCACCGCCCTTCCTACTTTCAACCCACATGGTGGGCCATAACCCACAGTTCCACAGGATCGAAACCTGACTCTCCTGTACACCCCCTGTTCCCAAATTTATTCCTCGCGCGTGGCCTCGTATGTAATTCACGGGCCACCATCCTAGTGATCTATTCTGGTACCAGACACAATACTTATTCTCGTTGCTCTGGACCCCTTTCACACCTTGTTCAGACATCGAACGATTATCTATCTGTTTGAAACTTCTTATTGTCCCTTCCTATTTTGCTCTCGATGTTTTTCGTTTGTTCAACTCGAGAGATACTCTTATGCCTTCGACCCCATATAAATTGGAATTGCCGCCGCAATTCTCTCATATCCACGACATCTTCCATGTGTCGCAACTTCGTCAATGCTTCAAGGAATCTCCGCACCGAGCTGTGGATCACGAGATGCTCGAATTGCATGATGATCTTTCTTATAAGGAGCATCCGATCCGCATTCTCGATGAAGCTGAAAGTCGGACCCATCAAAAGGTTACCAAGTTCCTCAAAGTGCAGTGGTCAAATCATACTGAAGATGAAGCCACTTGGGAACGCGAGGATAATCTTCGTGCGGAATACCCCGAAATTTTTCCTTCTACCTCTTAATTCTCGAGACGAGAATTCTTGTTAGTAGAGGAGATTTGTAACACCCCCAGTGGTTAACTACAGTAACCACCCTTTTGATTATGCCATGACATCATGTTTAACAGTGCATGATCATCATTAGCATCATATTGCATTTCAACTCCTGATTCAAATGGAAATTTAAATGAGAGTGGAAAATAAAAGTTGTCCAACATAGAAACTAAATTATTCATTAAATAGCAAATAAATCAGAGGCAATTCTAAAATTAAAACCAACATCATTGGAGTTGGGTAAGTGACTCAAACATCACCAAACAGTGACTAAAGACAATATTTAATTACCTTTTATTTAATCTAAAATAAATATGAAAAGATATTTACCCCAAACTAGTTTTTGGTGGTAGGATATATTGCGCTGTGATTTGTGGGCCAGCTCTCATATTTTACAAAACTCTAATGGGGGCCACACATTTTTGCAAAACAGAAAAGAAAAAGAAAGCAGCAACGGAGAAAAAGGAAAAGGCCCACTGTGCTGGGCCTCGAGTGCACAGTGCCGGCCCAGCCCAACCGACGTCCCCTCCCACCTCCCACTGCTCACCCCGCGCCTCGCTGTCGAGCGCTCTGCGCGCACGCACGCCCGCGCCCCGGCCCCCCCTCGCTCGCCGCTCGACAGCGCGCCCGCGCGCGCGCTGGGTATAAGAGCCACCCCCGCTTCCCCCTGGCGAGCCCTAGCACCCCTCCCCTTTCCTCCCTCGCTCTCTCCCACCTCGCCCGACGCCGCCATGAACGGCCGCGGTTGAGCTGCGCGGCCACCGTCACCGCCCCGCCTCCCGAACGTGCCCACCGTGCTCCTCGACGTCGACTACGTCGGCTACGCCAACTAACTGGAGCCCGGAGCCACCGCAGCGCCTCCTCGAGCCCTCCTCCCTCCTCGGATCGCCGCTGCACGCCGTCGTCGATTCGCTCCGGCAAGCCCTCCCCGAGCTCGCTTACGCACACCTACAGGCTCTACGTGAGCACCCCCGTCCTCCTCCCTCTCTCTCTGCGCTCTCCCCGTAGTCGTAGCTTGCCGCCACCGTGCTTGTGCTCTGTCCGCCGCCATCGCTGCCATTGCTGCGCTCCCAGAGCCGCTCGGCTTGGTCCCGCAGCACCAACGTGCTCCTGGTGAGCCGTAGAGGCCGCCCCGCCTTTTACTTTGCTCGCTAGCCCACAGCAGCCACGCGCCCGAGCACCACCCGAGAGCCCCGCCGCCAATCGTCATCGCCGGCGTCGTTCCGGGCACCCCCGAGTCCGACCACTCGCCCCACGCGACGCGCGACCTCGCTAGCTCTCCAACGCAGGTAGCCACGCCTGGTTTGAGCCACCGTACGCGAAACCCGAGCTCGCCGGAACTCGGCGCCGCGCTCGGGCTCGCCGAAGCGCCCTCCGGCGACCGGTCCGACGTGGCACCGGTGGGTTCCACCCCCAGTGCCACTGCCAGTGGGCCAGGCCGGCCCCAGTTGACCAGTTGACTTGGTCAACTGGCTGACTGGGCGCTGCCCAGTCACTGACTGGTGGGGCCACTCTCCCTGTGTCTATGACATATGGGCCCCCCCTGTCAGGTGCCTAATTGACTAATTAGGTTAATAAAATTAATTAAAATCCTAATCAGTCACTGACTGCTGGGCCCCACTTGTTAATTAACTCAATAAATTAAATTAACCCCTCTGGTTAAGCCACAGTGTATGACATGTGCGTCCCACCTGTCTGGTTTGACTGGTCAGCCGAGTTTGACCTGCTGACATCATGGTGATGTCATGCTGATGTCATCATACACTATTCTGGATAATTCGAATTTAAATAATTAAATAAATTCCAGAAAATCAATAAAACTTTAGAAAATCATATCTTTTATTCCGTAACTCCGATGAAAATAATTTATATGTGAAAAATGATCAGAAAAATGAGACGGATCCGAATACGCTACCCACATACCTGTTAGATGCCTCTAACTATCTGAAAATGCAACTTTTTGCCTGTTTCAGATAAATGAATAGTGTATGACCTTAATAAAATAATTCCAAACAAATTCCTAAAATAACTAAATGACTTGGACATGTCTTCAGGCAACCCTGCACTGCACGTTAGCATGGCCTGCTCCGTGTTGCTTATGTTTGCTCTATATTTATACTGTTTCCTCCCCCTCTTCTCTCTCGATAGCCCCCGACCTCGACGTCGTCCCCGAGACCGACGCAGCTCAGGAGCCCGACGCCACTGTTGACGACCTTTCCCTTGCCGCCGAGCAACCAGGCAAGCCCCCCCTTTGATCATCCCGATATCGCCCATTCTATTTCTCATGCTTGCATTAGAATTGCTGCTGCTACTGCTTTACCTATTCTGATGCATAGCCTGTTTATTGTAACCTGCTGTTGATAATTACCTGCATATCCTAAACTGCTTAGTATAGGCTGGGTAGAGACCTATCAGTGATCCCACTTATCCCGACTGCACCGCTGGATCGTCAGAAGACCCGATCAACGGGATTGAAGACCAGGCCCCGACACCGCACATGACCCCCCCTTAGTTGTAATGACACTGCAACGTTACTATCGAGTGCCGAGGGTGAAACCTCTTGTAGCACTTCTGATGTTAACTCTGTAGAGTAGCTATTCGGTCGTCGTCATCGAGGGTGATTCCTCCTTCACCGCGTCCGATAACGACGCCGTCGTACAACACCTCAAGTGTGAACCCATCGAGGGTGAATCCTCCGAGTTCACCTTGACAGACACATCGAGTAGGAATCCAACGAGGGTGATAGCTCGGATTCCCCTGATGTTATGGACACACGGATACTTGGATTTTACACTGTTACTTGGATAGGCAGGTCGACCCTGAGGGGTACCCGCGTGCGCCTGAGAGGCGAGTGTTGTGAATACGGGTGCCTGTATGGTGCCCGAGTGATGAATACGAGGCGCGGCCGGGCATTCTTAACCCTTGCAGCAAGTCCTCGAGACGGGGCGATGGGGTCACATCTTTCGTGAGTCTCTGCTCGTTACCGCAAGCCCTAGTCCAATAACAATTTGGATATTTGATCCGAGCAGGTCTCTGGCCTGATAGCACTAACCATCACGTGGGCATAGTATGGGCGTTCTGCATCGTAGCATCAGCCAACAGTTCTGTCAGACGTCCAGTTCAGCATTGTGGCACGGTCGGATCGTACCGACCCTCCGAGGCGGTGCTGGTATCCACCCTGCACACAACGACTCGGAGTGCACAGGGCGATGGCCCAAGACCCCTGAGTGCTTAGGATGTAGACCGGCGGGGACCTCTCTGCTGAGCTTTAGGTAGGGCTGCGGTGTGTCGTTTGGCCGAGGCTGGGCATGACCCAGGAAAGTGTGTCCGGCCGGAGTTAATCGAGCGTGTTGGGTAAGTTGGTGCACCCCTGCAGGGAAGAAAACTTCTATCGATAGCCTGTCCTACGGTAACGGACACTCGGAGTTGTATCCCGATCGATACAGCTAGAACATGATATGAGACCTGGATACTATGGCTCTGGGATTGCTTCTCGCAGGGAGTCGAGAAGGGATCTCCGGACGAGGTTGATGACTGTATGGCTCTGGGATTGCTTTCTCGCAGGGAGTCGAGAAAGGATCTCTGGGTGAGGATGAGACTTAATGATACTGCCACATTATATTGTACTGTTCTACTCTCTTCTAATGCTGCAAGACCGCTGAAGATGCTAGTCTTCGATAGGACTAGGCTTCTCTCTATTCTGGCATTTCTGCAGCCCAGTCCACATATACAGCCTCCCCTTGAAAATGTTGCATATGTAGTGTAGATCCTTGCTTGCTGAGTACTTCTGAGTACTCACGGTTGTTTTGTTTTTTTTCTTTTCTCCCCTTATCAGTTTGTCGTGACCAGAGGACGGAGCCCCCTGAGACAGATGCCCCGTCGATCGACTACTACTACTACCCAGAGGATGGATACTACTACGAGTTGACTGACGACCAGGAGTAGGATCGGAGGGTCCCAGGCAGGAGGTCTTCGCCTTTCGATCGTAGTGTTTTATTTTGCCCCGCCTTTCTAAAGGCTTTTCTGTTTCTATTTCATATCTGTACTCAGATATCTGATGCTTCCGCTGACGCTTGTTCGCAAGCTTATGTATTCGAGCCCTCGAGGCCCCTGGCTTGTAATATAAAGCTTGTATGACTTTATTTATGTTTTAGAGTTGTGTTTTGATATCTTCCCGTGAGTCCTTAGGCTTGATCGTGTGCATTTGCGTGTATGATTAGTGCACGATTAGGCCGGGGGCGTCACACTATGTTTGTCAACTCCCAACAAATTTTATTCATCATACTCTTTATATGTGAAGTCATTACTCTCCATAAGATCAATATATGATCTGTTTATTTCCTTTTATTTCTTTCTCTTATTTTTATTCGCTCAAGATCATAGCCAGAAAACAAAGCCCTCAACTCAAAACTACTCTTTATTATATATAGCTCATGGACTCGATTACATAGTAGACTCAAAACAAAACTCAAAGCTAGATCATACTAAAACTTTATTCTACTAGATCAAGATATAACCAAAAGGATCGAACTAAGAAAAATGATTGAAGTAAAGGTGTGATGGTGTGATACGATACCGGGTCATCTCCCCCAAGCTTGGCAGTTGCCAAGGGGAGTGCCCATACCCATGTATTTATGTCTCTTTCTTCGGAGGTGGTGATGATGGAGTTGATGATGTATCCGTCAGCTTTATTAAGGCATCTTTCAGGACTTGCAATTCTTGGAGCACACGTTGGAGCATATTTGCATTCTTCTTGATTTCCTCCAAAATATGCTTATTTTTAGGCCACTAAGAGCCTTTTCCTACATTTCTTTCACTTGGACGGGATATGTCCCAATTGGAGGGTATATGTGTACGAGGGGTGCTCTCCACTCCGTAATTATGAACCAAATTATGAAAGTTGTTCCAATGTAACCTATGTAAGGGCCTCCTAGGGGGAAGCCCTCCTTGTATTTGTTGGCCTTCATGGTTACTCGTAGTCCCTACGGCTTGATGGGGATTGGGAATAGTGGAGATGCCAGCCAGAGTGCCTCTCTCCGAAGCCGGAGGGTGGACCTCAAGCAAATCCCCTTGATCTTCTTCCATCGTGGCTTCCTCGGTCTCCGCCCTCCTGAGTTCCATCTGCAACAACCAAGCATCATCGTCCATATTGTTGGAGGAGGAGGAAGACATGATGCCTGGCCTTGAAAACTCTGGCAGAAAATAGCTCAAAACGAAAACAGGAGATATTGTCGTGGTACGGCGGTCAAAACCTTCGGGAGATTATATAATGAATTTTTACCGACCAAAAGAAGTATTGAGCAAGAAAACATAGTCTAGAGGGCACACGAGGTGGCCACAAGGCAGGGGGGCGCGCCCTCCACCCTTGTGGTCTCCTCGTGCAACTTTCGGACTACTTTTAATTTTTCTATTTTTCTAAATATTCCAAAACTTAGAAAAATTGCTATTAGAACATTTTTGGAGTCGGTTTACTTACCATACCACATACCTATTCATTTTCGGAGTCTGAAATGTTCTGGAAAGTATCCCTTATGTACTCCTCCGGTGTTATGGTATTAATTATATTGGTCTCAACATTTATGGGAGTACCTGAGATATAATGTTTGATTCCTTGACCGTTTACCACCTTCGGATTTGTGCCTTTGGCGTTGTTGATCTTAATGGCACCGGAATGATAGACCTCCTCGATAATGTAAGGACCTTCCCATTTAGAGAGAAGCTTTCCTGCAAAAAATCTTAAATGAGAGTTGTATAGGAAAACATGATCACCTACATTAAACTCACGCTTTTGTATCCTTTTGTCATGCCATCTTTTAACTTTTTCTTTAAACAACTTGGCATTCTCATAGGCTTGGGTTCTCCATTCATCAAGCGAGCTTATGTCAAATAACCTCTTCTCACTGGCAAGTTTGAAATCATAGTTGAGCTCTTTGATTGCCCAATATGCTTTGTGTTCCAGTTCAAGAGGTAAGTGACAAGCCTTTCCATAAACCATTTTATATGGAGACATACCCATTGGGTTTTTATAAGCAGTTCTATAAGCCCATAATGCATCATCAAGTTTCTTAGACCAATTCTTTCTAGATCTATTAACAGTCTTTTGCAAAATCAATTTAATCTCTCTATTGCTCAATTCTACTTGACCGCTAGACTGAGGATGATATGGAGATGCAATTCTATGGTTAACATCATACTTAGCAAGCATTTTACAGAAATCACCATGAATAAAATGTGAACCACCATCAGTCATTAAATATCTAGGGACTCCAAACCTCAGAAAAATAACTTCTTTAAGCATCTTAATAGAAGTGTTATGATCAACACTACTAGTTGGAATAGCTTTTACCCACTTAGTAACGTAATCAACAACAACTAAAATATGTGTATACCCATTAGAGGAAGGAAAAGGTCCCATATAATCAAAGCCCCAAACATCAAATGGTTCAATAACGAGTGAATAATTCATAGGCATTTCCTGACGTCTGCTAATATTACCAATTATTTGACATTCATCACAAGACAAGACAAACTTACAAGCATCCTTGAAGAGAGTAGGCCAATAAAAACCGGATTGTAATACCTTGTGTGCAGTTCTATCTCCAGCGTGGTGTCCTCCATAAGACTCGGAGTGGCACTTGCGTAGGATCTGTTCCTGTTCATGCTCAGGTACACAACGTCTAATAACACCATCTACTCCTTTATAAAGGTGTGGGTCATCCCAAAAGTAATGTCTTAAATCATAGAAAAACTTTTTCTTTTGCTGGTATGTGAAACTAGGTGGTATAAATTTAGCAACAATATAATTAGCATAATCAGCATACCACGGAGTATTACGAGAAGCATTTATGACAGCTAATTGTTCATCAGGAAAGCTATCATCAATAGGCAGTGGGTCATCAAGAACATTTTCTAACCTAGACAAGTTGTCTGCAATGGGGTTCTCAGCTCCCTTTCTATCAATAATATGCAAATCAAATTCTTGTAGCAAGAGAACCCATCTAATAAGTCTAGGCTTAGCATCTTTCTTTTCCATAAGATATTTAATAGCAGCATGATCAGTGTGAACAGTTACTTTAGAATCAACAATATAAGATCTGAACTTATCACAAGCAAAGACAACTGCTAGAAATTCTTTTTCAGTAGTAGCATAATTTCTCTGGGCACTGTCTAGAGTTTTACTAGCATAATGAATAACATTTAATTTCTTATCAACTCTTTGCCCTAGAACAGCACCAACAGCATAATCACTAGCATCACACATGATTTCAAAGGGTAAATTCCAATCAGGCGGTTGAACAATAGGTGCTGAAATCAAGGCTTTCTTAAGTATTTCAAATGCTTCTACACTATCATCATAAAAAACAAAAGGAACATCTTTGTGCAAGAGATTAGTGAGAGGCCTAGAAATTTTAGAGAAGACTTTAATAAACCTCCTATAGAAACCAGCATGACCAAGGAAACTTCTTATACCTTTGATATCTTTAGGACACGACATCTTTTCAATAGCATCTACTTTAGCTTTATCAACTTCAATACCTCTTTCAGAAATTTTATGCCCCAAGACAATACCTTCATTAACCATAAAGTGACACTTCTCCCAATTCAAGACAAGATTAGTTTCTTCACATCTCTGCAAAACTCGATCAAGGTTGCTTAAGCAATCATCAAAAGAAGTTTCGTAAATGGAGAAATCATCCATGAAAACCTCAACAATCTTTTCACTAAAATCAGAGAATATAGTAGTCATACATATTTGAAAGGTAGCAGGTGCATTGCATAAACCAAAAGGCATACGTCTATAAGCAAAGGTACCGAAAGGGAAAGTAAAAGTGGTCTTTTCCTGATCATCTTTTGACACAGGTATTTGAGAAAAAACAGAATAACCATCTAGAAAGCAAAAATGTGTATGTTTGGATAGTCTTTCTAGCATTTGATCAATAAAAGGTAGATGGTAATGGTCTTTTCTAGTAGCTTTGTTTAATTTGTGAAAATCAATTACCATTCTATACCCTGTAACAATTCTTTGTGGAATCAATTCATTCTTATCATTAGGAACAACAGTAATACCTCCTTTCTTAGGGACACAATGAACGGGACTTACCCATCTACTATCAACAATAGGATAAATTATACCTGCCTCCAGAAGCTTTAGTATTTCATTTCTTACCACTTCTTTCATCTTAGGATTTAACCGTCGTTGGTGATCAACAACTGGTTTAGCATCATGCTCCAAACTAATTTTGTGCTGACATAGAGTGGGACTAATGCTCTTAAGATCATCAAGAGTATATCCAATAGCGCACGGTGCTTCTTCAGAGTTTTCAATAATTTCTTTTCTTCATGGTCTGAAAGGTTAGCACTAATAATAACATGATATATCTTCTTTCATCAAGATAAGCATATTTCAAAGTATCAGGTAATTGTTTAAGCTCAAACACAGGATCTCCCTTGGGTGGAGGAGGGTCTCCAAGGATTTCAACAGGCAAGTTGTGTTTCAAAACAATTAAAGAATATTTCATCTATTTCCCTTCTTTCATTCATAAACATATCATTTTCATGGTCTAGCAAATATTGTTCTAAGGGATCAGTAGGAGGCACGACAATAGAAGCAAGACCAATAATCTCATCCTTACTAGGCAATTCTTTATCATGGGGTTGTCTATGAAATTTAGAGAAATTAAAATCATGAGACATATCCCCTAAACCAACAGTAACAATATCTTTCTCGCAGTCTATCTTAGCATTAACGGTATTCAAGAAAGGTCTACCAAATATAATGGGACAAAAGTCATCTTGTGGGGAAGCAAGAACAAGTAAATCTGTAGGGTATTTTATTTTCCCACACAAGACTTCAACATCTCTGACAATCCCAATTGGTGATATAGTATCTCTATTGGCAAGCTTAATAGTAACATCAATATCCTCTATCTCAGCAGGTGCAATATCATTCATAATTTCTTTATATAAAGTAAAAGGAATTGCACTCACACTAGCACCCACATCACATAAGCCATGATAACAATGATCTCCTATTTTAACAGAAACAACAGGCATGCCAACAACAGGTCTATGTTTATCTTTAATATCGGGTTTAGCAATTCTAGCAGCTTCATCACAGAAATAAATAACATGCCCATCAATATTATCAACCAAGAGATCTTTAACCATAGCAATGCTAGGTTCAACTTTAATTTGTTCAGGGGGTGTAGGTGTTCTAGTATAACTCTTACGAACCACAGTTGAAGCTTCAGCATGATCCTTTATTCTAACAGGAAAAGGTGGTTTCTCAATATAAGCAGTAGGAACAATAGGATCAACATTATAAGTAATAGTTTCTTCTTCAACTTTAATAGGTTCAACTACTTTAGCTTCAATGGAAGGATGATATTTAAACCACTTCTCCTTAGGGAGATCAACATGAGTAGCAAATGATTCACAGAAAGAAGCTACTATCTCAGAGTCAAGTCCATATTTAGTGCTAAAATCACAAAAAGCATCGGTATCCATAAAAGATTTAACACAATCAAACTTAAGGTTTATACCTGACTCCTTACCTTCGTCGAGTTCCCAATCTTCAGAGTTGCGTTTAATTCTTTCCAGTAAATCCAATTTGAATTCAATATCCTTCTTCATAAAAGAACCAGTACAAGAAGTATCGAGCATGGATCGATCATTATGAGAAAGCCGAGCATAAATTTTTTGAATAATAATTTCTCTTGAGAGCCGATGATTGGGGCATGAATATAACATTGACTTAAGCCTCCCGCAAGCTTGAGTGATACTTTCTCCTTCACAAGGCCAAAAATTATAAATATAATTCCGATCACGATGAACTAGATGCACAGGATAAAACTTCTGCTGAAATTCCAATTTCAATCGATTGTAGTTCCAAGTCCCAATATCATCGCATAGCCTATACCATGTCAATGCCTTCTCCTTCAAAGATAAAGGGAAGACCTTATTCTTGACTTCATCCTCGGGCAAACCTGCAAGCTTAAATAATCCACAAACTTCATCCACATAGATTAGATGCATATCAGGATGTAGTGTTCCATCTCCTGTATAAGGATTAGCTAGCAGTTTCTCTATCATACCTGAAGGAATTTCATAATAAATATTTTCAGTAGGTGCAGTAGGTTGAGGGGCAACTCTTTGCTCTTCTCGTCGGGGTGAAGATACCCCGAACAAACCCCTCAAAGGATTATTTTCCATAGTAACAATTAACAGTAAATTTCAGCACACTATATAAATGTTTCCTTACCAAATTCCACTTACCAAAGGCGCTTCACTCCCCGGCAACGGCGCCAGAAAAGAGTCTTGATGACCCAAAAGTATAGGGGATCTATCGTAGTCCTTTCGATAAGTAAGAGTGTCGAACCTAACGAGGAGCAAAAGGAAATGACAAGCGATTTTCAGCAAGGTATTCTCTGGAAGAACTGAAATTATCGGTAACAGATAGTTGTATGATAAGATAATTCATAACAAGTAACAAGTAACAAAAGTAACTAAGGTGCAGCAAGGTGGCCCAATCCTTTTTGTAGCAAAGGACAAGCCTGGAAGAACTCTTATATAAAGCAAAGCGCTCCCGAGGACACATGGGAATTGTTGTCAAGTTAGTTTTTATCATGCTCATATGATTCGCGTTCGTTACTTTGATAATTTGATATGTGGGTGGACCGGTGCTTGGATGCTGCCCTTCATTGGACAAGCCTCCCACTTAGGATTAACCCCTCTCGCAAGCATCTGCAACTACAAAAGAAGAATTAAGATAAATCTAACCAAAGCATGAAACATATGGATCCAAATCAGCCCCTTACGAAGCAACACATAAACTAGGGTTTAAGCTTGTGTCACTCTAGCAACCCATCATCTACTTATTACTTCCCAATGCCTTCCCCTAGGCCAAAATCATGGTGAAGTGTCATGTAGTCGACGTTCACATAACACCACTAGAGGAAAGACAACATACATCTCATCAAAATATCGAACGAATACCAAATTCACATGATTACTTATAACAAGACTTCTCCCATGTCCTCAGGAACAAACGTAACTACTCACAAAGAATATTCATTTTCATAATCAGAGGGGTATTGAATAGCATTAAGGATCTGAACATATGATCTTCCACCGAATAAACCAACTAGCATCAACTACAAGGAGTAATCAACACTACTAGCAACCCACAGGTACCAATCTGAGGTTTTGAGACAAAGATCGGATACAAGAGATGAACTAGGGTTTGAGAGGAGATGGTGCTGGTGAAGATGTTGATGGAGATTGAACCCCTCTCGATGAGAGGATCGTTGGTGATGACGATGGCTTCGATTTCCCCCTCCCGGAGGGATGTTTCCTCGGCAGAACAGCTCTGCCGGAGCCCTAGATTGGTTCTGCCCAAGTTCCGCCTCGAGACGGCGGCGCTTCGTCCCGAAAGCTTCTTTCTGATTTTTTTCAGGTCAAAACACACCATATAGCAGAAGATGGGTATCGGGGGCCTGCCAGGTGGCCCACAAGGCAGGGGCGCGCCCAGCGGGGTAGGGCGCGCCCTCCACCCTTATGGATGGCTGGTGGCCCCCCTCTGGTGCTTTCTTCGCCCAATATTTTTTATTAATTCCAAAATGACTCTCCGTGAAGTTTCAGGACTTTTGGAGTTGTGCAGAATAGGTCTCTAATATTTGCTCCTTTTCCAGCCCAGAATTCCAGCTGCCGGCATTCTCCCACTTCATGTAAACCTTGTAAAATAAGAGAGAAAAGGCATAAGTATTGTGCCATAATGTGTAATAACAGCCCATAATGCAATAAATATCAACATAAAAGCATGATGCAAAATGAACGTATCAATCACAAGTGTGAATTGAATCCTGAATGCAATGTATAAACAGAAGTATTGTGCTTGTATCAAATAAAAAGACTTTGGTGTGCAAGACTCGCATACGAACATACATCTAACACTGAAACAATGCAAGAAGCGGCTTTTCTGAAAGCAAAGAGGGCACTGTTTTACAAAGCCTAAGTACAGAAATCACTAAAGAAATATATTACTGCCCTTCCCTTAAATTATGCAAGCACTTGATATATTCTTTTTAGATGACGTCGCTAGCATTGGTTTTCATGGTTCAGATTTTGTCTTGCTGAGTGGTGTCAGTACAGGCATATCTTTTTGCCGCATCTTACTGAGAGGAAATAGGCATAGAAAAACTATCTACAACAGATAACTAAAGCATCGGTTGTTTTCTACTATATAATCACCAACCTCACAATGGGGCTGTGAATTCTCATACTCAGTGTAATACACCGTATCCGATGAGAAGTGGCTGAGGGCCTCTTCCATGCCTAGCACTTCCTCCTGCATCAAATATTCAGAACAGCTTCAGTGCATACCAAGGAAATCATTTTGGTCAAAGGAATGCTTGTCTATTTTTCAGAAAGGAAGCCACCTTAGACAGCTGGTCTTCAGATTGGTTATTGTTGGAGTATTCTTCATCCGGAGAAAACTTGGCATGTATCTCCTCTGCATCCAGTGGCATCTCCTGTGAAATCAGACAGATAGATCAAACGGTGACCACAGTTACAACCTTTATCAGAAAGAGGGCACATAGATCTGCAGCTACATCACTGAATCGTAAGTGTAGTTACCTGTGGTCCTCCTAAGGACTTCTCTGGGCATCCAAATGCTGAAACACATGGAGAAGCAGTGGCTAGCAATATTGACTGCGCCCGCACCGGCGTGGTCATTGTTTGAGAGCGAGGCACTGAACGTGCGGGAGAGAACACTCTACCGATGTAACATCCCCAGCATCACACTACAGTAATCCCTTATGATCAGTGCCAAGTCATCTTGATTTACAAAGCTTAATCATATTGGGTTAATATCTCATTTCAAATTCCTTCTCTAAAACCAATTCAAATTCAAAGTGAAATTTCAATTTGCACAAAAGTTGCTGGAAAAATGTTCATCATCTAGCAAATATTCCAAAACAATGCGTTGTTAAGGAAAACAACATCACCATCAACCAAAATGTGGGCCAAGCATTTAAAATAGTGCAAAAACAGCATTTTAAATGCCATTTCATTTTTGGAAAAATTCAAAAGGATTCCAGAACTCCCCAAACTTCCTGTGGCAGTGCAAAATTTCCCTAGTATTTGTTTCTGCCAGTTGCTTATTTTTGCAAGGTCATCTGATGGCTAAATTAATTGCAAAATGCTACTGGAAAAAGAAAAACAGAAAAGGAAAAACGAAAGGCCTAAACCGACTGGGCCTAAGTGCACAGTGCACCTGGCCCAGCCCAGCCGGCCTCTTTCTCCCTCCTCCCGCTCTCTCTCTGCGCGTGTCGACGCGCCCGTGGCCACGCCGACGCGCTCTGGCGAAACGGCGACACGGCGACGCTCACCGACAACCGAGGGGATAAGGATCCCCTTGTTCACTACCCCCCTGGCCATTCACTCTCACCTCGCTCGCTCCCTCCCCTCTCCCCCTTCTCCAGATCCGCCGCCCGATCTCACTGTCGCCATGGCCGCGCCATAGCCATGGCCACCATCGACCCCGAGCTTCGCCAACGCATCCACGAGCTCCGTCGTTCTCCACTCCTTCGTCTTCGACCATCAGCAGGAGCTGGGAGGCCCCGCTGAGGGCGTTCTTCTCCGCCCCTTCCGCCTCTGCCGCCGTCGATCTCCTCCAACTCCGGCCACCCTGCTACTCCTAAACCTCTGAAGGCTTTACATAGCCGCTCGGTGAGCCCTCCTCTCTCTCCCATCTCTCCGGCTGTCTGCGTACTCACCGTAGCTAGCTCGTCGCCGTTGCCGTGAGCTCACTGCCGTAGATCACCTCGCCGCCATGGCCACAGCCACTGACACACTCGCCTGAGCCATCGTCATACTCCTGGTGCTCCCAGGAGCACGGCGCACACACGCATGTCCTCTCCTGAGCCCTCTAGCACCTACCCCAACGGCCGCCCGAATGCGCCGCCGCCTCTGCTCGTCGCCGGCGTCCTTCCGGTGACCTTTTGGTCACGGGGTCACGCCCGTTGGACTCGCTGCTTCGTGCAGATCCTCCCCATCCTTTCCTTTTGCTCCGTAGCACGCCGTAGAACCGTTTCCACCATCGACCGTAGCCGCCCCGCCACAGACCTCATCGCCGGTGATGTTTCCAGCCAGGTCCGGCGATGCCACCACCACCACTCGACGCACCGTCGAGTGACCGTTCGAACGCGACCGGCCCCGACCGTTTTGGTGGTCTGTGGGCGAATCCCGACGCCGGCCCGTGCCCTCCGCCGTGTCTGGAGGTCGCCGGCGTCAAGCCGCCGACCGCCGCCGATGTGGCATACCTGGGGCCACCCCTGGGTCACTGCCAGCGGGCCCCACGGGCCCCAGTTGACTGGGTTGACCCAGTCAACTGCTGACTGGGCACCCCTGTGCCACTGACATGCGGGCCCCACTACATAATTAACCTAATTAAAATGATTTCCTAAATAAACTTAAGTAATAAGTCTAATCAGTCATTGTCATGTGGGCCCAGTTGCTATTTAACCTCAGATTAGTTTAAATAAACATTGCTTACTCCAGAGCCTATGACAGGTGGGACCCACTGGCCAGTTTGACCAGTCAGCTGGTCAGCTGACTGCTGATGCAATGCTGACATCATGCTGACATATTAATTCTTTTCTGTTAATTTAAATAATTTCTGAAATTGCTAAAATCTTTGAAAAATCATAGAAATTAAACCGTAGCTCGGATGGAAAAACTTTATACATGAAAGTTGCTCAGAAAAATCCCACGAATCCAACCATGCTATTTGTTTCCGTGTCGGGAGCCTCTACGTAGGTGAACCCGCAATTTTTTGCCCATTTCCGTTAGATGAATAGTGCTTACATACCTGTTAATAATTCCAACTTTAACCCCTCCCCCTCTTCTCTCTCGGTAGATCTCGGTACTGCAGTAGCCCCCGAGACTGACGCTGCTCTAGACGTCGACTACACCCTTGACGATCAGACCTTTGCCGTAGAGCTTCCAGGCAAGCACCCCCCTTTGAACATACCAATATCACCTATTCTTTCTCTCTTATGCTTGCATTAGAAATTGTTGTTGCTGCTGTTTATCCTATTTCTGATGCATAGCCTATTTTTGTAACTGCTGTTGATACCTACCTGCTTATCCTAAACTTCTTAGTATAGGCTGGATAGAGACCCACCAGAGACCCCACTTTGACCCAGTTGCCCCCGCTGGATTATCAGATGACTCGATCAACATGATTGACAACCAGGCCCCGGCACCGCACATCACCCCCCTTAGTTGTACGACACTGCATCGTTACTATCGAGTGCCGAGGGTGATACCTCGTTTAGCACTTTTGATGTTAACTCTGTAGAGTAGCTATTCGGTCATGGTCATCGAGGGTGATTCCTCCTTCACCACACCCGATAACGATGCTGTCGTGCAACACCTCAAGTGTGAACCCATCGAGGGTGATTCCTCCGAGTTCACCTTGACGGATACATCGAGTAGGAATCCAACGAGGGTGATACCTTGGATTTCCCTGATGTTATGGACACACGGAAACTTGGACTTTAAAACTGCCACTTGGAAAGTCGGGTCGACCGTGAGGGGTACCCGAGCGAGCTTAAGATGTGAGTGATGTGGAGACGGGTTGACCTGGAGGGTGCCCATGAGATAATTACGAGGCGTGGCCGGGCATTCTTAGCCCTTGCTGCAAGTCCTCGAGACGGGGCGGCGGGGTCACATCGATCATGAGTCTCTGCTCGTTACCGCGAACCCCCAATACACTAACGATTTGGATATTTGATCCGAGTGGGCCTTTGGCCTGATAGCACTAACCATGACGTGGGAACAGTTATGGGCAATCTGCATCGTATGCATCAGCCGAAGCTTAATAGACGTCAGTGACTGAGTGGAGCGCGCTGGGTTGGACTGGTAACGCCCTCTACTTGTATAAGGGGGGCTAGGTCTGCTCACCGGCCAAACTCGCAACATGCAGGAGCGTCCGGGGCGATGGCCCAAGACCCCTGGGGGCATAGGTTAGTCCGGCGTGCTGACCTCTCTGTTAAGCCTAGGTCGGGTTGTGGCGTATCGTTTGGCCGAGGCCGGGCATGACCTAGTAAAGTGTGTTCGGCCGGAGTTAATCGAGCGTGGTGGGTAAGTTGGTGCACCCCTGCAGGGAAGAACTAATCTATGCATAGCCAGATCCTCGGTAACGGACGCTCAGAGTTGTATCCCGATCGATACAACTAGAACTTGATACTTGTGATGAGAAATGGATATTAGGGCTCTGGGGCTGCTTTCTCGTAGGGAGTCGAGAAAGGATCTCTGGCCGAGGTTGATACTTAATACTGCTACTACTTTATACTCTACTAATCTACACTCTTCTAATGCTGCAAGACCGCTGAAGATGCTAGTCTTTGATAGGACTAGGCCTTCTCTCTTTTCTGGCATTTCTGCAGCCTAGTCCACATATACAACCTTTCTTTGATAATGTTGCATATGTAGTGTAGATCCTTGCTTGCTGAGTACTTCGGATGAGTACTCACGGTTGCTTTGCTTCCTCTTTTTCCCCATATCCATTTGATGCAACCAGATGACGGAGCCCCTGAGACAGCTGCCCCCGCCGACGACTACTACTACCATCCCGAGGGTGGTTACTACTTCGAGTTGACCGACGACCAGGAGTAGGTTCGGTGGGTCCCAGGCAGGAGGCATGCACCTTTTTGATCGTAGTGTTTTCTTTTGCCCCGCCTTTTAAAGGCCTATCTGTCTTTCTTTTATATCTGTACTCAGATATCTGATGCTTCCGCTGACGCTTGTAAGCGAGCTTATGTATTCGAGCCCTCGAGGCCCCTGGCTTGTAATATATAGCTTGTATTATTTTAAATTTGTATCTAGAGTTGTGTTGTGATATCTTCAAGTGAGTCCTTAGGCTTGATCGTGTGCATTTGCGTGTATGATTAGTGCACGATTGAGCCAGGGGCGTCACAGGTTGGTATTAGAGCCGACTACCTATAGGATTCCCCTTTCCAACTCCTTGGCCGAAGTTGAGTCTAGTCGTCCAAAACTGTTTTTCTAACTTGGCTGTGTGGCTTACGGGCCCACATCGCCAATTGGGTGGTATTAGGATCTTTTATTCCTCGTCTATACTCCGGGACTCTGAATCTCTCTTCTATTCGGGTTAAAGATTTTATTAACTCCGACATTAGGCCTCGTAACCACTTCATCCCAGAGATCCCCTTCACTACCGATGATCGCTTGCTTCGCCAGAAGATTCTGCAGATACTCCTCGATGTTTCCCGAGACCCTGTGCCCACTGCTTTGCAGTTCCTGACCACCGATAATCCCCGTGAATAACATCCTTGCCGTTTGTACCTTCATCCCCAGTTGCTCTTGTTGTTACAAGTTACCCCTAATACTCTCCGTTGTTCCAAGAATCCTTTGTGCCTTCTGCTTTGCAACTCCTTTTTCGCACTGCGGATAATTCACTTACCCAGGGACAGTTTATCCCTGTTGTTCATATGCTTTCCAAAATACTTTGAAAATGCTATTTGATCTTCCGAAAATCCTCTGCAGCCTACTGCTCTTGATTTTCCTTGCCTGCTTGCATTATGGTTAATTCCACATGCCTAGCAATATTTACTATAATCCTTTGTGATTGACATTCTGATCCTATTGAGTCAACATGTATGCAAATACTCGCAATCATCAATTAATCCTAAGAGATTTTCTTTCTGGCTCAGACATCATTCTGGATATGAGTTGTTTCTTGCCCAATCAAGATTTGATCGGGTGTGCCTCTAAGTCTGTTCAACCTATCCATCTTCGATCAGAGAATCTGATTCTGATACACCGATCTAGAAATCAAATTTCTTTGTATTTAAGCATCGAATGATTCAGATGTTTCTATAATCCAATGCCTTTGCATCCCTTCTCCCTCTGATTGATTATCGATACTCACATCAACTCCGTCGTGAATCGCCAGATCCATTCTTGGGTTGTTATCCGACAGTGTCATTAACATCTGAAATCTTGAGGGATTTTCCCTGATACATCACGCCTTTGGTAAATTGCATCCTCTCCTTTCGTCAACCATGCTCTGCTGTCGAGTTTGTGTTAAATACTCTTGAAGTTCGTGGTATATGTTCCTAAGATGCCCCGATGGGTTGAACATATGCTTTCCCTAATCTGTGTGAATTGAAAGTTATGCGGGTTATATCTACTCGCGTTCCGTCGAATAAAATTTTCAACTCTACAACTTCTTCAAAAGCGAGAATTGAATGAAAGGTTATGCATTGAAGAAGTGGGAGTCGACCTTGAACCTTTGAGTTCATGCCCATGGACCCAATGTAGAACTTATCATGGAAGCTGCTCGTAAAAATAATTACCCCTTGTTATAAGTTCATCTTGTATCGGTGGTTTGATCATTTATAGTCGTGGATCCGACCATAGTTTCTGCTTAATCCCATTTCCTGGACAAGTTACAATACTTGTCTCCTGCAGGTCATTTCACCTGTCCAACCTCTAATTTGATCTACCTTCAAGTATTGCCTCATGTTATCTCGAGGATATTGTGTCATTGCACTACCTCTTGTAAATTCTTAATTGGAGTGATACTCCGTCACATCATTCCTAGCCTGATCGGCTATATCATTATCGTGCTAATTTTAACTGTGCTACCTGGTCCTTATTCCCGGAGCACAACTTTTCAACGATGAGCGAAGCTTACGTCGATCTTCCTCATCTTATCATTTCACCTCGAACAACAAGCTTGATTTCAAGCTTGTGTTGTATCCGTGGTTTCAATAACCTTTCGCTTCATCATTCCCTTTTGCCGGATGCCGTCGATGTTCGATTGCAACTTCATAGAGCCTCTCGACAAAATTTGTCATGATCACCATCAATATACTGCCTTGTTCTAAGATATCATTCAAATTCATGATGCGAAATACCATCCCTGCCCCTCGATGATTTGTGTTATCATCGACAACATCCTTGACTTCCTACCAATACAGACTTGGTCATGTTTTGGTTATATCTTATGTTCCTTGACATTCTTGGAATTGTTACTTTATACTTCTTGTGACATTCAGATTCAATCTTTGCTCGAAACACCATGTTAATGCTACCTCGAAGCATGACTGTGGTACGCCGAACAACAACAAGAACATTGGAAGTGCATTGCCAAATGTTTCTTGCTATATTATCCAAACACCGTTGTATGGATAACATCATGAATTCCCTTACCCCTTTATCCAAATGGTGATGTACTTGTCGATCTGACATGTATATCATGCTCTACTTTTCCTTGGGAAAAGATACACTCCTAAATCTTGTGTATAAATACATTTTCCTTTCCATTGGTTTGTTTCACTTTTCTTGTGATCTCTATATGATATAAGCAGAATAATTCCTTGCTTATAAAACACCCCGGTGTACAACCTTGTCAGTGAGACCCTAATACTATTGTTGATGACATTCCGGTAACCCTCGATGGACGAGAACTTTGCCTATTGGTCCGCCTCATTTCGATGAGCAGGAAAATGGTTCTCTTCGTCCCTCGCCCTTGGTACCGATGTTGTCACCGACATAACTGCCAGACTATCTTCTGACATACCTTGTTGTCGTGACCGATAAGATGTCACCGTTCTCCCTACTCTTGATCGACACCCCCCACAGTTC
Source organism: Thinopyrum elongatum (assembly GCA_011799875.1). Lineage (NCBI taxonomy): Eukaryota > Viridiplantae > Streptophyta > Magnoliopsida > Poales > Poaceae > Thinopyrum > Thinopyrum elongatum. The sequence goes on from CM022302.1 coordinate 386,400,272, forward strand.
CATAGGATTGAAACCTGACTCTCCTATACATCCTTGATTCCAAAGTATCATATGCTCTTGGCTTTGTGTGTTATCACGAGCCACCCTCCGAGAGAGGATCTATTCCCGATGCTCTGAATCCCTTTACACACTCTGATCAGATATCGATCATTTGTCCATTCGCTTGAAACTTCCTATTGTACCTTCATACTTAGCTCTTGATGTTTTCCTAAGTTTCAACTCAAGAGATACTTCTGCCACATTCCATGAATTGTTCACCAGTTAATTAACCCTATAAGGGTCAGTCCTCCCGAAGTTACCCTTTACTTCCCCACTTAAATCTTGGGATGAGATTTCTTGTAGTGGAGGAGATTTGTAACATCCCCAGCATCACACTACAGTAATCCCTTATGATCAGTGCCAAGCCATCTTGATTTACAAAGCTTAATCATATTGGGTTAATATCTCATTTCAAATTCCTTCTCTGAATCCAATTCAAATTCAAAGTGAAATTTCAATTTGCACAAAAGTTGCTGAAAAAATGTTTGTCATCTAGTAAATATTCCAAAACAATGCATTGTTAAGGAAAACAACATCACCATCAACCAAAATGTGGGCCAAGCATTTAAAATAGTGCAAAAACAGCATTTTAAATGCCATTTCATTTTTGGAAAAATTCAAAAGGATTCCAGAACTCCCCAAACTTCCTGTGGCAGTGCATCATTTTCCCTAGTATTTATTTCTACCAGTTGCTTATGTTTGCAAGGTCATCTGATGGCTAAATTAATTGCAAAATGCTACTGGAAAAAAAAAACAGAAAAGGAAAAACAAAAGGCCTAAACTGACTGGGCCTAAGTGCACAGTGCACCTGGCCCAGCCCAGCTGACCTCTTTCTCCCTCTTCCCGCTCTTTCTCTGCACGTGTCGACGCACCCGTGGCCACGCCGACGCGCTCTGGCGAAACGGCGACACGGCGACGCTCACCGACATCCGAGGGGATAAGGATCCCCTCATTCACTCCCCCCTGGCCATTCGCTCTCAACTCGCTCGCTCCCTCCCCTCTCTCCCTTCTCCAGATCCGCCGCCCGATCTCACTGTCGCCATGGCCGTGCCGTAGCCGTGGCCACCGTTGACCCCGAGCTTTGCCAACACATCCACGAGCTCCGCCGTTCTCCGCTCCTTCGTCTCCGACCATCAGCAGGAGCTGGGAGGCCCCGCTGAGGGCGTTCTTCTCCGCCCCCTTCCGCCTCTGCCGCCGTCGATCTCCTCCAACTCCGGCCAACCTGCTGCTCCTAAACCTTCAAAGGCTTTACGTAGCCGCTCGGTGAGCCCTCCTCTCTCTCCCATCTCTCTGGTTGTCTGCGTACTCGCCGTAGCTAACTCATCGCCGTTGCCATGAGCTCGCCGCCGTAGATCACCTTGCCGCCGTGGCCACAGCCACTGACACGCTCGCCTGAGCCATCGTCATACTCCTGGTGCTTGTAACACCCCCAGTGGTTAACTACAGTAACCACCCTTTTGATGATGCCAAGTCAGCATGGTTAACAGTGCATGATCATTATTTGCATCATATTGCATTTCAACTCCTAAGTCAAATACAAATTAAATTAAAGTGGAAAATAAAAGTTGTTCAAACACAGAAACTGAAATGTTCGATAAACAACAAATGTTGTAGAGGCAAGTCTAAAATTGTAGCCAACAAATAATCAATTAATTAAGTGACTCTAACATTATTAAAACAGTAATGATTAATGCATATTAATTATTATAAAAATTGTGGGAGCTCCTATTTTCTCCAAACCAATTTTTGGTAGTGGTAGGTATTGCCTAGTATTTGTTGGAGTAATTCCTAAGTTTTACAAAATTCATATAGAGCCCTAACTATTTGCTAAACAGGAGCTGTGGTTAAATAAAAAGAAAAAGATAAAAGAAAAGCAAAACAGAAAAATAAAAAAAAGAGACAAACACCCCTCTTCCCCCCCCCGGCGGCCCAACTGGGCCACGGCCTCCCTGGCCGGCCCACCCATCCCCATATCCCACCCCCACCCGAAACCCCGCCCAACCCCCGATCCCCCCCCCATCCACTCCCCCCCCCACTCGGTCTTCTCCCCCCCACCTTTTTGGATCGGGACGGGAGGAGGCCGCCGCCGCGCGAAGCACGTCGCACAGGACGTGAGGGGCGTGGCGGGCGGAGGCATGGTCTCACGAGCCCCCCAGCAGGAGCCGTTCCCGACCCCCCGCCCGACGCCACCTCCGGCGCCCCGCCCCGCACCGTCGCGCGGCCCTGCCGCCCGCCGCCTTAACGGCCTCCCAGCCACCACCTCGCCGTCCTCCTCGGTCCTCCCTTCACCGACGGCCTCCCCGCCGCCATCTGCCTCGCCCGACGCCGCCTCCTCGCCTCTCCCTCGCCGGTCGCCACCCGTCCTCGCCGCCGCCTCCCCGCCGGACTGCCTCGCCTCCTCCTCCCACACCTGCGCCACCTCCTCGCCCCGTGCGCCCAGCCTCAACTCGGCCCCCAACGTGAGCACGCCCGCGCCGCCGCCCGCTCTCCTCTTCCCCCCCCCTCCCGTCGCGCTCCGGTCCCGCTCGCCCAGCCACCCCGGTGGTCACCGCCCGCCTCGCCCCCACGCGCGACCGCGCCGGCTGCGCCGCCCAGCGCGGCGACGCCGCCCTTGGGGCCCGCCCTACCCCCTGGGCGCCTGCCGCGGCCTCGCCCGTCGCGCCCCGTCCGCGCTCCGCGCGTGCCATTTGGGCACCGAGCATGTCGGTCCAAATGGGCAGCTCCGGACATGTCCGGCCCCATTTGGGTGCGCGTCCGGACGTGTCCGCCCTAGCCATGTGCTAGATAAAAAATAAAATAAATAAAAATAATAAAATAATTATTAGTTAATACACTGTTTAGATAGTCTAATTTAATTAATTAGATTAATTAAATGTTAATTAACTTAAGTAACCCTGGTTAATTAGAGCTAATTAATTAGTTAACCTAATTAACCTTGCTGACATCAGCCATGATGTCATGCTGACATCAGCGAGCACTATTCTGGATAATGTTTAATTTAAACAATAAAATAAATTCAGAAAATTAATAAAACTTTAGAAAATCATATTAATAAACCGTAACTGGATGAAAATACTTTCTACATGAAAGTTGCTCAGAACGACGAGACGAATCTGAATACGCGGTCCGTTCGTCCGACGCGTCTCTAACTATCCGAACTTGCAACCGTTCCCCTCTTATCCTCTGTCCGATAATTCCAAAGACCGCGAAATATCGTCAGATATTCTCCCGCTCGTCTGTTACGTGTGATGCTGCGTTGACTACCCCTAGCACCGTGTATCGTATTTGTCATGCTCATGTTTGCTCTATATTTATACTGTTTCCTCCCCCTCTTCTCTCTCGATAGCCCCCGACCCCGACGTCGTCCCCGAGACCGACGCAGCTCCGATCCCGAGCACCATAGACAACCTTGCCCTTGCCGCGAGCAACCAGGCAAGCCCCCCTTTGATCATCCGATATCGCCCATTCTAATTTCCCATGCTTGCATTAGAATTGCTCTGCTACTGTTTTACCTATTCTGATGCTAGCCTGTTTATTGTAGCTGCCTGCTGTTGATATTTACCTGCATATCCTAAACTGCTTAGTTAGTTAGCGTGGGTAGAGACCTATCAGTGACCCACTATCCCGACTGCCGCGCTGGATCGTCAGAAGACCGATCAACGGAAGGAAGACCAGGACCCGACACCGCAACATCACCCCCCCCCCTTAGTTGTAACGACACTGCAGCGTTACTATCGAGTGCGAGGGTTGAAACCTCTTATAGCACTCTGATGTTAACTCTGTAGAGTAGCTATTTGGTCGTGGTCATCGAGGGTGATTCCTCTTCCCCACTTCGGTAACGACGCCGTCGTACAACAACCCAAGTGTGAACTCATCGAGGGTGATCTCCTACGTTCACCTTGGCAGTTACATCGGTAGGAATCCAACGAGGGTGATACCTCGGATTCCCTTGATGTTATGGACACAAGGATATATGGACTTTACACTGTTACTTGGAAAGGCGGGTCGGCCCTGAGGGGTACCCGCGTGCGCTGAGAGGCGAGTGTTGTGAAGACGGGCCTGTTTGGTGCCCGAGTGGTGAATACGAGGGCGGCCGGGCATTCTTAGCCCTTGCAGCAAGTCCTCGAGACGGGGCGACGGGGGTCACATCTTTCGTGAGTTTGCTCGTTTCCGCAAGCCCCTAGTCCTAACGATTTGGAATTTGATCCGAGCAGGCCTCTGGTCTGATAGCACTAACCATCACGTGGGCATAGTATGGGCGTTCTGCATCGTAGCATCAGCCGAAAGCTTGTCAGACGTCCAGTTCAGCATGGCGGCACGGACGGACCGGCGCCCTCCTGGTGCCAGGCTTCTCCTGCGCGCAACGACTCGGAGTGCACAGGGCGATGGCCCAAGACCTCTGAGGCTAGGATGTAGACCGACGGGGACCTCTCTGCTGAGCTGTGGTCGGCGGTTGCGGTGTGTTGTTTGGCCGAGGCCGGGCATGACACAGGAAGTGTGTCGGCCGAGAGTTAAGAGACGGTGATGGGTAAGTTGGTGCACCCCTGCAAGGAAGAACACTTCTATCAATAGCCGGTCACCGGTAAAGGACACTCGGAGTTGTATCCTGATTGATACATAGAACTGGATACCTGTGATGAGACCTGTATATATGGCTCTGGGATTGCTTCTCGCAGGGAGTCGAGAAGGGAATCTCAGGACGAGGTTGATGACTATATGGCTCTGGGATTGCTTTCTCGCAGGGAGTCGAGAAAGGATCTCTGGGTGAGGTTGATATTATTACTGCTAATTATATTGGTATTGTTCTACTCTCTTCTACTGCTGCCAAGACGCTGAAGATGCTAGTCTTCGATAGGACTAGGCCTTCTCTCTATTCTGGCATTTCTGCAGCCCAGTCCACATATACAGCCTCCCCTTGATAATGTTGCATATGTAGTGTAGACCCTTGCTTGTGAGTAGTACTCTGAGTACTCATTGCGGTGCTTGTTTCCTTTTCTCCCCATATCAGTTTGTCGTAACAAGAGACGGAGCCCCTGAGACAGCTATCCTCGCGACGATCGCTACTACTACCCAGAGGATGGATACTACTATGAGTTGACTGACGACCAGGAGTAGGACGAGGAGGGTCCCAGGCAGGAGCCTTCGCCTTTCGATCGTAGTGTTTATTTTGCCCCGCCTTTCTAAAGGCCTTGTTTCTATTTAATATCTGTACTCAGATATCTGATGCTTCCGTACGCTTGTTCGCAAGCTTATGTATTCGAGCCCTCGAGGCCCCTGGCTTGTAATATAAAGCTTGTATGACTTTATTTATGTTTTAGAGTTGTGTTGTGATATCTTCCCTGAGTTCTGGCTTGATGTGTGCATTTGCGTGTATGAATAGTGCACGATCGGGCCGGGGGCGTACAAGTTGGTATCAGAGCCGACTGCCTGTAGGAGCCCCCCTTTCCAACTCCTTGGCCGAAGTTGAGTCTAGTAACCGAAAACTGTTTTACTAACTTGGTGTGTGGCTTAAGCGGCCCACGTCGGCAATTGGGTGGTGTTAGTATCTTTTTTCCTCATCTTACTCTGGGACTCTGACCTCTTCTTCTTTCGGGTTAACTAAAGTTTACTAACGCCGACACTTAGGATCTCGTAATTCTCATCCACTCGAGAGCTGAATATCTGTGCGATTTCCCTGACATTGATCTGATTAGTCTGATAATCATTTTCCTTTCCATTGTTTTGTTTAACCTTTCTCTCCGATATCGGTTATACTTCTCCTTGTCTTTTGACAATCATGAGTTTCCTCTGTTTCAGATGATCTTTGTTTCCACCACACCTGCGACGCAGCTACTAGCTGTTCGAGCAGGATACATCAGAGTAACATTCTTTATCCACTGGGGCAGATGTCAATCCGTTACAATACCCCAGTACTATCTCCTCCAGATCCCTGCAAAGACTTTGTGATTTATTGTGATGCATCCCGTGAAGGATTAGGCTGTGTCTAATGCAAGAGCGTAAGGTGATTGCTTATGGCTCTCGTCAATTGCGCCCACATGAAGAGAATTATCAGTACATGATCTAGAACTAGCTGCTGTGATCTATGCACGCAGTTGTGGCGACATTACCTCCTCGGTAATCGTTGCGAGATATACACGTATCATAAAAGTCTGAGTACTTGTTCACTCAACCTTCTCTAAACTCCGTCAGCAAAGATGGATGGAGACCCTTGCGGACTATGACTTGGGTTTCTTATACCCCTGGCAAGGCTAATGTATGGCTGATGCGTTGAGCCGCAAATCCTATTGCGCGAACTTGAGGTAGCTACAGCAACCACTTCTGTATGAAGAGCTTCGAAAGCTAAATATCGAGATAGTTCCTCAAGGATAAAAACCTTGGTTGTTGAACCAGATCTTGAGAAAGCTGTTAAGAATGCGCAAGCTAAAGATGCTGAGTTGATCTGATGAGAAAGACCTTCACCTTGTAAGTACAGGGATTTTCGCTGTCTGAAGATGGAACCTTGTATTTAAGAGAATGCATTGTCGTACCTCGCTTCGAGCTTATGACTACAAAGTCATGAAGGAGGCACATGATACCCCGCTGTCTATTCATCCGGGTAGCACCCAGATGTATCGTGACTCCCTCAAAGGTACTGGTGGTTAAAACGAACAGGACATTGCTCGAGATGTTGCTGAATGTGATGTTTGTCGTTGGCTTAAAGCAGAAAATCAGAAGCCTGCTGGAATTCTGCAACCACTTCCTCATTCCTATAGGAAAAGTGGATAAGATTCAGATGGATTCGTTACAGGACTTCCCAGGTCACAGAAGGGTCACGATGCTATTCTTGTCGTCGTCGACCAACTCTCTAAAGTTGCACACTTTCTGCCTGCAAGGAGACGATCAATGCTAGTCAGTTAGCAGAGTTGTATATCTCCAGAATTGTATCACTCCACGGTATTCGAAGGAGATCAGTTCGGACGTGGCGGTCTTTTCACTTCCAAATTCTGGGAAAGTTTTCAAACAGCTATGGAACTCATATCACCTGGAGTTCAGCTTATCACCCCCAATCCCAAGGCCAAGTCGAACGAGTCAATCAAGTGCTTGAAGACACTGGTTCGCTTGTGTATTTCTTTCGGCAAGAAGTGGGAAGAATCTCTTCCGTATGCTGAGTTCTCTTATAACAAAAGCTATCAAGCCAGCTTGAAAATGGCCCCCTTCGAAGTACTCTATGGACGTAAGTGTCGAACCCCTCTGAATTGGTCAGAAACTGGGGAACGACCGCTCGTGGTCCGGATATTATTCAACACGCCGAAGAACAAGCTGTATTGTCCGGGAAAATCTCAAGGCGGCTCAGGACCGCCAAGAAGAGCAACTATGATCGCAAACGATGGGGTTTGACTTATCAACCTGGTGTCAAGTTTATCTACGTGTCACTCCTATGAAGGGCACTCACCGTTTTGGAATCAAGGGCAAGCTAGCTCCACGCTACATTGGTCCTTTCCGCATTGTTGCTAGACGTGGTCAGGTGGCATATAAATTGGAATGCCGCCGCAATTCTTCATATCCACGACGGTTCCACGTGTCGCAGCTTCGTCAATGCTTCAAGGAATCTCCGCCACGCAGATGGATCACGAGGTGCTCGAATTGCATGAGATCTATCATATAAGGAGCATCCGATCCGCATTCTCGATGAAGCTGAACGTTGAACCCGTCAGAAGGTTACCAAGTTCCTCAGCGTGCAGTGGTCAAATATACTGAGATGAAGCCACTTGGGAACGCGAGGATAATCTTCGTGCGGAATACCCCGAACTTTTTCCTTCTACTTCTTATTCTCGGGACGAGAATTCTTGTTAGTAGAGGAGAGTGAACACCCCAGTGGTAACTACAGTAACCACCCTTTTGATGATGCCAGTCAGCATGGTTAACAGTGCATGATCATTATTTGCATCATATTGCATTTCAACTCTAAGTCAAATCAAATTAATTAAATGGAAAATAAAAGTTGTTCAAACACAGAAACTGAAATGTTCGAGATAAACAACAAATGTTGCAGAGGCAAGTCTAAAATTGTAGCAACAAATAATCAATTAATTAAGTGACCTAACATTATTAAAACAGTAATGATTAATGCATATTATTATTATAAAAATTGTGGGAGCTCCTATTTTCTCCAAACCAATTTTGGTAGTGGTAGGTATTGCCTAGTATTTGTTGGAGTAATTCCTAAGTTTTACAAAATTCATATAGAGCCCTAACTATTTGCTAAACGAGCTGTGGTTAAATAAAAGAAAAAGATAAAAGAAAAGCAAACAGAAAAATAAAAAAAGGAGCAAACCCCCCCTCTTTCCCCCCCCCGGGCCCACTGGCCACCGCCTCCCTGGCCGCCCACCCCATCCCCATATCCACACCCCCACCCGAAACCCTAGCCCAACCCCCGATCCCCCCCATCCACTCCCCCCCCACTCGGTCTTCTCCCCCCCCCACCTTTGGATCGGGACGGGAGGAGGCCGCCGCCCGCCGCCGCTACCACCGTCGCCCGGCGACCCGGCGACCGCGCCGCCAGCTCCCCGACGCCGGCGCCCGTCCTCGTCTTCTCTCCACCGGACCGCCCCCAGCAGGAGCCGTTCCCGACCCCGCCCGCCCGACGCCACTCCGGGCCCCGCGCCGACCGTCGGCCGGCCCTGCCGCCCGCCGCCTTAACGGCCTCCCCAGCCAACCACTCGCCGCTCCTCCTCGTTCCTCCCTTCACCACGCGGCTCCCCGCGCCGATCTGCCTCGCACCGACGCCGCCTCCTCGCCTCTCCCTCGCCGGTCGCCACCGTCCTCGCCGCCGCCTCCCCGCCGGACTGCCTCGCCTCCTCCTCCCCACACCTGCGCCACCTCCTCGCCCCGTCGCCGGCCAGCCTCAACTCGGCCCCCAACGTGAGCACGCCCGCGCCGCCGCCCGCTCTCCTCTTCCCCCCCCCCTCTCCGTCGCGCTCCGGTCCCCGCTCGCCCAGCACCCCGGTGGTCACCGCCGCCTCGCCCCACGCGGACCGCGCCGGCTGCGCGCCCAGCCGCGGCGACCGCGCCCTTGGGGGCCCGCTCACCCCCTGGCCGCGCGCTGCCGCGGCCTCGCCCGTCCGCGCCCCCCCGTCCGCGCCCGCGCGTGCCATTTGGGCACCGGACATGTCCGGTCCCAAATGGGCACGCTCCGGACATGTCCGGCCCCATTTGGGTGCGCGTCCGGACGTGTCCGCCCTAGCCATGTGCTAGATAAAAAAATAAAATAAATAAAAATAAATAAAATAATTAATTAGTTAATTAACACTGTTTAGATTAGTCTAATTTAATTAATTAGATTAATTAAATGTTAATTAACTTAAGTAACCCTGGTTAATTAGAGCTAATTAATTAGTTAACCTAATTAACCTTGCTGACATCAGCATGATGTCATGCTGACATCAGCGAGCACTATTCTGGATAATGTTTAATTTAAACAATAAAAATAAATTCAGAAAATTAATAAAAACTTTAGAAAATCATATTAAATAAACCGTAACTCGGATGAAAATACTTTCTACATGAAAGTTGCTCAGAACGACGAGACGAATCTGAATACGCGGTCCGTTCGTCCGTCACGCGTCTCTAACTATCCGAACTTGCAACCGTTCCCCTCTTATCCTCTGTCCGATAATTCCAAAGACCCGGGAAATATCGTCAGATATTCTCCCGCTCCGTCTGTTACGTGTGATGCTGCGTTAGACTACCCCTAGCACCGTGTATCGTATTTGTCATGCTCATGTTTGCTCTATATTTATACTGTTTCCTCCCCCTCTTCTCTCTCGATAGCCCCCGACCCCGACGTCGTCCCCGAGACCGACGCAGCTCCGGATCCCGAAGGCACCATAGACAACCTTGCCCTTGCCGCCGAGCAACCAGGCAAGCCCCCCCTTTGATCATCCCGATATCGCCCATTCTAATTTCCCATGCTTGCATTAGAATTGCTCTTGCTACTGTTTTACCTATTCTGATGCATAGCCTGTTTATTGTAGCCTGCTGTTGATATTTACCTGCATATCCTAAACTGCTTAGTTTAGGCTGGGTAGAGACCTATCAGTGACCCCACTTATCCCGACTGCCGCGCTGGATCGTCAGAAGACCCGATCAACGGGAATTGAAGACCAGGACCCGACACCGCACATCACCCCCCCCCCTTAGTTGTAACGACACTGCAGCGTTACTATCGAGTGCCGAGGGTGAAACCTCTTATAGCACTCCTGATGTTAACTCTGTAGAGTAGCTATTTGGTCGTGGTCATCGAGGGTGATTCCTCCTTCCCCACTTCCGGTAACGACGCCGTCGTACAACACCCCAAGTGTGAACTCATCGAGGGTGATTCCTCCTACGTTCACCTTGGCAGTTACATCGGTAGGAATCCAACGAGGGTGATACCTCGGATTCCCTTGATGTTATGGACACACGGATACTTGGACTTTACACTGTTACTTGGAAAGGCGGGTCGGCCCTGAGGGGTACCCGCGTGCGCCTGAGAGGCGAGTGTTGTGAAGACGGGTGCCTGTGTGGTGCCCGAGTGGTGAATACGAGGCGCGGCCGGGCATTCTTAGCCCTTGCAGCAAGTCCTCGAGACGGGGCGACGGGGTCACATCTTTCGTGAGTCTCTGCTCGTTTCCGCAAGCCCCTAGTCCTAACGATTTGGATATTTGATCCGAGCAGGCCTCTGGTCTGATAGCACTAACCATCACGTGGGCATAGTATGGGCGTTCTGCATCGTAGCATCAGCCGAAAGCTCTGTCAGACGTCCAGTTCAGCATGGCGGCACGGACGGACCGGCGCCCTCCTGGTGCCAGGCTTCTCCCTGCGCGCAACGACTCGGAGTGCACAGGGCGATGGCCCAAGACCTCTGACCGCTTAGGATGTAGACCGACGGGGACCTCTCTGCTGAGCTGTAGGTCGGGTTGCGGTGTGTTGTTTGGCCGAGGCCGGGCATGACCCAGGAAAGTGTGTCCGGCCGGAGTTAAGCGAGCGTGATGGGTAAGTTGGTGCACCCCTGCAAGGAAGAACACTTCTATCAATAGCCGGTCCTACGGTAAAGGACACTCGGAGTTGTATCCTGATTGATACAATTTAGAACTGGATACCTGTGATGAGACCTGTATATATGGCTCTGGGATTGCTTCTCGCAGGGAGTCGAGAAGGGATCTCAGGACGAGGTTGATGACTATATGGCTCTGGGATTGCTTTCTCGCAGGGAGTCGAGAAAGGATCTCTGGGTGAGGTTGATATTATTACTGCTACATTATATGGTATTGTTCTACTCTCTTCTACTGCTGCAAGACCGCTGAAGATGCTAGTCTTCGATAGGACTAGGCCTTCTCTCTATTCTGGCATTTCTGCAGCCCAGTCCACATATACAGCCTCCCCTTGATAATGTTGCATATGTAGTGTAGACCCTTGCTTGCTGAGTACTTCTGAGTACTCATGGTTGCTTTGTTTTCCTTTTTCTCCCCATATCAGTTTGTCGTAACAAGATGACGGAGCCCCTGAGACAGCTATCCTCGCCGACGATCGCTACTACTACCCAGAGGATGGATACTACTATGAGTTGACTGACGACCAGGAGTAGGATCGGAGGGTCCCAGGCAGGAGGCCTTCGCCTTTCGATCGTAGTGTTTTATTTTGCCCCGCCTTTCTAAAGGCCTTTCTGTTTCTATTTAATATCTGTACTCAGATATCTGATGCTTCCGCTGACGCTTGTTCGCAAGCTTATGTATTCGAGCCCTCGAGGCCCCTGGCTTGTAATATAAAGCTTGTATGACTTTATTTATGTTTTAGAGTTGTGTTGTGATATCTTCCCGTGAGTTCTTAGGCTTGATCGTGTGCATTTGCGTGTATGAATAGTGCACGATCGGGCCGGGGGCGTCACAAGTTGGTATCAGAGCCGACTGCCTGTAGGAGCCCCCCTTTCCAACTCCTTGGCCGAAGTTGAGTCTAGTAACCGAAAACTGTTTTACTAACTTGGCTGTGTGGCTTACGGGCCCACGTCGGCAATTGGGTGGTGTTAGTATCTTTTATTCCTCATCTTTACTCTGGGACTCTGACCTCTTCTTCCTTTCGGGTTAACTAAAGTTTACTAACGCCGACACTTAGGATCTCGTAATTCTCATCCACTCGAAGAGCTGAATATCTGTGCGATTTCCCTGACATTGATCTGATTAGTCTGATAATCATTTTCCTTTCCATTGTTTTGTTTAACCTTTCTCTCCGATATCGGTTATACTTCTCCTTGTCTTTTGACAATCATGAGTTTCCTCTGTTTCAGATGGATCGTTTGTTTCCACCACACCCTGCGACGCAGCTACTAGCTGTTCGAGCAGGGATACATCCAGAGTACATTCTTTATCCACTGGGGCAGATGTCAATCCGTTACAATACCCCAGTACTATCTCCTCCAGATCCCTGCAAAGACTTTGTGATTTATTGTGATGCATCCCGTGAAGGATTAGGCTGTGTCCTAATGCAAGAGCGTAAGGTGATTGCTTATGGCTCTCGTCAATTGCGCCCACATGAAGAGAATTATCCAGTACATGATCTAGAACTAGCTGCTGTGATCTATGCACTGCAGTTGTGGCGACATTACCTCCTCGGTAATCGTTGCGAGATATACACGTATCATAAAAGTCTGAAGTACTTGTTCACTCAACCTTCTCTAAACCTCCGTCAGCAAAGATGGATGGAGACCATTGCGGACTATGACTTGGGTATTTCTTATACCCCTGGCAAGGCTAATGTAATGGCTGATGCGTTGAGCCGCAAATCCTATTGCTGCGAACTTGAGGTTCAGCTACAGCAACCACTTCTGTATGAAGAGCTTCGAAAGCTAAATATCGAGATAGTTCCTCAAGGATACCTAAAAACCTTGGTTGTTGAACCAGATCTTGAGAAAGCTGTTAAGAATGCGCAAGCTAAAGATGCTGAAGTTGATCTGATGAAGAAAGACCTTCACCTTGTAAAGTACAGGGATTTCTCGCTGTCTGAAGATGGAACCTTGTATTTAAGAGACTGCATTGTCGTACCTCGCTTCGAGCTTATGACTGACAAAGTCATGAAGGAGGCACATGATACCCCGCTGTCTATTCATCCGGGTAGCACCAAGATGTATCGTGATCTCCGTCAAAGGTACTGGTGGTCTAAAACGAAGCAGGACATTGCTCGATATGTTGCTGAATGTGATGTTTGTCGTTGCGTTAAAGCAGAACATCAGAAGCCTGCTGGAATTCTGCAACCACTTCCTATTCCTCTATGGAAATGGGATAAGATTCAGATGGATTTCGTTACAGGACTTCCCAGGTCACAGAAGGGTCACGATGCTATTCTTGTCGTCGTCGACCAACTCTCTAAAGTTGCACACTTTCTGCCTGTCAAGGAGACGATCACTGCTAGTCAGTTAGCAGAGTTGTATATCTCCAGAATTGTATCACTCCACGGTATTCCGAAGGAGATCAGTTCGGACCGTGGCGGTCTTTTCACTTCCAAATTCTGGGAAAGTTTTCAAACAGCTATGGGAACTCATATCACCTGGAGTTCAGCTTATCACCCCCAATCCCAAGGCCAAGTCGAACGAGTCAATCAAGTGCTTGAAGACATGCTTCGGGCTTGTGTTATTTCTTTCGGCAAGAAGTGGGAAGAATCTCTTCCGTATGCTGAGTTCTCTTATAACAACAGCTATCAAGCCAGCTTGAAAATGGCCCCCTTCGAAGTACTCTATGGACGTAAGTGTCGAACCCCTCTGAATTGGTCAGAAACTGGGGAACGACCGCTCGTGGGTCCGGATATTATTCAACACGCCGAAGAACAAGTTCGTATTGTCCGGGAAAATCTCAAGGCGGCTCAGGACCGCCAGAAGAGCAACTATGATCGCAAACGATGGGGTTTGACTTATCAACCTGGTGATCAAGTTTATCTACGTGTCACTCCTATGAAGGGCACTCACCGTTTTGGAATCAAGGGCAAGCTAGCTCCACGCTACATTGGTCCTTTCCGCATTGTTGCTAGACGTGGTCAGGTGGCATATAAATTGGAATTGCCGCCGCAATTCTCTCATATCCACGACGTCTTCCACGTGTCGCAGCTTCGTCAATGCTTCAAGGAATCTCCGCACCGAGCAGTGGATCACGAGGTGCTCGAATTGCATGATGATCTATCATATAAGGAGCATCCGATCCGCATTCTCGATGAAGCTGAACGTTGAACCCGTCAGAAGGTTACCAAGTTCCTCAGCGTGCAGTGGTCAAATCATACTGAAGATGAAGCCACTTGGGAACGCGAGGATAATCTTCGTGCGGAATACCCCGAACTTTTTCCTTCTACTTCTTAATTCTCGGGACGAGAATTCTTGTTAGTAGAGGAGATTTGTAACACCCCCAGTGGTTAACTACAGTAACCACCCTTTTGATGATGCCAAGTCAGCATGGTTAACAGTGCATGATCATTATTTGCATCATATTGCATTTCAACTCCTAAGTCAAATCCAAATTAAATTAAAGTGGAAAATAAAAGTTGTTCAAACACAGAAACTGAAATGTTCGATAAACAACAAATGTTGCAGAGGCAAGTCTAAAATTGTAGCCAACAAATAATCAATTAATTAAGTGACTCTAACATTATTAAAACAGTAATGATTAATGCATATTAATTATTATAAAAATTGTGGGAGCTCCTATTTTCTCCAAACCAATTTTTGGTAGTGGTAGGTATTGCCTAGTATTTGTTGGAGTAATTCCTAAGTTTTACAAAATTCATATAGAGCCCTAACTATTTGCTAAACAGGAGCTGTGGTTAAATAAAAAGAAAAAGATAAAAGAAAAGCAAAACAGAAAAATAAAAAAAGGAGCAAACCCCCCCTCTTTCCCCCCCCCCCCCCGGCGGCCCAACTGGGCCACGGCCTCCCTGGCCGGCCCACCCCATCCCCATATCCCACCCCACCCGAAACCCTAGCCCAACCCCGCATCCCCCCCATCCACTCCCCCCCCACTCGGTCTTCTCCCCCCCCCACCTTTTGGATCGGGAGGGAGGCCGCCGCCCGCCCGCCGCTCCACCGTCGCCGGCGACCCCGGCGACCGCGCCGCCCCGCTCTCCCGACGCCGGGCCCGTCCTCGTCCTTCTTCTCCACCGGACCGCCCCCCAGCAGGAGCCGTTCCCGACCCGCCGCCCGACGCCACCTCCGGCGCCCCGCGCCCCACCGTCGGCCGGCCCTGCCGCCCGCCGCCTTAACGGCCTCCCCCGCCACCACCTCGCCGTCCTCCCGTTCCTCCCTTCACCGACGGCTCCCCGCGCCGATCTGCCTCGCCCGACGCCGCCTCCTCGCCCTCTCCCTCACCGGTCGCCACCGTCCTCGCCGCCGCCTCCCGCCGGACTGCTCGCCTCCTCTCCCAACCTGCGCCACCTCCTCGCCCCCGTCGCGGGCCAGCCCGACTCGGCCCCCAACGTGAGCACGCCCGCGCCGCCGCCCGCTCTCTACTTCCCCCCCCCTCTCCGTCGCGCTCCGGTCCCCGCTCGCCCAGCACCCCGGTGGTCACCGCCGCCTCGCCCCACGCGGACCGCGCCGGCTGCGCGCCCAGCCGCGGCGACCGCGCCCCTGGGCGCCCGCTCACCCCCTGGCCGCGCGCTGCCGCGGCCTCGCCCGTCCGCGCCCCCCCCGTCCGCGCCCGCGCGTGCCATTTGTGCACCGGACATGTCCGGTCCCAAATGGGCACGCTCCGGACATGTCCGGCCCCATTTGGGTGCGCGTCCGGACGTGTCCGCCCTAGCCATGTGCTAGCTAAAAAAATAAAATAAATAAAATAATTAATTAGTTAATTAATTAGTTAATTAACACTGTTTAGATTAGTCTAATTTAATTAATTAGATTAATTAAATGTTAATTAACTTAAGTAACCCTGGTTAATTAGAGCTAATTAATTAGTTAACCTAATTAACCTTGCTGACATCAGCATGATGTCATGCTGACATCAGCGAGCACTATTCTGGATAATGTTTAATTTAAACAATAAAAATAAATTCAGAAAATTAATAAAAACTTTAGAAAATCATATTAAATAAACCGTAACTCGGATGAAAATACTTTCTACATGAAAGTTGCTCAGAACGACGAGACGAATCTGAATGCGCGGTCCGTTCGTCCGTCATGCGTCTCTAACTATCCGAACTTGCAACCGTTCCCCTCTTATCCTCTGTCCGATAATTCCAAAGACCCGGGAAATATCGTCAGATATTCTCCCGCGCCGTCTGTTACGTGTGATGCTGCGTTAGACTACCCCTAGCACCGTGTATCGTATTTGTCATGCTCATGTTTGCTCTATATTTATACTGTTTCCTCCCCCTCTTCTCTCTCGATAGCCCCCGACCCCGACGTCGTCCCCGAGACCGACGCAGCTCCGGATCCCGAAGACACCATAGACGACCTTGCCCTTGCCGCCGAGCAACCAGGCAAGCCCCCCCTTTGATCATCCCGATATCGCCCATTCTAATTTCCCATGCTTGCATTAGAATTGCTGTTGCTACTGCTTTACCTATTCTGATGCATAGCCTGTTTATTGTAGCCTGCTGTTGATATTTACCTGCATATCCTAAACTGCTTAGTTTAGGCTGGGTAGAGACCTATCAGTGACCCCACTTATCCCGACTGCCGCGCTGGATCGTCAGAAGACCCGATCAACGGGAATTGAAGACCAGGACCCGACACCGCACATCACCCCCCTTAGTTGTAACGACACTGCAGCGTTACTATCGAGTGCCGAGGGTGAAACCTCTTATAGCACTCCTGATGTTAACTCTGTAGAGTAGCTATTTGGTCGTGGTCATCGAGGGTGATTCCTCCTTCCCCACTTCCGGTAACGACGCCGTCGTACAACACCCCAAGTGTGAACTCATCGAGGGTGATTCCTCCTACGTTCACCTTGGCAGTTACATCGGTAGGAATCCAACGAGGGTGATACCTCGGATTCCCTTGATGTTATGGACACACGGATACTTGGACTTTACACTGTTACTTGGAAAGGCGGGTCGGCCCTGAGGAGTACCCGCGTGCGCCTGAGAGGCGAGTGTTGTGAAGACGGGTGCCTGTGTGGTGCCCGAGTGGTGAATACGAGGCGCGGCCGGGCATTCTTAGCCCTTGCAGCAAGTCCTCGAGACGGGGCGACGGGCTCACATCTTTCGTGAGTCTCTGCTCGTTTCCGCAAGCCCCTAGTCCTAACGATTTGGATATTTGATCCGAGCAGGCCTCTGGTCTGATAGCACTAACCATCACGTGGGCATAGTATGGGCGTTCTGCATCGTAGCATCAGCCGAAAGCTCTGTCAGACGTCCAGTTCAGCATGGCGGCACGGACGGACCGGCGCCCTCCTGGTGCCAGGCTTCTCCCTGCGCGCAACGACTCGGAGTGCACAGGGCGATGGCCCAAGACCTCTGAGCGCTTAGGATGTAGACCGACGGGGACCTCTCTGCTGAGCTGTAGGTCGGGTTGCGATGTGTTGTTTGGCCGAGGCCGGGCATGACCCAGGAAAGTGTGTCTGGCCGGAGTTAAGCGAGCGTGATGGGTAAGTTGGTGCACCCCTGCAGGGAAGAACACTTCTATCGATAGCCGGTCCTACGGTAAAGGACACTCGGAGTTGTATCCTGATTGATACAATTTAGAACTGGATACCTGTGATGAGACCTGTATATATGGCTCTGGGATTGCTTCTCGCAGGGAGTCGAGAAGGGATCTCAGGACGAGGTTGATGACTGTATGGCTCTGGGATTGCTTTCTCGCAGGGAGTCGAGAAAGGATCTCTGGGTGAGGTTGATATTATTACTGCTACATTATATGGTATTGTTCTACTCTCTTCTACTGCTGCAAGACCGCTGAAGATGCTAGTCTTCGATAGGACTAGGCCTTCTCTCTATTCTGGCATTTCTGCAGCCCAGTCCACATATACAGCCGCCCCTTGATAATGTTGCATATGTAGTGTAGACCCTTGCTTGCTGAGTACTTCTGAGTACTCATGGTTGCTTTGTTTTCCTTTTTCTCCCCATATCAGTTTGTCGTAACAAGATGACGGAGCCCCTGAGACAGCTATCCTCGCCGACGATCGCTACTACTACCCAGAGGATGGATACTACTATGAGTTGACTGACGACCAGGAGTAGGATCGGAGGGTCCCAGGCAGGAGGCCTTCGCCTTTCGATCGTAGTGTTTTATTTTGCCCCGCCTTTCTAAAGGCCTTTCTGTTTCTATTTAATATCTGTACTCAGATATCTGATGCTTCCGCTGACGCTTGTTCGCAAGCTTATGTATTCGGGCCCTCGAGGCCCCTGGCTTGTAATATAAAGCTTGTATGACTTTATTTCTGTTTTAGAGTTGTGTTGTGATATCTTCCCGTGAGTCCTTAGGCTTGATCGTGTGCATTTGCGTGTATGAATAGTGCATGATCGGGCCGGGGGCGTCACAGTGCTCCCAGGAGCATGGTGCACATGTGCACCTCCTCTCCGAGCCCTCTAGCACCTACCCCAACGGCCACCCGAATGCGCCGCCGCCTCTGCTCGTCGCTGGCGTCCTTCCGGTGACCTTTTGGTCACGGGGTCGCGCCCGTTGGACTCGCCGCTCCGTGCAGATCCTCCCCATCCTTTCCTTTTGCTCCGTAGCGCGCTGTAGCACCATTTCCACTGTCGACCATAGCCGCCCCGCCGCAGACCTCGTCGCCGGCGACGTTTCCGGCTAGGTCCGGCGATGCCACCACCACCACTCGACACGCCGTCGAGTGGCCGTTCGAATGCGACCGGCCCCGACCATTTTGGTGGTCTGTGGGCGAATCCCGACGCCGGCCCGTGCCCTCCGCCGCGTCTGGAGGTCGCCGTCGTCGAGCCGCCGGCCGCTGCCGACGTGGCATACCTGGGGCCACCCCTAGGTCACTGCCAGCTGGCCCCACGGGCCCCACTTGACTGGGTTGACCCAGTCAACTGCTGACTGGGCACCCTTGTGCCACTGACATGCGGGCCCCACCGCGTAATTAACCTAATTAAAATGATTTCATAAATAAACTTAATTAATAAGTCTAATCAGTCATTGTCATGTGGGGCCCAGTTGCTATTTAACCTCAGATTAGTTTAAATAAACCTTGTTTAGTCAAGAGCCTATGAGAGGTGGGACCCACTGGCCAGATTGACCAGTCAGCTGGTCAGCTGACTGCTGACGCAATGCTGACATCATGCTGACGTATTAATTCTTTTCTGTTAATTTAAATAATTTCTGAAATTGATAAAATCTTTGAAAAATCATAGAAATTAAACCGTAGCTCGGATGGAAAAACTTTGTACATGAAAGTTGCTCAGAAAAATCCCACGAATCCAATCGTGCTATCTGTTTCCGTGTCGGGACCCTCTATGTAGATGAACCCGCAACTTTTTGCCCGTTTCCGTTAGATGAATAGTGCTTACATACCGGTTAATAATTCCAACTTTAACCCTAAAATAACTAAAATGATTTAGACATGTCTTTAGGCAACCCTGCACTGCACTTTAGCATGGCATGCTCTGTGTTGCATATAATTGCTGTGTATTTATTTGTTTCCTCCCGCTCTTCTCTCTCGGTAGATCTTGGTACTGCAGTAGCCCCCGAGACTGACGCTGCTCCAGACGTCGACTACACCCTTGACAATCAGACCTTTGCCGCAGAGCTTCCAGGCAAGCACCCCCCCTTTGAACATACCGATATCGCCTATTCTTTCTCTCTTATGCTTGCATTAGAAATTGCTGCTGCTGCTGTTTATCCTATTTTTGATGCATAGCCTGTTTTCGTAACTGCTGTTGATACCTACCTGCTTATCCTAAACTTCTTAGTATAGGCTGGATAGAGACCCACCAGAGACCCACTTTGACCCAGTTGCCCCCGCTGGATTATAAGATGACTCGATCAACGTGATCGACAACCATGCCCCGGCACGGCACATCACCCCCTTAGTTGTACGGCACTGCATCGTTACTATCGAGTGCCGAGGGTGATACCTCGTTTAGCACTTCTGATGTTAACTCTGTAGAGTAGCTATTCAGTCGTGGTCATCGAGGGTGATTCCTCCTTCACCACACCCGATAACGACGCTGTCGTGCAACACCTCAAGTGTGAACCCATCGAGGGTGATTCCTCTGAGTTCACCTTGACGGATACATCGAGTAGGAATCCAACGAGGGTGATACCTCGAATTCCCCTGATGTTATGGACACACAGAAACTTGGACTTCACAACTGCCACTTGGAAAGTCGGGTCGACCCTGAGGTGTACCCGAGCGAGCTTAAGATGCGAGTGATGTGGAGACGGGTTGACCTGGAGGGTGCCCGTGAGATAATTACGAGGCGGAGCCGGGCATTCTTAGCCCTTGCCGCAAGTCCTCGAGACGGGGCGACGGGGTCACATCGATCGTGAGTCTCTGCTCGTTACCGCAAACCCCCAATACACTAACGATTTGGATATTTGATCCGAGTGGGCCTTTGGCCCGATAGCACTAACCATCACATGGGAACAGTTATGGGCACTCTGCGTCGTATGCATCAGCCGAAGCTTAATAGACGTCAGTGACTAAGCGGCGCGCGCTGGGTTGGACTGGTAACGCCCTGCACTTGTATAAGGGGGGCTAGGTCTGCTCACCGGCCGTGTTCTCAACATGCAGGAGTGTCCGAGGCGATGGCCCAAGACCCCTGGGCGCATAGGTTAGTCCGACGTGCTGACCTCTCTGTTAAGCCTAGGTCGGGTTGCGGCATATCGTTTGGCCGAGGCCGGGCATGACCCAGTAAAGTGTGTCTAGCCGGAGTTAATCGAGCGTGGTGGGTAAGTTGGTGCACCCCTGCAGGGAAGAACTAATCTATGCATAGCCGGATCCTTGGTAACGGACGCTCGGAGTTGTATCCCGACCGATACAACTAGAACTAGATACTTGTGATGAGAAATGGATATTAGGGCTATGGGGTTGCTTTCTCACAGGGAGTCGAGAAAGGATCTCTGGCCGAGGTTGATACTTGATACTGCTACTACTTTATACTGTACTAATCTACACTCTTCTAATGCTGCAAGACCGCTGAAGATGCTAGTCTTTGATAGGACTAGGCCTTCTCTCTATTCTGGCATTTCTGCAGCCCAGTCCACATATACAGCCTTTCTTTGATAATGTTGCATATGTAGTGTAGATCCTTGCTTGCTGAGTACTTCGGATGAGTACTCATGGTTGTTTTGCTTCCTCTTTTTCCCCATATCCGTTTGATGCAACCAGATGATGGAGCCCCTGAGACAGCTGCCCCCGCCGCTGACTACTACTACCACCCCGAGGGTGGTTACTACTTTGAGTTGACCGACGACCAGGAGTAGGTTCGGAGGGTCCCAGGCAGGAGGCCTGCGCCTTTTCGATCGTAGTGTTTTCTTTTGCCCCGCCTTTTAAAGGCCTATTTGTGTTTCTTTTATATCTGTACTCAGATATCTGATGCTTCCGCTGACGCTTGTAAGCGAGCTTATGTATTCGAGCCCTCGAGGCCCCTGGCTTGTAATATATAGCTTGTATTATTTTAAATTTGTGTCTAGAGTTGTGTTGTGATATGTTCAAGTGAGTCCTTAGGCTTGATCGTGTGCATTTGCGTGCATGATTAGTGCATGATTGAGCCGGGGGCGTCACAGCCGATCTAGGGTTTCATCTGGCTATCTTCATATCAATATATGATATACCTATGGGCCTTTTGGCTGGGCTATTGTCTCTGGGCCCATACACCACAACACCCAAGGGCCTCCATAGTAGCTGGAATCCGAATAGAAATGTAGGAGCTGTGGCAAACAAAAAAGGCGAATAGAAAAGTACACAAAGGGCCATGCTAATTGTTGATCTTAGGTAATAGCAAACAGAAGCAGGCAATACAGTCTTACAGATGGAGTGCAAAGCTGAGTATCTAAGGTCCTAAACTGGCATTACAGTTTGAAAATAAAAACACACTGGTAGCATAGTAAGGTTGCTTGCTAATAAGCCATATGTAATAGGAGTTGAATTTTCCGATCTTCTTCCCTATTTGATGTATAGCAGTTCGCTCAGAGAGTAGAATACATCAACTTTTCTAGGCTTCATTGCAGCAATATTCCTATGGGAAAAGAAGAAACAAGTTCACTTTAATATCATAGGACCTTGTCAGTATGTGTACATAAATTGACTCACACATATATTATACCTTAATTTTCGAGCATAGTTGGAGATCGAACCATTATCTTTGCCTGTCGCGTGTACAGCGGCATGTAATGATGTCATGTATGCATATAGTTTGATTGGCATTCATGAGGTGTTATGTAGATGGTAATATAGTCTGGGATATCAATCACACTGTCAACCCAGCCGAAACAGTCATATCTATGTGTATTTATGAAGCCCTATCCAGGCAAATCATTTCCGTCGACCAAAACAAACAGGCTCAACAGCTGGCTTGCTATCTCGTCTTGGAGGATTCCAATCGGAAGTTCACTTACACTCACACGAATAAATCGGGTAAGAGAAATTTGCTAGCCACCATAAGAAGGACACCAAGGAATAGCCCTGAAGATGTGGCCACCTAGCTCAATGTGTCCCCTTGTAAGAACAGTTGATCTGAATGCTGCAAATGTAGCATACTGAACATCCCCTTGATAGCACACAAGGAAAGCATCAAATCTAATCGGCTTCACCCTGACGTATCTCGACACTGGTATATACCAAATTACCGCAGAAAATATTTCTTTTGTGTCTATGGGTTCAACACCAGCTTCTCGTTTGAGGATTATAGAGTGTGATAGCTCTTGGAATCTATCGGGGCCGACCTCCGTGTCCTGAAGAAAACAATGTGGGGTAGCAGCACTGACGGTGGCGTCCCGAGCATCTGGTATAGGTGGTAATGGCTCAATGGGCCTCATCAACTTCTTGAAAGGGTTGTTAAGCACACTAATAAGCACAGTGAACATGTCCAGGTGGATCCCTACTGCCGCGTTTGTTCAATCCCTAAACCTACGTATGATCTTGATATTTTCCACAATGGCACATTTTCTGGCATGTCTATCCAACAGATGCATCGGAACGCGAGAAGATCGTTGTAGGCGATTGTGTCAGGGTAAAGCTCAGAGATGACACAATATGGATGCAGCATAAAATCTGCTGTCTTGAATGTCCAAAGCTGCAGCAGGAGGTTTCTTATTTCAACTAAGACCTGGGATTCGGCATGGTTATCATGGAAATCATAGGCTGGTGTGCCACAAAATGGTGGGCTTTCATCTGCACAGAGAGTCGTAAAGTATATATTGCCCAGGCTAAGCCTCTGTTCGGACTGAAGGAAGTCGACTGCTTGTTTGGGATGCTAATTAAGAATTCCTGGTCAGGAGCATCAAGAGTAACAATTTCGTCGCATTCTAGGTGAAAAGCTTTAGCCAATGCATCATCAAAGTGCCTTCGTGCAGTTCTACTATCAGGAGAGAAAATGATTTGGAAATGGCAGTGTGTCCGGATCTCTGGGCATTTTGTTTCACCATAAGAAAGAAAAGCTCTTGTAATATTTCTTCTCGAAGAGACAGACGAGGACGAAATACCTAGCAGGATTATAAAACAGTTTAGGCTAAACGACTCTGCCAGCTTAGGCGCGGAGAAAGGATGACTGGATCTAAGAATACAGGTGCATAGGCTCAGCTTAGAGGAATAGGGAAAGAATGGAATCTACCTTGAACTGAAACGGCAGTATAGGATGTAGCTTCATCGCTTGAAGAAAAATACACCATAAGCCTAGGGTACCAAGATGTAGCGAGGGAAGAAACCCTAGAAATGGATGCGCGGGGAGTGTGACGGCGGGATTGGTGAGGTGGAGCAAGAGAGCGTGCAGGTTATGAGGGACATCACATAGGCCAGTCCTTAGCCACACAACTCGTCTGGATATGAGTCACGACCAAGAATGGGCCTACTGGGCCGAAGCAAAAACATGAATGGGCCAGAGCCTTAAAGGCTATGAAAAAAGAAGGAGATGACCGGAGTCTAAAACAGGGGGGGGGGGACAAAATTATCTATGAGAAGAAGAAATCATCTGTAGGCTATGGGGAAGCATATCACGCATAGAAAGGCAAATCACAATCAAACAGCACACACATAATAGGCTAGAGTTCACTTGATTATATAGAGGAGTTTTGTTTTTGTCTTGCTTTGACACTGCTACTCGAGCAGCCAAAGACTCTAGTTTTAGGCGTGCTTAATAAGGAGCATTCAGTTACACTAAAGTTCATGCAGGTAGCATACGCATCAACGGGCTCGTCTTGAAGCTGGTCAAAGAGCATTGAGGTGGAGCGTTGTTGATGATGAGGCTAGTTGCATGAATGATCATCTTTCTCCCGTGATATCGTCGAGGAGAAGCTAACATTATAGCATAGGTAATCTACAGCAAAACATAGGATAGAAGACAAAGTTAAAGCATGTTTATAGGAAAGGAATCCAGCAACAGCATGAGAGAACGGATTTGAGTTGTACCTATAGGTAATATATCTCTGCGTAGCTAGCGCAGAGTAGTTACTGCTTTGATTTCTTTCCTGTCCCAGTCCCCTTTCCAACAGTAGGGTTCCTTTATAGAAAAGTGTTGTAATTAGAAATGAACAAGTGCTATATTTATATAGATTCCAAGAATGCAAAGGCAGATACAAAGCATAGAAACTGACACCTTTTGTTTTTGGGCATCTGGTTCTGCTCATCCTTGTCATTCTTTTCGTCAACAGCAACTGAAGGAGCTTCGGCCTTGCCATCAGATTCCTCCTGGTCCACGTAGCAATCATTCGATCACAGAGCAAGAATAGATATCAACACCTGAAGGTAAATGAATTGGTTCAAGTATGTTTCAGCTCATTCAATCAGCTAGATAGCGTCCAACAGAATATCTTTATGGCCATCTATGTAAGATAGCATTTGACTGTATGGCACCGCAAATAAGTAGTAGTGAAATAGCTTTACCTCTGCTATTTCATCAGGCATCTTCACAGGCTCTTCTAGTGGAGCTGCTTTCATATCAAGACCTGGAAATAAGGCACGTCTGGCACTGCCGGCTGGGCATGGCGATTTGCTACCCAAAAAAAGACAAACATGAGTGCAACAAAACAGTTAAGTGCATTGTATTGCTCTGTTTCAAAAGGCATACCCTGGGGATGCAGTTGGAAGGAGGCTGACACTGAGCTTTGAAGTTGGTGTGCGCATCTATGCATCAAGAGGCAGTTAGAAGAATTAAAATAGCCTGCTAGCATTCAAACCGAACAAAGGGCATAGTAGAAGGCAAGTTAAGACAACTACACACCTCGCCTGTAGGTGTTTGATAGCCTATAGCAAGGCTTCCTGATGAGCTTCCAGGCTACACTTGATGGATGTTTGGCGTATTTGGTGTAAACATTGCAGAAGTTGCTGGACTGCCAATCAGTGAGGTAGAAGACGATGCTCCAGACGTCCCAGGAATACAGTCAAAAGCAGATGAGCTTAACTGAGGCTTGTAGGTTTCCATAATCTTTACAACCTGGAATGACAACTGCTGGCTAGTGGTTGAAAAGCTTCTCTTTGAAATGGACACCAGGAGCTTATACTTCTGCCCAACAACCTGATTAACTTCCGGTGGAGCAATCCTGTCAACCATTGGCACACGAGCAATTTCTTGTATGGTTACAAGCCCTGGGTTTCTGAAAGGATCGAGAAGAGGTGTCTAAAGGGGGGGAGGGTGATTAGACCCTCAACAAAGAAAAGTAGCAGTTTTTAATTTCTTCAAGTTAAGGTGGAGTTTTAGCACAAGTTTAAACATTCACAATACATTTCAAGCAAGCATGGCAAGAGTATATGAGCAGCGGAAAGTAAAGCATGCAAGTTGCAAGAAAGTAAGGGGATGGGATTGGAGTGTGCAAACGCAATAGGAGACACGGAGATTTTTGGCGTGGTTCCGATAGGTGGTGCTATCGTACATTCACGTTGATGGAGACTTCAACCCACGAAGGGTAACGGTTGCGCGAGTCCATGGAGGGCTCCACCCACGAAGGGTCCACGAAGAAGCAACCTTGTCTATCCCACCATGGCCATCGCCCACGAAGGACTTGCCTCACTTGGGTAGATCTTCACGAAGTAGGCGATCTCCTTGCCCTTACAAACTCCTTGGTTCAACTCCACAATCTTGACGGAGGCTCCCAAATGACACCTAACCAATCTAGGAGACACCACTCTCCAAAAGGTAATAGATGGTGTATTGATGATGAACTCCTTGCTCTTGTGCTTCAAATGATTGTCTCCCCAACACTCAACTCTCTCTCACATATTTGGATATGGTGGAAAGATGATTTGAGTGGAAAGCAACTTGGGAAAGGCTAGAGATCAAGATTCTTGTGGTTGGATTGGAATGTCTTGGTCTCAACACATGAGTAGGTGGTTCTCTCTTAGAAAATGAGTAGTGGAAGTGTAGGCACGTTCTGATGGCTCTCTCTCTAATGGAGAAGGGGGTGGAGGGGTATTTATAGTCTCCACACAAAATCTAACCGTTACACACAATTTACCAAACTCGGTGGGACCGAATAGTGAAACTCGGTGAGACCGACCTGGTTCAAAATGTGAACGTTAGTCTTTTCGGTGGGACCGACAAGGTCAACTCGGTGAGACCGATGCGCTAGGGTTAGGGCGAAACCTCATCTCGGTGAGACTGATTGCATGAACTCGGTGAGACCGATTTCAGCAATAAGCAAACAGAGACTTGGTCAAGCAAACTCGGTGGTACCGACTGCGTATCTCGGTGAGACCGAAGTAACTGCAATAGGTGACAAAGAGTTTGCAGGGCCATCTCGGTGAGACCGAGATCCCATCGGTGAGATCGAACTGATTAGGGTTTCTGGCAGTGGCTATGTCAAGTGAACTCGGTGGTGCCGGATGAATCAAATCGGTGGGGCCGAGTTTGACTTTAGGTTTAGGACATATTTGGAAATGAGAAAGTGGTTGAGGGCTTTTGGAGCATATCACTAAGCACTTTGAGCAAGTAGACCATTAAGCAACACCTCATCCCCTTTTAATAGTATTGGCTTTTCCTATGGACTCAATGTGATCTTGGATCACTAAAATGAAAATGAATAGTCTTGGGCTTTTGCCAATGTGTCCTTAGCATCTTGAAGGGGTTCCACATCCTCCTGTTCTGCCACTCCACTGTTGAACTCATCTGAAATATACTAGATGAAAATATTAGTCCAACAAGAGATATGTTGACATTAATTACCAAAATCACCCAGGGAGCACTTGTGCTTTCAATCTCCCCCTTTTTGGTAATTGATGACAACATACATCAAAGCTTTTAGATAAAGATATGAAGTGTAACAAGTAAAGCTTTGGAAGAACATGCAACATGCATTGGCTCCCCCTACATGTATGCAATCATATGAAGATAGATTATAAAAGTATGTGAATGCATAAACATGTCAGAGCAAGCAATGAGTTACATGTATCTTGGCTATATGCATTAGAGCAAATGAAGTGAAGTGCAGAAAATATACCTCCATGTTCATGAGTCCTTCTTGCAAACAATATGTACATCAGCAAGAGATCCTCATGCACATGAGTGTGATGCATATACTTACCTTGTGGCCTTGAGCTGACTTTGGAAGAGATGAACCTAAGAAAACAGGGTTAGATAACACAGGAACATCTACTAAACAGAGCAAGAACAGGAAACCACAAGAGTACCAAGACTGGGATCACATGTAGTGAGTGAGTACTTAGTACTCTATTTGGATATTGACATGTCCCCAAGGGATAAAGATATGCAATGAATTCCAAAGATTATCTTCCCTTAAGTATCTTTCTCCCCCTGAATTTGATATTGGATAATGGGAGAAGATAGGGAATAGAAAATCAGAACAAAGAAAATCCGAACAAAAGACACAAAGAAACATCTACTAACATGTCTTTCCCCTCTTAAAGACATGTGGCTTCTCTCCTCCTTGAATACCAGGCATCTGGGATGGCTAAGAAGTCTCCCTCTCCCTTTGATGTGGTTAAGCTTTGATGTGCTCTCTCTCCCCCTTTGACATCAATTTCCAAGAAGGAATCTTCTGGAGCATGAGTCAAGTAGGTTTGGTCCTTGAGTCACATTACAAAGCATCATGTAATTTAAGATGCTGGTAGAGGACAAGAATCATCGAGTGGAGCTAGAACAGATATGCAGGATGCAAATGGCAAAGTGTTTCCTCAGTAGTGAAATCGGTAACACCGAATTTTTTCTTTCGGTGGCACCGAGTTGTTTCAATTTAGCCGATAAAAAAAATCGGTGAGGCCGAATTTAACACACAGAGAAAAAATTTGTCAACTCAGCTCACTAGGCAAATAAGATCTCACAAAGATTTGCAGGGAATTAACTGAAGGATTTGTAATGAATTAAATGCAGAGAATGCAGAAAATAACAGAGAAAAGAAAAGAAATCTAGATGAAGTATGCAAGAGATAAATGCAAGAACACAGAGAAACACTAGAGAACTTCATCTAGAATTGGTCGGCGACAGAGTCACCTATGTTAGAGTATATTGACTTAGGAGTCAAGTAAAGACACTTGATCATAGGCCATACTCATCATTTAAGCTCAAAATGGGGTTGCCAATTTTTTTTTAAGCATTTTGATGTATTCACATCTTGTTGAGCTGCTTTGACCCATGTCTTGGGGTAAAGCTCCTCTAAGATGGAATAACATACCTTGGGTGGTGGTGTTGATCTTGATCATGTAGTTGAACTTGTGTTGGATGCTCAAGGTTGATGTAGTTCATCAAGAGTTGGGAGCACCACTTGTAGTTTGAGTTCACCTTCCTACATGGGTTAGTCTTGCAAGGAAGAGCACTTGTGTGTCCAAAATGACAATAATGAAATTTGATATATTGTCAAAGGATATATTGAAAGGATTCATGCTTCCTTGTCTCCAACCACCATATTGTAGAGACTTGGTGATGTAGAGATTGCTTAGAATGTGAGTGAGTTGCAATCTCATAGAGTTGGGCTCATCCAAGTACCTACAAGGGTTAGATAACATGCAAGGGTACAAGTATAGATCCAAGACATATGATCATCATCATAAGAGAAATATCAAGGATTAGTCATGTAATGGCTCATGCCTTGCATGCATCCAAATGGAGTTACTACTCCAAGTTTGAGGCATCAATGATGTTCAATTCACCACTCAAACGGCAAAATACTTTCTCATCAAACGGTTTGGTGAATATATCCGCCAATTGCTTATCGGTACGAACATGCTTAAGATCGATATCTACTTTAGCAACATGATCTCGAATGAAATGATGATGAACTTCAATATGCTTAGTTTGAGAATGTTGCACGGGATTGTGAGCAATCTTAATAGCACTCTCATTATCACAAAGCAATGGAACATGTTTCACATAGATCCCATAATCTTTAAGAGTTTGGGTCATCCAAAGTAATTGAGCACAACATGAACCGGCAGCAATGTATTCCGCTTCGGCGGTGGATAAGGATACCGAGTTTTGTTTCTTGGAGGAACAAGACACAAGAGATCTACCAAGAAATTGACAAGTACCCGAAGTGGACTTTCTATCAACCTTGTCTCCGGCATAGTCCGAATCGGAGTAGCCAACAAGATCAAAAGAAGACCTCTTAGGATACCAAATGCCAAAGTTTGGTGTGTGAATTAAGTATCTCACTATCCTTTTCACAGCCTTAAGATGACATTCTTTGGGGGCCGCTTGATATCGTGCACACATGCACACACTTAGCATAATATCGGGACGGGAGGCACATAGATATAACAATGAACCAATCATAGAGCGGTAAACCTTTTGGTCAACCGATTCGCCATCCTTAGTCAAGTCAAGATGTCCACTAGTAGGCATGGGTGTATTCATACCTTTGCATTCTTGCATGTTGAACTTCTTGAATAAGTCCTTGGTATACTTTGTTTGAGAAACAAAGGTACCTTCCTTAGTTTGCTTGATTTGCAAACCAAGAAAGAACTTGAGTTCACTCATCATAGACATCTCAAACTTCTCTGACATTAGTCTTCCAAACTTTTCACTAAAATAGGGTTAGTCGAGCCAAATATGATATCATCAACATAAATTTGGCACACAAATAATTCACCATTAACCCTTTTAGTAAAAAGTGTTGAATCAATTTTTCCAATCTCAAAGCCTTTTTTAATAAGGAACTTGGTTAAGCATTTATACCATGCTCTAGGAGCTTGTTTAAGACCATAAAGAGCTTTGTGAAGTTTGTAAACATGGTCGGGTTTCTTAGGATTAACAAAGCCAGGAGGTTGTTTAACATAAACTTCCTCCTCAATTTCACCATTTAGAAAAGCACTTTTAATGTCCATTTGATACAATGTGATATCATGATGGTTGGCATAAGCAAGTAAGATGCGTATGGACTCAAGTCTAGCAACGGGGGCATATGTCTCACCATAGTCCATACCTTCGACTTGAGTGTAGCCTTGAGTGATGAGACGGGCCTTGTTGCGTACAACTTGTCCATCTTCATCTTGCTTATTCCGAAACACCCATTTGGTACCAATGACATTGTGCTTCTCATCGGGCTTTTCAACCAATGTCCACACTTGGTTCCTCTCGAAATTGTGTAGCTCTTCATGCATGGCGTTCACCCAATCCGGATCATCAAGAGCATCTTCAACCTTCATAGGTTCAATACTAGAAATGAATGAGTAATGTTCACAAAAGTTTTCCAAACGAGTTTTAGAGTGAGTAATTCTCCCGGTTTGGATATCGTCAAAGATTTGTTCGACGGGATGGTCTCTTGAGACTCTTGCTCTAACTCATGAGAGCTTTTGTTTAGGTCGGGGTAGAACATCCTCTTCATCATCTTGTTCTTCCTCTTGGCCTTCTTCGTTGTTGGTGTTGTCGTTCTCTTGTGGAGGCAGAGAAGGAGGTTGATGAGGTTCATCTTGGTGTACTTCCTCGTTTTCTTCATCTTGGCGAGTCCCACTTGTGGATGCCTCCGAGTCAACTCATGTTTCACCTTGTCGTGAGGTAGAAGCTTCCACTTGGACGGATGAGGTACTCTCCTTCACCTCCGTTGGACGAATCTTGCCAATAGACAAGTCTTGGATTGCTTCCGAAGGGTCTTTGTCTCCTACATCAATTGGCAATTGCTCTACTTGCGAGCCGTTAGATTCATCAAACTTCACATCTACCGTCTCTTCAACCTTTCGGGTGAAATTGTTGTAGACACGGTAAGTGTGAGAGTTTGAGCCATAACCGAGTAGGAAACCTTCATGAGATTTAGGAGCAAATTTCAAACGATGATGCTTATCAAGAATGTAGCACTTTGAGCCAAATACTCGAAAGTATCCAACTTGGGGTTTGTTACCGGTGAGAAGCTTGTATGCCGTCTTGTCGAGTAGCTTGTGAAGATATAGACGATTTGTTGCATGACAAGCTGTCTCAACCGCTTCTGCCCAAAAGTGTTTTGGCGTCTTGTACTCATCAAGCATCGTTCTCGCCATCTCAATAAGAGTCCGGTTCTTCCTCTCAACAACTCCATTTTGTTGAGGCGTGTACGTAGCCGAGAACTCATGTGTAATCCCTTCTTCATCAAGAAAGGTGTCCACATTTGCGTTCTTGAACTCGTTTCCGTTGTCGCTGCGAACCTTCTTGATCTTCACTTCAAATTGATTTTGGGCCTTCCTAGCGAAGTTCTTGAAGATCTTTTGGACCTGCGATTTATCATCAAGAAAGAACACCCATGTAAATCTTGAAAAATCATCGACTATGACTAAACCAAACGAATTTCCACCGAGACTTTTATAGGCATTTGGACCAAAAAGATCCATATGAAGCAGCTCGAGCGGTCTTCTCGTGGTCATGATGTTCTTCAGGGGGTGGCTTCCTCCAACCTGTTTTCCTGCTTGACAAGCACTGCACAATCTATCCTTGTCAAATATAACGTCTTTCACTCCATGGATATGATCACCTTTAATAAGCTTATCAAGATTTCGCATGCCCACATGACCTAACCTTCTATGCCACAACCAACCTTTAGAAGATTTAGCAATTAAGCAAGTTCTAGGTTGAGCCTTTTTAGTGAAATCAACAATGTATAGATCACCTCTACGTATACCGGTAAAGAACATTTTATGATTATCTCTTCGAAACACTTGGCAATCTACTTCAGTAAATAGGACAGTGAAACCGAAATCGGCTAGTCTAGATACAGAAAGTAAATTATACCCAAGAGATTAAACGAGCATAACATTTTGGATGGAGCTGTCATGTGAGATGGCCACCTTACCAAGGCCAACCACCTTACCCTTTGAGTTATCACCAAAAGTGACATATTTTCGAGGGCCGTTGTTTTCAGCAAGCTCACGAAACATATCCTTGTCTCCTGTCATGTGATCGGTACATCCACTATCAAGAACCCATTCCTTTCCTCCAGCCATGTAGCCGCGAAGATTAGCCATAAGACCAAAGTGTCTCATAAACTCATCGAGATCAAAGTCACTATCGTCATCCTCATCATAGTATCCATGTTCGACATCGTCTTGTGATTGATCATCACCTAGAGAGAGTGATTCATTAGATTTATGATAATGACAATGTTCATCTTTATGAATTCTACTGACTTCCGAGATAATATTACTAATGATTCCAACATCTCCTTTGGCACGCATAAGGTCACGAAGCTCAAATAGACAATCACCAAACATAGGATCTTTAGGATTCATCTTATTTAAAGCAATGGACTTTTGAAGAATCACATCTAGATTTTTCAAGGAATAGTCTGGAAAGCATTCCTCAAGGAATCTCCACATGGTGTAAGCACAAGCAAGAGTAGGCAAGCATGCTATCAAATTTCTAGGCAAACCTCTAGTAATAAGATTGACAGTTCTAAGATTGCGAATCATGTCGAGAGACTCATCGGGGGTAGGATGCAAAGGATCAACAAGGGGCGCACAAGGGCTAGTAATGTACTTGTTCAAGTGATATTCATTGAAAATCCCAAGCATCTCATTTTTCCAAGCATTAAAGAACTCTCCATCAAGTATGGGTACTCTATGTCTAAGACTCCCCATCATAGACTCATCCATCTTCCTCCAATGGTGATT
Organism: Thinopyrum elongatum; assembly: GCA_011799875.1. Lineage (NCBI taxonomy): Eukaryota > Viridiplantae > Streptophyta > Magnoliopsida > Poales > Poaceae > Thinopyrum > Thinopyrum elongatum. Next base: position 386,433,436 of record CM022302.1, read on the forward strand.
AAACCAAAGCAATGGAGACCATAGCTCTGATACCAATTGAAAGGATCGAGAAGAGAAGTCTAGAGGGGGGGGGGTGATTAGACCCTCAACAAAGAAAAGTAGCAGTTTTTAATTTCTTCAAGTTAAGGTGGAGTTTTAGCACAAGTTTAAACATTCACAATACTTTTCAAGCAAGCATGGCAAGAGTATATGAACAGCGGAAAGTAAAGCATGCAAGTTGCAAGAAAGTAAAGGGATGGGATTGGAGTGTGCAAACGCAATAGGAGACACAGAGATTTTTGGCGTGGTTCCGATAGGTGGTGCTATCGTACATCCACGTTGATGGAGACTTCAACCCACGAAGCGTAACGGTTGCGCGAGTCCACGGAGGGCTCCACCCACGAAGGGTCCACGAAGAAGCAACCTTGTCTATCCCACCATGGCCATCGCCCACGAAGGACTTGCCTCACTTGGGTAGATCTTCACGAAGTAGGCGATCTCCTTGCCCTTACAAACCCCTTAGTTCAACTCCACAATCTTGACGGAGGCTCCCAAGTGACACCTAACCAATTTAGGAGACACCACTCTCAAAAAGGTAATAGATGGTGTATTGATGATGAACACCTTGCTCTTGTGCTTCAAATGATAGTCTCCCCAACACTCAACTCTCTCTCACAGATTTGGATATTGTGGAAAGATGATTTGAGTGGAAAGCAACTTGGGAAAGGCTAGAGATCAAGATTCTTGTGGTTGGATTGGAATGTCTTGGTCTCAACACATGAGTAGGTGGTTCTCTCTTAGAAAATGAGTAGTGGAAGTGTAGGCACGTTCTGATGGCTCTCTCTCTATTGGAGAAGGGGGTGGAGGGGTATTTATAGCCTCCACACAAAATCTAACCGTTACACACAATTTACCAAACTCGGTGGGACCGAATAGTGAAATTCGGTGAGACCGACCTGGTTCAAAATGTGAACGTTAGGCTTTTCGATGGGACCGACAAGGTCAACTCGGTGAGACCGATGCGCTAGGGTTAGGGCGAAACCTCATCTCGGTGAGACCGATTGCATGAACTCGGTGAGACCGATTTCAGCAATAAGCAAATAGAGACTTGGTCAAGCAAACTCGGTGGTACCGACTGCGTATCTCGGTGAGACCGAAGTAACTGCAATAGGTGACAGAGAGTTTGCAGGGCCATATCGGTGAGACCGAACTGATTAGGGTTTCTGGCAGTGGCTATGTCAAGTGAACTCGGTGGCGCCGGATGAATCAAATCGGTGGGGCCGAGTTTGACTTTAGGTTTAGGACATATTTGGAAATGAGAAAGTGGTTGAGGGCTTTTGGAGCATACCACTAAGCACTTTGAGCAAGTAGACCATTAAGCAACACCTCATCCCCTTTTAATAGTATTGGCTTTTCCTATGGACTCAATGTGATCTTGGATCACTAAAATGAAAATGAACAGTCTTGGGCTTTTGCCAATATGTGTCCTTAGCGTCTTGAAGGAGTTCCACATCCTCCTGTCCTGCCACTCCACTGTTGAACTCATCTGAAATATACTAGATGAAAATATTAGTCCAACAAGAGATATGTTGACATTAATTACCAAAATCACCCAGGGAGCACTTGTGCTTTCATTTTCTAAACTTCAGCAAGGTGAGAAGTGGCTTTCCCACAGCTGCTTTTCCGACCTTATCAAACATAACAAACTCAGCCTCATCCACATCATCATGTGCAAGGACAGAAACACAGTATCTACACATGGCATTAGCAGAATGAGATTAGTCAGCAAGCTCGAGAATAAACGACTGTAAATGAGGGGGCACCAAGCAGAGAGTGAGCAAGGCACATACGTTTCCTGTGTTTCTTTAGCTGAGCAGCTAGGATTAGTGCATCGGTACTGCGATCCCATCATTGTTGAGGTCTTGCTATAGGAAGAGCAAGAGAAGAACCACCAGCGCTGATCAGGAGTAAGCCTTTCGACCGTAATGGTGCAGATGAACCTTTTTTTCCTGTGTAAACAGCATCATTCAGTATTGGGTATATGAACAACAAAAGTAAAAAAGGAACAATTGGAAAGCATGAAAAGACAATAAACATACCCCGCTCTCATAAGGGTCGAGCTTAAGGAGTTCTCACATGGTCATTTCGACCGGAGCATCATAGATACGAGCAGGAAGCGACCCTCCATCGATAGCAGCATTGACATCAATAGGTGTAAAATTAGTTCCAAACCTGTGTAAAACAAAGGAGTCAGCCAAGGCTATAGTGAAATAAGAAGCAGTATGTTCATAAGCAAAGGAAAGATAACAGGCAGTCCATCAGCAAGCACATAAAAATTACCTGTTGTGGAAGTCATTTATAATAGGCAGATCCTCATCGATTTACCAGCAGCAGGCAGAACTACCGCTAAGTCCTTTAACACCTGTGTAGTTATCAAACATGACAGAGGATGAGCAGGTTGCACAGAATTCAATATAAAGTAGCATAATAGACTATAGTTTCAGCCAGAACACACACGTAAAGTGACTACCTTGATTCATCTTAGGCAATGTTCCCACGAAAATTGCAATGACAGCCTGCTTGTCGTCCCTTGCCCACACTGCCTCTGCCTCAAATTCAACTGCGCGATTACCCCAGAGGACCAGTGAGGGAGTCATGGACTAAGGGGTCCTCAAGGCATCGGCCCAATTGATATGGGCCGGACTGGTGAAGCCATATAGCGATGGAAGATCCACGAAGCCATGGTGTGTCCTCCAAGTCAGGGGTGGACGAGATTTCTTTAAACCCTTATTGTAATCTATCTTCGGTAACCCTAACCCTACCGGTGTCTATATAAATCGAGGATTTTTAGTCTTAGGGCTAGAGCTACATTCATCACCTCATCACCTTAGGGTTTAGCTCATGCTGATCTCGAGGTAGATCTACTCTGTAAACCATATTACACATCCAATATAATCAAGCAGGACGTAGGGTATTACCTCTTCGAGAGGGCCCGAACCTGGGTAAACACTGTGTTCGTCGTCCCTTGTTCCCCATTGATCCTAGATCCACAGCTCGGGACCCCCTACCCCGAGGTCTGCCGGTTTGGACACCGACATTGGTGCTTTCATTGAGAGTTCTGCTGTGGGATCGCCAGAAGGATCGATGGCTCTCCTGACCATAGGAGAAGGCATCGAATCCGGGAACTTCTTCGTCCCCGGGCAACTCTTCACGTTTGGCAGCATCGTGCTGCACGCCGACCCAACTGGTCGTCTGAGTCAGATCGACGCCTTCGCCTCCGGACACCGAATTCGATTCGGTGGTCTGGAATATGTTGCGGACACGTGGGGCGATCTGGTTTTCACCGGATTCAATTCCCCCTCCCGCACGTTCGCCACGCCCGCTCCGGAGTCCCTTTCCGATCCGATCAGCAGATCGGCCTCAACAGCTTCGAGCCAGGAGAGCTCCGCTTCGAGTGGGGGCCAGACTCCGCCTCCGTCCGGACGCATCATAACTGCGGAAGACCTATCCTCAACCTCCGAGGTAGAACCAGGAGGCAGAGGCCAAGAGTCAATCTCGGCCGAATCTTCCTTTCACAACGCTCGCCTGGCCTTGAGCCCTTATGACAAAGAGGCAGCCAACGGCCAGGGGTCACCCCCATCCCAAAGTGGCTCGATCTCGAACCCAGACGGGGAAACCACAAGCAAGGACCAAAGCCCGCCCCTGACCTCCAGTGATGGCCCGAACCCCTTCAAGGATCCGGCTCCGCATACCGAGCTCAACACGGTTAGCAGAAACCAAGGACCGGCCAGGGCATTGACTTTCCCACTCCGTTACACCGGAAGCTGGCCCAGAACGCTCGAGTTCGACGAGCGTCGCAATGATAAACGAGGCGCTGGACCGAATTCAGAACATGACCTTCCAGGAGGACCTGCCCTCCATTTTCGATCATCAACCCTTCGAGGTATACCATAGGGAATTTTGCATCCCACCCACCACCCACTTAGTAGCCACTATCAATGACTTCACCGATATGCTAGACTATAATTCGGAAGATGCCGAATATATGGATGAGGATGGGGCAGCCACGGCTAGTACCGATGTCACACCCCATCACCAGCCGCTGGTCGGGCACGTCCACCTATGATATTTACATGGTGGACACCCCGAAGGATGGCGACGGCACTCCTAATCAGGACCGAGGCAAGCCCGCGGATGAGCCGCCCAAACGCCAAAGACAACACCGCCGATCAAAGCCACGTCGCAGCCATGCGAGCAACATGGACTCTGCAGAAAATGCCATCGAGAATAATACGGATTACCCTGCCGGAGCCGCAGCCAACGAGCATCATCTGGATGACCCCACGGCGCAGGAGGACCCGCTCAATTCAAAAAACCCTGACGACTTCGAGGATAGGAACTACCTCCACTCTCTGAAGAGGAGGCCAGTCTTGGGGAGGACGATGTCCCCAAAGACCCTCTGGAGCAGGAACGGTTCAAGCGGAGGCTTTTAGCCACCGCCCGCAGCCTAAAGAAACAAAAGCGCAAAATCAAAGCCAAACAGGACACCCTCAACGACCGATGGACTAAAGTCCTAGCTGCCGAAGAGGGGTATGGTCGCAAACAGCCAACTAGTAGTTATCCCAAGCAAAGGCTATTGCCCTAGTTCGACGACGAGGCCGTAGAGCCAACACGCCCGACATATGCAAACGCCGAACAGCCGGACTACCCCCCTAGAGGGCGGGACAGGGAAGCTGACAAGGCCGAACACCCAGCCGCCCACCTCGCCGTCACGGCAAGGATCAAGTGCGGCCCACTTATGAGTACGACCTCCTCCATGACCTAGACGCTCGAGGAGCTCGTACCAGGCCCATCTACGGACCCAGAGAAGACCCGCCTGCTTACCGAGAAGGATACTACGATCGGCTAAACCGAAATGATAGAATCCGGGTGCAGCAGCAGATTCGGAGGGCCGAAGACCTCCAACGCGATGTAGCCCGAGTTCGTTGCGCCGCACACCCCTTGTGCTTCACAAAGAGGGTAATGCAACACCAATTCCCGGAAGGCTTCAAGCCTGTGAACATCGAATCATATGACGGAACCACAAATCAAGCCATATGGATAGAGGATTTCCTCCTCCACATCCAAATGGCACGAGGAGATGACCTCCACACCATTAAATATTTGCCGCTAAAGCTTAAAGGTCCAGCTCGACACTGGTTGAACGGCCTTCCCGAAGACTCTATAGGCTGCTGGGAACAGCTCGAGGACGCTTTTCGAGCAAACTTTCAGGGCACCTATGTCCGGCCTCCGGACGCTGGCGACCTTAATTGCATCACACAACAACCCGGAGAGTCTGCCTCACAATTTTGGAATCGATTCCTAACCAAGAAAAACCAGATTGTCGACTGTTCGGATGCCGAAGCCTTGGCCGCCTTCAAACATAGTGTCAAGGATGAATGGCTCGTATGGCAGCTTGGCCAGGACAAACCAAGAACTATGGCAGCCCTCACCTCTCTCATGACCCGCTTTTGTGCAGCGAGGACAGTTGGCTTGCTCGCAAGAACACTAACCCAGACACACCCGGTACCTCCGAGGTTTGGGACGGAAATGGAAAGCCCCAACGCAGCAAGAATAAACGTCGCCACAACGATGGCAAGGGCGAGGATACGGCTGTAAATGGCGGATTCCGAAACCAGAAGTCCGGACCCCGAAAGAAAGCCCCTAAAGGCAACAATGACGGCCCATCCAGACTAGACACAATTCTGGACATGCCTTGTCAGATTCACGGCACATCAGAGAAGCCCGCCAACCACTCCAACTGAAATTGTTGGGTGATCAAACAGGCCGGCAAACTCACAGCCCAAGACTCGGGTAAAAGCCCACGAAACGAGGATGATGATGAGCCCCACATGCCAAATAATGGAGGACAGAAACCCTTTCCTTCCGAGGTCAAGACGGTAAACATGATTTACGCAACCCATATACCGAAGAAGGAGAGGAAGCGAGCACTATGAGACGTATACTCCGTCGATCCAGTAGCGCCGAAGTTCAATCCATGGTCAGCTTGCCCGATCACGTTCGATCGCAGGGACCATCCCACCAGCATACGCCATGGAGGGTCCGCAGCCCTAGTGCTAGACCCCATCATCGATGGATTCCACCTCACTAGAGTCCTAATGGACAGAGGTAGCAGCCTCAATCTCGTATACGAAGATACAGTGAGGAAAATGGGGATCGATCCATCAAGGATTAAACCCAGTAACACCACCTTTAAGAGGGTCATTCCGGGAGTGGAGGCCCGCTGCACGGGCACCGTGACACTTGAAGTAGTATTCGGATCTCCGGATAACTTCCGAAGCGAGGACTTGATCTTTGATATTGCACCTTTTCGCAGTGGCTATCACGCCCTCCTTGGCCGAACAGTGTTCGCCAAGTTCAATGCCGTTCCGCATTACGCGTACCTCAAGTTGAAGATGCCTGGTCCCTCGGGCGTCATAACCATCAACGGCAACACAGAACGCTCACTTCGAACCGAAGAGCAACTGCGGCCCTAGCGGCCGAGGACCACACCGGCCCATATAGGCCCGGATACCAACCCACCGTAAAGGCCGGCGACAATAGTAAATGGGTTCGAACCCGTTCCTCGTCATGGGAACCCGCATGCGTTCACCGCAAATAGGGATACGCGCCACATGGCACGCCCACATTCTTCACGCTCCACGTGCCTCGTCAGCACAACTTCACACTCAAAATACCATGGGCAGCCGTGAGGCATATATTAATAAATCCGAAGTGCATGTTCGGTTAAACCGAACTTCGGAGTTACTTCATCTTCGGACGACCTGGGGACCAATTCTGGATACCCCCAAGCATAAAGCTTCATCAGCAGGGCCCTCGCCCATCAAGGTCTCATCGAAGGTCCCATCCCCCACCTATCAGAAGCAAAGGCGTAGACGTGCAGCAGGGCACAATGACGGCTTCAACTCACACATGAAGGCCCTGCGTCAACCTTCACTCTGTAAACTTTCTTTTTTTTCTTTCACAAGTACTGCCTTTGCAGTTTGAATTGTATGGATAGACGTCCAGAGCTGACGAGAAATAATAAAATACCCTTTATGGTGTTCGGATATCCGCATCCTGCGATTTGTCTATTCCCTTTCTAATTCTCCCGTCGCCCTTCAAACAGCCCGGCACAACAACATAATCGTTTACCTTACATAGAGCCTGATTTCCCCATCAGCTCGGCTCCCAAGTCCGACACTGCCTTCCCGTTAATTGTTCGGCGTCTCGGATATTGCACTATATGCATCAAGTACCGAACTATGTCTTGGGTCAATAGTTGGGTTGCCCGGCTCCTGTGTTTGCCCCTTACGTTCCGCATGTTTGGCTAAGAGGGCAAAGGGAGAACCCCTGCGATTGTACTTCCGGCTTTCCCAGTCAAGTACCTCAGGAGGAGAAACCCGAAAACTGACCGTCATAGTAAGCGCGAACTGATCAGCGATCCGATGACGAGGTTGGACTCTAAAAATCATTAGCGATTTTTCCGTGTTACACAAAGGGTTCGTCTTAACACAAACCATGTGATCGGAAAGGGTAGGTATCGGCCCCCAAGTACGTCACAAAACACCGGGGGCTAGTCCTTAGCCCCCACCGTCAAGCTCCTAAGGCTAAGTGAAAGCAATAAAACCGAATAGTCCGATTGCCTAGTTTCGCTCATGCGCTACCGCCTCCAGGCATCAAGACGTTGGCTAAGGGTAACAGTGCGGAGACAAAACACCCCTTTGTGATATTCACCTGGGGGCTGAAGCCGACAACTGGTAGCTTTCAGAATAAACATACAGCCGCACAGGAGTCAAAATTAAATCATGACAATATCAAACAAGTCAAGGGGACACATTATAAAGCATAAGATCCAATCAGTACAAACTTGATACAATTACTCAAGCATTACCTCTTTCGAACACTGGCCCGCTATCGCCCGCGCGCCATTCATCACCTGTGCAAAGTACTGCTCAGGGCGGCGATGCTCCTTTCCCTTGGGTGGGGGACCAGTGGCCATGTCCATTGGATTAATTTTCGGTGAGTGGACCATGGTCTTTGCAAACGCAAGCCTCGCCCCCTCAAGGCACGCCGAGCGCTTCATGGCGTCAATCCGGAGCGGCGCCTCCCGCAGCTTCTGCACAAGGCCGAAGTATGTCTCCAGAATGGGCTCAGCAGGCCACAGATTGACACAGAGGTCCTTCACGGCCAGCTCGGACATTTGATGCATCTCCACCAGCTGCTTCATTTGATCGCTGAGGAGGGGAGGATGCTCGGAAGCCAGAAATTGTGACCAGAAGAGCCGTTGCGTGGAGTCCTCCTCGAGCATGGCATAGTGATCAGCTGTGGCCGCCGCAATCTTTGGTAGTTCGGTGAAGACGCCTGCGGAGCGCCAGACGCACATCAGCAAGGCGAACCTGTTGCCTCCGAACACACTCAGCAGTAAGTATTTCTTACCATTGGCAATTTGCCCAGCTTGGCGGAGCTCCTCCCGGACACCTCGCAGTTCGGTCCTCGCCTCCTGGCACTTCTTCTCCACCTTGGACAGCTTGGAGGATTGCTCCCCCTGCTCCTTCTCAAGGACCTCCAGCTTCTTGGCGGCATCCTGGAGCTCCCCTTGCACTTCGCTTACTTGAGCCTCGCGCTGCTCAACAGCACGCTGGGCGTTCTCCAGCTCGGCCACCGCCTTGTCGGCAGCCTCTTTCTTTGCGGCCGCCTCGGCCTCGGCTTTCTTCAAGGCTTCCTTCAAGCCTTCAACTTCGGCGGCGGCCACTACAGGATCAACATAATAAAGGATCACATCATAGTCTGGATCGTCAATATCCGGCACCAAGTAAATTGCATATCTTATCAAAGGGCTTACCTTGCGCCTCGTCAAGCCGTTTGTTGACAAGGTCAAGCTCTTTATCGGAAAGCTTGAGCTTCCGATCCATCTCCTCTAGTACCGCGGCATTAGCAGCCGCAGCCACGGAAGATGCCTGCGTCAGCAAGAGAAATGTCGACATTATCAATCGGCCTACCGAATTTGATCCTCTGCAGGCTTCTACGAAGTCCTTACAGAGTCTCAGGGGCTGCTACGTATACGGCCTACCCAAACTAAGGACTAAATCCAATTTATGAGAAAAGAGTATTACTTGACTTACCTAAAAGCCTATTAGAACGCCTTGGACAGCATCGTTCAGTCGGATTGGACGGACTGAACACCTTGAATAACTGCACTAATGAGAGTGCGGTGTCCGTCGACGATGACGGAGTTGTTTACGAACTCCTCCAGCACGTCCGGCTTGCTAGCCGCCACCCGATTGGAGGTGTTCAGCGCTGGCGTTGGCTCCTCGGCCCCTTCTCCGCCAGAAGGACGAATTTGTGCCATCGAGGGCCTTGGGGGCTCGGGAGCAGTCGTAGGTGGGGGTCTGGATGGTCCAGACTCCTTTCCCATATCATCCAGGAGGGATGCACCCTCCTGGTCTTCGACGACCGAGGTGTTAACCTCAGCCATTACGGTGTCGACCTCCCCCTCTGTGTTTGGAGGGGAATGGGTCTTTCACGACGCCACCTCCCCAACCTCTTCGGGGATCGGAGGAGGCGTGGAACGTGAGCCACTGTCCGCCAGTTCGGTAGGCGGGGACCTCCCCACCCCCCCCCCCCCCGAGGTCTCCTCGGAGGGGTAGCCATGTTGTGGGCTGCACCACCAAAAACAATCAATCTATGATCGACCAGGGATTACTGCGGAATAGGACAATAAATAAAGCCATGACATGTACCTGGTCGCAGGGGACTTGACCCTGGGTCCCTTCTGAGGGATCTGCTCGGACGCTTCGGACTCCTCGTCCGAGCTGTCAGGCAGTACCAGCTTAGGCCGGCACCGCCTCTTCAGAGCTTGAGGAGGCTGGACCTCTTCGACGTCCTCAGACGTCGCTCTCTTCTTGGAGCGTGAGGAGGCACTCTCCTCCTCGTCCTCATCCTTGTCCCCATCCTGTATGGATGAGGCCGCAACGCCTTCGGGACAGTTGCCCGCCCTGCGGCGGAGGCCCTCCCTTGCCTCCGATACCTCCTTCTTCTTGCCCTTCCTGTCAGGCGCCTTGTACGGCGCCACGACCAGCAGCTTCTCCAGCTGTTCGGATCGGGGCTCCTCAGGCAGCGGCGTCGGGCCACTGATCTTCTCGGCCTTGGTGAGCCAACCCTGAAGAATCCACGTGAAGGGGTTCGGATTAATTCATGCAAAATGAATGCTTAAATTTATGTTTGGACAAGTGTCGCTCACCTTCTTCGGAGGGTTCGCAGCGTCGAGGCCAATATCCCCCTCCTTTGCCGGCCACTCCTTCTGTGGCTTGAACAGCAGCCCCCACACCTTCTTGTGGTTCGTGCCAAAGAGGTGTCGCACAGTGGCCGGATCTTTGGGGCCATGCTCCCACATGGGCTCGGCCCTCTCCTGAGAGGGGAGGAGTCGGCGATTGAGCATAACCTGGATCACATCGACCAGCTTCGCGCCGGTCTCCATCACACTGCCGACGCGCTTCTATAGCGCCTTCAAGTCATCAGGGGACCCCCAGTCCGGGCTCTTCTCGACCCATGAGGTCAGCCTGGTGGGGGGTCCAGATCGGAATACGGGAGCTGCAGCCCAGCCGGCTCCCCTTGGTTCGGTGATGTAGAACCATTCCTTTTGCTACATTCTCACGGTATCAACAAATTGGCCCTCCATCCACTGGACCCTTGTCAGTTTGTTGATCATGGCCCCACCACAGTCCGCGTGCTCGTCGCCGACCAGTTTGGGCTTGACGTTGAACACCTTCAGCCACAGGCCGAAGTGTGGCCGGACTCGGAGGAAGGCCTCGCAGAAGATAATGAAGGACGAGATGTGAAGGAGAGAGTTGGGGGCTAGATCGTGAAAATCTAGCCCATAGAAGAACATCAGTCCCCTCACGAAAGGGTGCAGGGGAAATCTGAGCCCTCTGAGGAAATGGGGGAGGAACACGACCCTTTCACCCGGTTTGGGCGTAGGGATGATCTGGCCCTCTTCAGGGGCCCGATGGGCAATGTTGGCCGACAAATAGCCAGCTTCTTTTTGCTTTAAGATGTCGCCGTTGGTGACGGTGGAGGCCTCCCACTTCCCGTTGGCGCCAGATCCGGCCATGGTTGAAGAAAAGGGGGTGGGATTCGCTGTGAGAGCAGAGGAAGGGGGCGCTTTAGCTATGAGGATCTTCGGGTGCGGAAGGTGGAAGAAGGAGTGGGACGCTTACTGTTGTAGCTCCCCCCTTTATAGGCTGTTGACAGGCCATGGGTTCCTTTTTTCACGCCGTTGGCCAATCCACTTCCCGATACTCCCGCGACGTTATGTGCGGGGTGGGAAACGAAATCATTTATCATATCCCCCGAAAGGCGGGGCATGACCTCCACTTTGATGAGACATGACGAACATGTGTTGGCCTCGAGCTGCGCTTTGAAAAATGCTAACCGCTCGGTGTTATGGCTGGACGCGACTCTTCGTTGAAGGAAGAAAAGTTGTCAGATAAAGGCGCTATTTACACTTGAACGATTTTTTGCCTTTGGGGCTAAGCAAAACTGCCGCTTCAAATTCCAGACATCACCTGGCTCCGAATATAAACAAAGCAAACCGGAGAACTCACCCCGCAAGCCGAATACTGTCAGACGAGAGGATGCCGGATACAAGCCTTGACGTTGGAGGCTAGTTCGGGGGCTACTGAGGGAGTCATGGACTAAGGGGTCCTCAAGGCGTCGGCCTAATTGATATGGGCCAGACTGGTGAAGCCATATAGCGATGGAAGATCCACGAAGCTATGGTGTGTCCTCCAAGTCAGGGGTGGACGAGATCTCTTTAAACCCTTATTGTAATCTATCTTCGGTAACCCTAACCCTACCGGTGTCTATATAAACCGAGGGTTTTTAGTCTTAGGGCTAGAGCTACATTCATCACCTCATCACCTTAGGGTTTAGCCCATGCTGATCTCGAGGTAGATTTACTCTATAAACCATATTACACATCCAATATAATCAAGTAGGACGTAGGGTATTACCTCTTCGAGAGGGCCCAAACCTGGGTAAACACTGTGTTCATCATCCCTTGTTCCCCAATGATCCTAGATCCACAGCTCGGGACCCCCTACCCCGAGGTCTGCCGGTTTGGACACCGACAACCAGCCTCAGCTCCTGGCCCCTATAGATTCCACACCATTCACAGATGAGCAAAGCAATCAAGGCACAACTATTGTAAAGGGCCTAAGAATAATAAAACAGCAACTAAAGTCAGTGTAAGTCAGTGAGGATTATCGTGCTTGTGTTTGATGGTTCTGGCTGGTGCGATGAGTGGATAGGGATCACATCAGAAACAGCAGTTATCCTTCCAATGACATCTTCGAAATGAAAGGATCCACAAAAGCATGAGCCTTCCAAAACTTTAGAAGGAGATATTTTCTATGGGTAGGCATGTATCATCAGAACTTACCAAGAAAACGGACAGGACGGTCACCTAGCCTAGGAATGTCTTCAAATGGGACCAGATTATAGGTACAAAACGAGTAGTCTGCCTCCAAGCCTGGGCGAGGCTCTGCATCACTGAACCTGGTGAACTGGATCATGTACGGGCTCTCAACAGCCCTAAAGGTAGGCTTTGACTCAATGCAGTTGAACTTAGTCATCATGTAGACCTTTCCTTCCTCTAGTTCATGCTACAGGTGTTCTGCTGCCTGAGGCGATATCTGCACGTACATATGATTGCCCTGCGAACAAAATGAATGACTATAAAGATAGCCTAGCTTCAACATAGACAAACGGTGTTCATTCAGGCATGTACAAGGCATACGTGGCTACCAAGAACAACTAAATCCATGTGTTGGATGGGTCCATTGTCAGTTCCTCCGCGATAGAACTAGAGGCGAGATACAAGGACAGAGACAACCCATTTTCTGCTGTGGTTGTGTATCTCAGAAAGTAGTTGATGCACCATCTACAAAGGCAAACACAACGCTGCTTAGGAAGATAAAAACACATACAGAAGAGTTATACTAAGCACAGCAATACGATAGCATACCTAATTAAATTGAAGCGAACAAACATACCAAGCAAACTACAAAAATAGTTTGAAGACATAAATATAGCTATGAAGAAAGAACGAACGATAGATAGTCTAAGACCAGGCCCAAAACCATCGATAACATAGATACTATCCGAGGCAATGGGTGACGGCGGGGAAAATAGTATTTACAATCTCAAACCTTGTTGATAAGGGATCACGAAAACAAAAGGTATCATCAAAATCAGGAGCCATGATGAAAACAGCAAGTAGTAGTGAGACCAAAAGTAGCTCGCAAAATAACATGTGACATAAAGATTATTCTAGAGACTGAAAGATCTCAGAGAAAACAATGTTTCTAGTCTAAGATCCAAGCGTGCCATCTTCATTCTCAATAAGTATTTTCAAATTTTTCTTAGAAGTGACATGTGAGACTGCCACATAAAGCTGGCCATGAGTAAAAACAAGACTTTTAAGGTATAATCCAACATCTGAGAGAGTCTGTCCCTGGCTTTTATTGATGGTCATGGCATAAGAAACCCTAACCGGAAATTGGCGACGATGCAGAGTAAACGGTCATCTAGGATCCTTGGTAGTGAGGCATATCCTTGGAATGTATACAACATCTCCGATATTAGAACTAGTCATAATAACAGCCTCTATGACCTTCTCACCAAGCTTAGAGACAATAAGACGAGTACCATTACAAAGACCAGTTGCTTGACTTCAATTTCTAAGAAGCATGATGGGCACACCCTTTTTCAAAATCAGTCTATGCTGTGGGAAATTGTTAATTTTAAGTGTGTTCAGGTATTCAACAGGATAAAATACATCCATGTTACGCATTGCATCGGCAACATTTCCAATAGAATCATAGCTTAGATATTCCCTCTCAGCAGAAGGCATCAAGGTTAGCACATGTTCATTAACTTCCTGAGCTAGATCATTAGTTGTTGTTAGGATAGCCCTTTGATCCAAGTACTTTGGATTTGAACAGTTTTTAGCAAAGTCTATATATACATCACTAACAATAGCAGCTATTCTATTATCCTCAGAATGGACCAACATGTCATCAGGAATTGTTATCCAACTTGGTTCATGCTCTCCTTGCCGAGCCACACAAGGTGATGTGCCATCACCTACACTCAAGATCCAATCAGCAAAGGAAGCTACCTCAGCTTGTAGAATAGGGTCTGTCGTTTGCACAGTTAAACGCATGTTTATCTTAAGATGTAGAATTTCTCTAAACTGCCATAGAGGCGAATTTGTTACAGCAGCATTAATAACCTGGGTGCGAGTCCCACCCTCAATGACTGGTAAAATCTGTCTCAGATCACCACCCAAAACCACAACCTTACCACCAAAAGGCATGTCAGCAATAGAAGGATCATTAGCAGATAAAATATCACGCAAACTACGATCCAGAGCCTCAAAGCACTTACGATGTGACATTAAAGCTTCATCCCAAATTATTAGTGAGGCTGATTCAATCATCTCTGCTAACTTGCTAGATCTTTTTATATCACACGTTCCATTGTCATCTAGACAGATCGGTATTTTAAACCTAGAATGAGCAGTTCTACCTCCAGGCAAAAGAAGTGCTGCAACCCCAGAAGATGCAACCGTGAGAACGATCCTCTCTTTGCCTCTAAGATAAGCAACTATAGCATTCCAGAGAAAAGTTTTCCCAGTCCCGCCATATCCAGAAACAAAGAAAAAGCCAGGTTTTCCAGATATAACCCAATCAATAATACTCTTGTAAGCTAGGAGTTGATCTGTATTAAGTTGGTTGTACATGGTCTCTGCTTTTATAAGCTTAGCTTTAGGATCAGCGCATAGTTCATCAATTATCATACCATTTTCATCTAAGTCATCATCATATATAGTCTTTAATGGTAGATTATGATCTAGAATATTAGATCCATTTTTAGCAAATAGAATGGTCAGTTTATCAAGTAACATATCTTTCAGTTGATCAGCAGGCACAATATGATCATCATCATGAAAGGAGCGCTTTATACGGTGTTCAATATCCTGAGCCAAGTCCAACCAATATTTTTCAAAAAAAGCATTTTCATTATTAACCCCACAATGGACAAGTATTGTAACAAAGAGCCTACGTAATTGATCCCCCATACCCCAGGTTAAAGCCTCGTCAAATGCACTATACCATTCGAGATCATCTCCAAGCAAGCCCCTAGCAGCACATGCCTCTTTGAAAGTTTCATACACAATCCCATTATAGGTTCTAACATCTGCATAAGACTTGGCACCTTTAACAATCATGAGAAGCATTCTAAGATAGTAAAGTTCTCCAATTGTAGGATGTACATAATAAATCCTACCAATCCTATAACTTGAGGTCTTAGGAATCCATTGTTTCTTGTTTCCTAGCCAAGTCCATTTGGTTGGGAAGTCGCAATAAGTAAGAGACCTAGCACTCGGATGAAATCTGTTAGCCACAAACCACTCCGTCAACATCGTTCTCTGTAGCCAGGCATCATCAACAACCGACTTTAGGTTTGCCTTTACATTGAAGCGTACTATGTGTTTATTTAATAGGTGAATGGGTAATCTTTCAACAGAAGGCATTTTACTGTGTATATCAAAGCCATATATCCTCTAGCAACCATCTTTATCACATATGTAGCGACATTCTCTATATTCAATGATCTCATCAATCTCAATACAATTCTTGTTTTTGATGCTTTCAAACAAAGTTTTCGAAAAATCAGGACCCTTTGTAACATACTTGTAAAGATACTTGATCACATGAGTTTTATTGCACCACTCAACATTAATATGCACTTGGTATTTTTTCAGCATGAGCAAGTTGTAAGGAACAACATGCCTGTTATCAAGTTTAACCTTTTTTTCACCACAAAACGACCGTTATCTGGGCGACTATACACAGGGAACCCACTATCATCTATGGAGGTTTCTAGCTGGAATGACTTAGGAATTTTTTTCGAACACATTCCATCTTTCATGCAAGGACATTTCTCATTATCTTTGCCACATGGGCCGTGCAACATATGCTCAGAAACAAGAACATATCCAAGAGGATCTGCTACATGATCAGGAATGGTAGCCGATATAAAAGAGTCAATCAAAGCAGGACTAACCTCCCGCTTCTTCCTATCAAGCCAGATCAGGATATGAGCATGAGGAAGCCCTCTTTTCTGAAACTCTACAATGTGCAGGACTATGAACAAAGCAAAGACAAGATTTATCATGAGCCCAGAGGGCAAAAACCTAAAGAAATGAAACTGGAGCAATCGTAAAGCATGCATTACCAGCTACGACAGGGCCAAATGCCTCCCCAGACTTGATATCATGAAGACAGTCATTTAGCTTCATGTGATAAACCCTAACCGGAAGATCAGCTCGATCCGAAGGCATTTGCCCAGGCTCATATGACAAGGCTTCAGCTATTTCACCCCACATGGGATTACAGGTGAAGGTGGTGAAAAGGTCTGGTGGGCCAAATACACACGAAATAGCTACCGCATCTTGGAAGTTCTCAACCAAGTAACAGCGGCCACCGATAAAAGAGGATGGAAGTATGCTTTTCTTGCCAATAGAACCTGCATCTGTCTGCCCTTTTCCAACAGCATCAGTAACCCCTTGCAAGTTTTCCGCTCTAAGATCATTGTTAGCCTTCATGATAAAATGCAATCTCCACTCGTCTATGCAAGCGCGTGCATCTACAATGGCCTGTGAGGAGAGCAAACCACAACAAAGGTATGGATTATGTTGTTCTGGTCTGTAGTGGAGACAATAGGAATAATAATCCTGCATGGTAAGCCTAGTTCTTTTGGTTGTATCAAGGGGGTCTGAACCAATATATCTAATCCCAAGCTGAAACCCATGCTCAGCATAGGGGAAGAGAAGAGGATACTACAAAGGCATATATGAAGTTTGTAAAGAAGATATCTGATGCAGATTGTCATCCCTACCGTGTATTTTTGTGTCACGACAAGAAGTTTCTACCGTAAACTCACCAAACATCAAAGATGCAATCTCATCGGTCGCAGGAAGACTAAACTGTGGACTATCAGATTCTCCAGGGGCAATTAAACATATGGCTATTTTAGCATGTTTATTGGCTTCTAGTATTTCTCTAGCCGATCGAAATGTTTTGACAAAAGAATTGTGCGCATCAAGCATGTGCATCAAACCTTCAACAATGGACTCGTCTAAAGCACCATTACCCTTTTCACCCTTGTCCAAAGCCTGAATCCTATTTTTTATCTCATTCTGGGTATCATATATATACAATTCAGCATACTTTGGGGTGTTTCCTTTCTTAGGCATAAGAGACCCCATTCGATGGCAAACCTGACCATTTATTTTGTATATATTTGGGCCATTACCATCATTTACCGAGCGGTCAACAGTAGTTCCCATAGAAGTAAACGCAAAGAGACAGTTATACTCGCGTTTCTTTTTTGTAAACTCTTTGCTACGCGAAGGACCATTGTATCTCAGCAATTCAGAGAGAAACAAGGGTGGCTTCTTAAAAGGTGTAATATACACCTTACCACCCTTGCAACATTTGTTGTAAACCACCCACCTTAGTGTGATAGCGGACTCTGACTTCACTCTCTCCTCGAACCAGAAGACTACCTCACACCTGGGACACTTGTAGTCTGGGCCACCGTAGAAAGATCTCTTTTGGTACCCAGCTGCAAATTTATTTTGCCTCAGTAACAATCGCAGACAAGCAACACAACATAAGATAGCCTATAGGAACACCAGTAATAAGCATACCTTTCAACATCTCAGACTCCTCGGGCGTGAACCCAACCCAGTTAGTGCCTAAGGGTGACCGAATGATAGGCCCATGTCCCCTAAGCCTATCGACGATCACCCTGCATCTCTTTCTATTACGGGCCATAATTTCTGGACTAAGAACGGGGAAGAAACCATCATCTAAAAAAACGGAGGCTATGTCACAACCAGGAAGAGAGAGCAAGAGTGTGCAGAAGGCACACTGGTAAACCAAAAGAAATCTAACTCGAAAGAGGATTTCATTCATTTCCATTTTGGTAGCCCATAGGATATGTAAGGTAATGGCGGGCCAGATAAAGATAGTTTCTGTCGAACAACACGGCGTGGAGGTGGCTGATGGCTGTTTGAATCGGCCTTACGACGAATAGAACGGCCTGGAGGCATGATATCCAGACAAACGACATGAAGAACGACTGCGAGATACTGCAACAGAAACGTAACACGATGAATGAAACAAAGAACAAAAGTAGCAAGCCTCAACAAACAGAACTCTATAAATCCCATGTAAATCTCTGTAACCTACGAAAACCATACTCTGTTTTCTAACAATAGAACAAGATATATACCTAAACGAAGAAGCAAGCCCCAACAAACAAAACCCTGTAGATCTCATCCTACGCTCTAATGAAAGGGAAAGGCAGCCGAAAGAAACCCTAAGAAAAAGCACACAAGTTTTTTTAGAAGACATGGAAAGAAAACAGTGTTTTTGAGAAAAAGAGGGGAAAACATAGATAAGACACACAGAAAGCCCAAAAAGGCGAATGCAAGAAACATCCTCTGAAAAGCTCAGGAAGAATCACCAGCTTAGAAAACACAACGCGGCCCAAAAGGGGAGCTAGGAAGAAAGCCCATGATGTTTTTTTGGCATAGCAAAAGAGACGGTTAGCCCAAAGGCCCAACCCAAGGAGCACCATAAACAAGTAGGACGACAATTATTTTGGGTTGCGTGGGACCATCCAAGAAGCCCAAAGGGGCAACATAAGCAACACCAAGAATGCTGTTGTGCAAGCAAGTTTATTTTTTCTCCAAGCCGACCAAGAGCCCATGAATAGTGAAGAACTAAGTTAGGAAGGCCCATTTTTACTTTGTAAAACATAGAAAGAAGGCACAGCAAGGCCCATAGGGCAGCCACATTAAATATAAAAAGCCCACAAACTTTATTGCATCCGAGGAATCATTAACCATCAAGTACAAAGCAGGCACATAGGCCTAAATAAACACTCAATAGAAGAAAGCTAAAGAGAACGAAGAGAGGAAAGTAGATGCGAGTACAACAAAGCCCAATCGAACTGGGCTAGAAGAGGGGTAATATCTGGGTTAATCTCTACATTCGTAGAAGCATATCGCAAGCGCAATAGCTCCCTCTCCAAGTGCCCGACATGCCGAATAGCAGAGACCGCAACTGTCATGAAAGAACGAAGGGAACTCCTATAGGCCATCATACAATCATAATTATAGTCTCTCACCACAAACCCATATAAACTCTGTAAAAATCTTATGGCCTGGAGGGCAGCCTGTTCATAGGCGTGGACAAAATCACAGCAGGCCGAGCTCCAAAAAAACTCTCTTCGTGGAACTGGACCAGAACCATCCCCTGGAAGCTCCAGTTCTACCCCAACAAGATTGGACCCATCCTCTGCGATCTCACATAGATACAAAAGTGCTGGCAAAGCACACCGAGCCACCACGGCTTCCAAAACAGGTATAACGGCCGAAATAAGAGCACACATCCTGCTCACACGCAACCACCAAATATAAGCATGAAACGAAAGTCACACAAAACTGAAAAATAACACGACCCCCAGACAAATCCGGCACAACAAGATAATCAGTAAATGAACAGCATGCAGAAAAGGATAAATACATCTTGAGCCACAAAGAAATCGCATGCAGTGGAAAAGGAGAGAAAACCTTCAGCATCAGTAGCAAGTCGTAGGTGCAGATGCAGAAACAAAGCATCTCTTCAAACCTGCAAAATAAACCCAGATAGAGCCATAAGAACATAAGCATAGCAATGTAGGCACAGAAGCCAGCAGAACACACATAAAACAGAGCCCATTCAATAGATGCAGAGCAACAGAACTATTCAGATCTCATCATATTAGGCCACCATACATTATATCTAAAGGATATTTCTCCTAAATATTCACAAAAGCCTTTAGCTTGCTAGTGCTATGACCCTCTTCCCTCATGTAGAAACTTAAGAAGATGCCTATGAATCAACCTCATACTATGTGCTCTCAGCCAAATTAATAGACACAAGCAGCATAAAGCCTCCAACTACCCCAACCGCAACAGTATGATTGTAAGACAATCTAGAAGAGAGAATATAACACACCATACCAACATCATCATCAGCACATAGACTCACAGCACATGCATATCTCTGCACCAATGAAAGAAAGAAGGCAAGGAGCAACACATTACCAGGATTAAGAACAACAACCAGGACAGCGACAAGCAAACGAAGGCGGAACGGTAGACGAACAATCTGAGAAGAAACATAGTCAGGTCACCGCAGAGGCATTCTGCCGAACATGTCGCATGCAGGCAAACGGAAGGAAGACCAACCTCAATGCATACGGCAGAACGGCGCGCCGGCTGGCGCAGGAGACAGCACGGAGAGGATTTCAGCTGCACATGTAGCATAGAAAAGGAAGAGCACCAAGGTAAGCAAGGCGCAATGCGGGAAACAAACACGATCTGAAGGAAGCAGAGCACTGACCTCAACCAGCAGCACCGACCGCACGCAGGGATGCCATCACAACGGGCACGCACACGGATGGCTAAGAACAACAGTCAGATGCAGCGAGTCGGAGAGGAAGCGAAACATGGTGTGGCAATGCAGGTGAATTACGGACAGCGAGAATGGAGAGCGGGAGAGAGAAAAGGAGCAAGGAAGGAAAGATGTTTATCTACTATCTACTACACCTATAAAAACACGAAGTGTGGAGATCCAAATTCATTTAAACCATCCATACAGTAGATCCTATGGCTCAAGATTCTTCAATCTTTAACGCTAATTGCAATTAGCGCCGTACCAAACGCACACCTCCTCTGCCCACCTCCAGTCGTCCATAAAAGAAACCTGTAACGGATCTCTCTCTCTCTCGCACAGATCCGGGTTGGAGGAGGAGGAGGAGGGAGACGTGCAGAGGAAGAAGATAAGGGTAGGTGGGATTAAGGGGTGCAGAGGAGATCAGCTCCTGTTTGGATACAGTCATACACGATAACTCACATGCTAGGCACTAGTGCTCTATAAGTACAAAGATGCCCCTCAGCCACGCTGGTGACTTGGCGCCCACTTTGCTTGCTCCTGGGTTCTGACTGGTGGCCCCGCCCGGGCCTTGGCCCCTCTTGTCAGTTGTAGTGGTGTAGCGGTACTGACATTCTCCCCTCCTTGGAAACTGGCTTGTCCCCAAGCCAGCGATGAAGGAAAACATCGCTGGAGAGACTCTGGGTCTTCCCACGTAGCCATGGAGGCTGGCAGGCCTGTCCAGCGCACGAGCACTCGTCACTGGGCTCCAGACGCCGTCTTGATGGTACGATCACCGAGTATTGCCAATGGTGTCTGCTCTAGTCGAAGTAGTTCAGCGTCAGGTGGAAGTTCTGTCTCGACCTGAATGTTGGGACCGATCGCCTTCTTGAGTTGTGAAACATGCACCACGGGGTGGATCTTGCTCTCGGCCGGCAGCTGAAGCTTGTACGCCACCTTGCCCACGCGGGCCACGATTGTGTATGGCCCAAAGTATTGGAAGGCCAGCTTCTGAAACGGGCGCTGGGCGACAGAGATCTGGATGTACGGCTGGAGCCGCAAGTACACTACGTCACCCACCGCAAATTCACGGTCAGTACGGTGCTTGTGTGCTTGTTTCTTCATCCGATCTTGTGCTTGCTTGAGTTGCTGTTGAAGTAGATCGCGCATCACTTCTTGCTCTTGCAGCCACGCAGCCAAGTCAGGGACTATACTTGCATCCACCTGAGTGACGCCAAACTCCCATGGCGGCGTTCCGTAGATGACCTCGTACTATGTTCGCCCTAATGCGGAGTGGAAGTTGGTGTTGTACCAGTATTCAGCCAGGAACAACCATTTGTACCAATTCTTGGGGCATGCATGCACGGAGCACCGGAGGTAGGTCTAGAGGCACTGGTTCACTCGCTCTGTTTGGCCGTCAGTTTGCGGGTGGTAGGACGAGCTCATCCGCAGTTGTGTCTGGGCTAGCTTGAACATCTCCTGCCACAAGTTACTAGTAAACACTCTGTCGCGGTCGGAAATGATTGCCAAAGGCATCCCGTGGAGCTTGAAGATGTTGTGCATGAAGACCATTGCTACTGACAGTGCTGTGTACCGATGCTTCATCGACAGAAAGTGACCGTACTTCGAGAATTTGTCCACAATCACCAGTATCACATCGTAGCCCCCAGATTTTGGTAGCCCTTTAATGAAGTCCAAGGAGATCACGGCCCAGGCTCGCTTTGGTATAGGTAAGGGCTGTAGCAGACCCGCTGGAGATACCCTCTCTGTTTTTGCCTTCTGACAGGTCTGACATTCTTGCAAAAACTGTTTGACCATGATCTTGAGCCCCTTCCATGCGAACAGCCTGCGCACTCGGTTGTAGGTGGCGTGGAAGCCCGAGTGCCCTCCTGCTGCACTATCATGAAGCACAGTAATCAGTGATTTCTGAGTTTCTGGAGCTGCTCCAATCCAGATTCGTCCTTGGTACTTGATCACTCCATCCTGCAATGCAAAACCTTCCTCGTTGTGTGGATCCAGAGCTAGTTTGGCAAGAAGCTGCCGTGTGTTGTCATCCTGTTGGTAACTGGCCACTATTGCCTCGAGCCATGCTGGTTTAGCCACTATGATTGCCGCTAACTCTTTGTCGTCTGCGGGTTCTTGCTGTGATAGTGCATCCGCAGCCCTGTTTGTTGCTCCCGCCTTATACTGAATTCAAAATTGGAGACCAACTAGTTTGGTAAATGCCCGTTGCTGAACTGGGGTATTCAGCCGCTGGTCTGTCAGGTTCAGCAAGCTCCGCTGATCGGTTCGGATGACAAATTCGGCATGTTGCAGGTAGGGGCGCCAGTGATCAACAACTAGTAACAGAGCCAAGCATTCCTTCTCATAGGCCGACAATCCAAAGTTCCGTGGGGCAAGACTTTTGCTGAGATACGCCACCGGGTGTCCCTCCTGCATGAGTATGGCTCCAATGCCCATCGCACTTGCGTCTGTTTCCACCACAAATTGCTTGGAGAAATCCGGCAGTGCCAGCACTGGAGCTGAGATTAATGCCTTCTTTAATGCCTGGAATGCTGCCTGAGCCGTGGGTGTCCACACAAACACTGCATTTTTCTTGAGTAGATCATTCAGTGGTCGGCTGAGTATGCCAAAATTCTTCACAAACTTGCGGTAGTATCCTGCCAAGCCCAGGAACCCTCTCAGCTGCTTAACTGTTGCTGGTTGTTTCCACTTCTGCACTGACTGTACATGTTCCGTCAGAGTTGACACCCCTTTGTCACTGATGTGGTGGCCCAGGTAGTTAAGGTGTTGCTTCGCAAATGAGCATTTGGACCGTTTTGCGACCAGTTCATATTCTTGCAGTCGTTGGAGCACTTGCCGTAAGAGGTGCAGGTGTTCTTGATATGTGGCTGTGTGGATGAGGATGTCGTCCATGAAGACGAGCACTCCATGTCGCTGTAGCGGACCCAACATGATGTTCACTACAGTCTGAAACGTGCCTGGTGCAAATGATAACCCATACGGCATTACTCTGAATTGGAAGTGGCCAAGGTGAGTCCGAAATGCCGTTTTTTCTTCATCCTCTTCCACTAAGCGGATTTGATGGTAACCTGCCCTCAGATCGAGCTTCGAGAACCATTTTGATCCAGCTAGTTCATCCAGTAGCTCATCAATGATTGGGAGAGAGCAAGTTCCTTTGATAGTGATCGCATTTAGGTGACGGAAATCCACACAGAAGCGCCACGTCTGATCTTTCTTCTTCACGAGCAGCACTGGTGATGAAAAAGGGCTCACGATAGGAACAATTAATCCTTGTTGCAACATCTCCTTAATCTGTGTTTCGATTTCATTTTTCTGCTCAGGAGTGTATCTGTAAGGGCGAATGTTTACTGGCTTAGCCCCTGCGATCAGTGGAATCCTATGGTCCCAACTGCGATGTTGTGGTAAAGTCTTGGGTTCTGCAAAAACGAGCTGAAATTCATCAAGTAGTGCAGCAATCTCCGGTAGTTCCTGTGTGTCTGACGTGGGTGGGGAGATACTGCATAGGAGCACCACATGCGCTATGGCATTCTGTTCTTCCCATTCCATCAGTTGTTGTGCTGATACTTGAGCCACTGCTGTATTTTTCGGTTGCACTCCTGCCAACTGAATCCACTCCTCTTCGTGCTGGAACTGCAAGGTCTTGTGCTCCCAATCGACCCACATCGACCCGCACCGTTGCAACCAATCCATGCCAGCCACCATGTCATAGCAGCCCAATGATAAGACACGCATGTCTGTCTGGAATGTGTGCCCCTGAGTCGCCCAAGAACAGGCCGGAATCATGCCCTTGCACTGCAGCAACCCACCATCGGCAATCTTCACCGATGTAGTTGCTATTGTTTGCACTTGCTCCTGTAGTTCAGTGGTAATCCCTTCGCTCACAAAGCTGTGCGAACTCCCTGAATCCACCAAAATCAGCATTTCCTTGCCTGCAATTGTCCCCAGCAGGCGCACCGTATGCGGTGTCGTCTGTCCTGTGGTTGCCAGTTTGGAGATGGACATCAGAAACTCGCCATCGTGCTTGTCGGCTTGTGGTTGCGGTGCCTGGTCGTCCGCTTGGAGAAGCTCCAGAAGTTCCTCGACGACGTGTAACTGCACTGTAGCAGCGCACTGGTGGCCTTGTCCCCATCGCTCGCCACACTTGAAGCAGAGGCCTCGCACGCGTCGGTAGTTGCGCAGCGCGGCTACGCGGTCCTCGACCGTTCACCCTCGCTCCGAGGCATTCGCGGCGTCGATGCCGCGCCTATCTTCCGCTACGGCCGGTGCACCCAGAGGGGGTTGGCGCGGCGCCTGTGCTCCCAGCGCCAGTAGCGGTCATGGCGCCGGTCTTGCTTGCGGCACATCTTGGCGTCTGTACTCCTTCCGTGGTAAGGCGTCCATTAGCTCCTCTTGCATCAAAGCCAAAGAAAACGCAGAGTCCAGGTCCTTGGGTTGATGCAAAACTACCCCCACACGAATTTCATGCTTTAGTCCTTCTAGAAACTGGGTAGTAAAGAAAACTGGATCAAATGATGGGTTGTAACACCCCCTTGTAATAAGCTCTGTGACACTCTGTTAAAACTGCCAAGTCATGATCATTTGCAGTGCCATGTCATAAGGGTTAATAATCCAATTCAAATCCACATCTGAAAATCAACTCAAATTCAAAGGTGAATTATAAAGTTGATCAAACACTGTTGGGAAAATGTTCATTAAATGGCAAATAATTCAGGAACATTTTTAAAATCAATATCAAAATATTTGGAGTTGGGCAAGTGACTCAAACAAGATGAAACAGCACCCAAAACAGCAATATTAATTCATTTAAAATCATTACAGATTCAAATGAACTCCAAATCTGCCCAAACCACTTTTTGATGAGAGATAATATTGCATTGCAATATTTGGGCCAACATTCACATTTTTCAAAAGAGCACAAGTGGCCTAATCATTTTGAAACAGAAAAAGGGATAAAAGAAAAGGGAGAAGAGAAGTAAGAAAAAAATAAAACGCTACTGTTGGCTGGGCCTAAGTGCACAGTGTGCGGCCCAGTCCAACAGCGGCCCACCTCACCTCCCTCCTCGTGCGTGTCGGCGCGCCCCTGGCCGCGCGCGCCAGCGCCAGCCGGGCGGCGACACGCCGACGGCCACCGACGCCGCAGCCACCCGAGAGGATAAGGTCGAGGCCCGGCGTCTCCCCTGGCTCTCCTCGCCACTTTCTCCTCTCCTCCCTCGCTCGCTCCGCCCCTCGCTCCCTCCCAGATCCAGCCACCGAGCGCCGTCGTCGCCGCGCTTTGGCACCACCGTGGCCGCCGGCCTCCCCACGTCGTCTGGAGGTGCCAGGAAGGAGCGCCGTGGACCTCTGCAACCTCTGGAGCAACCAGACGGAGCGGAGGAGCACCGCATCGCCCGCGCGCGAGTCGTCTTCCACCTCGGGTCGCCGCCAATTCCTCCATCTCCGGCGAGCTAGGCTGCAGCTACTAAACCTCCAAGGGCCTTCGGCGTGCCGCACGGTGAGCTACCCGTCCTCCGCTCCCCTGCGTTCATCTCTACGCGCGCCGTAGCTAGCTGTTCCCGAGCCCGTGCTCTGGTTGCCGCCGGTGGGCTCAGTGCCGTCGATGTGGCCCTCGTCAACGCCAACCGAGGTCAACGTTGAGCTCCTGGTGCTCCCAGGAGCCCGGCGAGCTCGAGCCCGAGCCTCACGTGCCTCCTAATGCCGTCTCCCCGATCTCCCGAACTCCACCGCCGCCAAACCTCGTCGCCGGCCCAGCTCCGGCCATCCCCTGGTCCGGCAAGTGCCCCAGCTCGATGCGCGAGATCACCAGCCAGCGAACGCGCCTAAGCGCAGCTCGAACAGAGCTCTGTAGCTCGATTCCGGTCAACTCCGGCGACCAACCGCCGCGGGAATGGCTCGCCGGAGGTACTCCGGTGCCCGCCGGCGTGGTCAGCCTGGGGCCACTCCCTGGGTCACTGACCCGTGGGCCCCAGGTGCCCGACCGGCCAGCTGACCGGTCAGCCCTGCTGACTGGACCGGCCCAGTCGCTGACACGTGGGCCCCACCTCCCTGTTAATCTAATTAAAACGTTTTAGAAATAAAAATAAACTAATTACCCTAATGAGTCTATGACATGTGGGACCAGAAGCCTAATTAGCTAATTAGATTAGTTTAACTCACCGTTTAGGTAAACAGAGGCTGACATGTGGGTCCCACTGGACCCACATGTCATATTTGACTTAGTCAGCCGACTGTTGACTTGCTGACGTCAGCAGCGCGTCATGCTGACGTCATAATTCATTTTCTGATAAATAAAATAATTCCAGAAATTTAAATAAACTTTAAAAATTAATAACTTTTAAACCGTAGCTCGGATCGAAAAAGTTAAAACATGAAAGTTGCTCAGAACGATGAGGCGAGTCTGATCGTGCCGTCTGTTTCTCCATCGGAACCCCCTACGTAGAAGAACTCGTAACTCCGGACCCGAATCCGGCAGATGAATAGTGCACACACGTCGGATATTAAATCCCAGAATAATTCTAAAAATAACTAAAATGACTTAGATGCATAATTAGGCAACCCTGCACTGCATCATAGCATCACACGCACCGTATTGCATTTGTTTGCATTATGTTTACCTGTTTCTTCCCCCTCTTCTCTCTCGGTAGACCCCGACGTTGACGTAGCTCCCGAGGCAGACGCCGCACAGGAGTACGACTACGTCCCCGACGATACTACTGAAGACCTTGCCCTTGCCCCAGAGCAAACAGGCAAGCACCCCCATTTTGAGCATGCCTATATCGCCTATTCTCTTCTCTCTTATGCTTGCATTAGAACTGCTACTGCTACTGTTTTCCTATATCTGCTGCATAGCCTGATTATTGTACCCTGCTTTGTTACCTTACTGGTTATCCTAGACTGCTTAGTATAGGGTGGGTAGAGACACGACAGACACCTCCAATTGATCCCGACTGCCCTGCTGGATATCAGAAGACCCGATCATCGGGATTGAAGACCAGACCCTGGCACCGCACATCACTACCCCATAGTTGCCGACACTGCTGGGTTACCGTCGAGTGCCGAGGGTGATACCTCGTTAGCACTTCTGATGTTAACCTTGTAGGTTAGTTACTCGGTCGAGGTAAGCGAGGGTGATTCCTCCTACACCACCCCCGATAACGACATCATCGCGCAACCTCTCAAGTGTGGACCTCGAGGGTGATTCCTCCTTCGTTCACCTTGATGATAACATCGAGCGGGAACTCCATCGAGGGTGATTCCTCATGGTTTCCTTCGGTGTCAGACACACAGTTACCTTGGATATTATGACTTGACTATGAACCACGATACTAAAGACGGGTCGGCCCTGAGGGGTACCCGCGCGAGCTTATTGCGAAGTGATGTGGAGTCGGGTTGACCTGGATGGTGCCCGCGAGATAACTACGAGGCATGGCCGGGCATTCTTAGCCCTTGCCGCAAGTCCTCGAGACGGGGCGACGGGGTCACATCGATCGTGAGTCTCTGCCCGTTTCCGCGCGCTCCTAAACCACTACGGTTTGGATATTTGATCCGAGGGGCCTCTGGCCCGATAGCACTAACCATCACGTGGGCATAGTATGGGCGTTCTGCGTCGTATACTTCAGCCGGAGCTTAATGGACGTCAGCGACTGATGCGGCACACGCTGGGTTGGACTGGGAACGCAACCGCACTTGTATAAGGGGTTGCTAGGTCTGCTCACCGGCGGTGCACGTAACGTGCAGGAGTTCCCGGGGCGATGGCCCAAGACCCCTGGGGGCATAGGTTAGTCCGGCGTGCTGACCTCTCTGTTAGGTATTTGGTCGGGTTGCGGCGTGTTGCTTAGCCGAGGCCGGGCATGACCCAGAAAAGTGTGTCCGGCCGGAGTTAAGCGAGCGTGGTGGGTAAGTTGGTGCACCCCTGCAGGGAAGAAACTTCTATCGATAGCCTGTCCTACGGTAACGGACACTCGGAGTTGTATCCCGATCGGTACAACTAGAACATGTGGTGAGAATTGGATAGTACGGCTCTGGAATTGCTTTCTCGCAGGGAGTCGAGAAAGGATCTCAGGTCGAGGTTGATGATACTACTACTACTACTTTACTTATGTAATCTGCTCTTTCCTGATGCTGCAAGACTGTCGAAGATTGTTGAAGATGCTAGTCTTCGATAGGACTAGGCTTTCCCCCTCTATTCTGGCATTTCTTCAGCCCAGTCCACATATACAGCCATTCCTTTGACAATATTGCATATGTAGTGTAGATCCTTGCTTGCTGAGTACTTCGGATGAGTACTCACGTTTGCTTTATTTTCTTTTTTTTTCCCCCATATTCCATTTGATGCCACCAGACGACGGAGCCCCTGAGCCAGAAGCCCCAGCCGACGACCAGTACTACTACCCGCCTGGCGAGTATTACTACTACGAGGAGCCGTTCGACGACCAGGAGTAGGATCGGAGGGTCCAGGGCAGGAGGCCTACGCCTTTCGATCGTAGTATTTTATTTTACCCCGCCTCTGTGAAGGCCTAATTCTCTCTATGTAATGTATCTGTACCCAGATATCTAATGCTTCTGCTGATGCTTGTATGCCATCGAGCTATGTATTCGAGCCCTCGAGGCCCTGGCTTGTAATATTAAGCTTGTATGACTTTATTTATGTTTTAGAGTTGTGTTGTGATATCTTCAAGTGAGTCCTTAGGCTTGATCGTGCGCATTTGCGTGTATGATTAGTGCACGATTAAGCCGGGGTCGTCACATGGGTTATGCCCCAGGAGCTGGTGCATAATCTCCTCAAACTGAGACATATACGCGTGCACCGTGCTAGTCTGATGGAGGGTACGGAACTGACGCAATTGCGCCTGATACTGTTCGCGACCAAACTTGCCACAGAGAGCTGCACATAATTCCTCCCACGACATGGATTCACTCTGAGACTCATGTAGCTTCAGCCATCTCGCCGCATTCCCCGTGAAATGGAGAGTAGCTACTCATACCCAAAATTCCTGAGCAATTCCATACACCCCAAAGTACTTTTCACAGCGTGTTTTCCAGAATTGGGGATTATCACCATCAAAAGTGGGGAAATCCAGTTTGGGCAGGGACCAACTGAGTGGTGAATGGTGCGCAGTGCGCGGATCCGATTCACCCTCGTGCGGAACAACTTCGACGGCAGGGGGAGATGTAGTGGTCAAGGACGTACCCTTGACCAGAGGCGGTATATGGGTGGTGACCACGCCATATGCCTGGCCCCGGTGTCGTCGATCTCGCCGTGGCCTCGCGGCCCGTGGTGCTCGGGAGCGCTCATGGTTGTTGTAGGCGCCGGTCGCACCACCGCGTCGCCCTCCGGGATCGGATCCGGAGGCGCCGCCAGGGCCGGGTGGAGAGTGATGCGCCCCACCTGCGTCCGCAGCTCATCGACTTGTTGTTGGAGATGGGTAACCGCCGGCCTCCAGAGCTCCAGAGACTGCTGGATCGCGTAGAGGCGGGCCTCGTTGGCTACCCGCCCGTCGTTGACGGCCTTGGCCAGTGCCGCGATTTGCTCCTCCATCTCCGCCGCCTGCTTCGCCTGCTTCGTCTGGTAGCGTGGCTTGGGGTAGGCGGTCTCCAGATCGACGGACTGGACCTTTGATACCAGATGTAACGGATCTCTCTCTCTCGCATAGATCGGGGTTGGAGGAGGAGGAGGAGGGAGACGTGCAGAGGAAGAAGATAAGGGTAGGTGGGATTAAGGGGTGCCGAGGAGATCAGCTCCTGTTTGGATACAGTCATACACGATAACTCACACGCTAGGCACTAGTGCTCTATAAGTACAGAGATGCCCCTCGGCCACGCTGGTGACTTGGCGCCCACTTTGCTTGCTCCTGGGTTCTGACTGATGGCCCCGCCCGGGCCTCGGCCCCTCTTGTCAGTTGTAGCGGTGTAGCGGTACTGACAAAACCGCCCCTCGCACGCACGACACCCACTCGCCCGGATACCACCGCCCTCGTTCGCATGCCCCGTAGGCCATATACGCGCCTCGGCCCTCACTCGCACGCCCCGACGCCGCCACCCCACGCCACCCAGGCCACCGCTCCTCCGCTCGGGCGCTGCCCCACGGATGCGGTCGCCACATCGCCGCTGTCCGCAGCTCCTCCGCTAGGCTGCTGCCACACGGACGCGTACGCCGCCCGCCGTTCGGCTGATGTGTCCTGTCCCACGGACGCGGTCGTCCACACCCCTACAGCCGCGGGCCTCTCCTGGAGCACGTACGAGGCCCCGTCGCCGGTCCTCCGCTCGGCTGCGGACCGCGATACACGCAGGACGCTGGTGGCCTGGAGCCCTGGACGGGTGCGAGACCTAGACACATGCGGCGCGGGACGGCTTGAGGCGTCGAGCAGGAGGCAGGTACGTCTGGGAGAATGGGACGACGGAGCACCAGTAGCCTCGGCCGTGCACCTCCGGCGAGGCACCGCAACCGGCGAGATCAAGGAGAGCGGATGGTGTGCCGCCTGAATTTAAAAGACCCATACGACAGCTCGAGAGTGTGCAAGCCGCCTGTCGTTATCTTGGCGAGCTGCCGCCTCGGCTAGGCTAGCTCAGAAACCGACGCGAGGTGTCCCATCTCTCCGTTGCTCTTCCTCCGTGTCAAGGCGATGGAGATGTACGAGAGGGATTGGAGGAGGAGCGGCCATGGTGAAGTGGCCGAAGGAGGCGCTGGCATGGCGGCGGCGTGGGGAGCGGTTGGAGTGGAACTCGCCGCTGCCTCCTGAGGTGAGCCTCGCCGTCACTTTCTCCTGATGCGATGTTGCGTGTACAATGGCCGGCGAGGTCTGTATCGTGCGTCAAGAGTCGCGGCGTGGGGATCTTTAGGAGGTCCATCCACAGCAATATGCAGATGCAGGTGGACTACCTCGACGTGAGGTGAGGGTGACCACGGGCATCTGGTGGTCACTACAAGGGGTGCTGCGGCTGCTCAATGTCTGGTGGTCATGACAGGGGCCGCTGTGGCTGCTCAAGGTCTGGTTCGTTTTGGACGCCGCAGAGGTAGTCCATGTCACTCCGATGGGCTGACAGGCTGATCCCACGGGTGAGGTAAAATCTCCCTATTATACCTACAAATCTTTAGCGTTCTCTGATTCACTGATTGGTATCCAGGGAGCTGATTGTGATGGTCATACTTGGGTCTAGACTCATACTTCAGGCTTCGATATAGGCACGATTTCCCAGGATGAATGCAGGCTTTGCGTTCTCGATGGATATATGTGATGTGGTTAATTCGTTCAAGCTTTGCGTTCTTGATTTTTGATAAAATTCCAAAGTTTCCGTGTGTGATTTGAGTGAAATTTGTTGGTTTGGGACAGGTTTACTTAGTCCGGCAACTTAGTTCTGCATTATGGAAGGTTTACTTACTCCTGCAACTTCGGCAAATCTGAATATAAAAGGTGGCTTATATGTGAGTTTTACCTGTTCATGATGGAACTACATGTCTCCAACTCTCAATTAACTTCGTGGACTGTATTTATCTAAGTTTCTATCTACCTCTTCGTTCAGGATTTGTGCGATCAAATTTTGTATAAATACCTATATAGTATGATTGAATTTATGGGATTTTCCCTCTTAATACCAAGGAATTTATGAATACATTTTTTTTGGATTGATATGAATTATTTTATTTGAATTCGGATTACTAATTCTTTCTCAAATATTTCAGTCCCTGCAGCAACAGCAGTGTTATTTGACAGAATTTCATCGGCCACCCCATACGTCCATTCTTGCTAAGTTTTGAGAGGCACGTGTGTTGCTGTTATCTATATCTGGGTCCTATCATGTGAAGAAGTTCGCATAAAATTTAGTTTAGATAGTGTAAGTTTCAAATGATATTACATATTTCATTATATATTATCCTCTTCAGATGAGGTTGAGGTTATGTTAATGTGAAGTTTTTTCATCGCTCGCACATGTGTGCTTCTGGATGCATTTTTTTTCCAGGGTTGGATGCTTTTGTTTTAACAAAGGAAGATTGTATTCTGGTTTATATCCATTCAGTTTTGTTGAGACGGACATTTTTGCAAATTCATTCAGGTAGAGCTCAAGGGTTCCCAAAACATGTTGATCTAACCATGGATCATGGCCTCGTGGGCATGTGGCAGTTTTATAAAAGTCAAAGGTCCTGACCTCAATAACTCGCTAGAGAATGAGGATAATTCATGGGACTCGAACTCTGCAATGCTGCAACTAACTGACATGTGCACCATTCAATTGACAAGATTGGATCATTCCAAGGACTAGCTACTAGCTTCAACATGGAAACTTGCCACCTTTGGCATTTGGATTAAGGATGTATAATTGATATACACATTTTTTGTAATTGGACATTGAAGCTATGCATCACACACATTCTGGAGATCTAGCTTTCAACAGCGTAGAACACATTATGACAGACGTCGAAAGGGTTGTAATTTGATACGTGTGTTGCACGTGCATGCTTATTAACAGGAAAGAAAGGGGCGTGCGCGGCCTCTCCGCAGGAGAGGCAACAGCCAGCGCATGGGAACAGACCCACCACCGCGGCGAAGACACGCGTCCCAGGTGCCGCACTCTGGCCCACCGTCATATAGATACCAGGCCAGCGGGCGAAAGCGGCTCGCGCAAGAGGAAAACACGCAGGCTCAGCGCGCGCGTCGCGGAGGTGGAGTCGACGGAGCGGGGCGCGCACGTCCTACCGGTCGCGCAGGCTCAACGCACGCGACGCACAGCGCGCGCACGTCCGGCCGGTCGAGCCGTGCGTCAGCCACAGCGAGCCGCCATCGACGGGGCAAACGCCCATAGCACACAACCGCTCCACTGACCACTGGGACAGCCCATCCACAGGGGCCCATGAGCAGCTGCCAGCAACAAAGCAAAGAAGAGTAGCAAAAGACCCAAAAGAAGATAGGAAGAGACAAGACCGGCGCAGGAGTCAAAGTCGCATGAGGGCATGTACAATGGTTGATAAGATAGTCTTATCTTAAGTTTTGCATGTAATCTAGAGATGACAAAAAAAGATGTATACAATGGATCATCTCTTAGCCTTATCTTCAATAACTAGCAATTCCTAAAAACGTGGTGAGACATATTGTGCTAAGAGATCATCTCTTGTCTTTTCTTAAATAAGATAAGACAAGCCTTTTCTTATGAGTTATCTCTCCTCCACCTCATTATTTATCCTACATGGCGCTCCTAAGATAGCACCATTGTACATGCCCTGACGAAATCGACAGGGCAAGGAGAGGCGGGCGAGCCAACAACTCCCTCCAACCTCGGACAGATAGGCTGGACACAGCACGAACAGACACTACCCGCCGACGCGTAGGACCAGGGACCAGGGTGTCCCACATGCCAGCGACTATATTCAAACCAGCGGGTACATCCCCAGAAGAAAAACGGCCTCTGCATGCCCATGCCCCGCCCCTTCCACCCTCCATGCGCAGCCCATCCCGCCGGGGCCCCGCGCAACGGAGGACGAAATCACTGTTCTGACCTTATACCGAAAGAATTGTACAAAATAAACTCGTCTGGAAAGTATTTCACGATCTGACCCTTTTAGCAACGCCAGAACCCGTGGCGTTTCATTCCAACGTAGAAACGCCGAGCTAGCTAGCGTTGCTGTCCTAGACCGAGCACGCGCTGCTCGCTGACGTGGCAGGTCAGAAACGCCAAGCTAGCTAGCGTTTGTGGAAACGCCAGGGACTATGGCGTTTCTGGAAATGCCAGGGACTATGGCGTTTCTGGTTTAAATAAATTGCAAGGAAATAATCAAAGAAAAATATTCGCATGTTGGCCGGAAACGCCAAGAGACTTGGCGTTGCTAAACTTCATGAAAACGCCATGATGCATGGCGTTGCTCGCTTGCATAGCACAGTATAAAGCAATTCGACAGTACTGTATTCAGTCCAGAAACGCCAACGGTCATGGCGTTTCACGTATGGGCAGAAACGCAATCTAGCTTGGCGTTTCTATGTGGCGATGCAACGCAGTCTAGCTCGGCGTTTCTAGGTTGTGAAGAAACGCCACGGGTTCTGGCGTTGCTAAAAGGGTCAGATCGTGAAATACTTTTCAGACGAGTTCATTTTGTGCAATTCTTTCGGTACAAGGTCAGAACAGTGATTTTGTCCCGCAACGGACGAGGCTTGCCTGCTCCCTCCCAATGCTCCCATCCATGAGCAAGCCATCCCGTGAGCAAGCCAAGTCTAGCCAGTGCTACCGACGAGCGGGCCCAGCATCACCATGAGCCCACCTGTCCAGGAGAGCAGGTCGCGCCAGGCGGGTACGAATGCGTCGCCAAACCCGTCGCCCAACCCACGCGGCCGCCCAGCGTGGTCAGCGCGGAAACAGAACACGCGACGCTCGCCGACTGGCCACCCGAAAATTTTGAACCCAGACACCACGTCGAGCCCACCAGTCATCCGGTTCCACGCAAAAACAGTCAGTCAAAACGGGCGGTGAAAATCGAACGACGAGAACAAGCTCGTTGACCTGACCAGATCCAGTCGGACGACCACGCGCGGCGCGAAAACGAGGAGGCACTAAAAAAAATACACTTATGTGATGATACGTCTTTGTCATAGTAGGTCACGTTTTCTGTCATGCATGTACATCCATGATGATTTTATGAAAGAATCAAGATAGTCATACCTGTGCTGTCGTAGAAGTGTTCCATGACAATACCAAAATTATCATCACGGAAGTGTCCACTTCCATGACGATAAATGGCGCGTCATGGAAGTGTTTTCGTCAAGGGTGACCGACACGTGGCATCCACCGCAACGGGTCGCCGTTAAGCTATCGGGTTCCGGTTTGGATCCGATAACCCGTTAACAGCTCTGACCAATGGGGATTTTCCACGTGTAAAATTCTGATTTGCCGGAGGATCCACATGTCAGCTCAGCCTTGGGACAGATGTCATCCAACCAATGGACGGGACGCGCCTATGATAAGTCGACATGTGGCTCGGCCCAACAGAGGCCCCTTCAGGTGAAAAGGCCGGCCCGTTTGACTTGGTCAAAAGGTAGCGGGCTGGCCCACGGAAAGCCTGTTAACGGACTGTTTGCATATAGCCCATTTACAGCCCGCTAACTCACGGCCCGTTATGGCCTATCCGAATTGGGCCCAGTAATGTCATCTGGACCGTCGCATATGATTCCAGCCCGTTGTAACTTTCGTCCCATGTATGGCCCGTGACGTCTTTCGGCCCACACGAGGCCCTTCGTAACTCTGGGCCCATTAAAGGCCCGTGGTGAAACTGGCCTATAATGAACAGTGTATCGCTTTACACCCATTAACAGCCCATTATTCCGTTTGGCCGTTTCCAACCCGTGTTACCTTTCGGCCTTCTAAGGGCCCATTTATTCTTGGGCTCATTTCCAGCATTCGGTTACTTACGGTCCGTTACTGGTTTGTTCCGCTTGTGGGCCAAATTCAGCCCGTGGTTACAGTCGGCCCGTTTGTGGCCCGTTAACCCGTTGGACTGTTTCCATAGCGTCATCAAATACAACCCATTAATGACCCATGATGCCTGTCGATAGAATTAAGCCCGTTATACATTTCGGCCTATTAATGGCCCGTTATGGTCGGGCCGTAAACACATGATTTCCACTCTAGCCCGTTTACGGCCCATTTTGCGGATCGTTATAGTACAGCCCATGTTTGGCCAATCGATCATACAGCCCGTAGAAGGACCATTGATTATACGGCCCGTCGAAGGCCCATGGATTCTACGGCCCGTAGGAGGCCCATGGTCACTACAGCAGGTAGCAGGACCATGGTTACAACGGTCCGTATGTTGCCCATGGTTATTGTGGCCTAGTTATAAAAAATAGGTTATTGTGGCCACTAGAAAAACGCGGAAAAAGAACTGCAGTGACTACAAGCAAACAACTAAACAAGACAATAAGGAAATAAATAAGCAAGCAACTAACGCTAGGCTATTACACATATTACATCCATTGGGCATCAAAGTTCGCCACCAGTGCAAATATAGGGAACAAGTCAAAGTTGGCGACCAGTGCAAATAAACGCTACAGCAAAACAAGTCCAGAATTGAAACCACTTCAGAAGAGCTCAAGAAACAATATCTTGGGTATTCAACCTGCTGGCAAGCTGCTTAGCAAGCTTATTAACTTTCTCTTATTTGGCGCTTAAATCCTCCAGCGCTTGTTGTTGCACCAGAAAGTATGCATCTGAATTCTGCAGGGACTTCCTCAGTCCTTCGGCTTCCTGTCGCAGCACATCTGATCGATGTCTTTCAACTTGAAGTTGAGACTCAAAAAGCCGAACTGATTCAGGCAGAGAGTTCGAAGAGGTTGTGCCAGCAGTAGTGGCCAGTAACTCGAACACTACATCAAGACAGGACTTTGGGGTTCTCTCACTGTCTTCAAGATAGTTTTTATCAGCTTTCTTGGAAATCAACAGGGATGTCTCACTATCTTGAACCTTATTTCCTTTATCACTGCATAACGGGGTACTATTCTCCAATATTTTGTCCGCATTCTAAAAGAGAAACAAGCAGACACATCACAGGTTTACCATGTTGTATATGAAACTCATTTTGGTAAACTAGTTCAGCAGTAAGGTGGATAGGATAACAGCATGAAACGAACATATATCTATGTACTATGGTCACTGTATGGTCTATATCATTCTAGTGTATGTTGTCAAATCAAGATAGAGACAGTTCAAATCATATCTGTTTAAGACAAAGCAGCATAGACAGGATATAAGTGCAGGAAACCAAACAACATGACATGAGAACATAACTGTTTATTCAATTGAAACTGAAATCAACATAGAGCAAGTTACAACAGCAAACCAGTTAAAGAAACAGGTTTAAAACATACCTGTTGCGCCATTGGAGTTTCAATTGCATCCTTCAAATTTGAAATTAGTTGGTGTAAGTAAATACAGTGACGCAAGAGCAAAGGAGTATGAACCATAGCTACGGAACCTGGCCTGAGAACAATTCTTCTTCTGCTTTAAGCGTTGAGTTAGGGTTCGGAGTGGTGGTCCTCGTGCTTTGGGCACTGCAGTTGCCTTACTAACTGCTCGTGTTTGGGTGCTCTGTGGTGGAGACGGTGTTGTGTCAACTGGAACTGGGTTACTATCTGCTGTGGTTTGGGTTAGAAGAGGTGTAGCTGGTTGTCTGTCGAACTGGGTAGGGGTACAATCTTCAAGAGTCTGGGTTATGTGTGGTGGGGCTGGTTCTTGGGCAAGTACAACCGTGGTTCTATCTGCATCGACGGGTAGCACTATCTTTTCTGAAGACTGTGTTTTTACTCCCTTAGATACTACCATCACCCCCTCCAATTCAAATGGCTGATAAACAAGAAAAGTAATTGAATGTACAGACATTGTATGATAGACAGGTGCAATGGATAGTGGGGAATAAAAGAGGGCATGAAATAATTCACATTTATGTTGTCTAATCAAACAACATAGCATGACACAATTTCAAATATATGATGGCTAACTAAACAGGATAGCATGACACAATTTCACATATATGATGGCTAACTAAACATGATAGAATGACATAATTCAAAATATGATGACTATGTAAACAGGATGACATGATATAACTATATGATGTGTCTATTAAAGTGGTTGGCATGCTATAATTCACATACATGCCGTCTATGGAAACCAGATGGCATGATATAATTCACGGATAGAATGACAAAATTCAAAATATGATGACTATGTAAACAGGATGAGATGATATAACTAATATGATGTCTTTATTAAATGGGATGGCATGGCATAATTCTGATACATGCTGTCTATGTAAACATGATGGCATGATATAATTCAAATACTGTATATGATTTATGTACTAAGCAAGTAAGCAGATGGCAATCGCATATATGATGTCTAAACTAAGCAGATGGCATTCAATATTTTGTATATGATGTAAAAACTAAGCAATGCAAGACAACATATGCATGATATGCGTAATATAACCGTGCCAAGTTTGAGCATACACCTCAGGGGGAAAATAGGACTGGTCATCTGTCTCTGAATCCTCCTCCGAGGAGCTATCTGTAACCCGCAAGATATCTGCTTCAGCAGGTAGCATTGTCTGCTCTGAAGACCTTGTTTTCACTCCAGATTTTCCATCACCAATTCAAATGGCTAATGCATAGGAAGAGTAGTTGAATATAAGAACATTCTTGACAAATGGAATACGTGATACAAAAAAAGGATGGCATGATATAATTCACATATATGATGCTTGGCTAAACAGCATGGCATTGCATAATTCACATACATAATGCCTTGCAACAAGATAGCATTGCATAATTCACATATATAATGCCTTGCAACAAGATGGCATTTCATAATTCACATATATATGGTAATTAGACACTAAACAGGTAGCATTCACACAAAGAATGTCTAAACTAAGCAAATGACATAGCAAGGCAAGACACCATATGCACGATATGAGCAAGATAACCATGCCAAGTTAAGAGCATACACCTCGGGGGGGGGGGGGGGGGGAATAGGACTGGTCATCTGTCTCTGAATCCTCCTCTGAGGATCTATCCGTAACCAGCACGATATGCGCTTCGTGAGATAGCATTGTCTTCTCTGAAGACCTTGTTTTCACTCCAGATTTTCCATCACCGTGTCAAATGACTGATGCACAGGAAGAGTAGTTGAATGTACTTACATTGTTGACAAATGTACTACGTAATGAAAAAAAAGATGGCATGATATAATTCACATATAAGATGACTGGCTAAGCAGGATGGCATTGCAAAATTCACATATATGCTGCCGGGCTAAACAAGATGGTATTGCATAATTCACATATATGATATAGAAAGTAAACAGATGGCATTCACACAAAGCATGTCTAAACTAAGCAGATGACACAATGCATGAAATGACCAACATCAGCATGGCAAGTTAGAGCAAAGACCTCAGGGGGTAAATAGGAATGGTCTGCACCCTCTGAATCCCCCTCTGAACAGTTATCTTCCTCTTGATTACAATATGGAATGGGGGGAGGGGGCTGCCTTTGCGCCCACCATGGAGCGACGTCTGCATGAAATTTTATTGCCACGCAAGGCTCGTCTCTTTTGCTCTACATGTTCAGTATCATTGTGTACATTAACTGACATGCATAGGAATAAAACATAGTGAGATTATGTAAGGAGTGCATGCAGAAATCTAGAGTGATGGTAGCAACCTGTGGACAGACCCAAAACCAGTGATAGCAGGCAGATAATAGCTGCCGTTAAAAAATACAGATAATGGCTCCTTTACTGTTTGTTTCCCACCCAACATGAAACTCATAGTAGACACCTGAGATTAACCAGGTAGTAAACATATAATATTCGTTGCTGCGCCGATATGTACCCCACAACCATTT
Organism: Thinopyrum elongatum; assembly: GCA_011799875.1. NCBI lineage: Eukaryota > Viridiplantae > Streptophyta > Magnoliopsida > Poales > Poaceae > Thinopyrum > Thinopyrum elongatum. Next base: position 386,473,414 of record CM022302.1, read on the forward strand.
ACAAACTTAAGTTTGAGCATTAGTTTGGAGCTGACTCAGAGTCTAACAGGTGAAGAGGATGATAAAGTAGCAGGTAGTATTAATCGATGCATAACGTAAGAAGACACGAAAGGGTGCGACCTCTCTTGCGGACCCGTGTAGCCCTCAAGGTCATCTGCTCAGTTGATGATGGTAATGCAGTTGTGTTGGCTGCCGGCGGCGTGGAAGAAGATCTGAGGCGGCAAAAGACAGTCTGGAGGGCGGATCCCTGCTGTGCTGGACCCTTCCGTCGTTGGTGCAGCTGAGCTGGGGTGGACGACGGCGCGGCAGGAGCAGAACAAACCACACAAGGTTTTCTTCGACACCTATCTGTAATAGAAGTAATTCTGTAAGAGCTCGTTTGAATTGGAGGATTCTAACAACGCGGGGATAGGAAATACACAGGAATAGGATAGGAATGCACATGCAAAATAGAGCATTTGCAAATACATGATTTCTATCAATCTGGGTGTTTGGTTCACAGGAATGCAAAGAAGCATGGTCAAATTAATTCAAACCACAAGAAAATGTACAGTTATAATGCTATTATGCTACTATCACTTAGTCTTGTTCTTCATGAATAAGAATTTTAAAAGGAGGGCAAAGTGGATATTAAAATTCCTATGGTTTTTCTTTGAAAGAGACACTAAAGGAACAAATAATACTTTGGACCCAGGGCACTGCCCTACTAGCTCAACTACCAGGCCCATCTACACATGCACAGCTCCAACGCGTAGAAATAAATAATGATGGCTTTTGAGAGAGTCCATCACGGATAGCTAACTTGGCTAGTACCCACTGCTTGTCATATAGGAGAAACTAATCGTATTCCTCATTGCTACGCGTGCTCAGTGGACAATATATATAACCTGTAAAGTAAAAAAACAATACAACATGTGTATAACCTCTATGGCGAAGCCATGTCGATCCCAACATCATTGTGTTGGTAGCTGAGGATGCTGGGGCTGATGTGGCTGTCGGAGGAGGGGAAGAAGATCTTAGGCGTCTGGAGATGGAGTCAAGGGTACTACTCCGCTGTGATGGAATGTTTCGTCGTTGGAGCAGCTCCGATGAGGTGTACGACGGCGAGGCTAAAGCAGGACAAGAAAGACAACATTAACCTGAAGTGGTATTCTAATAGCATCTGCAATAGATGATGTAAATAAAATACATCACCAAAAAGTGCTAGATGTAAAATACATGAGCCGCTCATCTCTGAACTTAACTATCGAAACTGAATTTAACTGTCGAAACTGAATTTTGTTGTCGAAACTGAACACACTAGTAGCAGAAAAGGAGTGCAAAAATAGTTTTGGCCACTCGAGCACTAGTGGCAGAGGAGCAGTGATCTAAATCGGTAGCCGCTCCAGCATGGAATGTACTACCAGAGAGCAGCCGGGGCAGCTGGTCCTGCAGCAGCAGCAGCGCGTGCGTGAGCCAGGGCAGCTGGTTGTGTAGCAGCATCTCGTGTAGCAGGAGCAGGGACTCGAGCGAGAGCCGGAGCTGCTGCTCGTGCACCAGCAGTGCGAGCAAGCGTAGAGCAGCAGCGCAAGCAAAAGCAAGAGCAGCAGCGGGAGCTAGAGCAAGAGCAGACGAGGCAGGGGACCGAGAGCAAGAGCAGAGCAGCAGCGCGAGCGAGGGCCGAAGCAGTAGCAGCAGCAGCTCCTACTGATGTGGACGTCGCCTAGGGATCGACGCCATGGAGGAAGTGGCCGGCGATGCCACCGTAGATGGAGCCACGCCATGGCGGCTCCGGACCGAGCGCCGGCTGCACCGTGAGATCGAATCAAGAAGAAAATGCACCGATTAGTGTAGAACCTCTTTGGTGGCGCCGATTAGGCCTCAGCTTCATCTGAGGAATTGGTGATGGTTCTTCTCTTTCGGTGGTGCAGGTGAAGACGGCACTGTGGGAATGGAGGTGGCGCGAAAGATGAGGCAAACGTCGGGGAAGCTCCTTGGAGGTGGAGGACGGGGCTGCTGAACCGGCGGGACGACGAGATCGACGATGGATCCTCATCCGGTGCGGTGGATGAGGGACGTCGAGGTGTTGCTGTGGACGATGTCGTCAGGGATGAGGCTCCGGCTGGGTGGCAGACGGAGGAGGGTGTGGGGCTTCGTGGGTTTTTGCGGCCTCGGTGTACGAATGGGGGGCGGAGGGGATGGGAGGGTGGAACCATGTCTTAGGGACGCGCTTGTCCGAAATGTGGGGTAAGTTACGAAAGTAGCCCCACCGATTTGAACTAGGTGGTTCTTTCGATTCAGGGGTATCACGGGAATTTCGCGTGTCGGGATTTCGCAGGAGGTGGGAGTTTTCGCGCGCGTTGTAATTTTGGGATAGCAAGGTGCGAGTTGAGATGGAGGGAATTTTAGGAGCACAACAAGACAAAGAGATATCTTAAAATTTCGGGATAACAAGGCGCAGGTTGAAATTTCTGGACAAGCCTAACGTGTACTGTACCAAATCAATTCGCACTTCCCTCGACGAAAAACCCAAAAAGAAATCAATTCGCACCACACAAGAGAGTCTAGTTCTGTTTTATGATCTTTGTTAGTCTGTTACACCCACACAATCCTCTAACCTTTGTAGCTAGCACCAACTTTCTCTCGTGCATGCACACGCCCTCCTTGCCCTCCCCCTCCCTCAGCATTCTATCCATCGCGCACATTCATTTTTTTTGTTTAGGTCGTTCTGCCACGGTCTCCACAACTCCTTCTTTCCGACACACACCGATCGATAAACCTCTCTAGCGATGTCTGCCTACCACATACACACACACTTTCCATCTCCTCCTTTCTTTGTCCATGCCTCATGTCTCTCATATGGTCCCACACACGTGTAAACTCTCGCCCCTCTTTTCATCGATGTCACACTCACACACTCCTCCCCCCTATCTAGTAGGCCTCTTGCACCACCTCCTAGCTCCATCCCTCTCTCTCTATCCATATCTATGGGCCTTATTTGCCTCTAACAAATGGATGTACACCAACCGATCTCCCAGTACACATGTAGCTAGCTAGGTCGTTTATAACTCGTTTTCCCCATGCTCCGATCGATCTACCTCATTAGTTATGTCTCTCCCTTCCTCCGACACACAACAATTGATCTACTGATCTAGTTAGGTCTGCTTACCAAACACATATGCTCCCCCTGCATCATCCATGCATGCCTCCCGACACATCTATCACGCACACACACACACACACACATCCCGTCTCTTCTTGATATTGCAGTTGTACCCTCAGTTTGTCTAGTAGGCCTCTCCCACCATCTCCGAGAAGCAACTCCACCACCCCTCTGGCACTCTACCTCTCTCTCTCTCTCCCAACCTATTTCCCGTCCTTCACTTATATATGTATGGATGTCGACCGATCTCCCTCAAGACATAGCTAGGTCTCTCCTTCTCAACACATATACGAGTCGATCTACCTCTCTAGTTAGGTCTCTGCCTCCCCCCCCCCCCCCCACACACACACCGATACGTCGAGCGGTCTAGTCATGTCTCCCTGCCACACACAAACTTGCCCTCTGCCCTCTGACGTTCCGGTAGGTCAGTCGCCCTATATCTTTGACGTGCACACACACAATTTCGATGGCTCTCTTCATCGATCTCACACCCACACACTTGATCCTCTCTTCGACTCTATCGATATCTATGACCCCTCCCTCTCTTCTCGTGGATCGCCCCCTCTATATATGATATAGATAGGCCTCTATTTCACACACATTGCATGTGCCACTTTTTTGTTTGAGATATCATCGACACATATCCTCTAACCTTTGTAGCTAGCACTAACTTTCTCTCGTGCATGCACACGCCCTCCTGGCCCTCCCCCTCCCTCAGCATTCTATCAATCACGCACATTCATTTTTTTCTTTAGGTCATTCTGCTACGGTCACCACGACTCCTTCTTTCCGACACACACCGATCGATAAACCTCTCTAGCGATGTCTGCCTACCACATACACACACACTTTCCATCTCCTCCTTTCTCTGTCCATGCCTCGTTTCTCTCATACGGTCCCACACACGTGTAAACTCTCGCCCCTGTTTTCATCGATCTCACAATCGCACACTCCTCCCCCTATCTAGTAGGCCTCTCGCACCACCTCCTAGCTCCATCCCTCTCTCTCTAACCATCTCTCTGGGCCTTATTTGCCTCTAACAAATGGATGTACACCGACCAATCTCCCACTATACATATAGCTAGATAGGTCATTCATAACTCATTTTCCCCACGCGCCGATCGATCTACCTCATTAGTTATGTATCTCCCTTCCTACGACACACAATAATTGATCTACCGATCTAGTTAGGTCTTCTTACCAAACACATATGGTCCCCCTTCATTATCCAAGCATGCCTCCCGACACATCTATCACGCACACGCACACACAGAAACACATCCTCTCTCTTCTTGATATTGCAGTTGTACCCTTAGTTTGTCTAGTAGGCCTCTCCCACCATCTCCCAGAAGCAACTCCACCACCCCTTCGGCACTCTACCTCTCTCTCTCTCTCTCTCGCTCTCTCTGTCTCTCTGTCCCAACCTATTTCCCGTCCTTCACTTATGTATGGATGTCGACCGATCTCCCTCAAGACATAGCTAGGTCTCTCCTTCTCAACACATATATGAGTCGATCTACCTCCCTAGTTAAGTCTCTGCCTCCCCTCCCCCCCCCACACACACCGATACATCGAGCGCTCTAGTCATGTCTCCCTGCCACACACAAACTTGCCCTCTGCCCTCTGACGTTCCGGTAGGTCAGTCGCCCTATATCTTTGACATGCACAAACACAATTTCGATGGCTCTCTTCATCGATCTCGCACCCACACACTTGATCCTCTCTTCGACTCTATCGATATCTATGACCCCTACCTCTCTTCTCGTGGATCGCCCCCTCTATATATGATATAGATAGGCCTCTATTTCACACACATTGCATGTGTCACTTTTTTGTTTGAGATATCATCGAAACATATTCCCACAGATACATTCATGAAATCAACCCCCCCCCCCATAACAAAAAACACTCACGAACGCGCATGCCATCTCTTAGGTTTATATCTCTCTCACACATACCCACGTTGGTGGGGGACGTGCACGAAGAGAAGAGGTGCACGCACGACGCATGAACTCCCGTCTCTTTCCCAACCACACCCGCGCGGGTACACGGTGGAGTCATTTCTGTACGAAAAGGCAGCCCATGTGGTAATTTGACACGTGTACTGGTTGTCCACTTGATGGAGGATCGTGTACCACAGGTGAACAAACAAATTGCGACTTGCCGCGTTATTTAAAAAAAGAGGCAAACCATGTGGGGCCTACCTTAAAGGCAAGGCTCTATACACTGGAGATGCTCTGTACTACTTTTGATGTGTCCCGTCAATTCGCGGAATGAGGAGAAGTTTGCTTAGTACACCCTATCCCCCGCCCACGGGCGCGGTGGCTCGCAGAGTCGCATGACGAGGAGAAGCTTGCTTACTACGCCTACGCCCACTCCCTCGCCCACGCGCGCGATGGCTCGCTGGACGAGGAGAAGCTTGCTTTACTACTCCTACGCCCGCTCCCTCGCCCACGCGCGCGGTGGCTCGCAGGACAAGGAGAAAATTTTACTACTCCCTCCGTTAGACGTATACTCCTCATCCCTACCTTGGTTAGAGAGATTATCATATTGTTTGAAATATATGTCTTTTAGCAGATTTCAATATGAACTACTAGTACATACTCCAAATACTGATGTATATAAACGTATTTTAGAGTGTAGATTCACTCATTTTGCTCCGTACGTAGTCCATATTGAAACAGACGTAGTAGTACAAACTCTCCCTCGCCCCTCGCCCCTCGCCCACGTGGTGGATGTGCAGCAATTCATTCGGTGTCAGATAGCCAGAATCATATACTGTACTACCATCATTGCCCGACTTCCCAAAGAGGCGAAGAGGCAAGCGCAAGGTTAATGTTTTTGAGATGCCAAGCACAAGGTTTTTAGGAGAACGAGTAGTAGTACTAGTACGTACTGTATGGGGAAGAAGGCAACAAGAATGTATGTTTTGCGTGATAGTCTCTTCTTACAGGACATGATAGACCTAGTGGACCTCATTGTTGCAATGGGAGTATCATAGATGGCACGATTCAGAGTGGTGGGCAGCGGGAATAATATTCAGAGCTGCTTAGTCTTAAACCCCATGAAGAAGTCCCATCGAAAGGAATAGCCACCCTCTACACGTGCTCCTATGTAAAATGAGTAAATGAGACAAAAAGAGCAAGAGACAAAGTAAAAAAAATCACCAGCCTTAGAGCCAGCCCTATTGTATCAGTGAATGATATGTCTACGTCGTGATTGACATGGCTATATTAACCATGCTGCGGAGGTAGCAACGAATTTTTATTTATTTGTGGAGGTAGCAGCGGATGGATATTCAACGAGGAGTGAAATGATGGCTGCTTCCTCGGTCAAACATAGAGAAAGGTGGGCCTCGTGATTTGATGGCTCATTAGTCATTATTACTACCTATACTCTTTGCGCATATAATAACCGCATGGTAGAGTAGTTGGCCTACTAGACATGCTCGAAATGACAACGTGGTAGAGTAGTTGCCCATATAATAACCGCATGGTAAAGAAAGGAGTATACTTTTAATAACCATGCTCGAAGAGAAGAGGTGCACGCACCCATGCACGTAGCACTCTTTGCGTCTTCCCCAACCACACACGTGACACGATGGAGCTCATTTCTGTATGATGATGCAGCCCACGTGATAATTTGACGCGTCTAGTAGTAGTTACTCACTTAATGGAGGGTCGGGAACCACGCATGAACGGTGCCGTGTTATTTATAAATAAAGTTTTTTTCTTCAGTGGCACGTAAGCAATATAAATAGGTTCATATCTCTACTCTTATAAAAAACCGAGTTGGTGATGATGGTGTGCCTGCCATCTTGTAATATAGACCGTCCGATCTATATCTGATGGATAGAAAGCAAACTATGGCAATTTTGCAAAAGGATACCCGCAGCTCTCTAGTTCATCATTATCTCCCACAACTTCATTGTTGAGTAATTAAAAAAGGAAGCCTCTGGACCAATCTAGCATGGTGGCCGCTGCCGGCGTCGTCCATCCCCATGCCTCCACTAAGTCCAACCACCAATCACCACCGCGCCCCAGTCCTCCTCACCTTATCTCTCATCTTTCTCGAGATATCATTTTTTCGATGAAATTCTCGAGATATCATTAGTTTCTACACATGGGATTACTCCTGCATGGGTCAATCACAACAGGTCTTTTGTAAAAAAGTGCATCTTGATGTTTCGTGCAATGCACGGGCATCTTGCTAGTGGAGAGAAAAAGAAACCACTCCACTATATACATAGCCAGGAGCCTACACGGTTGCTTGCTGGGGTTTCTCTCTTCACACTCTCTCGCATAAAACGACCGTGGCCACATCTCTAGTCACACATCCTGGAGGATCACGTCCGCCGGGGGAAGGGGTGGATGCTATAGATGCGGTCGCCGTCGCCGACGGTGAAAACCCACTATCGGCGCGTCCCGATCAGGGGTCCCCGCCGTTCTCTCTCACAAAGCCGGTGCGGTTGCCTTCGTCCCTTGCTCACTTCCGCGACGTGGGCAGTTACCCCCTCCCGCCGCCCTCCTCTAGCTACATCCCGACATCCTGCAGGTACACCTTCCTTTACAGCTCGCTTGCACCACTGCCCCAGCTGCCCACAATGCTCCATGTGGATATTTCTGCACTTCTTTGCCCCGCACGTACCTCTACTAGCTTCTACTGTATTTATGATGAGTTTATGTCTCATAAAAACTAGTCCCACTAGTCTTATTCTAATCACACTCCAATTTCTTTGCCACAGGGATGCTTAGCTTGATTTTAGTGAAACTGCACAAAATGATCTGATGGTCAAAGGGTTGCAAACTTCATTCCTTCGGAAGGTTCAACCTCGCTAGCAAATTAAAGCCTAGTTAGGGTTTAGGGTTCAAGGCCTAGGGACTGCATGGATCATTTTTTTTCTTTAGTTGTCTCAGTTCCAAAATAAGTGTCAACTTTGTACTAAAGTTGGCATAAAGTTGAGACACTTATTTTGGAATGGAGGGCGTATTGGCTATGATCTGTGAATCATTGAGATGCAATAGCATGCATGTGAGTCTCCTTTGTGTTTGATGGAATGTTGCAACGGGGCAACCTTGGACGCAAGATATATGAAACAGAAGCTGAAAGCTTTCATAGCATTGTACATTTTTTGCTGCTTTCGTGTTTTCGATGAGCTGCCGTGTTTTCGCTGATTTCGCACTCCTCCGCTGTAAGAGTGGAGAAAATTGTAAAGAGTGGAGACGCTCTACCTCCTTTGGCTGAAACTTGGGACATCCATCATCCGGTGCACATGTCATGCACCAAAGTAAAGTGTATAGTACAACTGAGACTCAGCACCGTCGTACCACCTCAGTAATAATGACCAATGGGCCATCAAATCACATATAGACCCGACGATAAGTTGGATGGACAAAGCAACCATCACTCTTCGTTGAATCCGGTTCTCCCTTCAACGCATGCGCCAGTGAGAGGTCGCGTCCGCTCTGCCCGGGCATGAATGCGGCATCGATTCTCTGGAGCGGCGCTGACCATTTCGGGCGGGAAGCGCGCGCGGGCGATGGCCAGTTTCGAAAATACTTTTAGATTAGGGCCATTTTGTGTTGAAGTTTTGAAAAAGGGTCAGTTTCGTCCATTTTCACCCTTGGGTGGTCAGGAGCGGGCGTGGCAGCTGTCCCGACCGGACGCCCGGAAACAAGAGTATGCACCGACTCTCGCGGCTTCGTAGTACTCCTACACACTATCCCTCTGTAAGGTCGATGCGTCGCCCTCTCTAACACACACACTCTGTTAAAAACACACACACATACACACACACACAGGTTCATAGAATAGGAATATCGTGGGAGTGGGAAGCCACAGGAAGTGAGATAAGTGGAGTATGTACAAGAAGAGAAGAGGTACACGCATGTCCGTCCGAGACATAGTCGTTGCCTCGCACTATAGCCTAGCCGACCACAACGCGACGGCTGGATCTGTGCCTCTCTCGTCCCGGCGCCAGCGGTCAACCGCTATATCTGCGGCCGCGGGATTTGACACAGCGGCTGCTGGATTTGGAGCATTCCGGCCGCCTGCGACTGCGCCTTGCCATGCATTGTCCGGGTACTGGGCCGCACAACAATGGCAATGCCTCCACGTCACGTGCAGGTACTGAATCCACCTCTACCTGCTCGGATCTATCCCGTCGGCGGATCACCGGCAAAGACACGGCCGGCCACCATCCGGGCTCGGCCCTGGCCCAGCGGCTAGTCGGTTCACATTCCAAGGTGCATTAAATTGATGCATGCAAGGATTAAAAGAAACCAACCAGTGCATGTAACCATTCCTACTCATTTAGTGGCCGTCCATGAATATATTGTAATTAATGTAGATTAAAGTTTGAGTAATTTTGTAAACTATGAGACGGAGTACATTTCTCCACTCATCATCTGCCTTGGTTGATGAGATTTCAAATTTAAGCCCTATAAACCGGATAGGAGGGAGTAGTTAAAATTTTTGGTCAAACTTTGACAAAAAAATATATGACGTGGCCTAAAAACCTGGACGGAGGTAGTAGTATGAGATACGGTGGCACACTGACTTAGGCCGAATACAAGTGCCCAAAATTATTGGAAGAGAGCAAAGTGTACATACAAAGTAATTAAAATTGAATTTCTCGAAAATATTTAAAATTGGAGGATGGTGCAGGCTGCAGCCCACCTTTCCGATATTTTGACCGTGTGTGGTTCAGTTGTTGTTCACTTCGGAGGGTCGTGTACCACACGTGAACGATAGTAAGTGCGACCGGGAGGCGTGTAGCGTTAATTGCAAGTTGACTCCTTCGAGCGTTAAATTTTCTTCACGTATTAGCATTGCCCTAGTAGTATTTTTCTTCACTACGTTAAATAAAGAGTTCCGTTTCGTGCACAATTTAAAACAATTTTTATGGAGAGAAAAAGAAAACCACTCCAACTATATACACTGCAGCCTCGGCACTTGTTTTCTAGGGTTTGCTCTGTTCACACACTCTCTCCACTATATATATACACGCTGGAGCCTCAGCGCTTGTAGTTGCTCTCTTCACACTCTCACCCTCTCCAGATCTAAACAAGACTGCGTTGGCCTCTCTCTCTCTCTCCCCTCACTGCTGGTCAAAGAGCCGGCAGGATCCCGTCCGTCGGGGAAGGGAAGGAGGCTTAACGCTGTCGCCGTCGGCGAGGGACGGAATCCACTACCAGCGCCACTGTTCTCTTTCACCTAGCGGCGGCGCGGGAGGGCTTCCGACCCCTTCTTCCTCGCTACCGTACATAGTGTGGGCAGGTCGGCCTCCGGCCACCCACTGAGCCACACCCCCAGAACCTTAAGGTATAATTTACTTAATACACATGCATTGCTCTAGCTGCATGTGGATTTTTTCCGCTTTTGCACTCGAATCTTGGTGTTGGATCAATCAGGAAAGTAGTGGGGAAAGTTGTATAGCATGATTCTAGGATGTGGTTCAAAGAGGAAAGGAAGGGGGGAAAGTAGTACAGACTGGCTATCCAACACCTATATTGGTCGAAACGGAAAACAATGACAAACGCAGTACACACATCTGTCACAAACTGATCTTTCTGTGGGTGGGGGACAAGGCTGTAGAGTTTGAGCAGGACTAGATTTGCTGTCCTCACATAGGGAAAGGTGTACAAAGATAACAAAACTGGGACCAACAAAAATATGCTCCTTGGTTGTTTTTTCTTTGTTGCAACAGACTGTGTGCGTCCACTGTCCCGTACAACTCTTTAGCTGTTGTTAATCTAATAATGCCGCTAGAAAATTGATGCAATGTCACAGTTAAAAGCAAATTACATGTTTAACGAATTTTATTGTTAATATAATCTCTCTGTTAATATGAATCAATGCCACTGTTTGAGAAATGCTACTGTCTTGCTTTCTTTCCCATTTAGATAAGTTAGATGCTTCTTTTTGTGGCCTTCTGTGTCATCCATCGTTATTGACCAGTAATTGTTTCCTTTGCACCTCTGTGTAAACAGGGTTATCTACTTCACCTCGTTGCTATTGCGACCTTTTGTTGCACTGCACACAACACTTTTATTTTAAGAGTGTTTTGTGCAGTTCAACCAAAATGTCACACGGACAACATTGCTTTATTGCTTGATCTTAGTGGAACTGCACAAGAGGAGATCTGACTTCCTATCGGTGTTGGCAAATTTGTTTCAGATCTTCTTCTTGTGAGTTGTTTGAATTCCGCGTCATGAGAGGTCAGTACTGGCCGTCTTCCACATGATTGTGCAGTGTGCTTTCATATGTTATGCTACTCATACGGTAATGTTTCTTGATTTTAGTGAACTGCACAAAAAGGAGACCAGACTTCCAATCTGTATGTGCACCGTAATATCCCATTGAGGTAAGATAATGATATTTCGCAAATGTTGGCCTGTATATTGCTACTGTCACCAGAAAAGTAATGTTGTTGTTTAGTGCTATACTTGTGCTCCCTAATTGACATGCCAAATCTTACATTGAAGGCGAAGCTTGTCTATTATTGAACCAAGTGATGAAGGGGAAGAACAAGCGGAAGAAGAACAAAAATCAACTCCCGGTGCTGTAATGAAGCACTGGAACTGTGATGACACAAGCAATGATATAGTTTTGCATCTTAATTTATTGCTATGGCTGGAACGAGCAATTGTTTTGCCACTGTGATTTGATGCCACTCTTAATGTAATATTTAATTATCTCTACTTGTGCAAACAGGGATCTTGTTTGAAGATAACATATATTTTAGTGGAACTACACAAGAAAATGTTGGAAACATTAAACTAATCGAGGAGTATATAGTAAGCATGGCAACCACAGAAGATAATAATGGATGTTTCCCGAGAAGTGCTTCATCTGCATGCTCTACACAATAAGCCTCCGGACAAAGGTTGGTACCGGTCCACGGATTTCATCCATATGATTGAGCTTTGTCTTCTCTATTGGTGTTGTGCTACTGTTTAGCTTTGTCATCTCTATTGGTATTGTCCTCGAGAAGTGCTTCATCTGTGCTGTTTTAAATATTTCCTTTCCTTTTTTTTGAGCAAACAGGGATGCTAGCATCTAGTTGTTCTCTTGTGTTTGCACAAAAGGATCATCCTCCTCTGAAGAAGAATATGGAGTACGTGAAGTGCCTAGTTCCGATATGCCAGGATGAAGAAGCCAAGCCCCTCTTCTTATCAGAAGAGAGCAGTTGAAGGATGGTTACATTACTGCTCACAAGAACAAACTAACTTCAGCTCAGAAGGACTCACAGATCTCCATCTTTGTTGCTGTGATGGCCAATACAATGTTGTTTTAGGATTCTTTCTGGTGAGTTCCATTTTTTTATATGTGTGCTCTGCATAGATCGCCGTGCGTCCTTAGAATAATTATTGTTTTGCATGTTCATGCCAGTGATACAAGAATTCGAACTAATCGGACTAAATTCGATCATACACGGCCGGATTTCATTACATTTCATACATTCTTCAACTAAAAAGGGGTGCGGTGGAGGTATAATTAATTAACCTAATCTATGATCTCCAGCGCCCATTTCCCGTGTCCGGCTGAGCCGAACAGAAGCTTCTTCTCCAGCTTAGCTCTCCGACTCCACGTCGCCGCCAAACAGCTAATTGGCCGTCAAGTTTGGCTTCAACTGGAGGGTAGCAGTGGTGGCCTTACTTGGACCCGTGCGGCGGCGACCTACTGTTTTCTACTCTTCCTCATTTTCTGTGTGGCGCGGCCTCGTTGGCAGTGGGGCGGGGCCTCGACGGTGCCGGCGATGTCCTCTGCCTTGTTGCCAGTGGGGCGGCGCCTCGTCGGAGCGGGGGAAATCCACCCCCTCGTTGCCGACAGGGCGGGGCCTCGGCGGAGCGGCGATGTCCTCTGCCTCGTTGTTGGTGGGGCGGGGCCTCGCCCAAGCCGGCGAAGTCCTCCACCTTGGTGCCAGCGGGGCGGGGCCTCGGTGGAGCCGGCGATGTCCTCTGCCTCATTGTTGCCGGGGCGGGGCCTCGGCAGAGCAGGGCCTCGCCGAAGCTGGCAAAGTCCTCCGCCTCGGTGCCGGCGGGGCGGGGCCTCAGCGGAGCCGGCATTGTCCTCCGCCTCGTCGTCGGTGTCGCCAAACAGCGCCTCGCCCGCTTCATCGCCCTCTTTGTAGGCGGCCGCAACCTCCACCACCCGCATGTGGTACCGCCAGCGCGCGAGGCGGCTCTCGTGGGTTGAGCGGTACGACTCGAGCAGCGCCTCCCGCTCCGCCCGCTCCGCGGCGATCTGCTCCTTCGTTTGCAGGTGCTCCTGGAGGACATGGTGGTTGTAGGCGGCATCGTCCTGCGCCTCCCAGAACTGCTCCTCACGCTTCTGCCTCACCATGTCCATGTATTGGGCACGGGCCTTGCCGATGGTCATGGTGCAATGCACCAGCGAGGATGGCGCACAGGAGGGGGTTGGCGCCGGATCGTCGACTACCACGTTCTCCATTGGGACGTCGTCGTCCTCCGGCTGCCTGCCGGCTAGCCAGTCAACAGCAATGGCTGCCATCTCCTTCTGGTCTGTCGTTCACCCGTCCCGAAGAGCGCTGGAGCACGAGGAAGCCATGGCGGGAGTGGTGTGGACAGGAGAAAGGGAACGGAGGTGGATGACTGCAGCTATGGCCGGCGCAGCAGTTTATATAGCAATGATGGGCAGCAGAGGGACGGACGGGTGGCGCCGGAGTAGCCGCCTCGGCAACCGTGCATCATAAATGTGGGCCGCAGACCGACGGACGGACGGCACTTGTGTCGTTTGAACACGGAGCAATCGCCTGCACCGGGAAGCGGCGCGGGCGGCGCTGACCGTTTCTGGCGGAAAGCGCTCGCGGGCGAGGAAGGGGGTCTGGGTGGGCCAGGGCGGTCAGACTCGTGCTTGTCAGTGGTCCGGTCCAGCAGCCGGACATGCTGGCTCGCCAGCGAGCTTGCCGAGCTCAGCGACGACAATCAGACGATGGACGTGGCTTCCGACCATGAGCCGGCGCCACCGCCCAAGCCTGTTCATGCCGTGTTCACCATAGAGCAGGTGCGGCCGCACTTCGACGCCCTAATGGTGGAAGAGCTACCAGCGCAGGAGGACCTATGCTGCAACCTCCTTCTCCTCAATGAGCACCTGCTTGTAGAGGGATAAATCGCCGGCGAACAAGCGAACGACAATACCGTCGCGGACATGTGGCCCGATGATCCTGGCTTCCTGAATGAGCAGCGGGCGCGGTATCAGACCATCCGTAGGGCCCGCGAGGCCCTCTCCGTCATCCTTCGAGTTGTTGCGCTCGCCGTGGCGCCGCCGTCTCGTGTTGTCAACATGGTCAACGAACATGAGGAATCAGGAGATGACTTTACTTGGAGAGGATGACAGTGGGGACCCACCAGGGTCATAGCCGCACGTACGCTAGTGCCTCCTTATTATATACAACTATAATTTTTTTTTGCTTCCTCCTGGTTTCCTGACATCACGGTCCCACACCATTGTCAACCTATATAGTCAATAAATGAGAGAATTGCATGAGGAACGGTCGACAGCTGGGACCCAGCAGCTAGAGCAGTATTTGTGTATTTAAGGTGTGAGCAGAGTTTTTCTTGAGCGATGTTTTTGTTGTTGTTCAGAGGAGCAGGGTATCAACTGGGCGGCCTGTGGTCCGTCTAGCCCAGGCTATTATTTTATGTCGACCAAATATCCAGCCCAGATATTAATTTTTCAAGGTGAAAATGGCTAGCCTAGCTATACTTTTTTTTGAGGAATACCCAGCCCAGGTCAACTTGTTATTCTCCACTCCGCTGGGCTGCAAATCTTTCCTAGGAGGGATGCATTAGACTTAACAAGAAAATGGGCTTTAAAAATAATAAATGGGATGTAATTATCAAAACTAGGCTGTAACTATAAACAAAACGCATCAAACAGGTAATTAGTTAAAAAAAATATTTTTAGATTTTGAAAATTTTAATTTCATTACTTGTTGAGCGCGCAATATTTCATTGGATATTTACCTAATACAAATTTATTGTGAAATTATATTTAATCTGACTCGAGTTATTCTCCGGCGACGGCAGCCTCACACCGTAGCCAAACCAGTGAACCCTCGTACTCCCCTCCGTGTGGGCATCCACTGCTATGTCTTCGCCGACTCCGGGTCGTTCCCTTCCTAGGACTCGCCATCGTTCACCGCGTTGGTTCTCTCGGCGCGGCGTGGTCAACTTTGTCAACAAACAACAGCCATCGGAAGAGGCATGTATGTGGAGTGGCTGACAGTAGGGACCCACATGGCCCATGGCCGCACGCAGCAAGTGCTCCCTTATTATGCGAAAACAAATGATTTCTCCCCCTGACAGGTTTGACCCACCAGCTACATCTTCGTACGCAAGGAAGTGCTTCCTTTATTCGCGGAAATAAGAAGTTTCCTCTCCCTGACAGCTGGGACCCACCAACTTTATTATGATTCATTTCATGAAAATATAGATTGTACCAAAGATGTTAAATTGTTTTCTTTTTATTCTAATTCGAAAAAGAAGAAATTAAAAAAAAAGAACATCTTCGCACGCAAGGAAGTGCCACCTTATTACACGCAAAAAAAATGATTCCCCCTGCTAGCTGGGACCCACCAGATTTGAAGGCTGACTTGTGGGCCTACTAAGTTGACGCGTATGCAGGGCTTTGTCAACTTAGTCAATAAACGATTCTAGCTGCAGTGACCGTTGGATGTTAATCCAATGACCGAGCTGTGTCTTTTACCTCTGGTCCTCTTGCTTCAGCCGCCCAAACCTGCACCCGCCGTACCGCCTGCTCCAGCCTCCCGTGGCCAGCTGTGCTGCCGTGCAGGCCTCGCCGCCCGACCATACTACCACTGGCCAGGCCTTCTGTGACGACCCCGGCTTAATCGTGCACTAACCATACACGCAAATGCACACGATCAAGCCTAAGGACTCACTTGAAGATATCACAACACAACTCTAAAACATAAATAAAGTCATACAAGCTTAATATTACAAGCCAGGGCCTCGAGGGCTCGAATACATAGCTCGATGGCATACAAGCGTCAGCGGAAGCATCAGATATCTGGGTACAGATATATTACAGAAAGAGAGATAAGCCTTCACAGAGGTGGGGCAAAATAAAACTCTACGATCGAAAGGCGTGGGCCTCCTGCCCTGGACCCTCCGAATCCTACTCCTGGTCGTCGGTCGGCTCCTCGTAGTAGTAGTACTCTCCGGGCTGGTAGTAATAGTGGTCGTCGACAGGGACAACTGGCTCCGGGGCTCCGTCGTCTAGATGCGACAAAGGAATAAAGGGGGAAAAAGGAAAATAAAGCAAACGTGAGTACTCATCCGAAGTACTCAGCAAGCAAGGATCTACACTACATATGCAACATTTTCAAAGGAGGGCTGTATATATGGACTGGGCTTCAGAAATGCCAGAATAGAGGGGAAAAGCCTAGTCCTATCGAAGACTAGCATCTTCAGCATCTTCAACAGTCTTGCAGCATTAGAGGAGAGCAGAACATCATAATGTAAAGTAGTAGTAGTATCATCAACCTCAGCCTGAGATCCTTTCTCGACTCCCTGCGAGAAAGCAATCCCAGAGTCGTACTATCCAGTTCTCATCTCAGGTTCTAGTTGTACCGATCGGGATACAACTCCGAGTGTCCGTTACCGTAGGACAGGCTATCAATAGAAGTTTTCTTCCCTGCAGGGGTGCACCAACTTACCCACCACGCTCGCTTAACTCCGGCCGGACACACTTTTCTGGGTCATGCCCGGCCTCGGCTAAGCAACACGCCGCAACCCGACCAAATACTTAACAGAGAGGTCAGCACGCCGGACTAAACCTATGCCCCCAGGGGTCTTGGGCCATCGCCCCGGGAACTCCTGCACGTTGCGTCAGGCGGCCGAGAGTAGACCTAGCAACCCCTTATACAAGCTCAGTTGCTTACCCAGTCCAACTCGGCGCGCGCCGCTCATTTGCTGACGTCCATTAAGCTTCGACTGAAGTGTACGACGCAGAACGCCCATACTATGCCCACATGATGGTTAGTGCTATCAGGCCAGAGGCCCCTCGGATCAAATATCCAAACCGTATAGTGGTTTAGGAGCTCGCGGTAACGAGCAGAGACTCACGATCGATGTGACCCCGTCGCCCCGTCTCGAGGACTTGCGGCAAGGGCTAAGAATGCCCAGCCACGCCTCGTAGTTATCTCGCGGGCACCTCTCAGGTTAACCCGACTCCACATCACTTCGCATTCATGCTCGCGCGGGTACCCCTCAGGGCCGACCCGTCTTTAGTATCATGTTATCATGGTTCAGTGTTCAGTCATAGTAACCAAGTCTCCGTGTGTCTGACACCAAGGGGGAACCCTAAGGTATCACCCTCGATGGAATTCCTGCTCGATGCTATCGTCAAGGTGAACGAATGAGGCATCACCCTCGAGGTCCACACTTGAGATGTTGCACGACGACGTCGTTATCGGGGGTGGTGTAGGAGGAATCACCCTCGCTTACCACGACCGAATAACTAACCTACAAGGTTATCATCAGAAGTGCTGACGAGGTATCACCCTCGGCACTCGATAGTAACCCAGTAGAGTCGAGCATCTTAGGGGAAGTGACGTGCGGTGCCAGGGTCTGATCTTCGATCCCGTTGCTCGGGTCTTCTGTGAGTCCAGCAGGGCAGTCGGGACAAGTGGGTCTCTGATAAGGCTCTACCCATCCTATACTAAATAGTTTAGGAGAACAGACAAGTATCAAAAGTAGGCTACAATAAAACAGGCTATGCAGCAGATATAGGACAACAGTAGCAGCAGTAACTTCTAATGCCAGCATAAGAGAGAAGAGAGTGGGCGATATCGGAATGCTCAAAATGGGGGTGCTTGCCTGTTTGCTCGACGGCAAGGGCCTGATCGTCGGGGATGTAGTCGTACTCCGGAGTGGCGTCTGCCTCAGGAGCTACGGCAACGTCGGGGTCTACCGAAAGAGAAGAGGGGGGAAGAAACAAGTAAATATAATGCAAACAGATACAACACAGTGCGTGCGATGCTATGATGCAGTGCAGGGTTGCCTAAATAAGCCTCTAAGTCATTTTAGTTATTTTTAGAATTAATCTGGGATTTATTAACCGGTGTGTGTGCACTATTCATCTATCGGAATCGAGCTCGGAGTTACGAGTTCTCCTACGTAGGAGGTTCCGACAGGGAAACAGACGGCACGATCAGACTCGTCTCGTTGTTCTGAGCAACTTTCATGTTTTAACTTTTTCGATCTGAGCTACGGTTTAAAAGTTATTAATTTTTAAAGTTTATTTGATTTTCTAGAATTATTATTATTTACAGAAAATGAATTATGACATCAGCATGATGTAATGCTGACATCAGCAAGTCAACAGTCGGCTGACCAGTCAAACATGACATGTGGGTCCAGTGGGACCCACATGTCAGCCTCTGTTACTTTAACAGTGAGTTAAACTAATTAAATGGGTTAATTAGGGAGTGGGCCCCGTCTGTCAGTGAGTCATTAGTAATTAGATTTATTTTTTAAAAACCTATTTAGTTAATTAAGCACGCGGGCCCACTGGTCAGTGACTGGGCGTTGCCCAGTCAGCATTTGACTGGGTCAACGGGACCCAGGGGGCCCAGTGGCAGTGGCTGTGGGAAGGCCCACGTGTGCGGCCACGTCAGCGGCGCCAGAACGGTGCCGGAGTTGCCTCCGGCGACCATTTACCGCGGCGGCGCGCTCGAGACCGGCCGGAAAACGGCTGTGGTGGTCCGTTAGGACCACCGCGAGCATCTACGAGACCGGGGCGACGTCGCGAAGCAGCTAGGGGGTAGCAGCGTCGATGGGGACGGCCGGAACTTCGCCGGAGACGAGCATGGCGGCGGTGGCGTTCGGTGGCGCGAAGGGAAAGTGGTTTGCGAGGCTCATTCGGTGCGGGAGTGGGCGCATACGAACACGGGCATCACACCGCGTCGAACGGTGGCATCGGCGGCCGTTGAAACGGGCCACAGCGTCGGCTGCGACGCCGACCGACGACGGCCGGAGCTCGAGCTCGTGGGGAAGCTAGCTACGGAGAGCTATGCGGCTCGAGGACAGGAATGGGGAAGGGGAGAAGCTCACCGAGCGGTCACGTAAGACCCTTGGGAGCTTAGTAGCAGCAGTGGTGGACAGGGACGACGGCGAGCGCGTCGGGGCAGAGGAAGAAGACGATGTCGATGTGGGCGATGCGGTGGCTCCGAGCTCCAACTGGTGGCGTCTGGAGACGCCGCGGACGACGGCGACCCTCTACGACGTGGCGGCGAGGCGAGTGGTGGCCGGAGGTCGCGGGATCGACGCGGCGACGGCTGCGCTCGGGATGAGCGGAATCGAGAGAGAGAGAGGAGGGGAACAGGGCGGAATGGAGCTAGGGTTCGCCTGGGGGAGTCGCTGGGGATGCTCTTATCCTCCTCGCGGCGGCAGCGGCGCCCATCGGCGTGTCGGCGCGGGCGCGCGACAGCGCGGGGATGAGGAGGACGACCCAGGTGGGCTGGGCCTGGCCTGCGGCGCTGGGCCGACTACTGTTCACGCAGGCTCTAGTGCACAGTAGGCATTTTCCAATTTTCTATTTTCTGCTTCACATTTCTTTTATTCTTTTCTGTTTTGATTTAGTTAGGACTCTTATGCATTTTTATAAAATGTGGAACTTGGTCCAAGCAATGCAATGCGATATTACCCTTCACCAAAAACTTGTTCGGACAGATTTGGATTTCATTTGAAATTGAAATGATTTTAAATGGATTTAATATTGCTGTTTTGGTGCTGTTTCAAGTTGTTTGAGTCATTTATCTAACTCCAACTATTTTGATGATGGTTTTATAAATGATCCTGGATTATTTGCCAATTAATGAACATTTTTTCAAAGGTGTTTGAGCAAAATTTATTTTGCACTTTTGAATTTGAGTTGATTTTCAGATTGGAGTTGATTTGCTTTGGATAACCACTATGTTTAGGCACTGCAAATGATATGACTTGGCAATATTAGCAGCTGATCACAGGGGTAGTTACACAGGGGTGTTACACCTTCCCTCTACTCACCCACACCCCCTATTATTCTCCGGTGACGGCAGCCTTACACCGCAGCCGAACCAGTGAACCTTGGTACTCCCCTCCGCGTGGGCATCCACCTGCCTCGTCTTCCTTGGCTCAGCGTCGTTACCTTCCTAGGCCTCGCCGTCGTCCCCCGCCTGGGTGCTGTCCGCGCGGCGCGGTCAAGGTAGTCAACGAACGACAGCCATCGAAAGAGTACTGTAAGCGGTGAGGCTGACAGATGGACCCACCAGTTACATCTTCGCATGCAAGGAAGTGCGTCCATATTACGGGAAAAAATAAATGATTCTTCCCCCTGATAGTTGGGACCCACCAGTTATATGTTCGCACGCAAGGAAGTGCCTCCTTATACTCCCTGACAGCTGGGACCCATCCGATCAAAGTGTGCGTATCGTTGTCTGTCTGGTCGCGAACATGTACGTACGTACTGATCGATCGGTCTCTCTGCAAGTATGAACCGTGGCCGAGTAAGTAGCGGCACGTGTCGTAGTAGAGCACCCGTCGTAGCAGTTCAGGCAGTCCCGTCTAAATTGTGTACACGTACGTACAGCCACAGGGCAAAAAATACGGCCACGTACGTACATACGGGCGGAGTCTCGAATGAGTACTCGCACATACGGATGGCCAGAGCTCGTGTACATGGAGAGGCAACAGACGGCAGCAACGGCGTCCTGTTCATCGGGCAGCCAACTGGCTGGGTCAGAACGGAGAAACAATGTCCTGTTCATCGGGAGGCAACAGACTGGATCGGAATGCGTCCTGTTCAACGGGAGCAGCCAAAATGGGGTGTGGCGTACCACAAAACGGAGTAAATGGACTTGTGTTGGAGTGCCTACGGTCGAAACGGGGTCCTGTTCATCAGGAGGGGTGTGGCGTACCACAAAACGGGACTCCACGAGCTACTGTTCATCCATCGTCTACTGCCTCGCTCCAGCCTCTACGGGATACTGTTCATCCAACGTCGACTTCTTCCAGCCTCCACCTGCTACTGTTCATGCACCGTCGACTTCCTCCTGCCTCCACCAGCTACTGTTCATCCACGGGGTCGCCTCCACCGGCTATTGTTCAACCAGCCATCCACGGGGTCATGTTCATCCAGCCTCCACCGGCTACTGTTCAACCAGCCCTCCACGGGGTCCTGTTCATCCACCCCCACCTCCTCGATGGATCGGGGTCCTGTTCATTCAGCGGCAACGACCTCTACTACCACGGGGTCTTGTTCATCCAACCCCCACCGGGAACTGTTCATCCAACCCCTAACAACGGTCACTGTTCATCAAGAGGCAGCAGGTTCGATCGGCTTCAGTTTGCAGCAGTAGCGAAGGAATCGCTCGATCGGGTTCAGTTAACAGCCAAGGGATCGATCGCTCGGTTTCAGTAACGCGCGTAGCTAGTGCAATCGCTCGGGTTCAGTAAGGGAATGCCTCGCTCGGGTTCAGTTAGAGCCCAACGCCTCACACACATGCGCGTACGTGTACGAGAGAAATGCGCAAACCTTCGTGCATCGCTCGGCCCTGATCGACCACCCACCGTAACCGGGAACTCCACGAAATTTTCCTCGCCCTCGTTTCTACCACGATTTTTTCCGTCATGGACGGCCCAAAGATTGTCATGCATGTGCGTCCCCGGCCCGCCCAGGACGAAAAGCCCATTTTATGTCATGATTTCATGTTGGTATTTGACACCTATCGTAGATGGTGGCGTGCATAGATAAAGGTTATGTGTGATTTTAATTGGGACAAATATTTCATGGAGATTTTTTATTCACTTTGCAAATTTTCCCAATATCGGCTCTTTTTATTAATTTACTTCTTGTGCCCGCAATTTTATACCGAGCGGTGAAAATTCACCAATTAAAGTAGTTTTTTTAGTTGCACTGCATTTCCTTTGGCCAAAATCGGTGTCAACAAATGCCACACGAGTTCTGAATGTGAATATATATGTTTTGATTGAGATTCGGATTCAGAGCTTGAAAATCTATGTATATTTTTTAAAGTGTATTTCCAATATTTGGAATAGCATTGGAGGCATACGCATTTTTATTCACAGCCATACATTATCCTCACACGTACATGTGGTACGCTGCTTTGAAACTCTGTTTGGATCCTTTAATCGGATAAGGACTAAATCTTGGGAGGTTGTTATGGGATGGCCACCATATAAGTACGGTCCAACAAGAATACTTGTCCCTCTCTCTTTCTTTTCTTCACGTCGTCACCCAGCAGGATCGTTTTCTCCTGTGTGTAGCTCGGCAACATCAGCTCATATTGGATCTTCTAGCCATCAGGTATGTACAGCTATTGCACTTACTTTCTTATAATTCCTTCCCATCTAGCGACGATCCTTCTGACCTCTTGGTTTTTTTTGTATAGAAAGGGGCAAATTCTAGTCGGAACGGCAGACTTCAGCGGAAATAGATTTATACTTGGACTGATGGTGGGTGACGCCCTGGTTATTCTGTCCATAAGTATCTTTCCGCATCGCTATTCCCAGTGCTCAACTTAAATCTTCACGGCCCTTTTTGTAGGCTATGATAAAATACAACATATCATGGTTAATTTGCATGTGAGTCTACCCCTGTATAAGCAATTTGCTTTATTTTAGATCCGTCCTTCTTTACCTGTGTACATCGTAAACTGGCTAAATGATTCTTAAGAAACATCATGGGAACGACGCCATGCGAGAACTTGCTTAATTCTATTTAATTATCATCTGCATCAGACTTTAGATCTATAGGAATTCTCGTTTCATGGTTGACGTGCCGGCAAACTTCAATACGAACTTGGTCCGTCGTATATCCACGAGGCCAAATATACATGTACAACAATTTCAGTAGCCTGAAGTCTGAACAATCTTTTTTTTTTACTTTAAGATATTACTCTTATCATATATTTGACATGAAACTCCCTCATAGTTGGCGTGCTGGGGGGCTATGATACTGCTCTGTCCATTGTACAACTATAGAGATAAACATTATATGAAACTGGTGTGATCCTAGTTGTCTCTCATTTGGCAATCCGGCAAGTCTTCGTACTTGGTCTGTCGCACAAATGTGGAGATTATAAGATATTAAATGTGCCATTATATAACAGAGTTGAATTTTTTCATCATTGGCGTTCTGACAAGTTATTATATGAACTTGGACCGTCGCACAATTAACCTACATGAGCATACGTAATCCTTTTTTTTCTACAACTTATGCTCCTTTTTTTAGGAAGAATTTAGTTATTCATTGATTAACTGAGAACGAACGACCAACTTGAAAATTCAGGTAATGCATATAAAGCCTATTTTTTTAATGTTTAAATTTCAGAATCATTTTATTTCAATTCATGCCAGTGATATTCTTTTCATTTTATATATGTGTAGATGGCGCATGGTCAACCTTCGGTTTCCTCTTATCAGTTGACGCTATCCGATAGCTAAGCAACAGTTGTGTGAGCCAGCAACTCATCAATTAGCGAACCATGTACTTGTCAATTCAACATTACCCCGGGGAACTTTGGATTCTTCCTTTCGTGGGTGGCACTCTGAGCATTCGTTTCAGGCCTTATGTTACCATCCAATAGCACTCATTCCTAGAGCTGATCTAGACTTCACCTTAGGGACCAGGATAGTATCACAAAAATTAGGCTGGGAGTATCATAAAATCCAGTATGTCAAACGTCCAAAGGGTTATACTCAATGGGGTGTTGAGGTCCTAAACAATCATTATTTTAATCTGCAAAGGGGGCGAAGAAATACAGATTATATTCGTGGCGCCATTTATTGTTCCCTTTGCGATTATTCTGTCAGCCCTTGTTTGCTTCGCTCTTTACTAGAGAGGTGGAGTCCTCTAACCAATAATTTCATGCTCTTGTGTGGCGAACGCACCATCACTTTGCTTGATATGTTGCTTATGGCCGGGCTGCCTATAGTTGGAGAACCCTATGAAGAATATATCTTGTCACTAAGCTGAATCCTTCATTACTCTTGTACCCAAACTTTTTATTTGATCTCTTGGATGTGTGGGAGGGTCTTTCCGCCGAAAGCAAGCATAAAGAAAAATTAGTTACTTTCCAGGCTTGGTGTGATTATTTTCACAACAAGCGAGCTGATTTTTCGCCATCCAACAGCCTTCGTGAAAGTCGTATATATGTCGCAGCTTTTGTCGCGCTTTGGCTTTGCTGCTTGGTGGTCGTTGATGAAGGGCCATTTATTCGACCCGGCGTCCTTGTCATGGCGTCTTGGATTGCTTTAGGGCGGAAGATACCGTTGGAACCACATGCGCTTTTCTCCCTATATCTTGCTCTTCGTCGTATCAACACAAATCCTGTTGGGCCTTCCTTTAAAAAGACACCCCTATCTATCCACTATATTATTGGATGGATGCATCTTTATCTAAAGAAAACTTTTGGGGCCAAAGGCAAAGGGGACAAACTTCCTTCTCCGAAGAAACTTCCTATGCAACTGGCTATGCTAAGCACCATGTTCCGACCGCCCAAGGTCTTTTCCCCGGAGACTACGCATGAGTTTTTGGAAAACCATAATAATATCATATTGTGCCCTTATTCTTCACGCAACCTGACAGGGGTCGATCAACTACAAAGGTCCTTTGCAATTTCTGTTCGCCGTGGAATGCTTCCTTGGAGGTTCTCAGCTGAATCCACCGACCTATGTGCAGCTGAACCCTATCACCCAAATCGCGTAGCTCGTCAGTTTAAGCTAGTCAACAGGTTCCATACAACCCATTGAAATCACTATTAACTGAAACTGATGTTGGTGTTGTGTATGCGTACTGGTAACATTTACTGCGCCCGGTCCAAGAGAATATCTAGCATTCCCTTGGCACTAATTATGTAGGCAATGCTTCTCTGGCTTGGACCAACTGGTGGAGGAAATTTGCACATCCACACTCTACAATCTTGAATAGCCTCAAGTGTGGCAATATGTGTGGCGAAATCCCATACGATGAGAGGAAAAGTATGTGTGCAAAAAGGGGGAAAAAGTTTTACCCCACACGTACTCTTTCAGAGGATGATCTTGTTATCATAAAGGAGGTATTAGAAAGCCATCAAAAGGCATATATTGAAAAAATCGAGGCAGAGGAGAAGGCTTTTGCAGATCATTGGAATCCAATTTTACATGCTTTTCTTTCGGATCATGAACCTTCTATGGAACCCCGACGTGTGAGTTAAATAACTATTACTTGATTTAACTCATTTTATAATATCAACTTCCTATTTCCTGCATTTTGTTAATGTGTATTTCTTTCTACATATACAAAAGAAAATGGATATTGTTGAATGTCTTTCTCCCGGTCCTTCGCTTCACGAGATCAGGGAAGATGATGCCCTCGTCTCTATAGGTGAAGATGTGAGGCCTTTCACTAAAAGGAAGGTGGATACTCTGAACGGAGAGGATGATTCTAGTCCTATTAGATTGGATGGACCTATCCACATATCTGACCATGGTAGTGTGGATCTCGATAGCGTACTTAGTGGAGAGATTGATCATGGTCTAAGTGATCTAGATAATTTAACTGTGGATGATTATGGTGTATCAAGCTCAGATCTTGATCCCCCCTTCTTTCACAAAGCTTGGGCTCAAACTTGTCTCCAAGCGCTGATGTTTTAAACATTTTATCTGCTTCTGAACAGGGTAGATTTATATAGATCTTATCCATTTTTTGACATTATTATTCATCATTTTCAAGATTATTCATTTTACTCCTCTCTGCATTACAAGGGGGGTATGGAAGGAGCTTCTAATCTTGTGAGTGGCGAGGAAACAATAACACAAATTTCAGCGCCACACATGGATATTTCTGCTATTACCAAGCCAATTCTGGATGCCATCGATTTGGCGCTGAAGAATGCTTTTGAAGCCTTAGATGTCCCTACATTAACAGATTCTGCAGTACATGAGATTTTCCAGGCAGTTCGGTCTATGCTCCCGGTTGGTGATACTGTTCCTCAAATTTCCGCTGTCCGCACAGGTTGGGAAAATTTTGTTTCGATCTCAGATACAGTGCAAGAAGCCCATAGAACAATTGAGGACCACTCAAAGCAAAAGTCTGAATTCGTTACTGCAGCAGAGAGCAAGGCTAAATCAATTGAAGCGTCTATGAAAACTTCAGCGGAAGAGATGTCATCCATGATGGAGAAACAGGCTGAGAAGGAGCGTGTGAAGGCCCTCTTAGCTCAACTACAATAAGCTAATGCCGAGTTGCGTACAGCTGAAGAAAGGGTCAAGCAACTGGAGTCGGACCGCTCCGCCAAGCAAGCTGAAGCCAAGAAGCTGCATGAAGATTTGCTCGAAGCTAACGCGAAAGCTTCAGAGGAATTGGAGGCTCTTAAAGGGAAGATATCAACGCTGGAGAATGAAGCCGAGTCTATCATCAGAAGTCTGAAGGACTGGCGCTCCATGTCCAACTGAGTTTTTTTGTTCTCAATAAATTAGACATGTTGTCTATTTATATTTTTCATTCAGACTTGCATAAGACAGCCGATCGGCTCACCCATTTTCTCATGTTTTCCCCACTAGTAGCACCATTTGCGTGTACTTGCATGTATTTATTCACGTGTATTGATGGACCATGCAATGGTATTCGTATAGCCCAGCTTTCTTTGTGGTATGGGTACTCCATGCTAATTGCCATGGGCTAGCTTGGGTTACCCTTTTATTCATTTACAGTTTTTAATGGCTCGAAGCCTTATTACTTTATTTCATCATTCACTCTTTTTTTAATCTTTTACAAATCTATTTACGTTTTTTTTACACACTGCCCCTTTTGTACAACACTTTAAGCTATGAGAGTTTGGAACCATTTTTTTACGCCACAGTTTAGACTCGTAAGTTATTGGAGTAACATTTTATGTGCCCCAGTTTATACTCGTGCGGACATGGAGTATATACATACATTTTTTGGGTGCCTCAGTTTAGACTCGTGAGGGTATGGAGTACGCTTGATGATTTTTTTTTCTTTGCATCATAGTTTATACTCGTAAGTCGTTGGAGTAATTAAATTTTATTTTTGTGCCTCAGTTTATACTCATGAGGGTGAGGAGTATATACATACATATATATATTTTTGGGTGCCCTAGTTTAGACTCGTGAGGTGATACGTCTCCGTCGTATCTATAATTTCTTATTGTTTCATGTCAATATTATATAACTTTCACATACTTTTGGCAATAATTTATATGATTTATTGGACTAACATATTGATCCAGTGCCCAGTGCCAGTTCCTGTTTTGTTGCATGTTTTTTGTTTCACAGAATACCCATATCAAACGAAGTCCAAACACGACAAAAATTTACGGAGAATTATTTTGGAATATATGTGATTTTTGGGACGTGGAATCAACGCGAGACGATGCCCGAGGGGCCCACAAGCTCAAGGGCCGTGCCCCCTATCGAGGGCGCACCTGGCAGGATTGTGGCCACCCCGTAGGTTGGTTGGAGGTGTCCTTCG
This sequence comes from Thinopyrum elongatum, assembly GCA_011799875.1. Taxonomy (NCBI): domain Eukaryota; kingdom Viridiplantae; phylum Streptophyta; class Magnoliopsida; order Poales; family Poaceae; genus Thinopyrum; species Thinopyrum elongatum. The sequence continues at coordinate 386,501,081 of CM022302.1, forward strand.
GCCGCAAGGAAGCTTATATCCGGATAAAAATCGTGTTAAAATTTCAGCCCAATCGGAGTTACGGATCTCCGGATATTTAAGAAATGGTGAAAGGCCAGAAAACGGAACGCGAAACAGAAGAGAAACAGAGAGAGAGAGATCCAATCTCGGAGGGGCTCTCGCCCCTCCGCTGCCATGGAGGCCATGGACCAGAGGGAAAACCCTCCTCCCGTCTAGGGGGAGGTCAAGGAAGAATAAGAAGGAGGGGGCTCTCTCCCCCTCTCTCCCGGTGGCGCCGGAACGTCGCCGGGGCCATCATCGTGACGGCGATCTATACCAACAACTTCGCCACCGTCATCACCAACTCTCTTCGCCTCTATGCAGCAATGTAACCTCTCTTTTACCCGCTGTAATCTCTACTTAAACATGGTTCTCAACACTATATATTATTATCCAATGATATGTGGTTATCCTATGCTGTTTGATTAGATCCGTTTTGTCCTATGGGTAAACTGATGATCGTGATTGGTTTGAGTTGTATGTTTTATTATTGGTGCTGTCCTATGGTGTTCTCCGTGTCGCGCAAGCATGAGGGATCCCCGCTGTAGGGTGTTACAATATGTTTATGATTCGCTTATGGTGGGTGGCGTGAGTGACAGAAGCACAGACCCGAGTAAGTGGGTTATTGCGTATGGGAGTAAAGAGGACTTGATACATTAATGCTATGGTTGAGTTTTACCTTAATGATCTTTAGTAGTTGCGGATGCTTGCTAGATTTCCAATCATAAGTGCATATGATCCAAGTAGAGAAAGTATGTTAGCTTATGCCTCTCCCTCATATAAAATTTCAATAGTGATTACTGGTCTAGTTATCGATTGCCTAGGGACAAATAACTTTCTTGTGACAAAAAGCTCTCTGCTAAAACTAACTTAATTATTTCTTTATCTAAACAGCCCCTATCTTTTATTTACGTGTTCTTTATTATCTTGCAAACCTATCCCTTTACACCTACAAAGTACTTCTAGTTTCTTACTTGTTCTAGGTAAAGTGAACGCTAAGTACGCGTAGAGTTGTATTGGTGGTCGATAGAACTTGAAAGGAATATAAATTCTACCTTTAGCTCCTCGTTGGGTTCGACACTCTTACTTATCGAGAAAGGCTACAATTGATCCCCTATACTTGTGGGTTATCATGAGAGTATGGAGCATATTTTTTCTTTTTACTCAAGCGTAGTAATGCTTAAGGAATTTCGGGTTTACCGGTGGCGGGCAATATTCACCATCAAGAGAAATTATCCTGTATGCACCGCTAGATTAGACTTCCTTTATGATGTAGGGACCCTTCCATTTTGGCTCGAACTTTCCTCCCATCCATCGTGTAACATTCATTGGACGGATGACGACAAGCACTAGGTCTCCTTGCTTAAATGATCTCCTTTTAACACGCTTGTTGAAAGCATGGGACATTCTAGCCTGCTACGCTTCCAAATTTTGTAACGCTTGAAGGTGTTTTCCTTCAAGCATTTCAAGTTCACCAAGCCGTAATTTTATGGCTTCTTCAGAAAGTTTCTCCCGAACAGCAACTCTAAGCGAGGTAATTTGTACCTCTAATGGTAAAACTGCCTCTCCTCTAAATACGAGGGAGTACGGTGTCATTCCAGTTGGTGTAGGTGTCATGATTCTATAAGCCCACAAGGCTTCAAGAAGTTTCTCATGCCACTCACGCTTATTTCTGGACACGACTTTCTTTAACAATTTGCATAGGGTTTTATTAAAAGCTTCTGCTTGTCCATTAGCTGCCGGATTATAAGTCGTAGAATAGTGATGATTTATCTTAAATTTTGAACATAACTTATCGACATGTTTATTCTTGAATGGAGTAGCATTGTCAGACATGATACGAGAGGGAACTCCAAATCGATATATGAGATGTGTTCTTATAAAATGCTCCACATTTTCTCCTTTATCCTCCTTTAATGGTATAAGCTCGGCCATTTGGAGAAATAATCGGTGGCGGCCAGGATAAATTTGTGGCCCTTGGATGATGGTGGATTAATAGGTCCTACTATATCCATTCTCCACATTTCAAATGGCCATGCCATATTTGTGGGATGCAACGACTCGTGCGGCTGATGTATGAAACCGCTATGTACCTGGCACTCGTGACGCCTTTTTGCAAATTTCATGGAGTCATCAAACATGGTAGGCCAATAGTAACCTAAATGTCTGAGTTGATAATATAACTTAGGTCCAGATTGGTGTGCCCCACACACTCCGGCAAGTACTTCATCCGAAGCTTCCAAAATTTCATTCCCCACTAGACAATGGAGGAGAATGTCGTCGAAGGAACGTCTATATAGAGTGTCATTTATACATGTGTAGTGAACTGGCCTCTTTCGAAATCTAGACCTTTCTGCAGAGTCCATAGGTAAATATCCGTGGAGTAAGTATTCCAGGAAAGGGCTTCTCCAGTCCCCCGACTTCAATCTCCCAGATATCTGCAGTCATTGCAAGCAACATCGTCGTCTCTTCCTCTTTGGCAAGTATAGGTAGGATTCTGCATTCTTCAATGCGAACGTCCATCATTTGGTGTGAAGTTAACGAAATACTAGCGGCTAAACTCGCTAAAGCATCAGCCTTTTCATTTTGACTTCTTATAACATGCTGAACATTTAGATCAACAAACATGGACATGAGAATTTTGGCCCATTGGAAGTAAGGCATTAATTCTTCTTTCTTTACCATGTAAATTCCCAGTAGTTGGTTGATCACTAACTGAGAGTCACCATAAACAGTGAGTGAATCTAACCCCATATTCAAGCCCAATTATCAAAGCCTCATATTCGGCCAAATTATTTGAAACTGCTGAAGTTTGGGTAAATGAGTACGAGATTATTCCTTCACAAAGACAACTCCCGCACCTGCCCCTGATCGTCGACATGCGCCATCAAAATACATTTGCCATGATGAACTAGCAAATGATGTAGCGAACACTTCTTCATATGGCAAGTCACCATCTATTGGGAAATCATTGGGTAATGGATGCGTGGCTAGGAAGTTAGCTAACGCTTGCCCCTGCATTGCCTTCTGCGACACGAATTTTATATCAAACTATTTTAAGAACATCGCCCACTTAGCTAGTCTACCTGAAAGCACCATTTTATTTAAGATGTACCTGAGAGGGTCTGCTCTCGACACGAGGTGTACAGTATGCGCTAACATGTAATGGCATAATTTTTGTGCTAGAAACACCAATGCTAGCCATATTTTTTCCAAGTCCGGATAGTTGCACTCAGCCCCCACAAGGGTGCGACTAAGGTAATAGAGGGACATTTCTTTTCCAGACTCATTATTCTGTGCTAAGAGAGCACCCAACGACATAGGCATGTCTGCCGTATATAGGATCACTGGACGTTCCTTAACTGGTGCACCCAGGATAGGTGGGAGTATTAGGTATTTTTTTAATGTCCAAGATTGCATTTTGGTAGGCTTGATCCCACTCGAATGGAACACCCTTTTTCATAAGATGCGAGAAAGGTTTGCATCTTCCGGATAAATTCGAGATAAACCTCCTAATATATGCTAAGTGACCTTGGAAACTCTTTAGTTCATGTAGGTCTGTGGGTGGTGGCATTTTAACAATCGCTTTTACTTTGTCTGGGTCGACTTGGATGCCATTCTTTGTGACCACAAAACTGAGAAATTTACTGGAAGAAACTCCAAATGCACATTTCATAGGTTTCATTTTCAGGTTATGTTCCCTCAAACGCTCGAAAACCATTGCAAGATGTTTCATATGGTCTTCCTCACGTTTTGATTTTACTACTATGTCATCTATATAACATTCGATGATTACATATAATAACCCATCTAAAACTATGGTAATGGCTGGTTGATATGTCGCCCCAGCATTTTTTAGTCCAAATGGCATGACCTTATAACAGAATATGCCTTTGGGCATCCTGAAAGCTGTTAGCTCTTCATCTTCTGGCACCATTTTTATTTGATTATATCTAGAATATCCATCCATAAAAGAAAATATTTCATGGCCCGTGGTAGCATCGACAAGTATTTGATGACCCACAAGTATAGGGGATTATTTGTAGTCCATTCGATAAGTAAGAGTGTCGAACCCAACGAGGAGCAGAAGGAAATGACAAGTGGTTTTCAGCAAGGTAATGTCTGCAAGCACTGAAATTGTCGGTAAGAGATAGTTTGATAGTAAGATAATTTGTAATAAGCAAGTAACGATAACGGTAACAAAAGTGCAGCAAGGTAGCCCAATCCTTTTGAGGCAAAGGACAGGCCAAAACGGTCTCTTATGATAAGCAAAGCGTTCTTGAGGGTACATGGGAATTTCATCATATCACTTTCATCATGTTGGCTTGATTCGTGTTCGCTACTTTGATAATTTGATATGTGGGTGGACCGGTGCTTAGGTGCTGTTCTTACTTGAACAAACCTCCTACTTATGATTAACCCCCTCGCAAGCATCCGCAACTACGAGAAAAGTATTAAGATAAAAATCTAACCATAGCATTAAACTTTTTTATCCAAATCATCCCCTTACGAAGTAGCGCATAAACTAGGGTTTAAGCTTCTGTCACTCTAGCAACCCATCATCTAATAACTACTCCACAATGCATTCCGTTAGGCCCAAATATGGTGAAGTGTCATGTAGTCGACGTTCACATGACACCATTAAGGGAATCACAACATACATATCATCAAAATATCGAACACATATCAAGTTCACATGATTACTTGCAACATGACTTCTCCCGTGACCTCAAGAACAAAAGTAACTACTCACAAATAATAATCATGCTCAAGATCAGAGGGGTATTAAATAGAATAATGGATATGAACATATAATCTTCCACCAAATAAACAATATAGTAATCAACTACAAGATGTAATCAACACTACTAGTCACCCACAAGCACTAATCTAAGGTTCCGGTACAAAGATTGAACACAAGAGATGAACTAGGGTTTGAGAGGAGTTGGTGTTGTTGAAGATGTTGATGGAGATGGCCCTCCCAAAGATGGGAGAGTTTTTGGTGATGACGATGACGATGATTTCCCCTTCCGGCGGAATCGCTCCGCCTGAGGGCAAAAGTGCTCCTGCCCAAGTTCCGCCTCGAGACGGCGGTGCTTCGTCCCGAAAGTCCTCCTCTTATTTTTTTTCTAGTTCAAAATGACTTATATACCAGAAGAGAGGCACCGGAGGTGAGCCGAGGAGGGCACAACCCACCAGGGCGCGCCTGGGCTCCCTAGCGCGCCCAGGTGGGTTGTGCCCACATGGTGGGCCCCCTCTGGTAGTTATTTGCTCCAATAATTCTTATATATTCCATAAAGATTCTCCGTGAAGTTTCAACTTATTTGGAGTTGTGCAGAATAGGTAGCTCTGGCGTGCTTTTTGAGGTCCAGAATTCCAGCTGCCGGTATTCTCCCTCTTTGTGTCTACCAAATTATGAGAGAAAAGGCATTAGAATTACTCCCAAAAGCATTATTATCCATAAAAACATTATAAATAACAGTAGGAAAACATGATGCAAAATGGACATATCAACTCCCCCAAGCTTAGACCTCGCTTGTCCTCATGCGAAAACCGAAATCGAAAAACATGTCCACATGCTTAGAGAGAGAAGTGTCGATAAAAACAAAATACGGACATTGAAGCGTCATGCATATTATTATAACAGCAAAGAACCTTAACATAAAACTTTATCCAATGACTTTTATCATATAACTTCTCATGAACAAGTAACAATTCATCACAATATCGAAGTATAAAGCATAAACCTTATTGAAAACCAACAAACTATGTTCTCGGTCAACTTTGCAGCTACAATTCATCATATTTTTAGGAAGGGTCATGTGTCGGAGCCTTTTGGCAAGTCCACATACTCAACCATCATTTAATCTTCTATGATTGCTAACACTCACATCATTTATGACAGTTTCAACCAGACACATAGGAAGATAGGGGCTTATAGTTTCGCCTCCCAACGTATTCACCTCATGGGTGATGTCAACAATAATAACTCATGTCTACTCATATCCAACTGGATATATGTGCCTAGATCTTTCCTCACCACGTGGTGCTTGCAAAAAGAGAAAATAAAAAGGAATAGGGAAGAATACTTTGACTCTAACATAAAAGTAAATGCATAAAAATAAAAGATAGGCCCTTCGCAGAGGGAAGCAGAGGTTGTCATGCACTTATTTGTTTCTATGACAAATCCCTTAATGCAAAAGAACGTCACGTTATATTGCCCCTTATGATAGCAACCTTTATTATGCAGTCTGCCACTTTTATTCTTCGAAATCACAAGTTCGTACAACGCTCAATTTTCTCTTACACTAAATGATCCAACACATTTAGAAGCAATTTTTATTGCCTTATTGCACCGATGACAACTTGAAGGATCTTACTCAATCCATAGGTAGATATGGTGGACTCTCAAAATAAGATTTGGGTTAAGGGTTTTTGGATGAACAAATAGTATCTCTACTTAGTGCGGAATTTTTGGCTAGAAAAGATATTGAGCAAGCACCACATGTTAAAGGATCTATGACAATATAACTTCTATGTGAATATGAACAAACATAAATCATTACGTTGTCTTCCTTGTCCAACATCAACTATTTTGGCACAAAATATTTAATGGGGGCTCACAATCATAAAAGATGTCCAAGATAGTGTATTTGCATGTGAATCTTCTCTTTCCTTATTAATTCTTTCATGAATTGCATCATTGACCAATGCTATGTTTGTCAATCTCCAATAAATTTTACCACTTATACTTTTCCTTATGTGATGTCATTAATTACCATAAGATTAGCATATGATCATTTCATTTATTTTCCTTTCTTTTTATTGAAACTTAAAAGTAAAGAAGCAAAACACAAACTAAACTTTATTATATATCTCTCACATGATTACATTGATAGATAGATCACTAAGCAAACACTCGAAAAGAAAGGATCGAACTAAACTTTTATTCAACTAAATCATAGGAAAACTAAAGATTGAAATAAAATAGATAAAAGCGAAGATAGTGGTGGTGATACGATACTGGGACACCCCCAAGCTTGGCACAAGCCAAGGGGAGTGTCCATACCATGAACTCAAGTCTTCTTTGGTGATGAAGAAGGTGGTGGTGGTGGAGAGGTAGTAGCGGGATTATCCTTCAGGCTCAAAAGACTCTCCAATCTACGGATGACGCTCCAGAGGGCAATGATGTGCTCTTGCAATAGAATATTTTCACGAGTGAGATATTTATTTTGAACACGAACCGTTTCAATGATCCTAAGGGGCTGTTTGGATTACAACCAATGTTGACCCTACCAAAATATTGGCTAGCCAACAATATTTGGTCGTTATTTGGATCGCTGCCAAAAAATTAGCTCGCCCCGAGCGCCCGCGGTCCTCCCGTGTAATTTTCGCCAGTGCGCGGGTGAGCTCACGGCGCGGAAATCCTTCGCCAATTTTTTGGCGTCGCAGCGCAAGTACGCAATGACTAGTTGCAAACAGTTATGATTGCATTAGCTAGTAATTAATCGGTGGGTCCTCCAGCGATTAGCAAACGCACGCAGCTCTCTTCGCATACAAACTTTCTAGTGCAGGCTAGCAATCACGTGCCTTTTTGTTTTTGTTTTTCCTATTGAATGCCTCTTACAATTTTTTATAGGAAACTAAATCTTAATTCTGAACTATATATAAATTATTAATTTTGCAAAAAATATATGTTTTTACCATCAAGATATAATTGGTTGCAAACCAAACAAAGGGCTATTTTGACAGTTTTGGGGATGGTACAATGGCTACAAACCAAACAACAATGACTTGCCAAAAATTTGGTCATGCCCTTGCATTGGTCATACCAAAATTTTGGTGGGGCTAGTTGGGGCTTAAACCAAACAATAGCCCCTAAAAGCTTCAATTTCAGTGGGGGTAAGATGTTCATAATATGGTTGAAGGATATCCTCTTCTTCTTCCTCTGCGGGCAAGGCTTGCTCTACTGCTGGAGCTTGATCTCCAACAGCTTCCTTGCTCTTGTCCCCTTGGAGAGCTTCCTTTGTTCTTCTCTCTTTAGTTCCATCTCCATCAACCAAGCATCTTCTTCTACGTTGTTGGAGGAGGGAGAAGACATGATGCCTGGCTTTGAGAAACCCTGACAGAAAAACAGCAAGAAAGAGGAACAGGAGATTTCTCCGCGATACGGTGGTCAATACGTTCGGAGGGGGGTATATAATTTTTTTATATATTGGGAAACAAGAAAACGGGAGGGAAACGGAGTCGGGAAGGTTTCCGAGGTGGGCACAACCCACATGTGCGCGCTAGGGGGCTCAGGCGTGCCCTAGTGTCTTGTGCCCCCCTCGGGTGCCTTCCTGGTAGTTTCTTATTTTCCTAATTTTTAAAATATTTCAAAACTGACAGAAAATATTTTTGTGAATTTTTCGGAGTCCGTTTACTTACCGTATCACGTACCTCCTCTTTTTAGTTATTCTGGAGTGTTCCGGAAGGTTTCCTTTATGTGTTCCTCAGGTGTCATGGTTTGAAAAATATTGCTTTCAACATTAATAGGCGTACCTGAGATATAGTGTTTAATTCTTTGCCCATTGACCACCTTCGGGTTCGTACCTTCGGCATTATTTATTTTAGTAGCTCCAGAGCGATAAACCTCCTCGATGAAATAAGGTCCTTCCCATTTAGAGAGAAGTTTACCTGCAAAGAACCTGAAACTAGAGTTGTATAGAAGAACATATTCTACGACTTTGAATTCTCTCTTTTGGATTCTTTTGTCATGCCATCTTTTAACTTTTTCTTTAAATAACTTGGCATTTTCATAAGCTTGGGTTCTCCATTCATCTAGTGAGCTAATATCAAATAACCTCTTTTCACCGGCAAGTTTGAAATCATAGTTGAGTTCTTTAATTGCCCAATAAGCTTTATGTTCTAACTCTAGAGGCAAATGACAAGCTTTTCCATAAACCATTTTATAGGGAGACATACCCATAGGATTTTTATAAGCTGTTCTGTAGGCCCAAAGTGCATCATCTAACTTCTTAGACCAATTCTTTCGGGACCTATTAACAGTTTTTTGTAATATTAATTTTATTTCTCTATTGCTAAGTTCAACCTGACCACTAGATTGAGGATGATAGGGTGATGCAATTATATGGTTGACATCATATTTAGCAAGCATTTTACGGAAAGCACCATGAACAAAGTGTGAACCACCATCAGCATTAAATATCTAGGGACTCCAAACCTCGGGAAAATAACTTCTTTAAGCATTTTAATGGAAGTGTTATGATCAGCACTACTAGTTGGAATAGCTTCTACCCACTTAGCAACATAATCAACAACAACCAAAATATGAGTATACCCATTAGAGGAAGGACAAGGTCCGATATAATCAAAACCCCAAACATCAAATGGTTCAACAGCAAGTGAATAATTCATAGGAATTTCTTGACGCTTACCGATATTACCAATTCGTTGGCATTCATCACAATATAAAACAAACTTACGGGCATCCTTGAAGAGAGAAGGCCAATAAAAACCAGACTGTAATACCTTGTGAGCAGTTCTATCTCCCGCATGATGCCCTCCATAAGCTTCAGAGTGACACTTCCATAGGATTTGTTCCTGTTCATGCTTAGGTAAACAACGTCTAATAATACCATCTACTCCTTCTTTACAAAGATGTGGGCCATCCCAAAAGTAATATCTTAAATCATAGAAGAATTTTTCTTTTCTTGGTAAGTGAAACTAGGTGGTATGTATTTGGCAACAATATAATTAGCATAGTCAGCATACCAAGGAGTATTATGAGAAACATTTATTGCAGCTAATTGTTCATTAGGAAAGCTATCATCAATATGTAGTGGGTCATCAAGGATATTCTCTAACCTAGACAAGTTATCAGCTACGGGGTTCTCAGTTCCTTTCCTATCAGTGATATGTAAATCAAATTCTTGTAACAAAATAACCCACCTAATGAGTCTAGGTTTAGCATCTTTCTTTTCCATAAGATATTTAATAGCAGCATGATCGGTGTGAACAATTACTTTGGAATCAACAATGTAAGATCTAAATTTGTCACAAGCAAACACAACTGCTAAAAATTCATTTTCAGTAGTAGCATAATTTCTTTGGGCACTGTCTAGAGTTTTGCTAGCATAATGAATGACATTTAATTTCTTATCAACTCTTTGTCCTAGAACAACACCAACAACATAATCACTAGCATCACACATAATTTCAAAAGGCAAGTTCCAATCAGGTGGTTGAACAATAGGTGCAGAAGTTAAGGCTTTCTTAAGTGTTTCAAAGGCTTCTACACAATCATCATCAAAAACAAATGGAACATCCTTTTGTAAAAGATTTGTAAGAGGCCTAGAAATTTTAGAGAAGTCTTTAATAAACCTCCTATAGAAACCAGCATGACCAAGGAAACTACGAATACCTTCGATATCTCGGGGACATGGCATTTTCTCAATTGCATCAACCTTAGCTTTATCCACCTCAATACCTCGTTCAGAAATTTTATGCCCCAAGACAATACCTTCATTAACCATAAAGTGGTACTTCTCCCAATTCAAGACAAGATTAGTTTGCTCACATCTCTGCAAAAACTCGATCAAGGTTGCTCAAGCAATCATCAAAAGAAGTTCCATATACAGAAAAATCATCCATGAAAACCTCAACAATCTTTTCACAAAAATCAGAGAATATAGCAGTCATACATCTTTGAAAGGTAGCAGGTGCATTGCATAAACCAAAAGGCATACGTCTATAAGCATAAGTTCCAAAAGGGAAAGTAAAGGTGGTCTTCTCTTGATCAGGTTGTGAAACAGGTATTTGAGAAAAACCAGAATATCCATCAAGGAAGCAAAAGTGTGTGTGCTTAGATAATCTTTCTAGCATTTGATCAATAAAAGGCAAAGGGTAATGATCTTTTCTAGTAGCTTTATTTAATTTTCTAAAATCAATTACCATTCTATAGCCAGTAACAATTCTTTGTGGAATTTCATTTTTATCATTGGGAACAACAGTAATACCTCCTTTCTTAGGGACACAATGAATGGGGCTTACCCATCTACTATCGGCTATGGGATAGATTATACCTGCTTCCAGAAGTTTTAATATCTCAGTTCTTACCACTTCTTTCATCTTAGGATTCAAACGTCATTGATGATCAACAACGGGTTTAGCATCAGGTTCCATATTAATCTTGTGCTGACAGAGAGTGGGACTAATGCCCTTAAGATCATCAAGAGTATACCCAATAGCAGCACGGTGCTTCTTCAGAATTTTCAATAATCTTTCTTCTTCATGTTCCGAAAGGTTAGCAATAATAATAACAGGATATATCTTTTTCTCATCGAGATAAGCATATTTCGAAATGTCAGGAAATTGGTTTAATTCAAACACGGGATCACCCTTAGGTGGAGGAGGTCCTCCTAGAATTTCAATAGGCAAATTATGTTTGAGCAGATGTCGTTGTTCAAAGAAAATTTTATCTATCTCATTTCTCTCATGCATATGCATATCATTTTCATGGTCTAGCAAATATTGTTCTAGTGGATCAGTAGGAGGCACAGCAATAGAAGCAAGACCAATTATTTCATCCTTACTAGGTAATTCTTTCTTATGAGGTTGTCTATTAAACTTGGAAAAATTAAATTCATGAGACTCATCACCAAAGCTAATACTGACAGTTTGTTTATGACAATCTATAGTAGCATTGGATGTGTTCAAGAAAGGTCTACCAAAGATAATGAGACAGAAGTCATCTTGTGGGGAACCAAGAACTAGAAAATTAGTAGGGTATTTTATTTTCCCACATAAGACTTCAACATCTCTAACAATCCCAAGTGGTGTGATGGTGTCTCTATTAGCAAGTTTAATAGTGACACCTATGTCTTCTATTTCAGTGGGTGCTATGTCATTCATAATTTCTTGATATTGCTACTTTCTTGAGCTTGCGTTGGTTTTTCCCTTGAAGAGGAAAGGGTGATGCAGCACAGTAGAGGTAAGTATTTCCCTCGGTTAAGAACCAAGGTATCAATCCAGTAGGAGAAGAACGCACAAATCACCAACACCTGCACAAACAATCAAACACTTGCACCCAACGCGATAAAGGGGTTGTCAATCCCTTCATGGTCAATTGCAAAAGTGAGATCTGATAGAGATAGATAAACAAAAGATAAAATATTTTTGGGTTTTTTGCTATATAGATCTGAAAATAAAAGATTGCAAAATAGTAGATCGGAAAGTAATATGATGGAAAACAGACCCGGGGGCCATAGGTTTCACTAGAGGCTTCTCTCATGAAGGAAAATAATACAGTGCATGAACAAATTACTGTCGAGCAATTGATAGAAAAGCGCAAAGTTATGACAATATCCAAGGCAATGATTATGCATATAGGCATCAAGTCCGTGTCAAGTAGACCGACTCCTGCCTGCATCTACTACTATTACTCCACACATCGACTGCTATCCAGCATGCATCTAGAGTATTAAGTTCATAAAGAACGGAGTAACGCCTTAAGTAAGATGACATGATGTAGAGGAATTAACTCAAGCAATATGATGAAAACCCCATCTTTTTATCCTCGATGGCAACAATGCAATACGTGTCTCGCTACCCCTACTTTGTAACTGGGTGAAATCACGCAAGATTGAACCCAAAGCTAAGCACCTCTCCTATTGCAAGAAAAACCAATCTAGTTGGCCAAACCAAACCGATAATTCGAAGAGAAATACAAAGATAGTAAATCATGCATAAAAGAATTCAGAGAAGATTCAAATAATATTCATAGATAAGTTGATCATAAATCCACAATTCATCGGATCTCGACAAACACACCACAAAAGAAGATTACATCGGATAGATCTCCAAGAACATCAAGGAGAACATTGTATTGAGAATCAAAGAGAGAGAAGAAGCCATCTGGCTACTAGCTATGGACCCATAGGTCTGAGGTAAACTACTCACGCTTCATCGGAAGGGCAATAGGGTTGATGTAGAAGCCCTCCGTGATCGATTCCCTCCAGCGGGATGCCGGAAAAGGTCCCAAGATTTGATCTCACGGGAACAGAAGGTTGCGGCGGTGGAAAAGTGTTTTTGTGGATGCCTCTGGTGGTTCTGGAATATAGGTGAATATATAGGAGGAAGGGCTAGGTCAGAGGAGTCCTGAGGGGCCCACAAGGCAGGGGGCACCCCCCTTGGGGCGCGCCCTCCACCCTTGTCGCCGCCTCGCGGCTCTTCTGACTTGGACTCCAAGTCCCCTAGCTGTCTTCTGGTCCAAGAAAAATCATCGTGAAGTTTTTTCCGTTTGGACTCCGTTTGGTATTCCTTTTCTGCGAGGCTCAAAAACAAGGAAAAAACAGAAACTGGCACTGGGCTCTAGGTTAATAGGTTAGTCCCAAAAATAATATAAAATAGCATATTAATGCATATAAAACATCCAAAAGAGATAATATAATAGCATGGAACAATAAAAAATTATAGATACGTTGGAGACGTATCAAGCATCCCCAAGCTTAATTCCTGCTCGTCCTCGAGTAGGTAAATGATAAAAACAGAATTTTTGATGTGGAATGCTACCTAACATACTTATCCATGTAATTTTCTTTATTGTGGCATGGATGTTCAGATCCATAAGATTCAAAACAAAAGTTTAACATTGACATAAAAACAACAATACTTCAAGCATACTAATAAAGCAATCATGTCTTCTCAAAATAACATGGCTAAAGAAAGTTATCCCTACAAAATCATATAGTCTGGCTATGCTCCATCTTCGTCACACAAAGTACTCAAATCATGCACAACCCCGATGACAAGCCAAGCAATTGTTTCATACTTTTGATGTTCTCAAACCTTTTCAACTTTCACGCAATACATGAGCATGAGCCATGGACATAGCACTATAGGTGGAATAGAATATGGTGGTTGTGGAGAAGACAAAAAAAGAAGGAGATAGTCTCACATTAACTAGGCGTATCAACGGGCTATGGAGATGCCCATCAATAGATATCAATGTGAGTGAGTAGGGATTGCCATGCAACGGATGCACTAGAGCTATAAGTTTATGAAAGCTCAAAATGAAACTAAGTCGGTGTGCATCTAACTTGCTTGCTCACGAAGACCTAGGGTAATTTGAGGAAGCCCATCGTTGGAATATACAAGCCAAGTTCTATAATGAAAAATTCCCACTAGTATATGAAAGTGACAACTTAGGAGACTCTCTATCATGAAGATCATGGTGCTACTTTGAAGCACAAGTGTGGAAAAAGGATAGTAACATTGCTCGTTCTCTCTTTTCTCTCTTTTTTTCTCTTTTTTTTGGTGGGCTTCTTTTGCCTCTTTTATTTTATTTGTGGGCTTCGTTGGCCTCTTTTATATATTTTTTTCTCACATGGGACAATGCTCTAATAATGAAGATCATCACACTTTTATTTACTTACAACTCAAAAATTACAACTCGATACTTAGAACAAAATATGATTCTATATGAATGCCTCCGGTGGTGTACCGGGATGTGCAAGGACTCAAGAGTGACATGTATGAAAATTATGAACGGTGGCTTTGCCACAAATACTATGTCAACTACATGATCATGCAAAGCAATATGACAATGATGGAACGTGTCATAATAAAATGGAACGGTGGAAAGTTGCATGGCAATATATGTCGGAATGACTATGGAAATGCCATAATAGGTAGGTATGGTGGCTGTTTTGAGGAAGGTAAAAGGTAGGTGTATGGCACCGGCGAAAGTTGCGCGGTACTAGAGAGGCTAGCAAAGATGGAAGGGTGAGAGTGTGTATAATCCATGGACTCAACATTAGTCATAAATAACTCACATACTTATTGCAAAAATCTATTAGTCACCGAAATGAAGTACTACGCGCATGCTCCTAGGGGGATAGATTGGTAGGAAAATACCATCGCTCGTCCCCGACCGCCACTCATAAGGAAGACAATCAATAAATACCTCATGCTCCAACTTCGTTACATAACGGTTCACCATACGTGCATGCTACGGGAATCACAAACCTTAACACAAGTATTTCTACAATCCACAATTACTCACTAGCATGACTCTAATATCACCATCTTTATATCTCAAAACAATCATAAGGAATCAAACTTCACATAGTATTCAATGCACTTTATATGAAAGTTTTTATTATATCCCTCTTGGATGCCTATCATATTAGGACTAAATTTATAACCAAAGCAAATTACCATGCTGTTTAGAAAGACTTTAAAAATAATATAAGTGAAGCATGAGAGTTCAACAATTTCTATAAAATAAAACCACAGCCGTGCTCTAAAAAGATATAAGTGAAGCACTAGAGCAAAATTGCCTAGCTCAAAAGATATAAGTGAAGCACATAGAGTATTCTAATAAATCACGATTCATGCATGTCCCTCTCAAAAGGTGTGTACAGCAATTATGATTGTGGAAAAATAAAAAGCAAAGACTCATATCATACAAGACGCTCCAAGCAAAATACATATCATGTGGTGAATAAAAATATAGCCTCAAGTAAACTTACCGATAGACGAAGATGAAAGAGGGGATGCGTTCTGGGGCATCCCCAAGCTTAGGCTCTTGGTTGTCCTTGAATATTACCTTGGGGTGCCTTGGGCATACCCAAGCGTAGGCTCTTGCCACTCCTTATTTCATAGTCCATCAAATCTTTACCCAAAACTTGAAAACTTCACAACACAAAACTCAACAGAAAACTCGTGAGATCCGTTAGTACAAGAAAATAAAATCACCACTTTTGGTACTGTTGTGAACTCATTATCTATTTATATTGGTGTAATATCTACTGTATTCCAACTTCTCCATGGTTCATACCCCCAATACTACCCATAGATTCATCAAAATAAGCAAACAACACAAAGAAAACAGAATCTGTCAAAAATAGAACAGTCTGCGAAGATCTGAATTTTTCTAGTACTTATGTAACTGAACAAATTCTTAAAAATTAGGAAAACTTGGGAAATTTGTATATAAATCTCTTGTAAAACATTCCAGGTTTTTAAACTCTCGAGTGAATTATTAAAATTCTGTGACTGTACACAAAAGTTTCTGTTTTTCAGCAAGATCAAATCAACTATCACCGTAAGCCATCCCAAAGGTCTTACTTGGCACAAACACTAATTAAAACACCAAAACAGATCTAACCAGAGGTAGATGAAAAATTTATTGAAAAACAGAACCAAAAAAAGTAGAAACAAAAAAAAATTGGGTTGCCTCCCAACAAGCGCTATTATTTAACGCCCTTAGCTAGGCATAAAAAACACATAGATCTAGGTATTGTCATCTTTGGTATGCAATCCATAAGTAGCTCTCATAATAGATTCATATGGCAACTTAGTTTTCTTCCTAGGAAATTGTTCCATGCCCTTCCTTAACAGAAATTGAAATTTAATGTTTCCTTCTTTCATATCAATAATTGCACCAATCGTTCTAAGGAAAGGTCTACCAAGAATAATAGGACAAGTAGGATTGCAATCTATATCAAGAACAATGAAATCTATGGGCACATAATTCCTATTTGCAACAATAAGAACATCATTAATCCTTCCCATAGGTTTCTTAATAGTGGAATCCGCAAGATGCAAATTTAAAGAACAATCATCCAATTCGCGGAAACCTAACACATCACGTAAAGTTTTTGGAATTGTTGAAACGCTAGCACCCAAATCACACAAAGCATGGCACTCATAATCTTTTATTTTAATCTTAATAGTAGGTTCCCACTCACCATAAAGTTTTCTAGGGATAGAAACTTCCAATTCATGCTTTTCTTCAAAAGATTTCATCAAAGCATCAACAATATGTTTAGTAAAAGCTTTATTTTGATTATAAGCATGAGGAGAATTTAACATGGATTGCAACAAGAAAATACAATCTATTAAAGAAAAATTATCATAATTAAATTCCTTGAAATCCAAAAGAGTGGGTTCATTGCTACTTAAAGTTTTGACCTCTCCAATCCCACTTTTACCAATTTTTGCATCAAGATCTATAAACTCCGAATCATTGGGACGCCTTCTAACTAAAGTTGACTCATCTCCAGTCCCATCTTTATCAAGATTTATTTTAGAAAACAAAGATTCAATAGGATTCACATCAATCACTTTTATATCTTCATCATTATTTTCACAAGAACTAGAAGAACACGCTTTCACAAAACAATCTCGCTTAGCACGAATCTTAGCGGTTCTTTCCTTACACTCATCAATAGAAATTCTCATAGCCTTTAAGGACACATTAATATCATGCTTGGGTGGAATAGATCTAATTTTCAAAGAATCAATCTCAAGAGAAATTCTATCCATGTTCCTAGCCAAATCATCAATCTTAAACAATTTTTCTTCAATCAAAGCATTGAAATTCTTTTGCGAACTCATAAATTCTTTATTACTATTCTCAAAATAAGAGGGCAACTTATTATAATTTCCATAAGAATTGTTGTAGGAATTACCATAATTTTTAGAGGAATTACTCGGAAACGGCCTAGGATTAAAATTACCTCTATACGCGTTATTACCAAAATTGTTCCTACCAACAAAATTCACATCCATAGATTCATTATTGTTCTCAATCAAAGTAGACAAAGGCACGTCATTAGGATCAATAGGAGCACTCCTACTAGCAATCAATTTCATAAGTTCATCCATCTTTCCACTCAAAACATTAATCTCTTCAATCGCATTCACTTTTTTTACTAGTAGAAGATCTTTCAGTATGCCATTGCGAAAAATTAACCATAATATTATCTAGGAGTTTAGTAGCTTCTCCTAAAGTAATTTCCATAAAAGTACCTCCCGCGGCCGAATCTAATAGATTTCTAGAAGCAAAATTCAATCCGGCATAAAAAATTTGTATGATCATCCACAAATTTAAACCATGAGTAGGGCAATTCCGTATCATTAATTTCATCCTCTCCCAAGATTGTGCAACATGTTCATGATCAAGTTGCTTAAAATTCATAATATCGTTTCTAAGGGAGATGATCTTAGCGGGAGGAAAATACTTGGAAATAAAAGCATCTTTACACTTGTTCCATGAATCAATACTATTGTTAGGCAAAGATGAAAACCAAGTTTTAGCACGATCTCGTAGTGAGAACAGAAATAGCTTCAATTTAACAATATCATTATCCACATCTTTCTTCTTTTGCATATCACACAACTCAACGAAATTATTTAGATGCGATGCGGCATCTTCACTAGGAAGGCCAGAAAATTGATCTTTCATAACAAGATTCAGCAAAGCAGCATTAATTTCATAAGATTCCGCACTAGTGGCGGGAGCAATCGGAGTACTAATAAAATCGTTATTATTAGTATTGGAAAAGTCACACAATTTGGTATTCTCTTGAGTCATCATGACAAAGCAAGCAATCTAACACACGAGCAAACAAAAGGCAAACGAAAAAGACGAACGAAAGAAGGGCGAATAAAAAGGCAAATCTTTTTGAAAATCATTTTAGAAGTGGGGGAGAGGAAAATGAGAGGCAAATGATGAATAATGTAATGCAAGAGATGAGAGTTTATGATGGGTACTTGGTATGTCTTGACTTGGCATAGATCTCCCCAGCAACGGCGCCAGAAATTCTTCCTGCTACTTCTTGACCTTGCGTTGATTTTTCCCTTGAAGAGGAAAGGGTGATGCAGCACAGTAGAGGTAAGTATTTCCCTCAGTTAAGAACCAAGGTATTAATCCAGTAGGAGAAGAACGCACAAATCACCAACACCTGCACAAACAATCAAACACTTGCACCCAACGCGATAAAGGGGTTGTCAATCCATTCACGGTCAATTGCAAAGTGAGATCTGATAAAGATAGATAAACAAAAGATAAAATATTTTTGGGTTTTTTGGTATATAGATCTGAAAATAAAAGATTGCAAAATAGTAGATCGAAAACTAATATGATGGAAAATAGACCCAGGGGCCATAGGTTTCACTAGAGGCTTCTCTCATGAAGGCAAATAATACGGTGGGTGAACAAATTACTGTCGAGCAATTGATAGAAAAGCGCAAAGTTATGCGACATCCAAGGCAATGATTATGCATATAGGCATCACGTCCATGTCAAGTAGACCGACTCCTGCCTGCATCTACTACTATTACTCCATACATCGACCGCTATCCAGCATGCATCTAGAGTATTAAGTTCAGAAAGAACGGAGTAACGCCTTAAGTAAGATGACATGATGTAGAGGAATTAACTCAAGCAATATGATGAAAACCCCATCTTTTTATCCTCGATGGCAACAATGCAATACGTGTCTCGCTACCCCTTCTTTGTCACTAGGTGAAATCACGCAAGATTGAACCCAAAGCTAAGCACCTCTCCCATTGCAAGAAAAACCAATCTAGTTGGCCAACCCAAACCGATAATTCGAAGAGAAATACAAAGATAGTAAATCATGCATAAAAGAATTCAGAGAAGATTCAAATAATATTCATAGATAAGCTGATCATAAATCCATAATTCATCGGATCTCGACAAACACACCGCAAAAGAGTATTACATCGGATAGATCTCCAAGAACATCAAGGAGAACGTTGTATTGAGAATCAAAGAGAGAGAAGAAGCCATCTAGCTACTAGCTATGGACCCGTAGGTCTGAGGTAAACTACTCACGCTTCATCGGAAGGGCAATAGGGTTGATGTAGAAGCCCTCCGTGATCGATTCCCCCTCCGGCGGGATGCCGGAAAAGGTCCCAAGATGGGATCTCATGGGAACAGAAGGTTGCGGTGGTGGAAAAGTGTTTTCGTGGATGCCTCTGGTGGTTCTGGAATATATGTGAATATATAGGAGGAAGGGCTAGGCCAGAGGAGTCCCGAGGGGCCCACAAGGTAGGGGGCGCCCCCCTAGGGCGCACCCTCCACCCTTGTCGCCACCTCGCGGCTCTTGTGACTTGGACTCCAAGTCCCCTGGGTGTCTTCTGGCCCAAGAAAAATCATCGTGAAGTTTTATTCTGTTTGGACTCCGTTTGGTATTCCTTTTCTGCGAGGCTCAAAAACAAGGAAAAAATAGAAACTGGCACTGGGCTCTAGGTTAATAGGTTAGTCCCAAAAATAATATAAAATAGCATATTAATGCATATAAAACATCCAAAAGAGATAATATAATAGCATGGAACAATAAAAAATTATAGATACGTTGGAGACGTATCAGATATAAGGTAAAAGGAATAGCACTCACGCTAGCACCTAAATCACATAATCCATGATAACAATGATCTCCTATTTTAACTGAGACAACAGGCATGCCAACAACAGGTCTATGTTTATCTTTTTCATCAGGTTTAGCAATTCTAGCAGCTTCATCACAGAAGTAAATAACATGCCCATCAATATTTTCTACCAAGAGACCTTTAACCATAGCAACACTAGGTTCTACTTTAATTTATTCAGCAGGTTTAGGTGCTCTAATATGACTTTTGCGAACCACAGTTGAAACTTTAGCATGTTCCTTTATCCTAACAGGGAAAGGTGGTTTTTCAATATAAGCAGTAGGTACAACTGGGTCAACATTGTAAATAATAGTTTCATCTTTAGCTATGACCGGTTCTTTAACTTCTTCTTTAATAGGTGGGTGATATTTAAACCACTTCTCCTTAGGGAGATCAACATGAGTAGCAAATGATTCACAGAAAGAGGCTACTATCTCAGAGTCAAGTCCATATTTGGTGCTAAACTTGTGAAAAGCTTCGGTATTCATAAAAGATTTAACACAATCAAACTCAAGCTTAATACCTGACTCTTTACCTTCCTCGAGTTCCCAATCTTCAGAGTTGCGTTTAATTCTTTCTAAAAGATCCCACCTGAATTCAATAGACTTCTTCATAAAAGAACCAGCACAAGAAGTATCGAACATGGATTGATCATTACGAGAAAGCCGAGCATAAAAATTCTGAATAATAATTTCTCTTGAGAGCTCATGATTGGGGCATGAATATAACATTGACTTAAGCCTCCCCCAAGCTAGAGCGATGCTTTCTCCTTCACGAGGCCAAAAATTATATATGTAATTCCGTTCGCGATGAACTAGATGCATAGGATAAATTTTTGGGTGAAATTCCAATTTCAATCGATTCCAATTCCATGATCCAATATCATCACATAGCCTATACCATGCCAATGCTTTTCCCTTCAAAGATAAAGGGAAGACCTTCTTCTTAGATTCATCTCCGGGTAAACCTGCAAGCTTAAATAATCCACAAATTTCATCCACATATATCAAGTGCATATCAAGATGCTCAGTTTCATCTCCTGCATAAGTATTAGCTAGCAGTTGTTCTATCATACCCGAAGGAATTTCATAACCAATATTTTCAGTAGGTGCAGTAGGTTGAGGGGTAACTAATTGTGGTTCCGATCGAGGTGAAGATACCCCGAACAAACCCCTCAAAGGATGATTCTACATGGTAACAAGTGACAATAAATTTCAGCATGTAGTAATAATTTTTCCTTACCAATTTCCACTTACCAAGAGCGCTTCACTCCCTGGCAAAGATGCCAGAAAAGAGCCTTGATGACCCACAAGTATAGGGGATTAATCATAGTCCTTTCGGTAAGTAAGAATGTCGAACCCAACGAGGAGCAGAAGGAAATGACAAGTGGTTTTCAGCAAGGTAATGTTTGCAAGAACTGAAATTGTCGGTAACAGATAGTTTGATAGCAAGATAATTTGTAATAAGCAAGTAAAGATAATGGTAACAAAAGTGCAGCAAGGTATCCCAATCCTTTTGAGGCAAAGGACAGGCCAAAACAGTCTCCTATGATAAGCAAAGCGTTCTTGAGGGTACACGAGAATTTCATCATATCACTTTCATCATGTTGGCTTGATTCGTGTTCGCTACTTTAATAATTTGATATGTGGGTGGACCGGTGCTTAGGTGCTGTTCTTACTTAAACAAACCTCCTACTTATGATTAACCCCCTCGCAAGCATCCGCAACTACGAGAAAAGTATTAAGATAAAAATCTAACCATAGCATTAAACTTTTGGATCCAAATCGTTCCCTTACGAAGTAGCGCATAAACTAGGGTTTAAGCTTCTGTCACTCTAGCAACCCATCATCTAAGAACCACTCCACAATGCATTCCCTTCGGCCTAAATATGGTGAAGTGTCATGTAGTCGATGTTCACATGACACCACTAAGGGAATCACAACATACATATTATCAAAATATCGAACACATATCAAGTTCACATGATTACTTGCAACATGACTTCTCCCGTGACCTCAAGAATAGAAGTAACTACTCACAAATAATAATCATGCTCAAGATCAGAGGGGTATTAAATAGCATAATGGATCTGAACATATAATCTTCCACCAAATAAACCATATAGTAATCAACTACAAGATGCAATCAACACTACTAGTCACCCACAAGCACCAATCTAAGGTTCCGGTACAAAGATTGAACACAAGAGATGAACTAGGGTTTGAGAGGAGTTAGTGCTGTTGAAGATGTTGATGGAGATGGCCCTCCCAAATATGGGAGAGTTGTTGGTGATGACGATGACGATGATTTCCCTCTCTGGGAGGGAAGTTCCTCCGGCGGAATCACTCCACCGGAGGGCAAAAGTGCTCCTGCCCAAGTTCCGCCTCGAGATGGTGGCGCTTCATCCCAAAAGTCCTCCTCTTATTTTTTCTAGGTCAAAATGACTTATATACCAGAAGAGGGGCACCGGAGGTGGGCCGAGGAGGGCACAACCCACCAGGGCGCGCCTGGGCTCCCTGGCGCGCCCAGGTGGGTTGTGCCCACCTGGTGGGCCCCCTCTGGTAGTTATTTGCTCCAATAATTCTTATATATTCCATAAAAAATCTCCGTGAAGTTTCAACTTATTTGGAGTTGTGCAGAATAGGTAGCTCTGACGTGCTTTTTCAGGTCTAGAATTCTAGCTGCCGGTATTCTCCCTCTTTGTGTAAACCTTGCAAATTATGAGAGAAAAGGAATTAGAATTACTCCCAAAAGCATTATTATGCATAAAAACATTATAAATAACAGTAGGAAAACATGATGAAAAATGGACGTATCAGTATTTCAGATATAGGTATCGGGAAATCATATTTAGGGCATGCTTTATTTGAGTCCCTAAAGTCTACACACACACACGGATTTGACCATTTTTCTTTTTAACTGGAACAATATTGGAAAGCCACTTAGGATATTTAACTTCCCTAATGAATCCAGCAGCTATGAGTTTGTCGACCTCGGCTTCTATCTTGGGAAGTAGCTCGGGTCGAAATCTCCTTTGTGCTTGTTTTACTGGTGGAATGTCGTTTTGCACGGCAAGTTGATGCACCAGCACTTCTGGATCCAAGCCTGGCATTTCCTCATAAGTCCAAGTGAAGACATCTTTGTTTGCAGAAAGGAACTTATGATATTCCTCTTTCTTCTCTTTGGACAAATGTGCACCAATAAAAATTGGTTGAGGCTCCTCGGCTGTCCCAATATTTGTTTCTTCCAAGTCATCAATAGTTGGCTGATTACCATCCTCCATTTGTGGGGATGCCTCAGCTGGGTCTACAAATTCATTAGAGGTCATGCAGACCTCATAGCCCAACCCATGTCTTTTTTCTTTCAAAGGCTAGCCTTCGTGTAGAGCTTCGAGCTGTTCTTGGGACAATGCCTTTGCAAATGGCGCTCACTGCCCTCGGCCATCACACAAGGACGGGCCAATGAGAGTATCATATCCCATTTTCTGCATCATATACAAAACTCTGTTATCGTACAGAGAAATAGGTAATGACTCATCATATTTATTTTCCAAGGTAATATGGACCACATTTTTATTTTTATTTTCACACTCATGCGACTCCTCTTTATCGTCTTCAATTTTATGTTGAACCAAAGAAGGTAAGAGCATAGGCATTTTGGTACCTCTTTTAACAGATGATTTATCGATGACACGGAATATTGGGTCACCCTCTTTCCTTTGGTCACTTGGTATATACTGATAAATCTTTCGGCCTGATGAGGATTCTATAGTATTTTTATCTATCATATTTTATCCAGGTACTACTACAGACTTTGGCTTGTGTACTTTTTCAACAGTCTCAAAGTAGAATTTTGGATCAGCGTAGAAAGATTCAGCTACGGTGAATGGTCTCTTTTCTGCAAATATTCTTATTGTTTCTCCAGATTGCTCTTTGTACTTGACGCACTGATGGAACGTGGATGACACAACTTGATTTTCATGCAACCATGGTCGGCCCAACGGTGCATTGTAATATGTGGCTGCATCAATCACATGGAATCTCACGTATGTAGATAACGCTTCCATTTTTAGTACCAAGGAAATGGTACCCATGGCCTCTTGACCTGACTGGTTACAGCCATGGATAACCACATTTGACTGGCTCAATTCCATGGGGGAATATCCAATCCTTTTCAAAGTACGCAAAGGCAACAAATTTATGGCGGATCCACCATCTATCATTATGTGATTTGTTGGCAAGTCGTCAATCTCACCAAACATAAACACTAGTAGAAAAAGGCCCATTTGTCCCGGTTCCAGAGGCCCATTTGTCCCGGTTCTGGAACCGGGACTAAAGGGTCGGGACTAAAGCCCAACACCTTTAGTCCCGGTTTGCTTACGAACCGGGACAGATGTGGCTCCACGTGGCCACTGTGGCGAGCCCAGGCAGGAGGGCCTTTAGTCTCGGTTGGTAACACCAACCGGCACCAAAGAGCATCCACGCGTCAGCAACTCAGGAGCTAGGGTTTTTGTTTTTTTGAAAGGGGGGGGGGGGGGTTTGGGGGTTTTGTAGGGTTAATTTAGGGGTTTCATATATTGTGTTAGCTAGCTAATAGAGAGAAGTGTCCTCTCTTATCTCCGTGCTTGGTCGACGCTACGTACTATACGTATAGAGAGGACTCGACATGCTAGCTAGTAAGCAAATGAAGGAAACCATTAAAGACACAAGATCGTCATGAACATATACAGAGAGAAGTGATCGACCTCCTCCTTCTCCGAGAGATTGGTCGAACAAGTTTTCGTATATCTATCTGACGCTACTAGCTACATATATACAATATAAGATCTCTTACAATCCCTAACATCTGATGTCAAGTTCCACATGGTATTCTCCGGCTGGATTGATGACGTGGTCAAGAAAGAATCCCGCCAATTCCTCTTGAATTGCTTTTATGCGATCTTGTGGTAGGAGTTCATCCCGCATCTGCCAAATCTAATTTGAAGAAGGGGGTCAATACATATATATGAATGAAAATCAACACAAATGATGGTAATAAAAAAATTGTGAATATTATTGCTTACGCACTTCATATTGTTTTTCAGAGTAGCCCCGCTTAGAGGTCGTTGCGTTGTAGATGTACTCGCAAACGTAGTATCCACAAAAATTATTCCTGCCTTCCTGCCACAACCACTTTACGAGAAATAGAGGTCAATCAAACTGATAATCAAGCATTATAAATGGTATTGATGAAACTAGCTAGAATCAATGGGAGATGCGCGGAACTAGCTAGTAGTACTTACTTTCGGGTGTGTAAATCGCAGCTCCCCCGGCAGTCCCGGAGCTTCTGCGGTGAACACTTTCCAAACCCTGCGAGACAAAGAAAATAATTACTTGATATCAGGAAATGAACAAAGTTGCCGATATGGTGCGATAATGATCGATTGAACTTACTTCTGGAGCATTTCAGTCATGGCCGCATACTCCTTGGGATCTTTTCGTCTTGAGTCTAAGATGGTTACTAGTCCCTGCTCAAGCTTAATCTCTAGGAGAATAAAGTGGAAGCTGTGCACGCATGCATAACTCATCAATTACATTACTATAACCTCAAGTAATAAGGGAAACCAAATATGCAGAAGACAGTAACACTCACTTGAAGTTGTAAGGAAAGAGTATTTTATCTTTGTTTTGATTTTTAAGCAACGATTGTAGCAAGTTGGCCTCGGTTTCTTTCGCATTATATTTAACCGTCCATTCATCTATGAGATTTGTGTTAATGAACCCAATATCATAGATTTGTGCATTTCTGCATTCGACGATCTTCAATCTGCATAATATAGTGAGGTTAATTATATATACATGCAATGAAAGAGCTGAGCTATATATAGAGACTTAATTACAGAAGTATAGTACTTACAGACAGTAGCAAGTGATGATTATTTTATCGAGGTCCTTTTGATTGAAAAACTGGAAGAACTCCTCAAATGGAACAGACAACAGATCAATTCCAACGAGGTCGTGCTCCTCTTTAACTCTCAGCGTCAAAATTTCCTTCCCAGACTTGCAGGTGTCCATGTACCACTTATGGAATCTTCGCATCATCGTTGTTAGAGGAGGATCACCAGGTCTGACGAGAGGCTTCCCGTACCGGTATTTATGTTCGTCCACCTCCATTGTATCAAAATGTGCATCGTCGGGCAGGTAATCACCAGGATTGGTACCAGGCAGCATCCTCGGCAGATTTGCGACGATATCGCTAGACACCTTGAGCGGGGGGCACGATTGGTTTGCCTGTTCGCCGAGCTGGGGAATTTTGTTCCCACTTCTTCATTCTTGTAACCTTTTGTCACTTGAAGTAGTTCCCGACCGGCGCGCTCCTTCCACTGCCTTTTTAAGAGCGCGGACATGGTTGTCATCCGGTGGAGGCGGTGGTGGTCGCTTCAGGTTCTTGAAAGTGCGCTTCAATTTCACCGGATCTATCTTCTCCTCCGGAGGTGGATTTTTCTTTGCAAAAAAGTCCTTCACTTGGGCTTGACAGATCTCCTAGTTTTCCTCCTCGGTCATCTCGTATGGTAACTTCTCTAGAGGCTTGAGAGATGGACCAAATATGTATTGCCTCCCGCCTCTGGCTGTACTGCTAGACGCCGGAGCAGCCGAAGCGGCTGTGGCCGTCTTCCTTCGTTGCTTACGAGGCGGAGAAGGAGGCGGAGTGCTACGATGCGCCGGAGCAGCCGGAGCGGCGGCGGCTGTCTTCCGCTGTTGCTGATGAGGCGGAGAAGGAGGCGGGCAGCTCGGACGCGCTGGCGCAGGCGGAGAAGGAGGCGGAGTGCCGCCACGCGTCGGAGCAGCCGGAGAAGGAGGCGGACTGCCCTGATCACTCGCCGGAGGAGGAGGAGGCGCAGTGCCCTAACTCGCCGGAGGAGGAGGAGGAGGCGTCCAGTTCGGAAGGTTGATGAGCTCCTTCCGCCATAGACATGGAGTCTTCAGAGCAAGACCCAGCTGAGTCTCTCCTTCACCGGTAGGGTGGTCAAGCTCGAGCTCCTCAAATCCCTCCGTTATTTCATCGACCATCACAACAGCATAGCCTTGTGGAATCGGAAGGCAGTGAAAAGTTGCGCCGGGTTGAGGAGGTGCAACAGAGCCGACAGCCGCCTTGACTTTGAGGTGCTGCCATTGCATCATAAGGTGGCAATCTTGAGCCTCCGTGATAGCATCCACGGGGTAGCTGGGAGCCGTGAAGTCAGGCTGCTGAAGGAGCTCGGTGGAAGCCACGCTGCTTCTCCATTGAGATGGTGGGGTAGCTTCTGGGGTAGCTCCGGCAGGTCGCTGGCTCTGAACTAGTAGTGCTTGTTCCTCTAGCGCTCGTACCCTTGCATTCAGCTTCTGCAGTTCGGTCTGCTCCACTTTACTCCTCCTCTCCCGGGTTTTGTAACCGCCTGCGCCGGGAAATGCAACCTTCCACGCAACGGAGCCTGGCGTGCCACGTGTTCATCCAGGGTGCTCAGGATTCCCGAGGGCCTGTGTGAGCTCGTCGTTCTCTCTATCGGGAACGAACGTCCCTTGCTGCCCTGCGGCGATATAGTTCTGAAGCTTCTTGACGGGTATTTCAAGTTGCTCCTTCGTCCAACGACACTTCCCTGTTTCAGGGTCCAAGGTTCCCCCAACCCCGAAGAACCAAGTCCTTGAACGGTCTGGCCAGTTCAATGTCTCTGGTTCGACCCCTTTATCAAGCAGGTCCTTCTCAGCTTTATCCCACAACGGCCGGGCTTTGAGGTAGCCACCTGACCCCGTGCGATGGTGATGCTCCTTCTTTGCGGCATTTTTCTTGTTTGTCGCTGACATCTTCTTACTCTTCTCCGATGTCTTGTGGGCCACAAATGCGGGCCAGTGGTCTCTTATCTTCTCAAATCGGCCGGTGAATTCTGGAGTCTTCCCTTTGTCGACAAACGTTGATTTCAACTCATTCTTCCACCTCCTGAATAGATATGCCATCTTCTTAAGAGCATGAGCCTTGACCAATGGCTCTATAACTGGCTTATCCGGATCCTCCTCTGGCAGTAGGGTGAAATTTGCCTTCAGCGCGGTCCAAAGATCATCTTTCTGTCTATCGTTGACAAAAGACACTTGAGGGTCTTCTCTCTTAGGCTTATTCCATTGGTGGATGCTGATCGGGATCATGTCCCTAACAAGAACCCCGCACTGAGCAGAAAATGCTTCCTTGGTCCGGCTGGGTTCAATCGGCTGGCCATCGCCCTTGATTGTTGTGATCGTGAACCTTTCATCCTGGCGCAACCTTTTCTTCGGGGCTCGTCTCGTTACCGAAGTTTGGCTCGATCCAGAGGGCTAGAAAAGAAGAAAGAAGAGAGTTAATATGTGTACATACCAAAAAAAATAATGCATCAATTAGCTAGTCAGCACAGGCTTAATTAATATATATACCTCGCCGGACTTTGCAACATCTCCTTCCTCCGTTCGCTCGCCGGAGCAGTCATCACGGTCTCCTTCTTCCACCGGCATTCCGTCACCGGAGCCATCATAATCATGTCCTTCCACCTCCATTGTTCGATCACCGGAGCCTGCTTCACCCTCTCCTTCCAGACCATCGGTGTCGTTGAGATAGGACAAGACATCACCTCCGCCGAGGATTATGTCCCCCAACAACTGATCTGCTTCGATGTCTCGGTGCTCCATAGTTTCTGCAAATATTACAACATGGCAATTAATATACAAACATGACAGATGGATATATTAGTGCAAACGTAGAACTAGCTAGCTCGACGCTTCTACGTTTTGGGGTGGCCTCGACAATGCTTCTAGGGTTTCGGGTGGCCTAGGCAACGCTTCTAGGGTTTGGGGTGGCCCCGACAACGCTTCTAGGGTTTGGGCCGGACCGCCTCTCTCATGAATGTCCGACGTCCGGACCGACAAGGGATTTAACAAAATGACGCCATTCTGGATGTGCAGAAAATGGTCCTCAACAACGCTCTTTTAACTTGGTAAATTTGGGTGGCCTCGACAACTCTTCTAGGGTTTGGGGTGGCCTCGACAACGCTTTTTCAGTCCCGGTTTGGGTGGACTCCAGAGTTGGTCGGGTGAGAGGGGGTTGATCGACGTCCCCCTCATGTCTAAGTCAATGAACAACATGAAAATTTCTAAGTGAATGAACAACTCTGAATTTTTTTACATGTACTCCTACAACATGAAAATTTCTAAGTGATTGCCAAACTGTTTGCTAAACTTTTATGCTTCATTTATATGAAGATCAATTGTCCAATATAATTATGTTCGCGATATGAGGCATTGGACATTATCTAGATCACATGCCTCAAAATCAAAGGAAAAACTCCTCTCACAACTATCCGCGGTGCCCAACAATATGAAATCATTCACAAATATTGATGTTGGACTCGACTAAATATGCACTCCATTGTCCAATCAAGTATATAAGTCCGCGGTGATCAAACACATACAAGTTACAAAAATTTCTATGCTCACAAAAATATAAGCCCGAGGGGAATTGAAGTTATCGGGGTTATGTTTATACAACAAATGGACATCTCATCTCATTTCATCTCATCTGAAAAAACATAGCACATCTAAAAAATATACATACATACATACATACATGGAAAAAAATTGCTATGAACAAAAAAACATCATATATGAACATTTTCTATATCTATCCATACATACATACATACATTGAAAAAAATGCTATGAACAAACACATCAGTAGTAATTATTTTTATAATGATTTGGCCTCAAAAAATTCTTTTATTAGTATTTTCAAACTCTAGAATGACCCTGTTGCACTAGAACTATTTCAAATAATTCTTTTCAAATGCCACAAATTTTTTGAGAAGTCCTCTGATGCCTATAGATCATTTTTATGCAAAAACCCACTTTGGTCATTTGAAACTTTTGAGCACAACTTCCATTTTTCAATTTTGGTCCAATCTTGGCATTGAACTACAACCCTATTTTTTCCTTACTAAATTTTTTTGAAAAAATTACTCCAACTTCATGACAGTACCCACACTCCATTTCACCAAAAACCTTCTGATCCAAAGTTCAAATTTTTCAAATTTTGTTCAAATGAAATTTGAACCAGATTCAAATTCCTTGCTGAAAACCTATTCTAAACCACTCCAAAAATTCTGAAATTTTGCCATCACCTTTGTCTTGCATCAGTACCTCACCACAAAAAAATTCAGAAATTTCAAAAATGCCCAAAGCCATCTAGCATTTCATCAAACACCTTCTATGCACTGTTCATCATTGTAAAAAAATTCAGAAATAAATTTCAGAAAATTCAGAAGGGGGGGGGCTGCTGCTGCTCTTCACTGTCCACTCCTTCTCCTCTCCTGCACGGCGTTGCTGCTGCTCTTCAATGCGTCGGGGCCTGCGGCGACCATGGAGCAGTGGCAGAGCAAGGCCGAGCTCGGGGGCACGTGAAAACGGGGAGCAGGGGACCATGGGAAAGGGGGGTGCTCACTGGGAGGCGGCGATGGCTCCAGGCCGGCGACGAGGACGGCGGGCTCGGGGCGGCACACGGCGACGGGGACGAGGACGGCGGGCTCGGGGAGGCGACGGGGACGGGGACAAGGACGGCGGGCTCGGGAATGCCGGCGACGAGGACGGCGGGCTCGGGGAGGCGACGATGCGGTCCGGCAGCCTGGCGGCGTCGAGGTGTTCGTCGGTGCCGTCGGGGCAGCGAGCGCAGGATCGAAGAACTGAATGGAAATTTTCACAAGTGCTGCTTATATACACTAAGCATTGGTCCCGGTTCGTGGCACCAACCGGGACCAATGCACCCTTTAGTCCCAGTTGGTGCCACCAACTGGGACCAAAGGTCTCTTTTCAGCAGCCCAAAGGGTGGAAAACAGAGACCTTTGGTGCCACGAACCGGTACCAATGCACCCCTTTAGTCCCGGTTTGGTGTCACCAACCGGGACCAAAGGCCTTGTGCTGCCCGCGGCCAAAAGTTTAGTCCCACCTCGTTAGTTGAGAGGGGCGCGGAGTGGTTTATAAACCCCACTGCCGCTGCCCTCTCGAGCTCCTCTCAAATGCAGGCTTACGGGCCTAACCTGACTCTCCGCTGCCTGTGGGCCTACTGGGCCTTCTGCGGGCCTGAATCCTGGCCCGTGGTTGGGTTTCTAGTCGTATTCAGGCCGTGGTGGCCCAGTAGGTGGCATTTTTTTCTATTTTTTTCCAGTTTTTTTGTTTTTGTTTTTTGCTTTATTTATTTTCTTTTGTTTTTTGCTTTATTTTTTAATTCTTTTTGCTTTTAGGTAATAAATATTATAAACTTTCTGTTAGTGCCATTAGTTTTTGTTATTTTAGTTTCTAACAAAAAAGTTTATGATAATTCATTTTGCTATTAAAGTTTCTAACAAAAAAAGTTCTTTATGAAAATTCTTTTTGCTTTTAATGTTTTGAACAGAAAATACTTTGCTAATTTTAGTTGCATAAATTTTATATAATTTTAGTTTCAATAATACTAGAGGTTTATGAAAGCTTTTTAGTTGATTCCTTTTGCTAGATATTAGAATTTCATTAAAGTTTTCTAGTTCATTCTTTTTCTATTAGAGTTTCATTAAAGTTTTCTATTTCATTCTTTTCGTTTATTATTTTTGCTATTAGAGTTTCATAAAAGTTTTCCAGTTCAATCTTTTTTATATTAGTTCATTCTTTGAGCCAAATGACCCTGAAATTGAAAAGCACTTCAGATGAACTCTGAAGAGGTTGAAAATTGGCATGGTATCATCATTTCACCCACATAGCATGTGCTAAAAAGTTGAGAGGGTTACGGCAAAAACTGGATGCACTTCGTGTACAAAATGGACAATCTCTTTCGAAGTATCAGGGTTTCGGACGAAAACTCATCTGTTACAAAGGGATTTCATTTTTTGAACTTATTTGAACTCCAGACTTTTTGTGTGTTCAAAATGAACCTTTCAAAGCCACATCATCAATTTTCAACCCTTTCTGACTTCATCTGTCTTCACTTTTTCTTCGCTTGTGTCCTTTGCTTATTGCGCCGTAACCATGGATATTCTTCATTGCTTAACAGGGTGCTTGGGTCAGCCTTGACTTTGAAGGGAGGAATTTCATGAAACTTTTCATAATCTTCAGACATGTCTGTCTTACCCTCCACTCCCACGATGTCTCTTTTCCCTGAAAGAACTATGTGGCGCTTTGGCTCATCGTATGATGTATTCGCTTCCTTATCTTTTCTTTTTCTCGGTTTGGTAGACATGTCCTTCACATAGAAAACCTGCGCCACATCATTGGCTAGGATGAATGGTTCGTCTGTGTACCCAAGATTGTTCAGATCCACTGTTGTCATTCCTTAATGTGGCTCTACCTGTACCCCGCCTCCGGACAGATTGACCCATTTGCACTTAAAAAAAGGGACCTTAAAATCATGTCTGTAGTCAAGTTCCCATATGTCCACTGTGTAACCATAATATGTGTCCTTTCCCCTCTTGGTTGCTGCGTCAAAGCGGACACCGCTGTTTTGGTTGGTGCTCTTTTGATCTTGGGCGATCGTGTAAAATGTATTCCCATTTATCTCGTATCCTTTGTAAGTCAATACAGTCGAAGATGGTCCCCTGGATAATGAGTACAGCTGATCAGAAACAGTGTTGTCACCTCTGAGACGTGTTTCCAACCAACTGCCGAAAGTACTGATGTGTTCACATGTAATCCAGTCGTCACACTACTCCGGGTGTTTGGAGCGCAGAATGTTCTTGTGTTCATCGACATACGGGGTCACCAAGGTAGAGTTCTGCAGAACTGTGTAGTGTGCTTGAGACCAAGAATGCCCATCCCTGCATATTATTGAGTCCCCTCCTAGCGTGCCTTTTCCAGTCAGTCTTCCCTCATACCGCGATTGAGGGAGACCAATCTTCTTAAGGTCAGGAATGAAGTCAACACAAAACCCAATGACATCCTCTGTTTGATGGCCCATGGAGATGCTTCCTTCTGGCCTAGCGCGGTTACGGACATATTTCTTTAGGACTCCCATGAACCTCTCAAAGGGGAACATATTGTGTAGAAATACGGGGCCCAGAACGACAATCTCGTCGACTAGATGAACTAGGACGTGCGTCATGATATTGAAGAAGGATGGTGGGAACACCAGCTCAAAACTGACAAGACATTGTGCCACATCACTCCTTAGCCTTGGTATGATTTCTGGATTGGTCACCTTCTGAGAGATTGCATTGAGGAATGCACATAGCTTCACAATGGCTAATCGAACGTTTTCCGGTAGAAGTCCCCTCAATGCAACCGGAAGCAGTTGCGTCATAATCACGTGGCAGTCATGAGACTTTAGGTTCTGGAACTTTTTCTCTGGCATATTTATTATTCCCTTTATATTCGACGAGAAGCCAGATGGTACCTTCATACTGAGCAGGCATTCAAAGAAGATTTCCTTCTCTTCTTTGGTAAGAGCGTAGCTGGCAGGACCTTCATACTGCTTTGGAGGCATGCCGTCTTTTTCGTGCCAACATTGCAGGTCCTCCCATGCCTCCGGTGTATCTTTTGTCTTTCATGCACGCCCAAGAAGCCTAACAGGTTCACGCAAAGGTACTTCGTCATGTGCATCACGTCGATTGAAGAGCGGACCTCTAGGTCTTTCCAGTAGGGTAGGTCCCAAAATATAGATTTATTCTTCCACATGGGTGCGCGTCCCTCAGCGTCATTCGGAACAGATAGTCCGCCGGGACCCTTTCCAAAGATTACGTGTAAATCATTGACCATAGCAAGTACGTGATCACCGGTACGCATGGCGGGCTTCTTCCGGTGATCTGCCTCGCCTTTGAAATGCTTGCCTTTCTTTCGTCATTGATGGTTGGTCGGAAGAAATCGACGATGCCCCAGGTACACATTCTTCCTGCATTTGTCCAGGTATATACTTTCGGTGTCAGCTAAACAGTGCGTGCATGCGTGGTATCCCTTGTTTGTCTGTCCTGAAAGGTTACTGAGAGCAGGCCAATCATTGATGGTTACAAACAGCAACGCATGCAGGTCAAATTCCTCCTGTCTGTGCTCATCCCACACACGTACACCGTTTCCATTCCACAGCTGTAAAAGTTCTTCAACTAATGGCCTTAGGTACACATCAATGTCGTTGCCGGGTTGCTTAGGGCCTTGGATGAGTACTGGCATCATAATGAACTTCCGCTTCATGCACAGCCAAGGAGGAAAGTTATAGATACATAGAGTCACGGGCCAGGTGCTGTGATTGCTGCTCTGCTCCATGAAAGGATTAATGCCATCTGCGCTTAAACCAAACCATACGTTCCTTGGGTCACCTGCAAACTCAGCCCGGTACTTTCTCTCGATTTTTCTCCACTGCGACCCGTTAGCGGGTGCTCTCAACTTCCCGTCTTTCTTACGGTCCTCTCTGTGCCATCGCATCAACTTTTCATGCTCTTTGTTTCTGAACAGACGTTTCAACCGTGGTATTATAGGAGCATACCACATCACCTTGGCAGGAACCCTCTTACTGGGGGGCTCACCGTCAACATCACCAGGGTCATCTCGTCTGATCTTATACCGCAATGCACCGCATAACGGGCATGCGTTCAAATCCTCGTACGCACCGCGGTACAGGATGCAGTCATTAGGGCATGCATGTATCTTCTGCACCTCCAATCCTAGAGGGCATACGACCTTCTTTACTGCGTACGTACTGTCGGGCAATTCGTTATCCTTTGGAAGCTTCTTCTTCAATATTTTCAGTAGCTTCTCAAATCCTTTGTCAGGCACAGCATTCTCTGCCTTCCATTGCAGCAATTCCAGTACGGTACCGAGCTTTGTGTTGCCATCTTCGCAATTGGGGTACAACCCTTTTTGGTGATCCTCTAACATGCGATCGAACTTTAGCTTCTCCTTTTCACTTTCGCACTGTCTCCTTGCATCAACAATGACCCGGCGGAGATCATCATCGGGCACATCGTTTGGTTCATCTTGATCTTCAGCTTCCCCCATTGCAGCATCATCGTATTCAGGGGGCACATAGTTGTCATCGTCCTCTTCTTCTTCGCTGTCTTTCATCATAACCCCTATTTCTCCGTGCCTCGTCCAAACATTATAATGTGGCATGAAACCCTTATAAAGCAGGTGGGTGTGAAGGATTTTCCGGTCAGAGTAAGACTTCTTATTCCCACATATAGGGCATGGACAACACATAAAACCATTCTGCTTGTTTGCCTCAGCCACTTCGAGAAAATTATGCACGCCCTTAATGTACTCGGAGGTGCGTCTGTCACCGTACATCCATTGCCGGTTCATCTGCGTGCATTATATATAATTAAGTGTGTCAAAAACCATTACAAAACATCATGAATAGATAAGTGACCAAATTAATAGAAGTTCATCATCACATTAAAACCAAAGTACATACATAGTTCTCATTGAACAACATATAGCTCTCCAGAGCATCTAATTAAACCATACATTATTGAAACTATGTAAAACATTTCAATGCAACAACAAATGCGATCATAATCGCAACCAAGGTAACAATTGATCCAACGGCATAATGATACCAAGCCTCGGTATGAATGGCATATTTTCTATACTTTCTAATCTTGAAGCACATTGCATCCATCTTGATCTTGTGATCATCGACGACATCCGCAACATGCAACTCCAATATCATCTCCTCCTCAATTTTTTTCAATTTTTCCTTCAAGTAATTGTTTTCTTCTTCAACTAAATTTAACCTCTCGACAATAGGGTTGGTTGGAATTTCTGGTTCACATACCTCCTAGATAAAAAAATCTATGTCACGTTGGTCGGCATAATTGTCATAAACAATAAATAAACCAAATAGTTATAAAATATAATATATACCACATCCGAATCATAGACAGGACAAGGGCCAACGGGGGCGGATACCAAAACCATCGCACTATATAATAACAAACAATAATAAAAGTAAGAAAATTATACAAGTATCTATCTAAATCATACAAGTCAGAATTTTTTTCTTTTAGAAAGAAGATAAGAAAAAGAGGCTCACCACGGTGGTGCCGGCGACGAGATCGGCGCGGGCGATCGACGGCGGTGAAGACGGGGACGGGACGTGATGGACCGCTAAACCTAGACAAATCTTGAGGAAAATGGAGCTTGGAGGTCAAGTTTGGAGAGGAGAAAGCTTAAGTAGTGTGGCTCGGGCATTTCATCGAACACCTCATGTGCATAGGAGGTGAGCTAGAGCACCACAAAGCCCTCCCCTCGCCGGCCAGAAAAAAACAGAGCAGTGGAGTGCTCTGCTCGCGGGCGAGGGGTATATATAGGCACAACATTGGTCCCGGTTCGTGGTTGGAACCGGGACTAAAGGCCACCCTTTGGTCCCGGTTCCTGCCACGAACCGGGACCAATGGATGTTGGCCCGGAGCGAGGCCCATTGGTCCCGGTTCGTGTCTGGAACCGGGACCAAAGGGTCCAGACGAACCGGGACCAATGCCCCACGAGGCCCGGGCGGCCCCCTGGGCGCACGAACCGGGACGTATGCCCCCATGGGTCCCGGTTCCTGACTGAACCGGGACTAATGGGCTGGGCAGGCCTGGACCAAAGCCCAGTTTTCTACTAGTGGAGAAGTGGTCTATTATGCTTCTTTGAGCCTAACAACATGTCCTCATCCGTGAATGTAATATTTATCACATCATTTAATTCAGCTTCTGTCTGTGAGAGTTCCACGCTATAATCTTCAGGAAACGACAATGTTGTAACTAGTGCCTTACGTAAATCTGAGGAACGAGACAAAGCATCATACACAGAAAGCATAGCTGGTATTTTCTTCAAATGCGAGATTACATCATACTTGTCCCACAGCTTAGAAGGCGGATCAACTGTCTCTTTCTCAGTTACATCTTTGTTCCCAGGCTCCTTTCTAGGTGGAGGATGTGGGTCAGCTAACTGGCGACCTGATCTAAGGTGGACCTGATCCACTTCTAGCGCATCTTCTTTAGGGAAGTGAAGAGACTCGCTATCATCCTCAAACACACCTATAGTGAGAACGTTGAATTCTTCACTAGGCGGAACCTTCATGCTCTTCGCCAAATGCTGATATTTCTTTGGTACGAAGCGTGGAGGAGCGACATCTTCCATCACTCGGGGTAGTACACGCGCGTTTTGGCCGCTGTTCCCTCCAGTCTTGGGGTCCTTGAGAAGCTGGTACACTGGGCCATCCATCACAGCTGCAGGGAATGTGAGCCTCTCTTTTATGCTGACTCTGGGATGTGGTCCCATGACCGTGGTACGGGAGGAGGCCTGAAGAGATCATTGGGGTAAATTCATATCCTGATGTAAACATGATATCATTATAAGTTGGCCTCATATTTGAAGATGCGCAACTTACCGAGCTATCTTGAAGAGTGGCAACATTTGTTGTAGCCATCTTCTTTCCTTTCTTTAAGCTTTTGAGGAGGTCCGTATCAATGGTCTCCTCGTCGATCATTTTCTGTATGATATTTTTTACCACAAAGCAATCACCAAGTGTATGGCTTAATATGTAGTGGTAAGGACAAAAGTTTGGCTCATTAAACATATTGGCTTCCTCCGGCCTTTTTGACTTAGGAAGGTCTATAAGTTTTAGCTCTCGTAAGCCCCTAAAGAGATCATGGATTTCTTCTATAGGAAAAGAATACTTCTTGCTTTGTTGTTCGCTGAGAGTTGGCCTCCTACCAACTTGTGCATCTTTCTGTCCTTGATTCCTCATAGGTGCTCTTCCAGGCTGAAACTGAGACTTGATGGTCATTGCTTCCATAGCTTGCGTTGATTTGGGCTTCATCGACAATTTCTCTCGCTGAGCCCCTTTTTCTGTAGGCTTGTTGAATGCCGCCTTTGTTCGGCGAGCGACAAGCTGCATATAATTCTCTATGTCTGTAGCCTTTGACACCAACTCTTCAAATGTGATGGGTCTCACTCCTTGTAACTGCACAGCCACTTCCGAGCAAAGATTATTCATGCACATGCGCACCGCTTCGGGCTCGGTAATTGGCTGTGGGCAGTGAAGACTCAGATTTCTCCATCTGTTTATAAAATCAGCCGCCCTCCCATTGAACCCCTATTCTATCTGAGTTAGCTCAGTGAAGCCTACGGTTCTCTGTGTGCTATAAAATCGCTCAAGGAAGGAATTCTGCATCTGCTCCCAGGTTTTTATGGAACTGGGAGCTAGCTTGTTGTACCATGTGAAGGCGGGACCAGACAATGTCTACACGATCTTCCTGAGGAGGAGTGCCCCATTATGAGCTGTGTCCTGACAAGTTGCGAGAAAGTGGGCTATGTGTTCATGAGGAGACCCACTCCCGTTAAACTTGCTAAATTGTGGCTGCCTGTAGTTAGTTGGGAAGGGAACCATGTCTACATCAGGTGGGTACGGTTTAACATACCCTGACCGCATGGAATATTGAGTTTGCATCAACTGGGACTTTACCCCTTCGGCAATCATTCTTTGGATCGCCTCGAGGTTAAGTCCAGCACCTCCTTGCTGGCTGCTAGCACTCGCACCACCATCCCCTTCGTTTCCTTTGTTCTGGTTATTGCTCATCTGATTATGAAGGGCTACTAGCTCATCTTCTTTTTTATTGAAGTGTCGTTGTAAGGTTCGCTAGTCGCTCCTCAACCGAACGAGTTTCATTTGCCGCTAGGACTTGCTCCGTATGCTCTGTACCCGAGTGAAGTTCTATCTCATTTTCAGAAGGACAAGGGGTACTATCTGACAGGGGATTGTAAGACCCCCCATTGCTTGACCCAAGTTCTTCATAATCTGAACCCTTCTGGCTGCGTGTCTTGCGACGAGGACCTTCTATAACAGTCTTGCGTGCCTTCTTCCTCTTGAAATGTGTTGATGCTGAGGAGGTTTCGCTACTGTTGTCTGTCACCACTTTGACACCAACCGGCATTGCATTGAATACTTCAAATGAGTTACCTGAGACTTTCTTATGAGCTGGCCATGGAGCGAGAGTTCTGGGAGTCTTCCTTTATGTACTTGCCATTTCCTTTGCCCCATTCCTCCACTGACTTGGCTTGTTGATGGAGAATCTCTTCCTTGTATTCTTCTATACCCCGAATCAGCTCATACTGCCATCTCTCTTTGCTTCAAGGCAGCCCGCTTTTTGCGTGCATGAGCAGCCTGCTTCACGTACTCTTGTCGTCGTGGATCTGCCTTCACAAATTCTTCATATTCTAGCCACTTTGATAGAGTTTCTACATGCCGGATGATGGCGCCACCAACATTATCAGCAGAGATAAAGCAGTCTGGAAGTATCTCCTTCAAAGCTTGGCAGACATTCTGTGTAATGATGGCATGGAAGCTAGCATGGCTCCCCCCACGGATCCTTGCATTGGTCTTCCTTTCTCTGTTTTTGATGGGATATGCTACTTGCTTCCGTTGTTGATTGGTCATGTTTGCATCAGTTGCCACTGGGAAATCGAGCCATGCACGGTGAGCCCTCTGTTGTCGACGACGACGACATGCTGGATCAAATGCGCCTTCAAATGATGGTCTTGGTGCTGGCACCGATGAGGACAAAGGATCTGATATTGTAGCAGTTGGATCCACATGACCATCTTGGAAGTCATCTGAAGTGACAAACACCCCCTACCACTGGAGCGAGCGTTTATTGCTTGGCTCACCCACTAGGCATGGTCCAATGGGATTATAGCCCGTGGTGAGGATAAATTCAGGTGCATCAACATGGAGTTGGTTTCTTGGACGAGCCGATCCTTCATGTGACAAAGACTCGGTGTCCTCAACCATTATAGCTTTGCCTTTGTCCGTGGAGGAAGCCCTTTGAGCTGCCCCTACTGTGGTAGGGATAGGCTTATATGAGCTCTCTCCCGACCCTTCGCGTGCACCCACCCTAAGCTTTGAAGGTGTAAGGGGCACTGCGACTTTAGTTGATGCAGTCGAAGCAGATTGTCTCGGCGACGCCACCTTTAGTGACCCCGTCCATTTTGCAAGATCTGGCCACTCCTCAGTTGTCATGCGAATAACCTTTGCTGGTACCTCATGACTTATGACCTTGATAGGTGACATCTTTGTGAAACCAGGAGGAACTGAAGTAGATGAAGAAGCTTTGCATGCATGTTGATCCTTAGATGCTCTTGCAGCTGCACGCATCCTTCTTGGCTGACTTTGCGAGAACAGGAGTAAAGCCTTCCCTCAGTGCAGAGGAGACTTCCTTTTCTTCTGGCTCAGTTGGGGATGCAGCTGTTGTTTCCAAACTCTTGCTAACTGCAGCCGCAAGTGGACTAATAGGCACATCCAGCCAGAGGTCACCAAAGCGGAGAGTGACAAATTGTTGTACCTGTCCCTCCATACCTTCAAAATACAGAAAACCATATATTTGCTTTCTTCGTCTATTTTTTTGGTATATGTGTACATAATGTTTTATGCTTTATGTACTATGGAAATTCATATGTTGCAATCCTATGTTGGAATTCGAAGATGATGGGAGAAATATGTCCCATTGGGCGTGCCAGAATCTGATGACGGGAAAATGGCGGGCGTGAAACACGCGTCCACGTCATTGATACAAAATGAATATATTTAAGTGCATACATGCTTACAATAAAAAGAAGATCAAACATTGCAGGTACTTTATTTTCAGAACCCTTATATTTACATAAAAGATCTGTTAATTACATCTCCGTGGAGAAAACCTTTGATTAGGAATTCCAACATTTCTACTACATGGGATTACAACATACGACCATTACAAAATGATAAAAGAAAAATCTTCCTCCTCGCCGTTGCCGACGCCGGCATGCTCCGGGGAGCCTTGGACTTTGTTGATATTATCATATGCGATGACTTTCATTTATATTCCGCTTTTATTTGACTCGTACTAATATTGGCAGTACATGTACGCATGCTTGAATGACTTCATTTACTTTTCCTCAATGATTAACCAATATATATAGACTTTGATTTATTTTCCTTTACTTTATATGAGAAAATTATCTTAATGGTTAATCAATGTGCTAAATGAGCCTTCAAACATCATGATGCATGCATATGGGACATAAAATCATGCATGCGTTCTGTGCATGCAACATACTTTAGTACTAACGGTTGTAGTACTCTATTTTAGGCGTAGATGACATCTACGTTTTCTAAATGTTTGCAAGCCATATGGGGATGCATGATCTAACTTTCATCTTATGCGAAGATAAGCTAGTTGGAATCTTTTGAGCATACGCCTACATGGAGCAGATAAAAAAATATTTAATTTGTTTTGGTGGCATATGCAAGTGCACTACAATATTTCTAGTGCAATCAGACTCAGATTATGACTCTGTTCATCTTTCAGTTTTTTACAAGGGAAACGCTTTGTATCTATAGTCTGGAAAGACACCAGTGTCAGACCATTCCTGCATCGTCAGTGATTGAGAATACATGGGCTAATTAGGCCAGTGACAGGTTCAAAGCTTGGTCAAATAGCAATTAATTAGAGAAAGGAGTTAAAAAAAAGAAACCTGCAGGGACGCTCCCACGACCCATGCGCTCCCACGATCGCACGATCCCACGACTGGAACGTGGGCGCTCGCGCAACAACGCTCCCCTGTTGTCCGCTCTTATAAATAGGACCCTAGCATAT
Source organism: Thinopyrum elongatum (assembly GCA_011799875.1). Taxonomy (NCBI): domain Eukaryota; kingdom Viridiplantae; phylum Streptophyta; class Magnoliopsida; order Poales; family Poaceae; genus Thinopyrum; species Thinopyrum elongatum. The sequence goes on from CM022302.1 coordinate 386,542,968, forward strand.
ACAGGAGCCCGCTTGGATCGTTGCCACTGGTTCTGGCATAGACTGCTCATTCCATCGCTGCTGCATAGAAAGGCTGCTGTACACAAACATTGCTGCACACAAATACTGCTGCAAATATTCCATACACACATAAACGAAGTCGAAGAGAAGGAGACTTGGAGGAGTTCAGCAAGAAAGTGAGATTCATGGTTCTCTCCTAATTCCTTGGCTTCTCTCATTGGTGATCTTCTCTATGTTTGTTAAATCTTTGCTCTTGGTTTGGTCATATTGACATGAGCCAAGTAGCTTCTCCCCATATGATGATTCTTGATTTGCTCAGATTGACACAGATCATGAATTCTTTTCCATGTTGCCCAACCTTTGCTCTTGGCTTGGTCATATTGACATGAGCCAAGTAGCTTTTCTCCATATCATGGTTCCGATTTGGTCATATTGACACAGATCAAGAACTTTTATTCAAGTGGCATAATCCTTGCTCTTGGCTTGGTCATATTGACACATGTCAAGTGGCCTTCATCCTCCACATATTTTTGATAATTTGCTCTTAGCATGGTCATGTTGACACATGTCAAGTAGCACTCTCACAAGTTGAGATATTGCTCTTGCCATGGTTATATTGACACATGGCAACTAGTATTCTCTATATATTTGATATTTTGTTCTTGCCATGGTCATGTTAACACATGTCAGGAGGTATTCTCCCAAATTTGATATTTTGTTCTTGCCATGGTCATGTTGAGACATGTCAAGAGATACAAGTTGCATGATGATCTCCTCTGATTTGGTCATGTTGACATGAATCAGGGTGTTTCTTCCCTTATGTACCATGAATGCTTAGTTCTCAATAGAATGATGGCAAAGGTATGGCTTAGGGGAAATAAACATTAAAAAGGGATGAACAAACTATATACTATAAACTGCATATAAAAATATTACTCGTCAAATGACACCATGCTTAGTCACATGTTCTATGATCACATGCGTGCATGATATGCTAAAAATGAGTCATGTAGCAAAACTTAATTAACCATGTTCAAAGTTGGGTGTATGGAAACTGACATTTCCACTTCATGATCCATAAACAAAATGCCACCCAAATCGTAAACGGTATTATATTAATCAAATGTCTCTAAAACAGACTCAATGGATATACTATATAAAATGCATCGGCCCCAAATAGTGCTAGTTTGCATCATCGACAAATAACTAGATATTGGCGAATCTAGTGTATACACATGCAAAGTAAAATGGACACGTCATACCTAGCTAATTCTAGGTTAATTGGTGTATATCCACCCAATTAAAATAAATTGTATGGTCCCTTCATATGGACGTACATTATAAAAAGGGCACCGCTAGGCATCAGACTACTGGTAATTTTCATCTATCAGACCAGTCGGAGTCCGTTGGATTGGAAGCAGGACGTTCGTCCGATCTCGTAATTATGCCACGCAAGACAGTAGTCGCTTTCCATCGCTGATTTGTTGGTGCTTCCTAACTGCGTCCGCAACTCTCGTTTCTCTTCGTTTGCATGGTTCTCTCTAGATCAAAAAACAATATCGCTCCCATAACTACTACTTCCGGAGATCACGTGACTCTCAGTTGTTGGTTTTCACGCCTGGCTAATTGCTTCCTTAAGAATAGGAAGCAGATGTTTCATCCAAAATTATTTTAATTTGCATCCAAGAGTTTCATGTGACATTGCTCCAACATCAAAGAGATTTTCTTCCAGTGTACTGCGAAATTGAACCTGCTTCCATTTTTCAACAATTTTGCTTCCACGGCGAGCTAAACTTCGTACAATCAATATTTTTTTCTACCTAACGGAAAAAACAGTTCAATCAACTAGAAGACTGATACAACTAAATAAGACCTTCTTTCATACAAAATGACCATTATCATGAGTACAGGTAACACATGCTTTACGCATATTAGGGAAGGGATTCCAAGAAATACAAATGTGCTCAATTTGCTTTGAACATATAAAAATCATGCTTCCAACACCGCAAAACCATGCTTCATAATCCACAATCATTTTTCTCTCCATGAAGTGTCATGTAGTGTGCTTTCTTTATTTATCATATATGATTCCATGTATATGGTTGCAGGTTTTGGGTTTACTAGTAATTTAATTGCTTTGTACATAGTATATACACTTCATGACTACTATGTCGCACTGCCGCTACGGTCCCTCTACTCTGTTCCATTCATCGTGTCCAGCCTAGCCCTATGACTTCATTTTGTCTGACAAATCTGCCGGTGTCGACATCACGAGCGACAAGAGTCCGGTGAGGAGCAGCGAGGATGGCATCATCGACGGAATAACACTCTTGACCTTTGACAACCGAGTGTGTGTCTTGCTAGCTTGCTTTCAAAACGATGACAAAACATTGGGCAACCGAGATCATCGATCTCACTTTGCACGCCATAGCCACCAACGATAAGCTTGACATGCTCACCATCAGCAAAGAATGATTTTCCGCTCTTGTTAACCCTGCAGAATTTAGGAAGCATGAGTATTTGTCCCCAAAAAAAAGGAAGCATGAGTAGTTTGATTTGGATACAAACATGATGCCTAAGAAACAATAAAAAGAATGGAATTGAAGCAAACTGAAGACAACGTAGAAAGCGCAAATGTGAAGCAAATCTTAGGCAGTGGAGAAGCATAACTATGGTGCGTATGAAGCAAACTATGCACTGTGAAGAACCACGTGTATGATACAAATGAATCATGAAAGTTGGATGCATCATATTCATGTAATATCAACATAATTTCTACATAGCGGAAGCACATTTTTTTACATGGGGATACAAAAGATTTCCGCACAGTCATGAAATTTAGGAAGCATGATTTAATCATCGATTAAGTAGATAAATGTAGATACGACTACAAGCATGTATGAGGCATGGAGGCGAAGCAAAACTAAACACAATGTAGAAGCACAAGTTGGACATGTATGAAGCAAACTGAACTCGGTGTAGAAGCGTTGACATGATAAATATGAAGCAACCTGTGTATGCGTAACTACTGTATGTATGAAGCATGGAGATATGAAAGCATGACATGGATGCAATCTCAACATACTTCCTATACGATGAGTAGAGTCAGGATCGGTTGGATGAGTATGGTATGGAGGCCCATGTCAGTATGATTCATCTTAGTTGGAAGCATAAAAAATTGAAATTGGAGTTAACTAGATACCCAAAAACATGGAGATGCACGGTTTTGCCATCTACTATTATTCGTAGTAGAAGCATATATAGTATACTTTGGAATCTGTGTATCTAAGAAGCATAAAAATATTGCTATCTCATCATTATTCATCTAAATTGGAAGCACAAATCTTGCTATGTAAGTCTGGGTGATCTAAACACCTCCAATACACAATGGATGGTACAAATCAGACCATCCATAGGGAATAAACCACGATGTTAAAAATTATCAGTCGTTGATCCGTCAAAAAGAAGATTCTGATTCCTCAAAAGAAAACTAGGATTGTAGAAATTAAAAGTTACCAAGATGAGAGGACCCAAAACTGAGGTACTCACGCACCCGGTTGATCTTCCAGTAAAGCTGGTAATGCAAGAAACGCAGTGGAGAGACGACCACGGCCGCATGAAACCGGGATGGCACGGCGGCGAGATCATCCGAGGTCGCATTGAGGAGTGGGGCGGTGCAGGAGATCGGATCTGGGCGGTGCCTTAGGATGGTGTGCTTGTTGGCGTGGTGGGTTGGAAGCACGACGAGCATGGGATCAAAACAGGGCAGCGCCGTCGGAGGTATTATGAGACGAAGGCATGGAAGCATGTTTCTAGGCGACCGTAGCAAAATAAGTACAATGTAGAAGCACATGGGTATGAAGGTAGGAAAAAATCAAAAGTGTGCATTATTCGTGTTAGGTGGAAGCATGAAGTTTTGAAACATAAGCTAAAAAAGATTTCTGTGGATACATAGAACATTATGAGACAAAGGCATGGAAGCATCCATCTAGGCGACCGTAGCAAAATGGGTACAATGTAGAAGCAAAAAATTAAGAAGCTAGGAAATAATGCAAGGGGTGCATTTGTAGTGTTAAGTGGAAGCATCAAATTTTGAAATCTGATGATACATAAAAAAAAAGATTTGCCACCAACTGATGATACATATTTTTGGAATTTGTATACATGAACCAATGACAGAAAAATTTCTCTACATTTGCCATATTCATTGGAATACTGAATATTGAAACAATGTAATAGGCACGATTGAAGCATGCATAGTTATGTGTGATCTAAATATGGAAAAACTTCATCAACAGATACATGACCTAACGCATGAACTTCATGAGTACTAATCAGACGACGAATTATCAAATCAAGGGTGATGGAAGCAATACAATACCTTCGATTTCGAGATGTGAGCTTCGAACGGGGTGGGGGTGGTGGGGGCGTTTCAATCCACTGCTCTTTCTCCGGCCAGCCGGTGCTACTCCGGCAACCGATCCAGCCGATTTGTAACCTGCCGACCCACGAATCGCAGTTGAGGACTGGGGGCTTGACCCCCTAATGCCAGGACGGTGCACGTCCCATCTCGCCCAGGGGACGAATTCGTGGAGTGGACGAAGGGGCGGCCGGGCGGCTCAATGACGAGGAGAGAAGGAGGAGCGGGTGGTCGGACCTGGCCGGTGAGCTTGCTGTGCTGCTGGACGAAGCCCGGGAAGGAGCAGCACGGGGCGAAGCCGGGGGAAAGGGGATCTGGCGAGGCGAGCGAGCTGTGGAGCGCTCGAGGTGGAGGAGGAGCTCCAGACGATGCGGCCGCTTGGAATCTGCGAAATTAGGTGAGGATTACGCGCGGACGTTGCGGGGGTGAGCTCCATGCCGTTTGTTTTTTTACTTCCTTAATTACAAAAGGACAACTCTGGAGCGTTGGATTTCAATTACATCGACGATGCAGGAATGGTCTGACACTGGAGTCTTTCCAAACTATAGATACAAAGCGTTTCCCTTTAATCAACTTGTGGGCCATGTCATGTTGATCATGCATGCGTAAGCCTACAGCCATGCAACGTGGCCATATTTTTTTAGTGGGCCACAAAACCTGATTAGTTATTAATGGCTCATTAAGGCTTATATATGAGGGTGTGCGCGTTAATTATTTTCTCCACAATTCAAAGTCTAGTGTCATATATGATATGAGATGAACATGTAGACCAAATATTTCCTAACTGGGTACATATGGATCGATGCCTTATTGGAAGAATCATTTATTTATTCCTATATACCGCGTGTATATTTTGTTAGCGCGATATATTTTTATGCGTCGCATCGATATTTTTCATGAACGATGGAACAAGGACTCCGTTTATCATATGGTCGATATTTCGAAAATATTATGATTTCATGTTGGTATTTGGCACCCGCCGTAGGTGGTGGCGTGCATAGATGAAGGTTATGTGTGATTTTAATTGGGACAAATATTTCATGGAGATTTTTTATTTACTTTGCAAATTTTCCAAATATCGGCTCTTTTTATTAATTTACTTCTTGTGCCCGCAATTTTATACTGAGCGGTGAAAATTCACCAATTAATGTAGTCTTTTTAGTTGCACTACATTTCCTTAAGTCAAAATCGGTGTCAACAACTGCCTCTCGAGGTCTGAATGTACGCATTTTTATTCACAGCCATACATTATCCTGACACGTACATGTGGTACACTGCTTTGAAAGTCTGTTTGGATCCTTTAATCGGATAAGGAATAGTTATGGCATGGCCGCCGTTGGCCCCCCCCCCCCCGTCCTCAGTCCTCACCCAGTAGGATTGTTTTCTCATACATGTAACTCGGCAACATCAGCTCAGATCAGATCTTCTCACCATCGGTAGTGCTATACAAAAGGTTTTTAACCCTTTTTCGCGACTGTGATTTGAATCGTCGTCAAGTGAATGACTGTGACAGGGGGTTCTTCCCACACGACCCAGAAACCGTCGGGGATAGGCCCTTCGGTCACACACGCTCGGCAAAATGAGGTCGTGTGTGACGGCCGAGCGATCAAATACGGTTATACAGGCCCAATCGGTTCCGATCGTAAGTACATCCCACACAGTCAGTCCTAGAAAAACGTTTTCGTTTGTTATGTACATTCCACACAGTCAATCCAAGGAATACATTTTCGTTCTTATGTACATCCCACACAGTCAATCCAAGAAAAATGTTTCCGTTCGTATGTACATCACACACAGTCAATCTAAGGAAAACGCTTCCGTTCGTATATACATCCCACACAGTTTGATGTATAGCCTCGTGTGTGATAGGTGTAACTATCACACATGCTCTGCCTCGGTTAACCGTTTGCTTTTATTCAACTACATCACACACGATTTGATGAAGAAAACTGTATGACATTGGGCTATCCATCACAAGTGCTTTTACTGCTAGAACCGTTTGCAAAGTTCCATGACCCATTTAGCAGGTTTATTAGTTTACAATTAATAATTCCAGTATTGCGCAAATTCACATTTCATATCGAACAGCTGTTTACCAATTTCATATCAGGTACATAAATATATTTTAACATCACAGTACGATAGCTACCTGAAAACAACACAGTACAGCATATAGCTAGTTCACCTTCATAAGAACAATATTAGAACAATATATTCATTTCCCTAATCCAGATCATCCAGGCTCGTCTTATCCACCTCTGCTTTCAGTTTAGTAAGAATCTGTTTTGCACTGGCCAACTGGAAATGTGCCTTCTTCTTCGCTAACACCATCTTAGTGAAGTCTAATTTAAAAAATCTGAGCTCATTCTCCATCTTCCTCTTTTTATCCCGCATTTTCAAATATTCTTCAGCGTTGATAACACTTTCTCTAAGCCTACCTGTCGTGGGGGAACACGATCACCTATGGGGCCATCAGCCCCTTTGTGGTTCGGCAAGGGGGAGGTCGTGTTGCACAAAGAGCAGAAACCATGAAACAACACGATGATGGTGACGCGGGTGGTTTTTACCCAGGTTTGGGCTGCTGGATAGCGTAAAGCCCTACTCCTGCTTTGGTGGATTCAGTGGAAGAACACAACGATCACGCAGTGCTCAAGCCCGGCAAGGGTGCCTCAGGGAGAGCAGCTACGCGCTTACAAGTGTTCGAGGGTCCGAATCTTTTGCTAGGTCGCCTTGGACCTCCTTTTATAGCTTAAGGGGTAACCACAATGGCAAAACAGTCTTTATCTACTGATTAGATAGCCAACAGTGCTATCAAACCTAACTCTGGCAGTTAGGACAAAGTGCATTAAATGCACTGCTAGGTGTCATGCGGAGGGAGAAATTCGGCAGGCCTGCCAAGCCGCTTAACCATCCCTTGCTTATCATCATGACACGCCTCTGGACGGGTGTCATTTGGATAAACCTTGTCTTCCAATGGGCCGCCACGTGCTTAGCAGAGGCCATTTAATCACTTGGGGGCTAGACACCGCATTGATAAGTGACTTGCATTGTTGTGCGGTGGAGCGGTGGTGTCTTGGCGGGGATCCCCGCCCCTGGCGGACCCGGCAAGCTTGCCGGGGAAATCTTGGACTTGCCCCTGGGATGGTCTCGACCCGGCCAGGCTCTCCTGCCCGGCAAGGGAGGCCTCCCCAGGGTGATATTCTTTTGTCTTGGTGATCTTGGTCTTCTTGATCCGCTTTTTGATCTCACTAAGAGCTACTTCTCTGGTTTGGGGGTTGATGTAGCAATCTTCTTGACGAGCTTTGGCTGCCGGCGCAGAGGCCCACTGTTCGTGCACAAGTCAGGGGAAACATACACCCCTGTTTGTGTACCCCGACAGAAGCCCCCGGACCTGAGCCATACGTGTCGCCGGGCACGTTGGGTTAGGACCCAAACAGTGCACGGACACGTGTCAAAAAAGTGCTGCACATGCAGCGGTTGTCATGATGAACAGTCAATCCCACGTCCACTCCGCGTAATTACCGCATGTCGTGGGGTCGTGGGACTGTAGCAGTTAATGGGTAGTGTGCCTGAAAAACGGTAACTTCCTGAGAATAGATAGCGGAGAGCCAGCCCCCGCACCCGTTCCCAATAAAAAGGCAACGCGAGCTGCTCATTCGCATCTTTTCCTCCTTCCATCATCTTCTTCCTCAAGCCAAGCAACTGCTCCCACGCCAACATTTGCCTCCACCGCTCCGCCAAATCTTCCAGCCCCCCGTTGATCCCAAAGGAAAGAAAGCCGCCGCCGCGAGGGGGAAGCGGGCGACCACCGCGAAGGATGTTGCAGGGGAGGGAAAGAAGAAGAGAGCAGCGGAACTGGACAGGAAACGGCAGGAGGACGTGGTCTTCCTTCCGTCAAGCTTGGACAGAAGCGCCCTGGTCGCAAAGTATGCATACATGTGGGGAAGGGAAGTCCCGAAGAGGCATGGAGCGCCTGTGGTCCTGCCGGAGGGGAACGAGGTTCCGCCGAACTCGTACCGCTTCTTCTGCGCGTACTTCCTCTGCGGTCTCACCCCCCTTCTCTGATTTCTTTGAAGCCATGATGGTGGTGTATGGATTTCACCTTTTGGATTTCACGCCAAATGCAATGGTGTGCATGGCAATCTTTGCTCATCTGTGCGAGAATTTTGTTGGAGTTGCCCCCAATGTAGATTTGTTCAGGCACTTCTTCGTCCCGCGGGTTGAAGACAAGACTCACTGCTCGGGGAATATAAGTTGGATTCCCTGGGGCAAGAAGGGGAATTGGGATTACCTCCCTGGTCAGCAACGTAGCAGGTGGAAAGAATGGAGGGCGGACTGGTGTTGGATTCAGGATGAGGACGCACGAGAGTTCTGCCGGGCACGGATGGGATGCGTCATACGCGGCAGCAAATGGGGCAAACTAGGCCTCACTGACGACAGGCTTCACCCGGCGCTGAACAGGATTACCCGTCTCAAGGCTGCCGGGCTAACCATCGAATAGGTGGGGGCTAATTTCCTCCTGTGCCGCATCGTGCCACTGCAGAAGAGGGACAGATTCGCCTGGGAGTACGGGGATGCCGCAGATAGGATGCGTCTGTACCCGGGTCTCACCAACAACCTATCGGTATATGGCCACGGCTGGCTATGCGAGCAGCTGTTTGGCAGCCTTGGGCCATTCCGCTTGCCGGCAAAGGTCGTCGCACTGCACATCAACTCTGATAGGGACCAAATTCTGAAGTGGATGACCGACTGCAATGCTTATGGGGTCAAGGCTGATTGGCAACTGCCCAAGCTCGACGCAGAGATCGAGTGGGTCTCCGGTCTGGAAGAAAGGACATCCAGATCGGATAGTAATATGTTCAAGCGTACCTCCACGGCAGAGGCAGCATTTATCAGGAGGCGGATTGAAGAGGACAAGGTGCTCCGGGCTGCCAGGAAGGCGAGGCCCAGAAGAGGGGAGGAGGAGGAGGAGGAAGAATTGGAGGCCGAAGGAGAAGGCTCTTCAGATGACAGGAATGAGGAGCACGCCGCGGAGGAGGTTGTCGGGATCGGTCCTGCCGGGGCCGAATTTCTTCAGGCCGCGGCAACAGAGACTCAAGGAGGAGGCGGGGCTGAAGAAGCAGAGCAGCCTGAGGAGGAATGGCTCGCAATGGGTCCTCAAGCCCTGGAGCCAGATCTGGAACAGCGTCCCTGCAGGCGGGTTGGCCAGGGAACAGCGGCCCCTGTTCCTGCTCCAGCCATCAAGAAGGTGAAGAAGATTGCCTCCTAGAGCGACAAGCCAGACATGGCACGTCGCCATTCTTCCCACCTTTTCGAGGCCAGGACCCCGCCCGCCAAGCAAGAGCGGTCACGGGGGTTGATCCCAGCCCCCAGTCAAGTCCAGCATCCTCGCACAGCTCGACTCCGTCAGAGGCCCCGGCTCCATCAAAGAGCTCAAATCCGCCAGGAAGTTATGTTCCCCCGACCTTGAAGAGAAGTAGGGCGACCCCGCCACCTGCGGGATATGCATTGGGCTCCATGCTCATGGACCGAGAGTAAGGATAATCACTGATTTTTATGTGACACCCTGGTTTTTGGCAACTTTTTCTTTTCGAAATCTTTTTGGCTTTATTTGAATTCTGGATGGTTTTGAACCTTTTCAATTGACTTTGGACTTATTAATCTTTTTCCCAAGTGACCTAAAGCCCTCACCACCTTGCCAAAACTTTGCCACACATCTCTTGAATCCAACTTCAATCTTAACCTTTTCCAATAATTTATTTTCTTCCTTTGGGAAATTATGTCATCACTATGGGTTGTGAAGCAACCTATAGTTCTGATAATCAGAAGAATACCAAACTCATGCCACACCTTCTTATCATCATATAATCTAACAATCTTCAAAAACATTCCATAGTCCAGTACAAAATTTTGGCCAAAATAATTATTTTCTTTCTGGTCAGAATTGGTCAATTGTGAAGCACCTCTATTTTCCTAGCCCAGAAAACTCTCAGAAAATTCCCTGAGATATTAGGGAACCTATCTAGCCACAATATCGAAAAATATCACTTTGGCCAAAACAACTTTTTAGCAACAAGGCTCTGCCAAGTTTCTGCTCATTGTGAACCTCTGTGAAGGAAGCCCCCGGACCTGAGCCATACGTGTCGCCGGGCACATTGGGTTAGGACCCAAACAGTGCACGGACACGTGTCAAAAAAGTGCTGCACATGCAGCGGTTGTCATGATGAACAGTCAATCCCACATCCACTCCGCGTAATTACCGCATGTCGTGGGGTCGTGGGACTGTAGCAGTTAATGGGTAGTGCGCCTGAAAAATGGTAACTTCCTGAGAATAGATAGCGGAGAGCCAGCCCCCGCACCCGTTCCCAATAAAAAGGCAACGTGAGCTGCTCATTCGCATCTTTTCCTCATTCCATCATCTTCTTCCTCAAGCCAAGCAACTGCTCCCACGCCAACATTTGCCTCCACCGCTCCGCCAAATCTTCCAGCCCCTCGTTGATCCCAAAGGAAAGAAAGCAGCTGCCGCGAGGGGGAAGCGGGCGACCACCGCGAAGGATGTTGCAGGGGAGGGAAAGAAGAAGATAGCAGCGGAACTGGACAGGAAACGGTAGGAGGATGTGGTCTTCCTTCCGTCAAGCTTGGACAGAAGCGCCCTGGTCGTGAAGTATGCATACATGTGGGGAAGGGAAGTCCCGAAGAGGCATGGAGCGCCTGTGGTCCTGCCGGAGGGGAACGAGGTTCCGCCGAACTCGTACCGCTTCTTCTGCGCGTACTTCCTCTGCGGTCTCACCCCCCTTCTCTGATTTCTTTGAAGCCATGATGGTGGTGTATGGATTTCACCTTTTGGATTTCACGCCAAATGCAATGGTGTGCATGGCAATCTTTGCTCATCTGTGCGAGAATTTTGTTGGAGTTGCCCCCAATGTAGATTTGTTCAGGCACTTCTTCGTCCCGCGGGTTGAAGACAAGACTCACCGCTCGGGGAATATAAGTTGGATTCCCTGGGGCAAGAAGGGGAATTGGGATTACCTCCCTGGTCAGCAATGTAGCAGGTGGAAAGAATGGAGGGCGGACTGGTGTTGGATTCAGGATGAGGACGCACGAGAGTTCTGCCGGGCACGGATGGGATGCGTCATACGCGGCAGCAAATGGGGCAAACTAGGCCTCACTGACGACAGGCTTCACCCGGCGCTGAACAGGATTACCCGTCTCAAGGCTGCCGGGCTAACCATCGAATAGGTGGGGGCTGATTTCCTCCTGTGCCGCATCGTGCCACTGCAGAAGAGGGACAGATTCGCCTGGGAGTACGGGGATGCCGCAGATAGGATGCGTCTGTACCCGGGTCTCACCAACAACCTATCGGTATATGGCCACGGCTGGCTATGCGAGCAGCTGTTTGGCAGCCTTGGGCCATTCCGCTTGCCGGCAAAGGTCGTCGCACTGCACATCAACTCTGATAGGGACCAAATTCTGAAGTGGATGACCGACTGCAATGCTTATGGGGTCAAGGCTAATTGGCAACTGCCCCAGCTCAACGCAGAGATCGAGTGGGTCTCCGGTCTGGAAGAAAGGACATCCAGATCGGATAGTAATATGTTTAAGCGTACCTCCACGGCAGAGGCAGCATTTATCAGGAGGCGGATTGAAGAGGACAAGGTGCTCCGGGCTGCCAGGAAGGCGAGGCCCAGAAGAGGGGAGGAGGAGGAGGAGGAAGAATTGGTGGCCGAAGGAGAAGGCTCTTTAGATGACAGGAATGAGGAGCACGCCACGGAGGAGGTTATCGGGATCGGTCCTGCCGGGGCCGAATTTCTTCAGGCCACGGCAGCAGAGACTCAAGGAGGAGGCGGGGCTGAAGAAGCAGAGCAGCCTGAGGAGGAATGGCTCGCAATGGGTCCTCGAGCCCTGGAGCCAGATCTGGAACAGCGTCCCTGCAGGCGGGCTGGCCAGGGAACAGCGGCCCCTGTTCCTGCAGCAGCCATCAAGAAGGTGAAGAAGATTGCCTCCTAGAGCGACAAGCCAGATGTGGCACGTCGCCATTCTTCTCGCCTTTTCGAGGCCAGGACCCCGCCCGCCAAGCAAGAGCGGTTACGGGGGTTGATCCCAGCCCCGAGTCAAGTCCAGCATCCTCGCGCAGCTCGATTCTGTCAGAGGCCCCGGCTCCATCAAAGAGCTCAAATCCGCCGGGAAGTTCTGTTACCCCGACCTTGAAGAGAAGCAGGGCGACCCCGCCACCTGCGGGATATGCATTGGGCTCCATGCTCATCGACCGAGAGTAAGGATAATCACTGATTTTTATGTGACACCCTGGTTTTTGGCAACTTTTTATTTTCGAAATCTTTTTGGCTTTATTTGAATTCTGGATGGTTTTGAACCTTTTCAATTGACTTTGGACTTATTAATCTTTTTCCCAAGTGACCTAAAGCCCTCACCACCTTGCCAAAACTTTGCCACACATCTCTTGAATCCAACTTCAATCTTAACCTTTTCCAATAATTTATTTTCTTCCTTTGGGAAACTATGTCATCACTATGGGTTGTGAAGCAACCTATAGTTCTGATAATCAGAAGAATACCAAACTCATGCCACACCTTCTTATCATCATATAATCTCACAATCTTCAAAAACATTCCATAGTCCAGTACAAAATTTTGGCCAGAATAATTATTTTCTTTCTGGTCAGAATTGGTCAATTGTGAAGCACCTCTATTTTCCTAGCCCAGAAAACTCTCAGAAAATTCCCTGAGATATTAGGGAACCTATCTAGCCACAGTATCGAAAAATATCACTTTGGCCAAAACAACTTTTTAGCAACAAGGCACTGCCAAGTTTCTGCTCATTGTGAACCTCTGTGAAGGAAGTACCATCTAGAGGAATCTTTTTGAGCTGAAATTTTTATGGCATGTTCTACACACCAAAGGACTCCCACACACCAAAATTTAGCTTCAGCAGATCTACCATGTGAGTGAACCAAGCTGATCCAGTTTCTGGACCAGTAAAGTGGTTTACACATGAACTATATCCAAAACCTTTCCAAATTCTTTCAAATTTGGTCAGTTTGTAGTCCTTCCAACCTAAACCACTCCAGACATTTCCACTGGCTTCATCTCTAGCTCACCTCTCCTCTAGATCTCTCTCAAGATTGCTGTCAGAAACTGTAGCTGAAGCTACACTTCACAGCAGAGTGAACCTAGCCAAACCAAGCATGCAGAGGCACTAAGTAACCAAAGGAGAAGACCGCAGACATGTTGCGCTGGACTTGGACGGCCTCGAGACATCACTTCCCATGGTGAGCACGATACTAGCATGCCAGTATGCGTGCTCTGCACCTCGCCGGCGACGGCCGAGGTCATTCAAGAGACCTCGTGCTGTCATTTGATGTCTGGAGGTGCCGACTTCATCGATGCCGTCCACATACCCCTCTCCCGCAGCTTCTCCTCGCCGGAATCGGCCTCGATGGCCGCCACGGCACCCGGGCACTGTGCCGCCCGTGGCTGCACTGTGGCCTGCGGCGCATCTTCTTACTCCGCTAGCCTCCACCGCCGCATTAACTCTCTCTGCCCTCTTTCCTATCCCGTCGACCGCAACCAGCCAGCCAGCGCGGCGTCCTCGCACCGGCGACATGGCCCGAGCCCCGCCGCTTCCAGAGAGCTCGCCTGAGCTCGCTCCCTGCCGATAGAAGGCCACGGCCAGCCCTCCAGAGCTCCTCAACCCACTCCTCCACCTCCCAATCACCCTCTCGAGTAGCGAGCCACGGCCGAGAGGCCCTCTGGCCTCAAACCTCGCCAGAGATCCGCCGCCACCCGAGCCTAGTCGCCTCGCCGTTCCACTCCTCCCCAGGCTCCATCGACTCTTCCAACGAGCTCAGCTCATCCTCCTGGTCACGCCCGACCTCTTGCCCGAGCAAATCATCGCCGGAACCACCGTCTCCGACGACGCCCGAGCACCGCCGCCGCCGGAGAAGAAGGGGACGACACCGTCCGACCATATCTTGGTGACCTACGGGTACGTGTGTGATCACCTCGGTGAGCTCATCCCATCCCCACTCTCTCCCGACCTCGCCGCCGCCTGTATCGCCGGCGACGATCGCCAGAACCCCGCTCCTCTCTGTTCTCTCTCTGCCCCTTTTAAATATGATAGCTGGGCCCCGCACGTCAGCAACCCAGCCGCACCTAAAGCGGTACATCAGTGGAGGTGCCCTGGCGAAATGCGCCTTCGACGTGGCCCTCCACTGGATTTTCTATTTCTGTTTTTAATTCATATTTGACCAGGAACGTTGACCCTTAATAACTTTTTATCTATAAGTCAAAATCAATTGATTCTTTTTGCATTTGGTTTGTCTTGAGCTCCTCTAATTTCTAGTAAAGTTTGGTATTTTTCCCATGCTCACAGAATTTCTGGTGGACAAAACAGTGTTATGTGACATTTCCAATTGCTATTTTAAAATATTTTCAGAGGGAAACCTTGGTGATTTTGAAGACCAGGAGTTTGTGGGCAACCCAACAGAGCAAGGCAAGCCAGGACACCTATTTCATGAAGCATTTCAATAGCATTGCATATTTAAATGAATTACTTCCATTTACTTGCTATATAATAATTCATAGTAAATTAATTTAATGCCTAGTTGCTGTTATCATAAGTTATTTTGATAAACCATTATGCTTGCTAAATGAAACTTAGTCGGTTGATCTAGAGTCACATGTCCGGGCTTATCCGTGCAACCACATTTGCCGGTATGGGACGGCCTTGACTTGGTCTGGCACCGTGTTCTTTCACCGGTACCTCCAGACAGGGAGGGTTATGCGTGCGTGCTACCCTGATCAGGTAGAAGGCGATAACCCTGTGAGCCCAGTTGAGTATTGTGCCGGCGTCCCCGTTTGGGACAGTTTAGTTTGGCCACGACGGTGACAGGTGTCACGAGGTGACACAGGGGCCACCCAGGGCAGGACTCCAGGGGAGGATGATCGTCGGTGGTATGATGGGAGGGTCACGGGTCAGGCGGGTTTCGTTGGAGCAACGCTGGTCCACCCGAATGGGATCACGAGGTCAGGTGCTCCATGGTGTGGGTAAAGTGCGCAACCTCTCCAGAGTGAAAAATCTATTCGAATAGCCGCGTCCACGGTATTGGACAGTCCATCCAAGCCTCACTAGGTGGTCAACCGGAATAGTGATAATAATGATGGGAGAACCCGTCGTATGATCGGAAGTACTCGATGCGCTATGAGTATTCCGAGGGTTGTGGGACAACCCTGAAGAGAGTAAGTTGATAACCAGGGACAGTAAGTGAATCATTTAAGAATTGAACAAGTTGATTGCCATGCTATTGTTTGCTGCATTACTTGGTTGTCATGAGCTTGCGAGTACATTCAAACTACTCACCTGGCGTATCATGCCAGATGCAGGAGAAGCCGAGGACGGAGGTCCCGATGGTTCGTGCTATGCTAACTAGGCTGTGCCCCAGCAGTGCCCCTGTGGATGGAGTTTCTGCTATGTTCCGCTACACCATAAAGTTTCCCTAGTAGTTTCGAGGCCCGCTATGTTTCTTAAATAATGTATATATTTTCATAGCAGCAGGTGTGCCTTTGGCCTCAGTATCGATGTAAAATATGAGCTTGTAACCGAAGTTTATCAATAAAGATCAGTTCAGTTATGTTCCAAGTTGTGGTGTGTTTCCAGAAGACATGATCTCTGGGTTGGAAACACTGGTAATCCGGTTCTCTGAGCCCGGGTGCCACAACGCTTGGTATTAGAGCCGTGCTAACTATAGGACACCCTAGTTAACCTGCGCTAGAACCATGATTAGTGTAGGCTCTGAGTGTGCATCTTGCTTGCTGCATTTGATTGTTGCATGGCATGCATCATGATTCATTGTTTTACTAACCATTGGCATTGTGAGTGTAGATGGCACCAGTTCCGTACCACTACCATCATGAGCCAGCACCGTTCACTTTTCTAGTACTGCTCCGTAGCGTCTGGCTTTGGCTGTACCCCAACAGCAAAGATCCAGTGTACCAGGTGTTTCGGGAGCAGCTTGCCGATTCAGTGTACGAGTACCACGCGGAGGCCTTTCTGACCGCGAGCTCGGATATTGGTAGCTACTCTCGCTCTTCCAAGGGCGGAACGGCTTCCACTCCGGAGATGGTGATCCAGTTTGCTGCGATGGAGGCTCTCACTGACTTGCGCTTCCACGAGGTCGAGATGCAGACTCATCCAGGTTTCTTTCACTACCCCACCCTATCGCCTACGATAGGGCGAGTCATTTTCGCGCTAGTTGACCCGGCGAGTGATCGTGCGACTGGTGTTCTATCCTGTTATCTGAATGCCAGTTATCGTATGATCATCTCCTTGGCTGAGGAGTTGTCTCGTGTCCAGGAGGCACTTGCAGCCGCGACTACAGTACCATCTCCACCTTAGCCTACATTTCCACCCATGTACCCACCGCCAGTTCCACCTCCACATAGGCTTGATACTCCTTCTGGTTCCACTACACCACCAGGCTTTTCGTCTGGTAGCCGACGTGAGACCTCAGTAGAATGGGCCTCACTCCTAGCCACTCCAGCTGCTCCGATGCTGAGGCGTCGTGCTCCTTCTTCCTCAGAAGGAGAACCGTCTCAGCAGCGTCGTCGTGTTTCCTTTGATCCGGAGGATGTGATCCACATCATCAGTTCTGATTCTGACTCAGGATCAGATGACGAGGAGTCTTCAATCTGGCAGTGTTCGTGCCACCCGCGCCACTAGAGTGGAGGCTTGAGTTGTAGTGCATGCATCCTTGCATATGTCAACTGCCGTATGAGCAGTCTAGCTAGGACATCCCCCTACTAGCTTGCCATGTATGATGTTGGGTTATCTTGTATAATTATGTTGCTCTCTTTATTCGCCCTTTTTCATGAATTTTCTCTTGGTGTCATATTACTGTGTTTCCCTTATGGATGTTGCTCATTGATTTGGTGTTTTGCAATGGGAACAAATTTAGGATGAAGAGAGGTAGTAGCCAAGGCGGCGATGGAACCCCTGTTCATCGATCCGCTAG
Organism: Thinopyrum elongatum; assembly: GCA_011799875.1. Lineage (NCBI taxonomy): Eukaryota > Viridiplantae > Streptophyta > Magnoliopsida > Poales > Poaceae > Thinopyrum > Thinopyrum elongatum. The sequence goes on from CM022302.1 coordinate 386,560,415, forward strand.
ACAGGCAGGACAACCACCAGAAGATCTACCACCTCCACCACCTCAGGCACCAACCACTGGTCAGATCATGAGGATGTTTGAGGAGAAAAGAAATCAGGATCTGATGGAGTTTCTGAAAAGCATTCAGACTATGGTGGGTCAGAATAACAACAATGGGACACACTCTAAGTTGTCTGACTTTTAGCGCACCAAGCCACCTAGTTTTGGTCAAGCTGTGGACCCTATGGAAGCTAATGATTGGCTGAGAACCATGGAAAAGAAGCTGGAAATAGCTCGCTGTGAGGAGACAGATAAGGTTCCTTTTGTCACTCACTACCTAGAAGGGCCAGCAGCTATATGGTGGGACAATATAAAGATAATGTGGCCTTCCGGAGAAGATATTTCCTGGGAGAAGTTCAAGGAGTTATTTCGCAAGTATCATATTCCTACCGGCATAATGAAGGTGAAGCAAAGGGAATTTTTTGCTCTTACGCAAGGAAATATGTCTGTGGGGGAGTATCTGAACAAGTTTAACAATCTGGCACGGTACTCTACCCATGATGTATCCACCAAAGAAAGGAAGATAGATCGATTCCTAGGAGGACTGAATCATGCCCTCCGTTGTCAGCTCTGTATGCTGGACTTTCCTAACTTCCAGACTTTGGTGAACAAGGCCTTCATAGCTGAACGAGAGCATAAGTCCGGGTACGATGACCGCAAGCGAAAGTTTGAACCCAAGAAGGACAACCGTGAGGAGTTTGTGCAGAAGCCACGCATTTGGCAGTCAGGTCCATCTGAATACAAGCCCACATGGAACAATGGCAACAACAACAATAAGACAGTCAGTCAGAACAAGACCTTCGGCAAACAGCCAGTGATCGAGGACTGCCACCACAATAACACTTGCTTTACTTGCAGCCAAAGCGGACACTACTCCAAATAGTGCCCTGCCAACAATGTGAAGCCAACATCCGACTTCAAGCCACAAGTCAACACTATTGGACGCCGCCCCAACCATAACTTCTGCCACGGACGTGTCCATCATATCTCCATTGAGGAAGCCTGCGAAGCACTAGACGTGGTCCTTGGTATGTTTTCTGGTAACAACATACCTGCAGTAATTTTATTTGATTCTAGGGCTTCCCATTCGTTTATTTCGTGGAGTTTTGCCACCTTGCACAAATTTTCCCCTTCGCTTTTGGATAAAATCATGGTGGTACAATCCCCTGGCTCCCCGCTAAGAATAAATCTGATATATAAAGGTCTGGAAATCTCGATACATGGAGTTAAATTTCCAGCTACGCTCGTTGCCATTGAATCCCCTGGATTGGATATAATACTGGGGATGGACTGGTTAACACCACACCAAGTGTGCATCAACTGCGCTGCCAGAACGGTAACCCTGGTTAACCCAGCAGGACAAACAATTCAATTCCTTGCCAGCAAAATGATGTCAAGAAAGGGAATGGCATACCCAACTACCGGTACAGATATGAACTTGATTCCGGTAGTCTGCGAATTCCCAGATGTATTTCCCGAGGAACTACCGGGGATGCCACCAGACCGGGAGTTAGAGTTTGCAATTGAGGTGATTCCCGGTACTGCCCTGATTTACAAGAAATACTATCGTATGCCGAGTCCAGAGCTGGTGGAATTAAAGAAGCAGTTGGATGAATTGTTACAGAAAGGGTATATTCGCCCAAGCATCTCACCATGGGGATCACCCGTACTGTTTGTCAAGAAGATGGATGGAAGTCTACGAATGTGTGTGGACTATCGCCAATTGAATGAGGTCACCATTAAAAATAAGTACCCGCACCCTCGCATTGATGATCTGTTTGGTCACTTGAATGGAGCACGGGTATTCTCCAAGATTGACCTCCGAACAGGGTATCATTGTCTAAAAATCAGAAAAGAGGATATCCCCAAGACAGCTTTCACCACCCGGTATGGCCTGTATGAATTTACGGTCATGTTGTTTGGACTGACGAACGCCCCAGCTTATTTCATGAGCCTGATGAACAAGGTCTTCATGGATTTCCTGGACAAATTTGTGGTGGTGTTCATCGATGACATCTTGATATACTCCAAGAATGAAGAAGAGCACAAACAGCACCTCCGTGCTGTCCTGGAAAGATTAAGGACTCATCGCCTGTATGCCAAGTTCAGTAAGTGTGAATTTTGGCTAAAAGAGGTGGGATTTCTGGGACACATTTTGTCAGAACAAGGAGTAGCTGTCGACCCCAGCAAAGTAACTGTAGTTTTGAATTGGAAGACACCAGCTTCGGTGACCGAAGTTCGTAGTTTTCTGGGATTGGCAGGCTATTACCGTCGTTTCATAGAAGGCTTCTCTAAAATAGCCAAGCCACTGGCTGAATTGCTGAAGAAAAATCAAAGGTTTGTCTGGACGGCAGAGTGCGACAACAGCTTTAGAGAGCTAACGACAAGGCTAACTATGATCCCTGTCTTAGTTCTTCCAGACATCCACAAGAGTTTTGACATATATTGGGATGCTTCCAGACGAGGAATCGGCTGCGTATTGATGCAAGAAGGGAAGGTTGTAGCATATGCATCCAGACAACTACGACCTCATGAAGAAAACTATCCCACGCATGATTTGGAATTAGCAGCCGTGGTTCATGCCTTAAAGATTTGGAGGCATTACCTCATTGGGCCATGATGTGAAATATGCACAGACCATAAGAGTCTCAAATATATTTTCACTCAGCCTGACCTGAATTTCAGATAGTGAAGATGGCTAGAACTGGTCAAGGATTACAACCTTGGAATAAATTATCACCCGGGAAAGGCTAATGTGGTCGCTGATGCTCTTAGCAGAAAACAAGGCACTGTGAATAAACTAACCATGGGTATCCAGCCACGGTTACGAGAAGAGTTTGCCAAACTCAATATGGTGCTATGCGGCCCACTTAACCCGGATACCTTGGAAATTACTCCAACACTTATGGAAGAAATTAAAAAGGCTCAAGAACCAGATGAAGGAATAAAAGAGATCAAGGAATTGATTCAGCAGGGGAAGGCCAAGTCTTTCCGTGTGGATGACCAAGGCACCTTATGGTTTGAGAAACGGATATGTGTGCCCGATCAGAACAATCTGAGATAGCAAATACTCAAAGAAGCTCATGAGTCCACGTACTCTATCCACCCGGGAGGCACAAAGATGTATCAGGATCTGAGAGAAACCTTTTGGTGGCCAGGAATGCGAAGGGATATAGCATACTATCTCGCCTGTTGTGACATCTGAAACAAAGTCAAGGCTGAGCACCAGAAACCCACTGGGCTACTGCAACCGTTACCAGTTCCCCAGTGGAAGTGGGACGACATATGCATGGACTTCATTGTTGGACTACCCAAGTCAACAAGAGGCCATGATGCTATCTGGGTCATTGTGGATATACTCACAAAAGTGGCTCACTTTATTCCGGTAAAGACCACTTTTAATGCGAATCAGCTTGCACAACTTTACATGTCCCGGATAGTCAGCCTTCATGGCGTACCCAAGTCTATCACCTTAGATAGGGGCTCCTTATTCTCCTCAGTGTTCTGGTTGCGATTGCACCAAGCCTTGGGAACCATGCTGAAGCATAGTAAGGCATACCATCCGCAGACAGATGGACAGACCGAACGATTAAACCAGATACTAGAGGATATGCTTCGGTCCTGTGCTCTCACGTATGGACCCAAATGGGAGGATAGCCTAACCTATGCGGAATTTTCCTATAACAACAGTTATCAGTCAAGTCTTAAAATGTCACCGTTTGAAGCACTGTATGGACGGAAGTGCCACACCCCATTAAATTGGTCTCAAACAGGAGATAGCCGTATCTTTGGCACGGACTTGATGCTCGAGGCTGAGAGACAAGTCAAGGATATTCAGGAGTGTCTTCGAGCAGCCAAGTCCCGTGAAAAGAGTTACTACGACCCAAAGCACCGAGAAGTGACTTTTGAGCCCGGAGAATATGCTTATCTTCGAGTAACTCCCATGAAGGGTGTAAAAAGGTTTCATACCCGGGGAAAACTTGCACCAAGATACATCGGTCCCTTTCCAGTAATTGCTAGGAAAGGCAGGGTAGCATATCAGTTGGAACTACCACCGGAGTTGTCTGACGTCCACGATGTTTTCCACATATCACAGTTAAGAAAGTGCATTGCACCACCGATCAAGCAAGCAGATATGAGTGAGCTAGAACTGGCTAAAGATCTGACCTACGAAGAGAAACCTGTCAGAATCTTGGATGAAATGGAAAGAACTACCAGGAGTAAGGTGATCAGGTTTTACAAGGTACTGTGGGATCACCACACTAAGAAAGAGGCTACCTGGGAAAGAGAGGATTTTTTAAGATCCGCATACCCGTACTTGTTCCCTGAGCAACTGAATCTCGAGGATGAGATTCATCCTAAGGGGGGTAGGTTTGTGACACCCTAGTTTTTGGCAACTTTTTCTTTTCGAAATCTTTTTGGCTTTATTTGAATTCTGGATGGTTTTGAACCTTTTCAAATGACTTTGGACTTATTAATCTTTTTCCCAAGTGACCTAAGGCCCTCACCACCTTGCTAAAACTTTGCCACACATCTCTTGAATCCAACTTCAATCTTAACCTTTTCCAATAATTTATTTTCTTCCTTTGGGAAACTATGTCACTAGTGCAGAATTGGGATTTAGCACCGATTCATGAGGCCCTTTAGTGCCGGTTCTGGAACCGGCACTAAAGGGTGGGAACTAAAGCCCCCCCCTTAGTCCCGGTTCAACATGAACCGCCACTAAAGGGCCACCACGTGGCACGAGCCCGCGCCGGGGGCTGTGAGACCTTTAGTACCGGTTGGTAATACCAACCGGTACTAAAAGGTTTACGGGGTTTTGGGTTTATGATTTATTTTTCATTTTAGTTTTGTGTTTTGCATTTAATTCTTTTTCATTTCAAACATATTTTATGCTACATATATTCCTATATATTCAACTTGGTCACTTGGATACATCCACTTTAATCTAATATGTGTTTCTTCCACCCTAATGATATACAACTCATATCATCATTCATAATGATATATATATATATATATATCTATATATATATATATTATATATTATATTATTTATATTATATGATATATATAGATATATATATAACAACTCATCATCATCGTAGTCATATATACAACTCATCTTGATCGTAGTGATATGACAATCTCACCATTATGATCATCATAAGTTAACCAACTACACTAGGTAAGGTAGCAGGACCTACTACTCTCTCTCGGGTAGCATAGCATCAAACAGAAAAAACCCTCCTTCTCCATTATGCAACATAGAGATCCAACTATCTCCATTTTGTGGCCTTCGCTCAGCCACTATTTTTCTCCAAGCCTTGATTTTGAGGCCTCCATTTGTTTTAGAGGTCGAGTATGCATATTTGAGACCCTCCGACCATGGTCGTACGCAAACAACTGTCATCTCACCTTCGACAAACATAAATGGAGGCACAACCACATCCGGGAGCTTCTGTTGAAGAGCATAATAGTAACATATATAGTTAGCAATGAAGTTTACTTCAGAAGAATGTATGAAAAAGATGGACTAACTAGTGACACAATAGTAAAAATCTTACCATGATACTAGCACGAATGTTAGCATTGCACAACTCATGGACTAGTGGCACGTATTTACCATAATTTTTCCCAACTCCATAGATGATCTTAAGTTGCAGAACGTCTTTAACAAAGGAGATAAGATAATTCTTCTCCTCCCAAGTTAGCTCTGCGCCATGACTGTAGTAGGTGTCGTCTATTATCTTTTGTATTTCTTGGGAAGAGAGAAAATAAGCTGTCAATTATAAAAAACAAGTTCAGTAGGTATGAATAACAAGTATTTTTAGATAAGGAATATAGATCATTTAACAAATGTGTTTAACAAACTCACACGGAGGCAGAATCGGAATCATGTTAGGATCCAGCCAAATGTTTTCATCTTCCGGATTGCCAAGATCGAATGTTATTTTCATATCCTCCTCGAATCCATAGGCCTTGCATAATCCTTCCCAATTTGAACATCCAAAATGAGTGTGACCTACTTCATTTATGATCTTAACCTCAAAATCGAAACCATGTTTCGTTTTAAGGTGAGCTATCTTCGTGTCCACCTTGGACATCTCTTCGAAAGATAGCTTCTCAAGGACATATGGTCTTGCATATCAGGGTATGCACTAGTCAAATTAAAAAAAATGGAAATTACACGTTAAAGCAAAAATCTTAAGCCATGCTTAATTCAGAAGAAACACGAGCCACTGAAGTTACATACCGTAAAACCTTCGAAGCCCTCCTTAAGCGTGAGGGAGAAGCATGTACCGTTATCTAGGTGCGGTCTGTCGCACATACCCCCGTCGTCGGTACAATCATCGCACTCGGGGATCTTATCCTCGTCAGACATTTCCTATATATGTTCATAATTCAAAGATTAAAAATTACGGCATGACCTTTGCTAAAATTAAACTTTGACATATGATATCTAGCTAGCTAATTAATCTAACATTAATATATATATCTAGCTAATTCATCCAACATTTTGACAAAAGTATAAAAAACTAATTCATCTAACATTAATTAATATATCTAATTCATCTAACTAAAAGTATAAAAAACTAATTCATCTAACATTAATATATCTAGCTAATTCATCTAATATTTGACATTAATCTAATTAATTAATTCATCTAAAACCTTTGACATTTGACATTAATCTAATTAATTAATTAATTCATCTAAAACCTTTGTATAAAAAACTAAAAAACAGAAAAAACTAAAAACTAAAAATATAACATCTAAGTGTGTGTGTGTGTACATGTACATGTGTGTGTGTGCGGGCTTGGGAGGGCGGCCGGCCATGGCGGGGGTCTCACAGCGGGGCGACGGGCCAGGGCGGCGAGGCGACGGGGGCGGCGACGGGCCGGTGCGGCGACGGGGGCGGCGAGTCGACGGGGACGGGGACGGGGACGGGCCGACGACGGGGCCGGCGCGCGAGTCGACGGGGACGGGCCGGGGCGGCGACGGGGACGGCGCGCGACAGGGGCGGCGGCGCTGTCGATTGAAGAAGCAGAGGAGACGAACAGAGAAGAAGAAAGTGAAATTTTCATAAGTGTTGTATATATAGGACGGACCTTTAGTACTGGTTGGAGCCACCAACCGGTACTAAAGGTCAAATTTGGCCAGGCCAAGCGGCGGGAAGCGCACCCCTTTAGTACCGGGCCGTGGCACCAACCGGTACTAAAGACCCCCCCCCCCCTTTAGTACCGGTTAGAACCACCAACCGGTACTAAAGGTGGTGCGCTGCCACCCATGGTGCACAAAGTTTAGTCCCACCTCGCTAGTTGAGAGGAGCTCGCACCGGTTTATAAGCCCCGCCGCGGCTACCGTGTCGAGCTCCTCTCTAAGCAGGCCTTTGTGGGCCTATTGCAACTCTTCCGCCCTGTGGGGCCTACTGGGCCGTACGGGCCTGCATCCTGGCACAACTACAGGTTGGGTTTCTAGTCGTATGCAGGCTGTGGCAGCCTAGTAGCCGGGCTATTTTTAATTTATTTATTTTTCTTTTTTATTCTTTTCTGCTTTATTTATTTTCTTTTATTTCTGAGTTGTTTTTTTGCTTTATTTAGAGTTTCTTTATGAATCTTTTTTCCTTTAGGTAAAAAAATATAAAACTTTCTTTTAGTGCCAGTATTTTTTAAATTTGGATAGTTTAAATTTGAATTATTTGAATTTTGTGTGAATCACTAGTTTGTGAATAACTTTACTTTAAAAATAGATTTTTCAGTAATTCTTTTTTCCGCTATTTAATATTAGTGTGTTTTATCATTATATTCAATTTGGTAATACTTAGGTTCTTTAAAAAAATGAAATGCCTTTGTAACAGATGGGTTTTTGTCCGAAACCTTGATACTTCGAAAGAGATTGTCCATTTTGTACACAAAGTTCATCCAGTTTTTGCCGTAACCCTCTCTACTTTTTTGCACATGCTATGTGGTTGAAATGATGATACCATGCCAACTTTCAACCTTTTCAGAGTTCATTTGTAGTGCTTTTCAATTTCAGGGTCATTTAGCTTAAAAAAATCAGTAAATGCATGAAAAATAGCAAATGATGTCAGAAAGGGTTGAAAGTTGATGACGTGGCTTTGAATGGTGCATACTGAATGCACAAAAATTCTGGAGTTGTAATAAGTTTAAAAAAATGAAATGCCTTTGTAACAGATGAATTTTCGTTCAAAACCCTGATACTTCGAAAGAGATTGTCCATTTTGTACACGAAGTGCATCCAGTTTTTGCCGTAACTCTCTCTACTTTTTTGCACATGCTATGTGGGTGAAATGATGATACCATGCCAACTTTCAACCTTTTCAGAGTTCATTTGTAGTGCTTTTCAATTTCAGGGTCATTTAGCTAAAAAAAAGTAAATGAGCTGAAAAATAGCAAATGAAGTCAGAAATTGTTGGAAATTGATGATGTGGCTTTGAATGGTGCATACTGAATGCACAAAAAGTCTGGAGTAGAAATAAGTTTAAAAAAATGAATTGCCTTTGTAACAGATGAGTTTTCGTCTGAAACCCTGATACTTCGAAAGAGATTGTCCATTTTGTACACGAAGTGCATCCAGTTTTTGCTGTAACCCTCCCAACTTTTTAGCACATGCTTATGTGGGTGAAATGATGATACCATGCCAACTTTTAACCTTTTCAGAGTTCATTTGTAGTGCTTTTCAATTTCAGGGTCATTTTGCTAAAAAAAATCAGTAAATGAGCTGAAAAATAGCAAATGAAGTCAGAAAGGTACACGTTTGTCCGAAGCACAAAAGTACACGTTTCAAATGCCAAAACACATAAGCACCCTAACTATTACAAAGATTCCCTACGGTTTGTCCAAAGTGGGACTTTCCAGATATATAAGTCCGGAAACTCACTAGAGAAGAAAGTGATGACAGTGAAGCCGGTCACATCCCAGAGTGGGATCTTTGGGTGTGAAACTTTTTCTTTGCGTGTGTCCCTTTGCGCCGTAACCATGGACAATCTTCATCATTTAACTGGATGCTCGGGTCAATATTCACTATGAAGGGAGCAATTTCATCAAACTTTTCATAATCTTCTGACATGTCTGTCTTGTCATCCACTCCCACAATGGTTCTTTTCCCTAAAAGAACTATGTGGTCCTTTGGCTTATCGTATGATGTATTCGCTTCCTTATCTTTTCTTTTTCTCGGCCTGGTAGACATGTCCTTCACATAGAAAACTTGCGCCACATAATTGGCTAGGAGGAATGGTTCGTCTGCGTATGCAAGATTGTTGAGATCCACTGTTATCATTCCGTATTGCGGGTCTTCCGTTACCCCGCCTCGTGTCATATTGACCCATTTGCACCGAAATAAAGGGACCTTCAAACCACGTCCATAGTCAAGTTCCCATATCTCCTCTATGTAACCATAATATGTGTCCTTTCCCCTCTTGGTTGCTGCATCAAAGCAGATACCACTGTTTTGGTTGGTGCTCTTATTATCTTGGGCGATCGTGTAAAATGTATTCCCATTTATCTCGTACCCTTTGAAGGTCATTATATTCAAAGATGGTAACTGGAACAACAAGTACAGGTCATCTTCAACAGCGGCGTCATGCATGGCACGTGTCTGCAACCAACCGGCGAAAGTCCCCGTTTGTTCACGTGTAATCCAGTCGTCAGACTGCTCCGGGTGTTTGGAGCGTAGAATATTCTTGTGTTCCTCCATATACGGAGCCACCAAGGCGGAATTTTGCAGAACTGTGTAGTGTGCTTGAGTGAGAGAATGCCCGTCCATACATATTATTTGTTCTGGTCCTAGCGTGCCATTTCCACCCAGTCTGCCCTTATGCTGCGATTCAGGAACACCAATCGGCTTAAGGTCAGGAATAAAGTCAATACAAAACTCAATGACCTCCTCATTTTCATGGCCCTTGGAGATTCTTCCTTCTGGCCTAGCACGGTTATGAACATATTTCTTTAAGACTCCCATGGACCTCTCAAAGGGGAACATATTGTGTAGAAATACAGGACCCAGAACGTTAATCTTTTCGCATAGGTGAACTAGGACGTGCGTCATGATGTTGAAGAACGATGGTGGGAACACCAACTCGAAACTGACAAGACATTGCACCAAATCATTCTCTAACCTTGGTATGATTTCTGGATCGATTACCTTCTGAGAGATTGCATTGAGGAATGCACATAGCTTCACAATGGCTAATCGAACTTTTTCCGGTACAAGCCCCCTCAATGCAACCGGAAGCAGTTGCGTCATAATCACGTGGCAGTCATGAGACTTTAGGTTCTGGAACTTTTTCTCTGCCATATTTATTATTCCCTTTATATTCAACGAGAAGCCAGACGGTACCTTCATACTGAGCAGGCATTCAAAGAAGATTTCCTTCTCTTCTTTGGTAAGAGCATAGCTGGCATGACCCAGATGTATGCCGTCTTTTTCGTGCATACGTTGCTGGTCCTCCCGTGCCTCCGGTGTATCTTTCGTCTTCCCATACATGCCCAAGAAGCCAAGCAGGGTCACGCAAATATTCTTTGTCACGTGCATCACGTCGATTGCAGAGCAGAACTCTAGGTCTTTCCAATAGGGCAGGTCCCAAAATATAGATTTCTTCTTCCACATGGGTGCGCGTCCGTCAGCGTCATTCGGAACAGATTGTCCGCCAGGACCCTTTCCAAAGATTACCTTCAAATCCTTGACCATATCATGTACATCATCACCAGTACGGTGGCGAGGCTTCGTCCGGTGATCCGCCTCACCTTTGAAATGCTTGCCTTTCTTTCTTATGGAATGCCTGCTCGGAAGAAATCGACGATGTCCCAGGTACACATTCTTCTTACAATTATCCAAATATATACTGTCGGTATCATCCAAACAGTGCGTGCATGCGCGGTATCCCTTGTTTGTCTGTCCTGAAAGGTTATTGAGAGCAGGCCAATCATTGATGGTCACAAACAGTAATGCATGTGGGTCAAATTCTTCCTATTTGTGCTCATCCCACGCACGTACACCTTTTCCATTCCACAGCTGTAAGAGTTCTTCAACTAATGGCCTTAGGTACACATCAATGTCGTTGCCGGGTTGCTTAGGGCCTTGGATGAGCACTAGCATCATAATGAACTTCCGCTTCATGCACACCCAAGGAGGAAGGTTATACATACATAGAGTCACAGGCCAGGTGCTATGATTGCTGCTCTGCTCCCCAAAAGGATTAATGCCATATGCGCTTAGACCAAACCATACGTTCCTTGCGTCACCTGCAAAGTCCTCCCAGTACTTTCTCTCGATTTTTCTCCACTGCGACCCGTCAGCGGGTACTCTCAACTTCCCGTCTTTCTTACGGTCTTCTCTGTGGCATCGCATCAACTTGGCATGCTCTTTGTTTTGGAACAAACATTTCAACCGTGGTATTATAGGAGCATACCACATCACCTTGGTAGGAATCTTATTCCTGGGGAGCTCGCCCTCGACATCACCAGCGTCATCGCGGCTGATCTTATAGCGCAATGCACCGCATACCGGGCACGCGTTCAAATCCTCGTACTCACCGCGGTAGAGGATGCAGTCATTAGGGCATGCATGTATCTTCTGCACCTCTAATCCTAGAGGGCAGATAGCCTTCTTTGCTTCGTACGTACTCTCGGGCAATTCATTGTCCTTTGGAAGCATCTTCTTTAACATTTTCAGCAACTTTCCAAATCCCTTGTCAGATACACCATTCTCTGCCTTCCATTGCAGCAATTCCAGTGTGGTGCCCAGCTTTTTCTTGTCAGCTTCGCAACTCGGGTACAACAATTTCTTGTGATCCTCTAACATGCGCTGCAACTTCTTCTTCTCCTTTTCACTTGTGCAGTTTCTCTTTGCATCGGCAATGGCCCGACCTAGATCATCAGCGGGCTCATCTGATGCCTCTTCTTCAGCTTCTTCCCGCATTGCCGGCTCAGCTTCTTCCCCCATTGTTGTACCATCGTATTCAGGGAACCCATGGCCAGGATAGCTGTTGTCGTCCTCTTCTTCTTCATTGTCTTCCATCATAACCCCTCTTTCTTCGTGCTTGGTCCAAACATTATAGTGGGGCATGAAACCGACCTCAAACAGGTGAACGTGAATGGTTTTCGACTTAGAGTAACTCCGATCATTCTTATAGCCAGCACATGGACAATACATAAAACCATCCGCCCGCTTGTTTGCCTTAGCCGCAAGCAGAAAAGTTTGCACGCCATTAACGAACTGGGGAGAGCATCGGTTATCGTACATCCATTGCCGGCTCATCTTTATTACACAACACCGAATAGACCAAATTAATACAAGTTCATACATAAAGTTCATACAACACTTATTCTCATAAAACAAACATACAAATAACTCTCTAGCTAAAGCATTTAAATGCAACAACAAATGCGATCAAGATCGCAACTAAGGTAACAATTGATCCAACAGCATAATGATACCAAGCCTCACTATCAATGGCATATTTTCTAATCTTTCTAATCTTCAAGCGCATTTTCTCCATCTTGATCTTGTGATCATCGACGACATCGGCAACATGCAACTCCAATTCCATCTTTTCCCCATAAATTCTTTTCAATTTTTCTTTCAAATACTCGTTTTCTCTTTCAACTAAATTTAACCTCTCGACAATAGGGTCGGTTGGAATTTTCGGTTCACATACCTCCTAGATAAAAATATCTATGTCAACTTGATGGGCATAATTTGTCATAAACACGAAATGCAACAAATAGTTATAAAATAGAATATACCACATCCGAATCATAACCCGGACGAGGGCCGACGGGGACGGATATCAAAACCATGGCACTATGTATAACAAACAGCGTACGGGTAAGATAATTATACAAGTAACTATATATCTAAATCACACAAACATGATCTTTTTATATAAAAAAGATAAGAACAAGAGGCTCACCACAAGGTGGTGCCGGCGACGGGACGGTGCGGGCGATCGACGGTGGTTAGGATGGAGACTGGAAGGCACTAAGTAAACCACACCTACATATGCAAACTAAGAGTTATTTTGACCTCAAATTGCATATAAATCAAATACTACCACATATAATTCCTCCCAAAATAAAACCCACAAATCACTATACTTATAGAGCATTGCAAGAGCTAATCTAGCAATGAGAGATGAAAGGACAAAGTTGCCAACCTTTGTGATCACTTGGATGGATGGGGTGCCTTCAAATCTTCACAAATTTTGGCAAAAATGGAGTGTCAGCTCGAGAGGAAGAGGAAGAAAACAGAGGAGAGGAAAGGGGAAGAACAGAGCGCTCGGGCTCGACGAAGGGGTTTATATAGGATGACCTTTAGTACCGGTACGTCTAACCAATCGGTACTAAAGGTGCATCTCTAGTCCCGGTTCATGGGATGAACCGGTACTAAAGGTGCTGGTGGGGCCCCAGCCTGACAACAGCCTGCCACCACCTCTTTAGTACCGGTTCGTGGCACGAACCGGTACTAAAGGTTCGCCACGAACCGGTACTAAGGGCATGTACAGTGGTTCTATCTTAGGACTGCCACGTAGGATAAATGATGAGGTGGAGGAGAGAGAAATCATAAGAAAAGGCTTGTCTTCTCTTATTTAAGAGAAGACAAGAGATGATCTCTTAGCACAATTTGTCTCACCATGTTTTTAGGAATAACTAGTTATTGGAGATAAGGCTAAGAGATGACCCATTGTAGACATGTTTTTTTGTCATCTCTAAACTACATGCAAGACTTAAGATCAGACTATCTTATCAACTATTGTACATGCCCTAATGAGCGCCGCCCGTCTAGCCGTTGGACCGGTACCATTAGTGCCGGTTCAGTTACAAACCGGGACTAATGTGCTTCACATTAGGCCCTTTTTCTACTAGTGTGTCATCACTATGGGTTGTGAAGCAACCTATAGTTTTGATAATCAGAAGAATCCCAAACTCATGCCACACCTTCTTATCATCATATATTCTCACAATCTTCAAAAACATTCCATAGTCCAGTACAAAATTTTGGCCAGAATAATTATTTTCTTTCTGGTCAGAATTGGTCAATTGAGAAGCAACCTTTATTTTCCTAGCCTAGAAAACTCTCTGAAAATTCCCTGAGATATTAGGGAACCTATCTAGCCACAGTATCGAAAAATATCACTTTGGCCAAAACAACTTTTTAGCAACAAGGCTCTGCCAAGTTTCTCTCATTGTGAACCTCTGTGAAGGAAGTATCATCTAGAGGTATCTTTTTGAGCTGAAATTTTTATGGCATGTTCTACACACCAAAGGACTCCCACACAGAAAAATTTAGCTTCAGCAGATCTACCATGTGAGTGAACCAAGCTGATCCAGTTTCTGGACCAGTCAAGTGGTTACACATGAACTATATCCAAAACATTTCCAAATTCTTTCTAATTTGGTCAGTTTGTAGTCCTTCCAACCTAAACCACTCCAGACATTTCCACTGGCTTCATCTCCAGCTCACCTCTCCTCTAGATCTCTCTCAAGATTGCTGTTAGAAACTGTAGCTGAAGCAACACTTCACAGCAGAGTGAACATAGCCAAACCAAGCATGCAAAGGCACTAAGTGACCAAAGGAGAAGACCCCAGACATGTTGCGCTGGACTTGGACGGCCTCGAGAAATCACTTCTCCTGGTGAGCACGGTACTGGCATGCCAGTATGCGTGCTCTGCACATCCCCGGTGACGGTCGAAGTCATTCTAGAGACCTCGTGCTGTCATTTGATGTCTGGAGGTGCCGACTTCGTCGATGCCGTCCACATACCCCTCTCCCACAACTTCTCCTCACTGAAATCGGCCTTGATGGCCGCCATGGCACCCGGGCACTGTGCCGCCCGTGGTTGCACTGTGGCCTGTGGCGCGCGTCTTCTTCCTCCGCTAGCCTCCACCGCCGCATTACCTCTCTCTGCCCTCTCCTATCCCGTCGACAGCAATCAGCCAGCCAGCGCGGCGTCCTCGCATCGGCGACGTGGCCCGAGCCCTGCCGCTTCCAGAGAGCTCGCCCGAGCTCGCTCCCTGCCTATAAAAGGCCACGGCCAGCCCTCCAGAGCTCCTCAACCCACTCCTCCACCTCCCAATCGCCCTTCCGAGCAGCGAGCCACGGCCAAGAGGCCCTCTGGCCTCGAACATCGCCAGAGATCCGCCACCACCCGAGCCTGGTCGCCTCACCGTTCCACTCCTCCCCAGCCTCCATCGACTCTTCCAACGAGCTCAGCTCATCCTCCTTGTTACGCCCGACCTCTTGCCTGAGCAAATCATTGCCGAAACCGCCATCTCCGACGATGCCCGAGCACCGCCGCCGTCGAAGAAGAAGGGGACGATGCCGTCCGGCCATATCTTGCTGACCTACGTGTACGTGAGTGATCACCTCAGTGAGCTCATCCCATCCCCACTCTCTCTTGACCCCGCAGCCGCCTGTATCGCCGGCGACGATCGCCGGAACCCCGCTCCTCTCTGTTCTCTCTCTCTCCTCCTTTTAAATATGACAGCTGGGCCCCGCACATCAGCGACCCAGCCGCGCCCGAAGCGGTACGTAAGTGGAGGTGCCCTGGCGAAATGCGCCTTCGACGTGGCCCTCCACTTGATTTTCTATTTCTGTTTTTAATTCATATTTGACCAGGAACTTTGACCCTTAATAACTTTTTATCTATAAGTCAAAATCAATTGATTCTTTTTGCATTTGGTTTGTCTTGAGCTCCTCTAATTTCTAGTAAAGTTTGGAATTTTTCCCATGCCCACAAAATTTCTGGTGGACAAATCATTGTTATGTGACATTTCCAATTGCTATTTTAAAATATTTTCAGAGGGAAACTTTGGTGATTTTGATGACCAGGAGTTTGTGGGGCAACCCAACAAAGCAAGGCAAGCCAGGACACCCATTTCATGAAGCATTTCAATAGCATTGCATATTTAAATGAATTACTTCCATTTACTTGCTATATAATAATTCATAGTAAATTAATTTAATGCCTAGTTGATGTCATCATAAGTTATTTTGATAAACCATTATGCTTGCTAAATGAAACTTAGTCGGTTGATCTAGAGTCACCTGTCCGGGCTTATCCGTGCAACCACATTTGCCGGTATGGGACGGCCTTGACTTGGTCTGGCACCGTGCTCTTTCACTGGTACCTCCAGACAAGGAGGGTTATGCGTGCGTGCTACCCTGATCAGGTAGACGGCGATAACCCTGTGAGCCCAGTTGAGTATTGTGCCGGCGTCCCCGTTTGGGACAGTTTAGTTTGGCCATGATGGTGGCAGGTGTCACGAGGTGACACAGGGGCCACCCAGGGCAGGACTCCGAGGGAGGATGATCGTCGGTGGTACGATGGGAGGGTCACGGGTCAGGCGGGTTTCGTTGGAGCAACGCTGGTCCACCCGAATGGGATCACGAGGTCAGGTGCTCCATGGTGTGGGTAAAGTGCGCAACCTCTGCAGAGTGAAAAATCTATTCGAATAGCCGCGTCCATGGTATTGGACAGTCCGTCCAAGCCTCACTAGGTGGTCAACCGTAATAGTGATAATAGTGATGGGAGAACCCGTTGTATGATCGGAAGTACTCGATGCACTATGAGTATTCCAAGGGTTGTGGGACAACCCTGAAGAGAGTAAGTTGATAACCAGGGACAGTAAGTGAATCATTTAAGAATTGAACAAGTTGATTGCCATGCTATTGTTTGCTTCATTACTTGGTTGTCGTGAGCTTGCGAGTACATTCAAAGTACTCACCTGGCGTATCATGCCAGATGCAGGAGAAGCCGAGGATGGAGGTCCCGATGGTTTGTGCTAGGCTAACTAGGCTGTGCCCCAGCAGTGTCCCTGTGGATGGAGTTTCCACTATGTTCCGCGATGCCGTAAAGTTTCCCTAGTAGTTTCGAGGCCTGCTATGTTTCATAAATAATGTAGATATTGTCATAGCACTAGGTGTGCCTTTGGCCTCGCTATCGATGTAAAATATGAGCTTGTAACCGAAGTTTATCAATAAAGATCAGTTCAGTTCTATTCCAAGTTGTTGTGTGTTTCCAGAAGACATGATCTCTGGGTTGGAAACACTGGTAATCCAGTTCTCTGAGCCAAGGTGCCACATTTTATTGTTGAGGAACTATGTATTTGGTGCTTGCTTGACTCAATCTGGCTTGTTGACTTGCTAGGGATGAAGAACCTCTCATCCACCGGGCCAAATGAACCAAGCAGGTGGCGTCGTTGGGACCCTTGGTGGGCACGGGTCTGGCGGGAGATAGCACAGAAGATCCTGAGCCCAGCCCCCAGCGCGATAGTACGGAGCAAGCTTCGCCTGTCAGAAGAGACGTGGCAGAACATGCCCCATCCCCTACCAAGGAAGGAGAGGAGATCCACCAGGGTGGGGCCCATCATGAGAGGTCTTCCCCATCCGTCGTCCAAGTAGAGGAATCACCAGTGAGGGCTCCATCGAGGGGTCGGCCCATGTTGAAGTCATGGTCACTGAGGAAGGGGACATGGACCACGCCACGGCAGCCGATGTTGCCGGGGAGACTGATGCCCTTCCGCGACAAACGCCACTGGGTAATCTGTTTGCCCTTTTCTTCTTATCTGAATCACTTTTCTTCCAGGTCTCTGACCCAGCGGTTTGTAGCATCTCTTTATCATTGCTTGTTAACTTTGCATGCAGTTTTGTTGGCTGAGGAACCCGAGATGCTGGAAGAAGTGGCCAGTATTGGCAAGGACGCCGCCGAGGAGGCCACCAGGATTGCTGCCACGGAAGGCCAAGGTCAGGCTGCCGGGGCCATACAAGAATTTCCTGAAGGAACGAAGAAAGCCCCCGGCAGCATGCCTAGCCAAGACACAGTCGTGGAGGAGAAGACCCCTCTGCAAAACATGGGCCCCTTTCTCTGTTTGGCACATCGGCCGCAATCCCACAGCCATCCTCAAGCAAGCTGGCATTGGTCCTCGCCCAACCTGGGCTTGCAGCCCCCGGCTCAGCTGTTGCAGTGGGCGCGGACTTCGATGAAGAGATCTAGCGCATCCTGGCATCGCTCCCCCAGCGAACCGAAGAGGCTGGCGATTCCGTTGGTGCAGCCATGTACCTGTCCTTCTTGGAGTCCGTGGCGAAGGGCATCAAAGATATGTAGAGCAGGTACAGCCGGAAGTGGCAGGCGATCAAGGAGCAGCGTGACTCTGTCAGCCTCGTGGATCAGAAGCTGAGGGACAAAGGCAGCGAACTGCGTGAATGGCACAGCAAGCAGTTCCAATCACTCCAATGGCAACAGGAGGTGATAACTATGGCCAAAGAGGATGTCGCTGCCCGGGAGGTTTGCCTGGCGGAGTGCGAGGCTCTTCTGAACGCCAAGGAGAAGGACATCTCTACCCGGGAAGGGAACCTTGAGGCCACCCTCCACGACAAGGATGAAGAACTGGAGGCACTTGTCCAGCAGCGCACCAAGGCCCTGGAGGACAAGCACAAAGCGGCCCTTGACACTCTCACCCTTGACCTTGCTGCTCAGTTGAAGAAAGTCAGTGATGAGCTTGCCGCTGCATCCACTACCAAGACTGACCTTGACCAACATGTGGCTAAGCTGACAGAGGATCTTGCCGGGAGCACCAAGGAAATCATGGCTCTTAAAGAAGAAGCGCAGAAAGCAGAGACCCTCCTGAAGGAGGCGCAATCGTAGCTTTCTTCCAAGAGCCAGGATCTTGACACTGCCAATGGCGCCATTACTGACATGAAGGCAAGGCTTGGCACTCTGGAAAGTGAAATTGAGTCCACTGGTGTTCGCGAGAAGTTGCTGATGAAGGACTTGGAAAATGCAAGAACTCTTCGACAGGATGCTGAAGATAAACTGCAGAACCAAGTCGAGCAGCGCGACCTCTAGATTAAAAACTTGGTTGACATCGCCGAGCGCCTTACTGCCCAGATTGCAACGATGAACATGAAGAGCTCGGCCTTCACTGTTGGCCAACATGAAGTTCCCAGTGTCAAGCTGACGATCTTCTTCGAAGGCTTGATCGATGGGTTGAAGACGTATGAGGAGGACAGGGATGCCTGCTTTGCAAACGAGTCCCGAAAGCTTGCCCGCAATGCCCTCTTTATGGTCCTGAGCAACCTCACTTATCGCCATCCGGACTTCAACCTCTCCGACGGCTTCAAGAGGCTGCCACCGGGCGCCGACATTTTTGCTGCTGAGGAGAAGGCCGGTCCCCTATGATCAGCACGCCCAGCCCAGAGCCGTTCTTATTGTCGTGGTGCCCAGTAACAAAAACAACCATGCGTCCTGTGTTTAGGTCCCGTACTATTTCTAATTTCGCACTCGTTGAACTGATGTTTAATTATGTCAATGCACGCTATCCCTCTTTTGTTTAAACATCGATGTTCGTATGGTTAGTTTCTTTTGCGTACTTTGGTTGCTCACCAGTAGCATGCTGCCGCGATTGCTGCGAGGAACAAGTCCTTAGCATTCAGCTGGCGAGGATATGCCCCGGCAGGTTTTTCCTTAGCGGTCTTTGACACAGCCACCCACTTTGTTGAGCAGGCTCGAAACAAAGCAGGGGCGCAGTCAAATACAGTAAGGTACCATTATACGAAACGCTTGTCATACGAAAATCTTGGTTGTCCAAGGGATAAATGATGCAAACTCCGAAGAAAAAGCCAATGAACATGTTAACTTAGCTTTCATTCATGTTCCTCTTCTTCACCGGGCATATATTTGGCCACGCATAATATCTCCTGCTCCACTTGCGCTTGTTCCTCCCATTCGTGTATCCATTCTTATTCTGAAAAGACAACAAACAAGAAGGCGCACAAGGGAAAAGCTTGGAGGTTTATTAGTTATGCGTCCGCCTCCAGCAAGAGCCGGTGGGACTAATTGAATGCTCGCAGCTGATGATGTATGGTAGAAAAGGAGGGTCGGCTCCTTTCTCCCTTTCCTCATACTTGTTAATGATCTCACGGCGGCAGGCATGAAGGCCACGCTGATGTGAAAGGCCTTGCCAGAGCACGCTTGCCGGGGCATCAACCAACTGATTCACACCAACGTTCCACTCAGGATTTACCCTTGATGAGACAAATGCTGGACTGAGTTCCATGCAGGCTCGTCGACACTGATGATGCTACCACTACATAGCTCGATCATTGACAAGTGAGAAGGAAGGAGGGGGCCGATCACGTGCCATTTTTCTTATTTGCTCAAATGATAGTTTTCGGCATCCAACATGCTTGCCGTGAGCTTGCAAGGAGGGTGGCGTCGCCGCACACCTCGCTTCTTTCCTCGGACATGAGTAGCATGGTGGCCGCACCACTCAAGCCACCAGTGGTCATTGCATCGCCATCGCCTTCTGTTCCCGTCACCGTCGCGGCTACGTCGGAGATGAGCGACGGAATCTGGGTAGGACAAGGCGAGGGAGCGACGTTGTCTTTCCTCTCTGAAACCGTTTACGAAGACAGTGTTGATATAGACAACAACGCAATCTGATGTGCTGTTTACGACTTTAGGTTCGCACAAGTGATTCCCCCTACCTGGCGTGCCAAAGATGTCATGGGGGAACACAATCACCTACGGGGCCATTAGCCCTTTTGTGGTTCGGCAAGGGGGTGGTCGCGTTGCACAAAGAGCAGAAACCATGAAACAACACGACGATGGTGACGCTGGTGGTTTTTACCGAGGTTTGGGCCACTGGATAGCATAAAACCCTACTCCTGGTTTGGTGGATTTAGTGGAAGAACACAACGAGCATGCAGTGCTCAAGCCCGGCAAGGGTGTCTCGGGAAGAGCAGCTACGCGCGTACAAGTGTTCGAGGGTCCGAATCTTTTGCTAGGTCACTTTGGACCTCCTTTTATAGCTTAAGGGGTAACCACAATGGCAAAACAGTCTTTATCTACTGATTAGATAGCCAACAGGGCTATCAAACCTAAATCTAGCAGTTAGGACAAAGTGCATTAAATGCACTGCTAGGTGTCATGCGGAGGGAGAAATCCGACAGGCCTGCCGAGCTGCTTAACCATCCCTTGCTTATCATATTGATACGCCTCTGGACGGGTGTCATTTGGATAAACCTTGTCTTCCAATGGGCCGCCACTAGCAGAGGCCACTTAATCACTTGGGGGCTCGACACCGCATTGATAAGTGACTTGCGTCGCTGTGCGGTGGAGCGGTGGTGTCTTGGCGGGGATCCCCGCCCCTGGCGGATCCGGCAAGCTTGCCGGGGAAATCTTGGACTTGCCCCTGGGATGGTCTCGACCCAGCCAGGCTCTCCTGCCCGGCAAGGGAGGCCTCCCCAGGGTGATATTCTTTTGTCTTGGTGATCTTCGTCTTCTTGATCCGCTTTTTGATCTCACTAAGAGCTGCTTCTCTGGTTTGGGTGTTGATGTTGTTATCTTCTTGCCGAGCTTTGGCTGCTAGGGCGGAGGCCCACTGTCCATGCACAAGTCAGGGGAAACATACACCCCTGTTTGTGTACCCCGACACTACCTCTTTTCTCTTCCTCATACATGCTCCAGAGCTTTGCTAGGCACATCTTCAAAGACTGTGGCCACTCTTGATCAACCCACTCCAGGTAAGAACACTTCCGTGCATCTTATAATATTTAAAACTAGATCAGTAACAATTGTAGGGGAAATGTGTTTCTAGCAACATAGAAAATCACCAAATACATATTTTGAAAAACTAAAGAAACAGGTTAATTATGATATATCTTTTCAAAAAGATCAATGTGCAAATGAACTAATTGCTACTGAGACAACAACTAGATTCTGAAACATCAGAAGCTATAATTAACTACAACAATGCGACAAGTTCTTAGTCATGTACTATAAATAATAAATTGAACATTTTATGAGGAAGCTAAATATAACTGCAACAGCATAGCGACAGTGTTTGGATGACATCAAATTGATACTAACAGGTGTGTCCATGCACAAATTTAGTAACATAGAACTAATAGCACTAAGGCCGTCCACTATGTATGCCAAATCCGATGTAAAGACAACTGTTGCTACATTTGGCACCGGTGCCCTGCACTGGCGAGCCGATGCAGCAGAAAAAAATCAGGGACCCGGACTCCGGAGCACCTAGTTGCTCCGATGCCCAGTTCCTTCATGCCATAAAGATTTAATATTTTACTGCTTGGATGTGTGGACCAAAGTTGGCTGCACAAATTGCTAAAGCGGTGCCAAATAATTTTCTAATGGCACCGCTCATGAGATGGAACCATTTTTAGATACTAGGTACAAACTATGACACTGTCTTAACATCCAAAATAACATGGCACATTGGCAGTGTCTGAATCACATCTAACAAATGATTTGTAACAATGAAAATGGGGCTAACCTTCTTTGCACATGCTAGAAACTTCCTCCCACTATCCACAGATTCAAACGCAACTAACTTCACGCATGGAGATTAATGGTGACAACGAGCAGGCAGATCTTCAGCCACCCCGCTCCATTCGTTGCAACTGATGGTCCTAGGGAGCTACAAGAGGAAGAAATAACTCAAATCGACCGCCGGGTTAAAATCCTTCATTCCAAGTTATAACCTGTCGTGGTTTTGTCACGGCAGATGCCCTCGTGAAAGGACTTAGGTGTGGAGCCATCGCACGTAGGTTAGCTTAAAGGGGTTGAACGGGACAAAGGACACAAGGAGCTTACCCAGGTTCGGCCCCTCTCAACGAGGTAAAAGCCTACGTCCTGCTTCGAGTTGTATTACTTGAGTTTCGATTACAAGGGAGCGAATACGCTTAACCTAGTTCTCGATTGGTTGTTTTTCCTCCCGTTAACTCACCGCCAGGTCTCACCTTTATATACACGGGTCGAGACCCGGAGGCTCACAGAGTCCCGTCCGGCTCACACAACGTGACCGGCTCGGTTTCTAACTAATCATGCCTTACAGAGCAAGTCACCGTACAGCGGTTCATAGGCCCAGGTCTTGGGCTTTCACTAGGCCTGCGTTCATGAGCCGCCGTATTCACACCTCCTTGGGCCTCCTTGGAGCTTCTTCATTTTAAACCGCCAACAGTGTAATCCGGCCCCTCCTGGGCGGGTCACACCTCGGAGTTATATCCCCAACATTAGGCCCCAGGTTGATTTGAACTTGCTCATGCCAATCTTCACCTATTTAACTTAACAACCTCTGCATCAACGCCGAACTTTATGCAGACCGCTATAACCCACCATGACGTCATATGCATTAATCCCACACAAGACCCCGGATATCTCAACGGATCTTTATCTTTAATGGGCTTCCCAAAAATCGAGGCGCCCACATGGCTAACATAATCATTTTACCTCCTCGATTTCCGTGCATGCCATCTTATCACCTCCTTATAAATAGTGACAGGGGGCCCTCCTTTTCACTTTTACCCCTGCCTCTGCCTCTTCTTCTTCCACCTCGCAATGACCGACGCCACCGAAGCACCGCCGCCCAGTCAACAGCTTCATCTTGGCCGCTTTACCAACCTGATTTCGACCAGAAAACTGCGGCACTCCTCTGCTATCCATCAGCATCTCCAGGTACCTATCCCCTTTCACTTCCAATCTGCATTAGGGTTCCCCAGTTCTTCAGTGTTCATCGAGGTTCGTCACGCGTGCACATAGTTCATCTGCCATGTTGCTTAGTCGAGCCCAGACGCGATGCCGAAGTCATGCTCTGATTTTTTTAGTATCCGCCATTAACCACAGATCTATTCCCTTCTGTTGAGATTCGTTCCCCAATGCAATAGTTCATCCTCCATCTTTTAGGTTTAACAATTTCCGCCTGTTTTCTAACTGCCGTAGATCCAAAATTATAAGCAGAACCTATGAAACTTGTTTTTTTAGCACTTGGTGAAATTTCACTCAAATCCAGATCTGTAAATGCCTACTTGACCATTGCTGTATGGGCGACTCAAACTATACTTTGTAACCCGCCAAACACCAACCGGCTCACTTATGAATTTTTAAACCGCCAGTGTTAATATTACCCGTCTGTGCTCTACCGATTAGCCATGCCATTCATTTTCTTCTTTAATAGCAATCATTCTCTGCACATAACCAATTCTGCATAATAAACTTGCTTTCTCTAACCATTGGGCGGCTTACCATCATGAATTTGACCCGCCAATACTTCCTCTCTAGGCTTTTCGCGACAAAAAATGACTAAGACTGTCACCTCATGCGACTGGGTCGCTTCCACTATTAAGGAGCAAACCCTTAACAAATATGTTCAAGTGGGCATCCTAGCAGCCAAAGATGTTATCCACTGGCGAGTTCCAGGGACAGAAGTGAGACCTCAGCCAAAGGAAGGTGAAGTCATAGTTTTTGCTGACCATATGATCCGTGGCTTCTCACCGCCCGGCTCAAAATTCTTTCGCGGTGTACTGCACTTCTTTCAACTTCATCCTCAAGATATTGGACCCAATTCCATTTCCAACATCTACAATTTCCAAGTCTTCTGCGAAGTATACCTTCAAGAAGAGCCCAGCATTGATCTTTTCAGAGAATACTTTTATTTGAACCACCAGACCGAGTTTACAGACGGGCCCAGCCTAGAACTTGGTGGAATTTCAATTCAAAGACAAAGAGATGCTATCTTCCCTGGAGCCGCACTTCCCAGTCATCCTAAAGACTGGAACCAAACTTGGTTTTATTGCCAAGATACATCTCCACCTGGTGAAAATCCTCTGCCTGGTTTCCGTGACTGCCGGCTTAGCCCAAAACACCCACTTCCAGACCGGATCAGCACCGCTGAACGAGCTAAGTATATGCCTACCTTTTCGAAGGTAAGAGCCTTATTGGCTAATGGATTAACCAGAGTTGATTTGGTCCGATGCTGGGTTGCTTGGAGGATCATACCTTTGAGCCGCCGGCCCGGCTTAATGTGTGAATACACTTGCGATGTCAAAGATCCACAGCGTCACTGTCAAGTGCGTCTAGAAGATAAAGAGATCAATGAGATGACTAAGACGCTGCTCGGGGAAAGCTTAGAAAGCTGTAGCAAGACGGGGTTGAATCCCTTCTGCGCTCTTAATTCGGCTCCAGATGTAAGCGTTTCAATCCAATTTACTTTATTCAGTATTCGCATAAACTGCACACTCCTTATCATCACTTGTTTTCTTCAGGCCGACTCTTCTTTCTGGAGCAAGAAACTACAAGATAAGGTAGCCAAAAAGGCTAGGCCAAAAAACAAGGCCCCAAAGAAATCCAAGAAGAAACCAGATGCAACAAAGCTACTTGCCCTAGATGATGAGTCGGAGGTAGAAGTTGATTCTCTTGGCTCCTTTTTTGTGCATCTTATTGATGCTGACTACTCTTAGGATGATGCGGTGACCAGCCAGGCAGATGTTGAAGAGGTAACTATTATTTCCTCCGACTTAGAGCCTTTGCCAAGACAAAAAGTTCGGCAGGTTACCCGGAAAGTAAGGTTTTCTCATCCTTTAGCTTACTTGGATCCAAACTTTATTTTGAAGAAACAACAACATGAAGCCCGGCGCAGAACCCGGAACAGCGGAGGTGGAGATCTTACTGCCGGCTTACCCAACACGCCGGCGCCTCGTAAATGCCGAAAAGAGGTGCCTTAGAGCTCAATCCTGTCCTTTCCAAAGGCGGGTCTTATCCGTCAGCCACTTAACCCTTCCGACTCAAATTATCAGGGAACTTCTCACTCATCCTCTGGCGACTCTACTAGGACTCAGATGCCCCCCTTCAAGATTGCCCCTGGGTAAGAACATTTGACCTCTTTGTTTTAATACTTTTATTAAACTGATATACTCACATCCTCATATGTCTCATTTTCAGTGGTATATCCAAACCAAGCAAGAAGTTGAAGATAGGTAAACCGGCCGAAGATCCTAAGGTCAATGAGCCAGATAAAGAGACGCCAGCCTCGAAAGTTTCACATCAGAATCCCGAAACCACTGCCAATGACCCGCCACCAGAAACTCATGACACTCCAGTGGATCCAATGGGTGTTGACCCGGCCAGTGCTAAGCCGCCAAGCCCTATCAAGCCTGCTGAAGCGGATACTGAGGATGTCATGGTTACTGGCACTGGTTACACAGAACCGGGAAACCCCACGTTCTTGGCCAAGCATTCTGTCAAGGATGAACTTCTTACTTCTGAGAAGAATAAAGCCAAATCTGACTTTGCGAGCTATTCAAATTTGGACGTCAATGAATTATATTCCGGCTATCTGAGCCGCCTGCATACCAGTCGTGACTTGGAAGCTGATTTAGTTAAGAGAATGCAACAGAAATACGAGGTATGAATCTCTGCTTCCCTGTATATATAGTCATCCAGCCCCCAAGTCTTATCCATAGGAAAGAATATGTTGAGTATGGTAGAAGACTTATCTATATACCACTGCAAATTTCAAGTCATAGCCCTCATGGGACGGCTTATCTTGAGAAAGATGAACCGGGTTATTTTTGTTCAGTCGAAAGAATAGCTTCAATTCCTAGCCCTCAAGGGCCGGCTTATCTGAGCAAGATGAGCCGGTTCTTCAGCAATATAATTTGAAAAGAATTTCCTCGTACATTAGCCCCCAAATGCCAAGTGTATTGCTTGCAATGTACTTGGGACTTGCATGAAAACCATGCCCTGGTTGACATACTTATATCCTTTGACTCTTATTTGCAGGATGTCTTAAGCCTGAATGAGTCCCAATTGGTGGAACTGAAGAACAGACTCGAACACCAAGAAGCTGAAACACGCAAATCTGACTCCAAATTTAAGTTTAGCCTGGATGAAAACGAGAAGCTCAAAGCCGGATTTGCCACACAGAGAGCCGACTGGAAGAAGGAGAAAACCACCTTACTGCAGAGGGCAGAAGCTGCTAAGTCATCCTTGAAGGACACCACTACGGAGCTGACCGGCTTAAAACACCATATCTCACAGATGACATCTCCTATCTTTGGTAAGCAATTCGAAATGTTTCAACCTTTCCAAAATTTTCTCAATTTCTAACCCACCTGGCGACTCATCGGCATGTTTACTCAATAGGCCCCAGGAGCACCAATCTTGGCCAAGATATGCTGCTGAAGCTCAAAGCCATGTACGCTCTGGTGGAACAATTATACACAGGCACACAACAGACTCTTGTGGCTATCTCCAATGGTAAAGAGCTGCCGACCCTTCTCAGGGAAGTGCAATATAAGCTGTCTATCATGCCCCAAAAACTTGAAGAAATCAAACGCTCAGCCGCCCGTGCTAGCGCCATTACAGCTCTTACTCGGGCCAAAGCATGGCAAGAAGAACTTGACCCGGAGGAGATGGCCACCGGTTGTCCAAGCCTTAAAGAAGATGGGTCTCCTTTTGATCAGACAGACTTTGTAAAGTACGTAAAGGAGATGCGTCCCCTGGCATGCAAGCTGGCCGAGGAAGCTGATTTATCCAGATATCAGGCAGCTTACACCATGGAGAATACCAAAGTAAAAGCGCTGACTTATGACGTCGTGGATCTCACCCCTCCAACGTGTAAGCATGCTATTGCTCCTGATGTTGGTCCATCCCCCATTATGAATGATGAAGCTGTATTCGAAGCCTTAACCGGCATCGACTGGACGTCACCTGACCTCCAGATGGGCGTAGAGGAAGAGCCGGAGCAGGATGACCCGGAGTCATCAACCCGCCGCTACGAAGGCAATTGAGTCCAGGCGGCTCTTAAACTAGGACATAAGCACAATGTGCTCAAAAAACACTTTCTATTTGGCAGGTCCACTGTGGCCTTGTAATAGCCTAGGTTTGCAAACAATGATCTGCTATGCCATCGTGCATATCTAGCCGTTTAACTGTTAAACCGCCAGTAGAATCGTTTTGTGATTCGCCGCTGTTCCTTTTCATAGTATCACCATCCATGTGGGGCAGATCGATGTTTTCATATTTTCTGCACACAAGGTAAACAGTATGTGCCCTGGCGGTTTAAGCCAAGGCGGGTAACAAATCCTGATATAATAGTCTTTGAAATATTGGATAAAAAGACTAGAATAAAGGCCATTTAAGCTGGAAATATGCTGGCGACTTTAAAGTCGAAAGCCAGGGCGGGTTACCAAAGCCCGAATATTCATATAATTGTTGAAGGACATACTTGTAGATTGATATCATGATGATACCTTAATAATGAGAATCCAGAGCAGGTATTTAACCCGTAGGTATGAAATATCATGATGTGAATTTGCTCAAGGCAAACATCTTGGCGACTTATAGTCCGCTATCAGGGCGGGTTATGAAACCCAAAGATGCTCAGATATGAGACATAGTCAGGGCTGCTTGGCCCTAATTGTGAAAACCATATAGAAAAAAGAGCGATGTAAATCAAAAATATTCAGGAAGCACAGAAATCCAGAAAAAACGAGCCTTTATAAGCCGTCAAACCCAAAGCTCAAACTCAAATCTTACTTCAATGAAACTAGCATGATAGCCACTGGTTTATCCTCGCTTTCCGTAAGTCGGCTCTCACATGACCCAATCGATGTTTTAACCTGGATAAGTTCAAGGTCTTATTTAAAACATTAACTTATCGAGAGTACACGGGGTTCGGAGTAGCATCTTGCAAACAGGCAGGTTTAACCAAATTTCAATGAAGGCGGCTTAACAGCCTTGGTTTATCCTCGCTATCCATAAGCCGGACCTCACATGACAAACCGTCGTGTTAACCTTAACAAGTTCAGGGTCTTATTTAAAAGATTGAATGTTAAGAGTACGGCGGGTCATTCAGGATTACTTGGTGGAGAAGCATCATGCATACAGGCAGGATAACCCAGATTTCGGCGTTTTATGCCTGGGCAAGAGGGTGTTTAAAGCTAAACCCGTTGG
The DNA here is from genome assembly GCA_011799875.1 of Thinopyrum elongatum. NCBI lineage: Eukaryota > Viridiplantae > Streptophyta > Magnoliopsida > Poales > Poaceae > Thinopyrum > Thinopyrum elongatum. The sequence continues at coordinate 386,589,234 of CM022302.1, forward strand.
GTTGGAAGCCCCTAAATGACCTTATGAACAATTAACAAAGACTCAGATGCTTTTGAAATGAAACGACAGAGGCCCTGAATTATCAGGGTATGCCGGCTTTATTAAATTGATCATAATATATACATGGATAGATGTATGTACAATTACAAGAGCCAATGACTCATGTATAATAAGGCCGAAGATGAGCGATGTTCCAAGGGCGATGGGTCTCCTCCTCCGATGTACGTGAATCCTTGCGTTCTCGAATATCAACAAGGTAGTATGACCCGTTGTTCAGGTTTTTGCTGACCACAAAGGGTCATTCCCAGGGTGGGGATAGCTTATGCATACCTGTCTGATCTTGGATCAACCGGAGCACCAAATCGCCTTCTTGAAAAGTCCGGGTCTTAACCCGGCGGCTATGGTAGCGACGCAGGTCTTGCTAGTATATCGCCGAATGAGCCGCCGGAAGATCACACTCCTCATCCAACACATCAAGTGCATCCTGACGTGCTTTTTCATTAACAACTTCAACAAAAGCCGCCACACGGGGCGAGTCATGTCGGATATCGCTTGGAAGAACCGCCTCTGCCCCGTAAACCATGAAAAAGGGCATATAACCTGTTGACCTGTTGGGAGTAGTATTGATGCTCCAAATTATCGAGGGTAACTCCTCAACCCAACAACCCGGCGTTCTCTGCAATGGAACCATAAGCCGGGGTTTTATACCTCTCAAGATTTCTTGATTGGCCCTCTCAGCTTGACCATTAGACTGTGGGTGAGCTATTGATGAGACATCAAGACGAATATGCTCCTTTTGACAGAACTCTCTCATAGCACCTTTGGATAAATTGGTACCATTGTCAGTTATGATACTATGAGGAAAACCAAAACAGAAGATTACTTTCTTGATGAATTGAACCGCCATTGCTGCATCACACTTGCTGACCGGTTCTGCCTCAACCCATTTGGTAAACTTGTCAACCGCCACCAAGAGGTGGGTTTTCTTGTCCTTAGACCTCTTGAAAGGTCCAACCATATCAAGCCCCCAGACTGCAAACGGCCAAGTGATTGGAATCATCCTTAATTCTTGAGCCTGCACATGAGCCCATTGAGAAAAATTCTGACAGCCATCACACTTACTAACAAGGTCCTCTGCATCAGCATGAGCCGTCAACCAATAAAATCCATGACGGAAAGCTTTAGCCACTAGAGATTTAGAGCCGGCGTGATGACCACAATCGCCTTCATGGATTTCCCTTAGAATCTCACGGCCCTCCTCCGGAGAAACACAACGCTGGAACACGCCTGTGACACTGCATCAGTGTAACTCGCCATTGACAATGGTCATAGATTTAGGCCGCCGAGTTATCTGCCTGGCCAAAGTTTCATCCTCAGGCAACTCGCCCCGGGTCATATAAGCCAAGTATGGAACTGTCCAATCAAGAATAGCATGGAGAGCCGCCTCCAACTGTGCCTCTGGGTCAGGATTAGCAAGATCCTCCTCTGTCGGTAACTTAACTGAAGGACTATTCAATACATCAAGAAAAACATTAGGGGGCACCGGCTTACGCTGAGATCCCAGCCGGCTTAAAGCATCAGCCGCCTCATTCCTTCTGCGATCAACATGCTCCACCTGATAACCTTTGAAGTGACCAGCAATATTATCAACCGCCCGGCGATAAGCCGCCATGAGCGGGTCTTTAGAATCCCAAGAGCTTGAAACTTGCTGAGCCACCAAATCTGAGTCACCAAAGCGCCTGACCCAGCTTAAATTCATCTCTTTGGCTACCCGAAGGCCATGGAGCAGATCCTCATACTCAGCTGCATTATTAGTACAAGGAAACATTAGCCTTAAAATATAGCAAAATTTGTCACCTCGTGGGGAAGTCAAAATAACTCCAGCCCCCGAGCCCTCCAGCTGCCTAGACCCGTCAAAGTGAATTGTGCAGTAAGTGTTATCCGGCTTCTCCTCAGGCGTCTGCAATTCTGTCCAGTCATTGATGAAATCCACAAGAGCTTGAGACTTGGTAGCTGTCCTTGGCATATATTTCAAACCATGGGGCCCGAGCTCAATGGCCCACTTGGCCACTCGACCCATTGCCTCTCTGTTCTGAATAATATCCCCTAATGGAGCAGAGCTGACCACAGTAATGGGATGACCAAAGAAATAATGCTTCAGCTTACGACTGGCCATGAACACCCCATACAGTAGCTTCTGCCAATGTGGGTATCGCTGCTTAGACTCAATTAACACCTCACTGACATAATAAGCCGGCCGCTGGACTGGGTATTCCTTACCCGCTTCTTTGCGCTCCACAACAATCGCCACACTGACAGCCTTACTATTAGCAGCCACATATAAGAGCAAAGGCTCCTTCTCAACAGGAGCTGCAAGAACCGGTGGCTCAGCCAACTGCTTTTTAAGCGCCTCAAACGCCTCATTAGCCGCATCACTCCAAATAAAGTGATCTATTTTCTTCATCACCTGGTATAGAGGAATAGCCTTCTCTCCCAGGCGGCTTATAAACCAGCTTAAAGCTGCAATACGACCCGCCAAACGCTGGACATCATTGACACACACCGGCTTAGCCAACGAAGTGATAGCTTTGATTTTCTTCGGGTTAGCTTCAATACCTCTCTCAGAGACCAAAAAACCCAAGAGCTTGCCTGCAGGCACACCAAAAACGCATTTGGTCAGGTTAAGCATCATTTTGTAGACCCGAAGATTATCAAAGGTCTCTTTCAGGTCATCCAACAGAGTCTCCTTCTTTCTAGATTTCACAACAATATCATCCACATAAGCGTGAACATTACGTCCAATCTGACTATGAAAACAGTTTTGGACACAACACTGATAAGTCGCCTGGGCACTCTTGAGCCCAAAAGGCATAGACACATAGCAGAAAGCTCCAAAAGGTGTGATAAAAGCCGTCTTCTCTTGGTCTTTGACTGCCATCTTGATCTGATTGTAACCAGAATAAGCATCCAAGAAACACAAACGCTCACATCCCGCCGTAGCATCTATGATCTGATCGATACGGGGAAGAGCAAAAGGATCAGCTGGACAAGCTTTATTGAGGTCTGTATAATCCACACACATACGCCAAGTGCCATTCTTCTTAAGTACCAGCACCGGGTTAGCCAACCACTCAGGGTGAAAAACTTCAATGATGAACCCGGCCGCTAAGAGCCGGGCCACCTCTTCTCCAATGGCCTTACGTCTCTCTTCATTAAAACGACGAAGGAATTGCTTGACCGGCTTAAATTTAGGATCAATATTGAGAGTGTGCTCAGCGAGTTCTCTCGGTACACCTGGCATGTCCGAAGGTTTCCATGCAAAGATGTCCCGGTTCTCACGGATGAACTCGATGAGCACGCTTTCCTATTTCAGATCCATATTAGCACTGATAGTGAACTGTTGAGACGATTCGCCAGGAACAAAGTCGACTTGTTTGGTATCATCCACCGATTTAAACTTCAATAAAGGGTCTTGCTCTGTGGTTGGCTTCTTTAACGGAGTCATGTCAGCTGGGTCAACATTATCCTTATAGAACTTAAGTTCCTCTGTAGCACAGGCAGACTCAGCGTAAGCAGCATCACCTTCCTCGCATTCCAAAGCAATGTTTCTATTACCATGGACCGTAATGGTACCCTTATGTCATGGCATCTTGAACTGTAGATACACATAACAGGGCCATGCCATAAACTTGGCGTAAGCCGGTCGTCCAAACAGAGCGTGATAGGGGCTTTTGATCTTAACCACCTCAAACCACAATGTCTCTACCCTGTAATCATGGTCATCACCAAAAGCTACCTCCAAGGAAATCTTACCAACCAGGTATGCCGACTTACCAGGTACCACGCCGTGAAAGACTGTAGAAGACGGCTTAAGGCTTTTGTCAGTCAAATTCATATGGCGGAAAGTATCATAATAAAGGATATTGATGCTGCTGCCTCCATCCATGAGCACCTTAGTAAACTTATAACCCCCAACTTGAGGGGCTACCACCAATGCCAGTTGACCCGGATTGTCAACCCGGGGCGGGTGATCCTCACGGCTCCATACAATTGGCTGCTCTGACCACCTTAAGTATCGAGGTACCACCGGCTCAACTGTGTTAACCGCGCGCTTATGAATCTTCTGATCTCGCTTGCAAAGGCTTGTGGTGAAAACATGATATTGGCCACTGTTAAGCTGCTTTGGATTACTCTGATACCCTGACTGGTATTGTTGGTTATTCTTACTGGGCTACTGATTATAACCACTCTGATTACCTTGTCCTTGATACCCAGAATTTGAGCCGCCGCTCCCAAAGCCGGGCCCTTGTGAACCTGATCCTGACCCGTCGTGCAGGCCGTTATTGTTATTATGGTCCTAATAAAAGCCGGAGTTCTTATATTCCTTCATGATGAAACAATCCTTCCACAAATGACCCGAAGGCCTATTCGGAAGGCTGTGCTTTGGGCAAGGCTCGTTCAACATCGCTTCCAGGTTAAGCTTTGGTCCTTTAAAGTGAGGCAGCTTTCCCTTACGACGCTGATTGTTATTCTGTGCATTGGTATTGGCCACAAAATCCGACCCGCCGTCAGTTTGCTTGCGCTTACCGTTATTGCCTTGATTATGCCCTGTCATATTTTGCTGCTGTCCTTTTCCATTGCCGTTCTTCTTCCCCTTGCTGGATTTCTCCTCATCGGACCCAGGGTCCTTAGTGCTGTCTGAGTCGGCATATTTGATGAGAGCCGCCATGAGCTCTCCCATGTCATTGCAGTGTCGTTTAAGCCACCCTAACTTCTGCTTGAGGGGGAGGAAACAACAATTTTTCTCCAGAATTAGAACAGCAGAACCGGCGTTGATGCTATCTGATGAGTGAATAACAGCCGAGACCCAGCGCACCCAGTGGTGGGCCAACTCATCCTCGCGCTGGACACAAGCGTCTAGGTCGATGATCGACAGAGGCTGCTTGCACGTGTCTTTGATTCTAAATAAAACGCGCCTTCAACTCAGCCCACGAGTTGATGGAGTTGGCAGGCAACCCTTTCAGCCAAGTTCGAGCCGGCCCATCCAGCATCATGGTGAAGTATTTGGCACATACCGCATCATTAACATCCAGCATCTCCATGGCCAGCTCGTAGCTCTCGATCCAAGCCTCAGGTGGAAGATCAGCTGTATAATTGGGCACCTTGCGAGGACCTTTAAAATCCTTAGGCAGATGCTCATTACGCAGAGCTGGCACTAGACATGGCACACCTACCATCCTGGAAGTCATCCCGGCCTCCACAGATGTTGAAGGGTTTCGTTGAAGTTGCTGATGAGCCGCTAATTGAGCCGCCAGTTTTGCCTCTTGGCGTGCTCTCGCGTGATCCCTGATGGCTTGAACATTGTTATCATCGTGGGGCGGGTCATGCCCATGGGGTGGGTTACGATGCCGCTCACTGCTGGAAACTGTCGGCAACTCAGCATGCCGGCTGTCGCTTCGACTATAGCGCAGAGTTGAATGAATTCGCTCACGGCTGTATGAGTAAGCCGCTTGCTGGGTCACGGCCGTCTTAAGAAGTTCCACGGTGTTCCGGGCCTCTATCGCAGCTGGCGACTCACCTTTTATTGGAAGAGCCACCAGCCACAAGGCTGCAGCAATCATATTATCCAGCGGGTTGGAGTAATGACCCGGAGGTGTTGGCACTCGCTGAGCCAGGGTCAAGTTCACACGAGGTGGGTCCACTATACAAGGCTGAGCTACCGCCCCGGTCGCAGGCGCCTCAGCAGCCCGGGTCTCACCAGGCGGGTTACTCGGGCCTGCTTCGGGTGTGGTAAAAAGATTCCCCCCTCAAACTGCGGTGGCAAACGGCTCTGGTGCCTCCTTCGCATGACAGCATTTGACGCATTCTGGTCCAGACTTAAATGAAAAGCCTCGGCTTTTACCCGCTGCGTCTCAGCCTCTAGGGCGGTCCATTCTGCAGCCATCCTGACATTTTCTGCCTCAAGATCCTCTCGGGCCTTAGACACCTCATCTCGCAACTTTGCGACCTCCACATTATGTTGTGTTTGATTCGCCGGAGTCACCTCTGCGGCTAACAGAGTCGCCAAAGCATCCAAAAGCTCGGATAAGGCTTGAGCTGGCGGGCGCGCAGAGTAGCTCGCCCCAGCTGTTGCAGCAGCCGTTGAACCGGAGGTCATAGCTGCGGCGGTTGATGAATTCACCATCTGCTGCATACCGGCCATGAAGATAGTAGCCCTGCTCGGTGGCTCATAGGGGTCCGGAATACTGTCACCATCGAAGTAGCCCCCAAGCCCGCCGTCTTGTAGTTGATAGATAGACTCGGTTTCGCCGGTTGAAGACTAATCACCTGAATAGATGGCTGTCTCTCCACCAGACACAGAACCTTCCTCAAGATCTGCCCCATGAACAAAGCCAACGAAAGCACACTTCTGGGCAGGTTGGACCTTGGCGGGTCGTGCACGCCGAGCCATCTCAATGGTGTCGGCGCAGGTGTCCGGCTCAGGTTCCGACTCGCCAATCTTGCCGATGAAGACGTGAATTCCGCCGAAGGGGACCCTGTACCCGTACTCGATTGAATCGGCCTCGGGACCCCAGGCAGCATCATCAATGTAGATCTTGCCGCGGCGGCTCTTGGTCATCCGGCCCACGGCATATCCCTTGATCCCTGAGAAGCTGCCCTTCAAGAACTCGAAACCACCGTGCTCAGGCCCCATGGTGGGCGCCAACTGTCGTGGTTTCGTCACGGCAGATGCCCTCGTGAAAGGACTTAGGTGTGGAGCCATCGCATGTAGGTTAGCTTAAAGGGGTTGAACAGGACAAAGGACACAAGGAGCTTACCCAGGTTCGGCCCCTCTCAACGAGGTAAAAGCCTACGTCCTGCTTCGAGTTGTATTAATTGAGTTTTGATTACAAGGGAGTGAATACGCTTAACCTAGTCCTCGATTGGTTGTTTTTTATCCTGTTAACCCGCCGCCGAGTCTCACCTTTATATACATAGGTCAAGACCAAGAGGCTCATAGAGTCCCGTCCGGCTCACACATCGTGACCGGCTCGGTTTCTAACTAATCATGCCTTACAGAGCAAGTCACCGTACAGCGGTTCATAGGCCCAGGTCTTGGGCTTTCACCAGGCTGGCCTTCATGAGCCGTCGTCTTCACACCTCCTTGGGCCTCCTTGGACCTTCTTCATTTTAAACCGCCAACAGTGTAATCCGGCCCCTCCTGGGCGGGTCACACCTCGGAGTTATATCCCCAACATAACCCGAGAGTGAGAAGAGAGGCATACCCAGGTGGTGAAGGAGTCGTCGTCGGAGGAGGAACCGCTGGAGAGGTCATTGAAGAAGCCATGGCGACCCCGGCGGTAGGATGCGAGACGGCGAGAGCGAGGAAGCAAGCGAGGAAGCGGCTATAGCTTCGGAAGGAAGGAAGGAGGAAACAGGGGAAATGTGACTTATGGTCAGGGAGAAAAGAGGCTGGGGAAGAGGGGGGTAGATATTTCGGCGGTAGTCCAAAAATTTTGAAATGTGGAGCGAAACTTTGCACACGGTGCCGCCGGACACCATTCACTTTGAACGATTGTGTGCATCACAAACGATTCTTTTGCTTTACGCGCATGGGATGAGTTTGATAATTCAAATTTTGGTAGAAATTTCCGTGGGTACTGTCCTCATCCACGTTATTGCATAATTTAACATCGCTTGCTAATTTGGGCACACAAAAGAGCATAGAGCACACAGACCACACTTACTAAATCGAGCAATTTTAGTAATTAAACAGAGCCAGTTAGCCTAAACATTACTCTAATAAAATACCCGCATTAAAAACAAAGCCTAAGTACGCATAATTTTAACAAAGTCGCTGCCGCGCCGGCCTATGCATCGCCGGTGTGAGATGAGACATCGATGACTTGTCCTGGCGACATGCCGCCATTGGTGGACTCCATGTCCCCCCTGCTGAAGTCGACCGCGTCCTTGTCCTCGTCCTCGGCGCCGCCCTCAAGGTCGTAGTACTCCTAGTAGTGGCTGCGCCAGAGCTCGCGTTGGTACTCCACCGCCGATTCCTTGATGGACAGACTCTTCTCTACCTCGACCTCGGCCACGCGCAACTCCTCCTCCCGGCGCTCCTCGATCTCCGCCGCCTCCTGCATCTCCAGGTACCACGCGGCGATCTCATGAGGAAGTAGGTGCTCCATGACCACCGCCGTCTTTTCGGACGTGGGGTGCATGCTGGAATCCGAGGTGGCCTGGAATATCTTGGCGTGTGCGTCCTCGATCTTGGTGCGGATGGCCTCGACCCAGGCCAGGGAGACATCGGCGGCACGGATGGCAGCTCGAGCGCTCTCGGCGTTTGCAGCCACCGTCGCAGCAGCTGCAGCTGCCCTGTCGGCTGCCGCAGATGCCCTCTCGGCGGATGCGGCCGCGCTCAATGCGGATGCGGTGGCACTCTCGGCGTAGGCGCCCGCGCTCTCGGCGCAGGCGGCGGCGCTCGGGGAGGACGAAGCCACCGTACGGGCCCTCACGAAGCGTTTACATGGCGTCATCTTTGCAAGAATGGGTTGCAGCAATGGGGATCGAGATTCGGGGATTCGGGGGTTGCCGACACTGGAGCAGACGAGCCGGCGAAGCTTAAGGAGGAGGACTTAAATACACCCATGAATTTTCATCGCAAACGGTTCCTACAAAAAAACTATGTGTGATGTTGTTGATATTTTTTATTAGCTGTGAAAGACGAATTTAGAGTAAAGTGGCAACGGATGGTGTTTTAAATATACGAGAAAATTTGTAGTACTAATACAACTGTCATGTCAAAATTTGGAAAATTTCAGGGGTCATTTGACCTTTTAAGACATTTATGTGATTTTCTAGCCATTTAATGACCGTAATTCAAATTTGAACTATATGTACATGCAACAGCTAACCATAACGGTTTAAAAAGTCATATTTGTGTACTTGTGTGTGAGTTAATTCCATGTGTAGTAAATTGGAAGGAATTTTCAAACATATTGGTCTCACGGCTATGACACAAAGCATGGAGCGCCATGGCATTTAAATTCCAAAAAAATAAAAAAAAAGATCAGTAACACATGAAACCTTGCTTGATGTAATGTCATGCCACCAAGATGATGTGGTAAAAAAATTGGCATGTTTGACGAAAGTTTGGACACACACCCCTCACAAACCGGAGCAACTCACTAGAAGGCTTGTGGTTCTGAGAGGGAACAATGCATGTTTGATGACGAACGGGCGAAAGCTTCCTCTTACGGCCTTCAAAAAATTTCTACAGTTAACGTGCACTAATACAACTGTCATTTGAAAATTTGGAAAATTGCAGGGGTCATTTGACCTTTTAAAGACATTTAAGTGATTTTCTAGCCATTTAATGACCGTAATTCAAATTTGAACTACATCTACATGCAATGGCTAACCATAACGGTTTGAAAAATCATATTTGTGTACTTGTGTGTGAGTTAATTCCATGTGCAGTAAATTAGAAGAAATTTTCAAACATATTGGTGTCACGGCCTGGACATATACATGGAGTGCCATGCCATTTAAATTCCAAAAAATTAAAAAATGATCAGAAAAACAAGAAACCTTGCTTGACGTAATGTCATGCCACCAAGACGATGTGGTAAAAAAATTGGCCTATTTAACGAAAGTTTGGACACACACCCCTCACAAACCGGAGCAACTCACTAGAAGGCTCATGGTTCCGAGAGGGAACAATGCATGTTTGATGACGAACGGGAGATAGCTTCCTCTTATGGCCTTCAAATTTTTTCTACATTTAACATGCACTAATACAACTCTCATGTAAAAATTTGGAAAATTCCAGGGATAATTTGACCTTTTAAAGACATTTAAGTGATTTTCTAGCCATTTAATGACCGTAATTCAAATTTGAACTACATCTACATGCAACGGCTAACCATAATAGTTTGAAAAATCATATTTGTGTATTTGTGTGCAAGTTAATTCTATGTGCAGTAAATTAGAAGGAATTTTCAAAAATATTGGTGTCACGGCCTGGACACATGCATGGAGTGCATGCCATGCCATTTAAATTCCAAAAAATTAAAAAATGATCAGAAAAACATGAAACCTTGCTTGACGTAATGTCATGCCACCAAGATGATGTGGTAAAAAATTGGCCTGTTTGACAAAAGTTTGGACACATACCCCTCACAAATCAGAGCAACTCACTAGAAGGCTCGTGGTTCCGAGAGGGAACAATGCATGTTTGATGACGAGTCAACGATAGCTTCCGCTTATGGGCTTCAAAAAATTTCTACAGTTAACGTGCACTAATACAACTATCATGTCAAAATTTGGAAAATTTTAGGGGTCATTTGACCTTTTTAAGACATTTAAGTGATTTTCTAGCCATTTAATGACCTTAATCCAAATTTGAACTACATCTACATGCAGCAGCTAACCATAACGGTTTGAAAAAAATCTTTGTGTACTTGTGTGCGAGTTAATTCCATGTGCAGTAAATTGGACCGAATTTTCAAACATATTGGCACTACTGCAGGATGCTGCTAACGTGACACTACGATCAGAGACCCTTTGATGAAACTGTGTGCGATGCATTAATCACAAACGATGATGTAAAAAACCGTCAAAAAAGATGCAAAATATTTGTGATGGCGGAGACATCAAACACGGTTCAGATTTTAGTTGCGTGTGTGATGCAGGGCATACGGTTGATCCATACGAAATATTTGCGATGAGACAGAACAACAGAAACAGACAACCATATCAAGGTGTGTGCGATATACGACATACAGTTCACTCAAATGAACTGTTTGCTATTAGGGAATGCAACAGAAATGGTTAGCCAGATCAAGGGGTGTGTGATATACGACATATGGTTCACTCGGATGAACTATTTTCGATTAGGGAACACAACAGAAACGGTTCAACTTAACAAGATGTGTGTGATATGCGGCATACAGTTCACATAGATGAACTGTTTGCGATGAGCCAAAAGAACACAAACAATTCGTGTAAACAAGATGTGTGTTATACGCGGCAAACAGCCCACTAGGAAGAACTGTTTGCGAAGAGAAATTATAACACATACGGTTACTACAGTTAATTCGTGTGTGATTCCGTGTGTGCAAAAAACTTTGAAAAATGCAAACTAGTTGCTTGCGGTGGCTAGGAGTATCGCACACGATGCATCTACGAGTACTCGTGTGCGATGATTAGTAAGTTACACATACGTTTCCTTATGTTAACACGTGTGTGAATTTTCAATATGGACAATTAATTTGCAAATGCCTTCTGGACATCGGTGCTGATCACCACGTCCAAAACATGGACATCCTCTACTCTACTGCTCTACCGGGCACACGCTTAAACTCAATGAACTATGTACGATACTAATACTTTCCATGAAAATTTAAGAACTTGGCTAACAGCATTTGAGTAATATATATATTGTGGTTACACTATTCGACAAAAGGAGGATCTTCGTAACACGATAACCATATGGTCCATATCTACATACTTAACATAGTAACAACTATCACATTTTAAGAGGCTGAGGGCCAACAACCATATGGTCCATATCTACATACTTAACATAGTAACAGCTAGCACATTCTAAGAGGCTGAGGGCCAACAACCACAACTATCCGCTGGAAGCAGCTTGATCACGGCGACTCGGCATTTCGTCAATGAAAAGGAAGAACCCTCCTGTGCCTTGGTAGAGCATGAGTAGAACAGTGTCTCCAATTTTCCAATATGCATGCATTGCCACGACAAGCGAGAACTTGTTAATTTGAATGGTTCCATTTCTGGGGGAAACGCAGTACCTTGCAATCACTTTGGCGTTATTAGCAGGCACAAGTGTAATTTGACCACGCCGGGAAATCGATCCAGGAACGGCTACAGCGGGCAATTTCTGTTGAAATGTAGAATAAAAACCAATTGTAACATATCATTGAAGATATATATAGTTTATGAGCATCAACATAAAAATAAGACTTTGTACCAGCGTTTTGTGCACACAATTGGTGTTGTTCAATGTGTGCACCATAGGTATAATTAATCCCATCCAAAATCCAGCGTCCATACGTTGTGCTATCTCTGTCAGATTATCAACAAATTTTATGACATGCTTCAAGTCCTTCCAGTGAAATTTGGTATGCTTAGTAACATACAGATCGTTAACTATGCATCCAACATATCCTGCTTAAAAGGTGAAAAGGTATTATTTATTTAGAACATGGCAGAAGAATATATAGTGCGCATAAATTGGTAAATAGAATTTGTTACTGCCTAGGAACAGAGTCAGAAAATGAAATCACAATTGGTTGCTTAAATAGTGATCAATTAGTCAGAACAAATACCCCGATTTTGCTAAGTAATATGCCAGCATGGAGAAAGTTGAAAGGACACTAACCTTGATCAGACTTTGATTGGCTGATGACGTTGGGGAAGTAAACATCCATGTTAATTAGACCAGGCTGTGGTGCACGCACTAGAATTTTATTGCCAGCTTTCAGTTCATAACACTTAGACATTTTTCTCCAAAGGTCCGCATCAAAATAGGAGTGACCATCTTTATCAAGTTTTACGCTAACTGTCATTGTAAATCCATATTGCGTTGTCAATATGACATCCATGGAGTCATCAATAAAGTAAAGCCCAAGATTTCCTTCTACTCCTGTTCTTGCAAAGCAAGGGATGTACTACTTGAAATGAAAATTAAGGTCGTAAATTAGATATATTGAAATAACAGAGCAAGATGCAAATATGGGAGTAACTGATAGAACAGATCAATATATAGCTGAAAGCAAAGTACAAAAATATATAATTAAAAATAGATAATGTAACAAAGATTTGATGCAAATATGAGAGTAACTGAATGAACAATACATCATAAATTTGCCTAATATAGGGGGAAAAATCGGCTTCGACATCTAGGCTGCACGTGGCACCGTACCTTTTATCCAAATGTAGCAATAGACGGTATCTGTTCACAAATTTAGGCCATGTCGACCATGGTAGGGTGAGATTGAACATACCGAGCGCTCCCTGAAGTCATTCGGAATAGTGAGATAGAACTTCGTTTCCGACAGGCCGCGACCACACTTGCCCGATTTGTGCTCGCACTGTGGACACATGAATGAAAACCCTCGAATCAGCTAGAAGAAAAATAAAACCACGATGATTTCCGCCGGTTGATTAACAGCGACGGACGGACTGCGATAAGAGATGAGTGAATATTTTGCTAAATTGAGTACCTTCTCCATGAGAGAAATCCTCGGCCCAATCCCGCAGAAAACCCCAATCGACCAGAGTCTACAATGTCGGTGCAAATCGGTGCAGATAGACGGCGGCAAGCAGTAGGGGCGAAATCCCGTGCCGTTTGGAGCGCGACCCTCGCCCGCCGACGATAGTCGTCGAGCTTAGGGTGGCCGCCGCGATAGAAGTTGATGAGGTGCAGAGTTGCGAAGGAGTCCGCGGCGAGTGGGTGGGGACAAAGTGGGTGAGGGTTTTCTTTTCCCTTTTGCATGTGTGGGTGAACACACACGATTCGCAGAGGCGACGGAGATGAATCGTGTGCGATAGTAAATCACCGATATTGAAGGGGAATCCAAATTTCCTTTGTCCTTGTCCATGAGTTTTTTTTCTATGATGAACATAAACCATGCAAATCACCGTGTTCAAATTTGGCACTTTTCCAGGTGCATTTACCATATTTAGAGGATTATGTGCATTTTCTAGGCATTAATCTACATAATTCAAATTCAAACAATCGGTGTATGAAAAGGTGCACGAAAACGATCTGGAAAACCATGCTCGTGCTATTTAGTAAATTATCATGCCTTTTGCAAGGAATGGGTAGAGATTTCATGGAAATGTGTGGCAATAGTCAACCACAAACGCGTCATTTATTGGTTTTTCAACTGTAGAAAAATGAAATACGTGCTTGAAAAACATGACGGCTGGCATGGTGCCATGGTAAAAATTTGAGAAGGTTTGGCTTATGTTGTCGTGCACGCCGTTCATAAATCGAACCATCACCGAGGAAGTTTCGTGGTTTTCGAGGGGGAAATCACGAAGATTGAAGGGGCCAGGAATCCAAATTTCCTTCCTAGTTTGTCATTCAGTTTTTTTTCTACGATCAACATACCCCCTCCAATGCAACGTGTTCAAATTTGGCATTTTCCGGGCTCATTTACCATATTTAGGGGATTATGTGCATTTTCTAGGCATTAATCCACATAATTCAAATATGAACAATTGGTGCATGAAAAGGTGCACAAGAACGGTCTGCAAAACCATGCTCATGGTATTTAGTAAATTCTCATGCCTTTTAGAAGGAATGGGCAGAGATTTCAAGGGAATGTGTGGCAATAGTCAACCACGAACGCGTCGTTTACTAGGTTATCAACTATAGAAAAATGAAATACGTGCTTGAAAAACATGACGCCAGGAATGGTGCCATGGTATGGCCTCACCGTGCCCTGGTAAAAAGCTGAGAAGGTTTGGTTTATGTTGTCATGCACGCCCTTCATAAATCGAACCATCACCGAGGAAGTTTCATGATTTCGAGGGGGAAATCACCTAGATTGAAGGGGAATCCAAATTTCTGTCCTAGTTTGTCATTCAGTTTCTTTCCAACAATCAACATACCCCCTCCAATGCAACGTGTTCAAATTTGGCATTTTTCCGGGCTCATTTACCATATTTAGGGGATTATGTGCATTTTCTAGGCATTAATGCACATAATTCAAATTCAAACAATCGGTGCATAAAAAGGTGCACAAGAATGGTCTGGAAAACCATGCTCGTGCTATTTAGTAAATTCTCATGCCTTTTACAAGGAATGGGCAGAGATTTCAAGGAAATGTGTGGCAATAGTCAACCACAAACGCGTGGTTTACTAGGTTAACAACTATAGAAAAATGAAATACATGCTTGGAAAACATGACACCTGGCGTGGTGCCATGGTATGGCCTACCGTGCCTTGGTAAAAATTTGAGAATGTTTTCCTTATGTCGTCATGCATGCCTTTCATAAATCGAACCATCACCGAGGAAGTTTCATGGTTTCGAGGGGGAAATCACGAAGATTGAAGGGGAATCCAAATTTCCTTTGTCCTTTATCCATGAGTTTTTTTTCTACGATGAACATACACCCTGCAAATCACCGTGTTCAAATTTGGCACTTTTCTGGGTTCATTTACCATATTTACAGGATTATGTGCATTTTCCAGGCATTAATGCACATAATTCAAGTTCAAACAATTGGTGCATGAAAGGGTGCACAAGAACGGCCTGGAAAACCATGCTCGTGCCATTTAGTAAATTCTCATGCCTTTTACAAGGAATGGGCAGATATTTCGATGAAATGTGTGGCAATAGTCAACCACAAACATTTGTTTATTGGGTTTTCAACTATAGAAAAATGAAATAAATGCTTGAAAAACATGACGCCCGGCATGGTGACATGGTATGGCCTCACCATGCCCTGGTAAAAATTTGAGAAGGTTTGGCTTATGTCGTCATGCACGCCCTTCATAAATCGAACCATCACCGAGGAAGTTCCATGCTTTCGAGAGGGAAATCACCAAGATTGAAAGGGAATCAAAATTTTCTTTGTTCTTTGCCCTTGAGTTTTTTTCTACGATGAACATACACCCTGCAAATCACCGTGTTCAAATTTGGCATTTTTCCGGGCTCATTTACCATATTTAGGGGATTATGTACATTTTCTAGGCATTTAGCGCATATAAATCCAATCCAGCTACAGCTGCATGGGTGTGATGTGAGGGACATGGATTGCCGTTCGATCGCGGCGCATCCTACAGTGCACACGCGCGATTCACGTGGCTGGGGTTCCGGCCAATCATAACGCAACACACAATAGGCTCAGCGCACACTGTTTCTGGAGGCGACGGAGATGAACCATGTGCGATAATGAATTAGCAAGATTGTAAGGGAAGCCAAATTTCCTTCATCGTTTGCTGTTGAGCTCTTAAAAACTACCGCACTGTACGGCTGTCCCGCCACTTCGTCCCAGAGCTCTCCCCAAGCATCACTCATGGCACCGCGATGCACAGTAATTGGTAAGGAGGCGATGGCATCCCGCCGCGCCGCGTTCCTTGCCGCCCGCGACCGCACACATGGTAAGGAAGCGATGGCATCTTGCCGTGCCGAGTTCATCGCCGCCGGCGGCTGCACAAGTACGTGGGCGGACTTTGATGCTGCCATGGCCGAATGGATGGTGGATCTAGAGGCGGCCAAAGCCGCACAGAAGGAACGGAAAAGGCAGAAAGCAGTCAAGAAAAGAGAGTCCCGCCGCTGCAAGAAAGAAGAGGCCGCACACCATGCCGAGGAGAGCTCGGTGGAGATTGAAGCACGGTGGGCTACTGCCTACAAGGCCGGGAAGGAGAACGACGGCGTCTGGCCAGCTTGCCCTGATGGCAGCATGTGAGAAGTAGTTAGTGCGTGTGTCGCCCGTAAGTTTGTATAATTAATTACGAGCATCTACCAGTACTACATACATACTAGTTTTAGAGAAAATTAACAGTAGTACTTTAAGTTGGTACTATCTAATATTAACATACAATGTCGGTAAGCGCATCCTTTGAGGGCTTTGAGCGTTGATTAGCATGTGTTCACTGAAGTTTTGTAGGCGCACCCCAGCCCTAAATACTCCCGAAACATCCGCCCGCAGCCACCAGAGACTAGAGCTGGCCGCAGCTGGTTTTTAGTCCCACCTCGCTGCGCGAGTTGGCCGCACACCGGCTTAAATTGCTGCGCCGGCGGATGGCAGCAAGCTTCTCTCTTGTTGCATAGGATCAATTCTGGCTATGCGAGCGAGGCAGGTTGACACTTGATTGCATTTCATAAACCGATGATGGTTCATCGGGTGTCACCTTGCCTCGTTCATGTACATTGAATAATCCTGATACAATGAAAGAGATTTTTAAAATTAGGTGTGGTGTAGATGTAGATAGATATAAGAATTATTAGAAGATCACAAAACACACGGTTTCTAAGGCATACCCGTGTGCGTTTTTTGCCTTAATGATCCATAAGTCAGTTACATGTGCGATGTTTCCTAATAAACCAAGCGTACCATTGACCAAAAAAATCAACTACACGTGTACATTTTTTTGGAGACGGGATCTGCCAATTTTCTCTTTTCTCGCATACGAGTATTTTACGCGCTTCGTCTGTGTTATGTGTTTCCCCCGCCAAAGTTTCAAGTTTCGCAGCGAAATTTTCGTTACGCGTGCGATTTCAGAATTTATTCCTCCCGACACATCCCCACCCATCAAATTTCCTCAGTATCTCCCCCCTTCCCCCTACCGGTAGCTCAAACCGCCGCCACCGCAACCACATCTATGTTCTACCCGAGCATCGTCGATCCAGTCAGGTAAGCCACCGATCTCTATCACGGCCCCGGCCTGATTGCTTAAATGCCGCCTGCAAAACATCCTCATGCCTCCAAATCCCCACCGCCCCTACCTCCAGAGCATCGCCGCGCAAGCCCAACCACATATCACATGGAGGTCGAGGAGCTGATGGCGGTCGATGGCGCGATGGCCGCTGTGCGTGTTGACCCGGAGGAACACCTCGCCTCCGCTGCCGCCGACTTGGTGCAGGCTCTGGCCCAGATGAAGTGCCCCAACGACTACCCCCCGGGACTTACCAGGTATGATCTGACCAGCTCAATCTTACCAATACCACTTGCAATGGCTATGTTTTGTATGGTTGATGTATTAAGCATTTCGTGCCTTGTTTATTTCAGTAATACACACTGTGTGATGTCCAAGTATTAACTATCCAGCTCAATTTCACCAATACCAGCAACAAACTTACAATACATGACTAAGGATATCACTAGAGATGCTGCCCATTTGCTATTTTTGGTGGATGCTAACCCTGTTGTACTTAACATGCATGTCCATGTACTTACGCAGGGTCATAACGGGCGATGCTGTTGTTTGCCGTCGAGGTTAGCTGCATCCCATGTCTTACAGTATTTCACATCATTTGTGCAATTGCAGTTTAATTTCTAACATTTACTGGTTGCCTGTAGGTACACATGTCAGCGGCACAGATCCACGCTTCGACCCGGAGGAACAGCTCGCCTCTGCCACCGCTGACTTTGGGCGGGCTCTGGCCAAGATGAAGTGCCCCAGCAACTACCTCTCAGGACATACCAAGTATGAACTCACCAGTTCAATCTTACCAATACAATTTGCAATTAATGGCTATGTTTTGTACGGTTGATGTATTAAGCATGTTGTATTAAACATGCCTAACACATTCTAGCTATTTTCCCTACCTTTTTATAGACAACTAGGCCATTCTCTGCTCTGGCAGCACCTGCCTTGTGATGTTTAACTCTGCCAATTGCATTTTTATCAGTACCGGTTTCAATGGCTATTAAACCTGTTGCAATTAATAGTTGTATCCATTTTTAAACAGTTGTATTTCAATGGCTACAAACTTACAAAACATGACTTAGGATGCTGTTAAGCCTATTGCAATTAATAGTTGTATCCATTTTTTAATCTGTCCCTTTGCTACCGTGCTACTCTCCGCAATAAAGATATACTAGAGATGCTGCCCATTTGCTACTTTTAGTGGATGCTAACCCTGTTGTACTTAACATGCCTTTACATGTACTTACGCAGGGTCATAACGGGCGATGCTGTTGTTTGCCGTCGAGGTTAGCTGCATCCCATGTCTTACATTATTTTACATCATTTGTGCAATTGCAGTTTGGCTTCTAACATTTACTTGCTTCTTGTAGGTACACATGTCAGCGGCACTGATCCACTCTTCGACCCGGAGGAACACCTCGCCTCCGCTGCGACCAACTTGGGGCGGGCTCTTGTCCATATGAAGTGCCCCAGCGACTACCCCTCAGGACATACCAAGTATGAACTCACCAGTTGAATCTTACCAATACCAGTTGCAATAGTCATGTTTTGTACGGTTCATGTATTAAGCATGTTGTAGTAAACACACCTAGCCCGTCTTATCTATTTTCCCTACCTTTTTATAGACAACAGGGCCATTCTCTGCTCTAGTAGCACCTGCCTTGCGATGTTTAACTCTAACAATTTCATTTCTATCAGTACCATTTTCAATGGCTATACTAGGTTGTCTGTTGTAGTAAACAATTCTATCCATTTTTTAATCCGTCCCTTTGCTACCGTGCTACTCTTTCGCAACGAAGATATCACTACAGATGCTGCTGTTTTATTACCATTTGCTATTTTTGGGGGATGTTAACCCTGTTGTAGTTAACATTGGCTTTCCATGTACTTACATAGGGCTACAATGGGCGATGCTGTTGTTTGCCGTCGAGGTTAGCTTCATCCCATGTCTTATACACCATCTGTTCCTAAATATAAGTGTTTTTAGAGATCCCAATATAGACTACATAAGGAGTAAAATGAGTGAATCTAGATTCTAATGTAAACTATGTCTATAATTCTATATATATATACGTATGTAGTTCATATTGAAATCTCTAAAAATACTTGTACTTAGGAACGTAGGTAGTTGTATTTTACATCATTTGTGTAATCTCAATTTAGCTTCTAACATTTACTTGTTGCTTGTAGGTACATATATGAGCGGTACTGATCCACGCTTCGATCCCTTTTACGTATGGGGCAATGAGATATTAATGAGCAAGCGTTAAGTGAGGAAACTAAGAAAGATTGTTAGGCGAAAGAAATGGGTGATGGGAATTAAGCTCTTTATTTACACTTTGTCCAAGACAACAGTGAACTTTAGGATGGTAAGTAATGTGTTGCCTTTTCCCCGTGCCCACAACAAGTTACTCTATTAGACATGAGTATCTAATTTTTTTCTCTTTTCAGTGGTTTCCGAAGCTATTTACTGATGATTACCTTGCAAACTACATGACCAGAGTGCAGGCAACTAAGGTTAAAGTATATAATTCATGCTACCATGATAATGCTCTAGAAGTTTTCCTGAAGGCGGTGAAGGATGGGCGGGCGATCGTCACAAGGGGTTGGACATAATTTGTTCGTGCCTATGGCTTGCAGGAGGGCACATTATGGGCATTCCGCTTCTTCAACACCATCGGCAGCCAAAATGATTTACACTTGTCTCTTCACCTTTACCGCCTCTAAATATTGTGGTTCATCATAGTTAATTGCTGTCTAATCCTGTAATTACTGAACATATTGTACTGAGAATTTTATTTATGGATTCGTTGTTGAACCATTGTGCCAAGAATTTGAATTTCATGTTTCATATTTCAAATTTTCCAATTCGAATAATAAATTACAGGTAAAAATAAAATTATACAGGAGCGAATAAAATAATGTGCACACGGTTCGAAAGAAAACAGCGTGTGCGATGAAAAATAGAGAACATACGGTTCTTTGACGTGAAACGTTTGCGATGCCCGACGGACGCACACACGATTTCGTCTCATATGCGTGTGCGATTCATGGTAATACGACAAACGTTTCTAACCTGTGTGCGTTTGTGATAGGAATACCTATCGCACACAGTTATGAAAATGGACACGTTGGCGTTAGTAGAGGCACCGCACGCATTTTAGGTTCTTGAACTGTGTGCGATAACGTACCTATCGCAAACATATCGGTAGATTAAATGTTGATGTCCACCTTTTTCCAATGTTGGGGATATCGCTTATCGGGAACTTATCGGTCGACCCATGATAAGGGGTAAATCGGCCAGTTTATCGGCATATCGGCTGATTTATCAGCCGATTTATCTTATCGGTCAGACAACGGTAAGCGATAAATTGGCCGATTTATCGGAATATCGGAAGATATCTTGAACAGAGCCTTTTTCACACGACTATTGCGGCATAATCGTTTGGGATGTCTCTCGGATCAGGAACGTAACGTCGAGACGTAACGTGTGGGACTGGGGCAACTTCTCATACATTTATTCTATGGCGATTGTCAGTAGTCGCTCGCCTATCCCCGACGGTTTCTGGGTCGTGTGGGAAGGACCCCCCTATCGCAGTCACTAACTTGGTGACGGTTCAGAATGCCGTCGTGGAAAGGGGTTAAAAACCGTTTGTATAGCACGTTACGGTACCAGTGTGGTGTCACGGCTTGGACACATGCATGAAGTGCCATGGCATTTAAATTCCAGAAAATTAAAAAATGATCAGACGATGTAAATATCTGGTGTTCAAAAAAAGAAATGTAAAGATCTGGCAAGAAAACTGGGCCCCAGACGATTGGCACTCTATTTCACGCCTCGAGGTTTGGAAGGTGAGTGGCGCGGGTTATTAATTAGACACAGTTCTGTATTGGAAACCGTCAGCTATTAAGTTCACACACGCTTTTGCTGCGGGAATCATGTGTAATTCAAACTACAGTACTCGTAAATTCCGGCAACCGGCGTGTGTACTGTTCCCGTCGATCTAGATTCCGGCCGCCAATAAATACTACCTTCCTCACATCGTCCCGCCTGCATTCTCATCTACATCCTCCCATCGCTCGCCCTCTCTCTCTCTTTCTCTCTCTCTCTCAAATCTCTGCCATGGCGTTGCCGATCTGCCCACACGCCGATGAGGAGGCGCCGCCCCCTGAGGACGCTCAGTCGAAGAGCAGCGACAAGGAGGACCCCTACGCGCCGCCGGATGAGGTTGCGCCGGACCCCCCAACTTTGGAATGGTTTTGGGGCCAGTACAATCTTTGTCTCTGGAAATCGCTGCCGCCGGCTGAGAAAGCCAGGCAAGTGGCGTTCAAGAAGGAGATGGCGGAGGAGGAAGCCAGGTACCAGGCGGCCTGTGAAGCCGGTGATGCTGTCTGGAAAAAGGAGGCGGTGGAGCTTTGGGGGCGGGCACGTCGTCGTGCGGAGGAGGTGTACGAAGACAGGTACTTCGCGAGGAAGGTCAAAGGCGCTAGGCACCTCATCTCTGCGTGGAGGTGGGCCGATAAGCTCCAGCGTGCCACCGACGAGGACCTCCGGTGGGCGCCTAACGAAATGGCAAGATCGTTCGCGCTTGTCCGCCAGCAAGAGGCAGATCGGTACGTCAAGCGCTGCGAGGCAGAGGAGGCGGAGTACTGCCTCCGCGTTAGGAAGACACCGCGCACCAGGGAGCTGTTGGCGAGGGGCTGCCGGAATACTGCCCCCAGGAGGGATTATTAGTTTTAGTATTGTTTGTTTTCAATTTTATGCATTGTACCTAGTAGTTAAGTATCATCACGTATATGTGAAGATATTATATATATTCTGTGATGAACTAATGAATAATTTATATATATTATGAATTCCATTTTCTATCTGTTTTTGTATACTAATTTGTATCTAGCTGTTATCATCCACATATACAGAATGGAAAGCATATATACACACATTGAAACAGAACATATAAGAACGGAAAACAGAGTACACACATTGAAATACAACAATAAACAGAGCAGTATTATGATTGCTTTGAATACATAGCGATCCACGTCGAAATGACTCAACAAAATAAAATGCGTCCATGAGACCATGACCAGCAGCCCTTACCTACGGTAGCTCTTGGCTCTGCTTGAACTCATGCAGGCGTTCGTCCAAGCGGTCGACACGCTCGCGGTACATCTGGAGCGCGATCTCGAGCTCCAAGTTGGCTATTTCATCAGAGATCACTAGCTCGAGGATGCGACGGCCATGTTCCTCTACTGCGTCCAGGTGGACATCTGGGCCAAGGAGGCGGTCGAGCCTAGCAAGTAGCGCGTTGGCATCAAGCGGGCCGCGGATAAGGCGAACGGCGCGACCCATGCAAACGGCGCGGCGGGCGTCCGGTGCAAGTACGGCGCGGCCGTCCTCTGGTGCAAGTATGGCGCAGACGGCCTCTGCTCACTCCTGGCGAGGAATGGGGGTACCGACGGGATGTGTACCCAGCTGCGACGCCCTATCGACAGCAGGCAAGCGCCGATGGATCCGCTCTTGCTGTGCGGCGCACCACACCTCTCGCTCTGCGGTGCTCCAACAGTCTCGCTGTGCGGCGAGCCGCAGCCTATCGGCACGGACGCGCCTAGCTTTCTCTGTGGTGCGCCATCGATCATGTTGTGCGGCGAGCTGCAACCTCTCGGCGCTGACATGCCTATCTTGATCCGCGGCGCTGAAGCGCCATGCGCCAAGGGTCTGCTCAACCCTGGCGATGACGCGCATCACGGCGTCATCTATCGCGTTGCCGGGAAGCGCCTCGGCCTCGACGGGCCGTGGCGCCTTCTCATTTTCCTCGTCGAGGAGGTTGATGGCAGAGGCGGCGCTTTGGTGGGTTGGCATGCTTGGAAAAGGTGGATGAGCTACAGGCTGCGCTTGTTGCCTCCATGCGTCACGCGCCGCGTGCAATATTGCTGGGTGGCGGCGGGAAACCGTTGAGGAAATAGCGGGAAACGGTGGCGTGTTCATAAAACACCATCAATTAATGAAAACTTACCATAGAAGGAACATCTAGCTAGCACGACGCATGCCAGCACATTGCTCGCCCAAGGCTATGATCCATACACTTGTGTGCCCAACAGAGCACACTATTCATAATAAAGAATACTGTTCCGTTTATCCTAATAGAGCAGTGGCGGCAAGCATCACAAGAAGTAGATGATGATTAGATGATCGTTTATCCTAGTTAATTATGCATGTAATAGTTTACTTTGCTGTGTGGAAATGTCATGTGTGTACTAACCACCTATGTAATTGGATGTTTGCCGCGTATCACACACATCTTGTTTATGTGAAATGTTTCTGTTCTCTTGGCTCAACAGAAACAGTTTATTGGAATCAAATATATACTCTCCATTGCACACACCTTGATCTGGCTGAACCGTTTCGGTTGCGTTGCCTAATAAAAAACAGTTCATCCGAGTGAACCGTATGCCGTATATCGCACACACCTTGATCTGGCTGACCGTTTCTTTTGTGTTTCCGAATCACAAACAGTTCATTCGAGTAAACTATATGCCGTATATCGCACACATATTCATCCGGCTGCCCGTTTCTGTTATTCCACCTCATCACAAACAGTTTATCCGAGTGAACTGTATGCCGTATATCGCACACGCCTTCATCAGGCTGCCCACTTCTGTTGTTCTACCTCATCACAAACAGTTCATTGAACTGAACCGTATGTCCCGCATCGCACACGCAACTAAAATCTGAACCGTGTTTGATGAATCCTTCGTCGCAAATGTTTTGCATCTTTTTTGACGGTTTTTTTACATCATCGTTTGCGATTAATGTATCGCACACAGTTTCGTCAAAGAGTCTCTGATTGTAGTGTCGTGTTAGCAGCATCCTGCAGTAGTATATGTACAACTATTGCACTTACTTTCTTATAATTCCTTCCCATCTAGCGTTGATCCTTCTGACCTCTTGGTTTTTTATAATAGAAAGGGGCAACTTCTAGTCGGATCGGCAGACTTCAGCAGAATTAGATTTATACTTGGACTGATGGTGGGTGACGCCCTGGTTATTCTGTCCATAAATATCTTTCCGCACCGCTATTCCCAGTGCTCAACTTAAATCTTCACGGCCCTTTTTGTAGGCTATGATAAAATACAACATATCATGGTTAATTTGCATGTGAGTCTACCCCTGTATAAGCAATTTGCTTTATTTTAGATCCGTCCTTCTTTACCTGTGTACATCGTAAACTGGCTAAATGATTCTTAAGAAACATCATGGGAACGACGCCATGCGAGAACTTGCTTAATTCTATTTAATTATCATCTGCATCAGACTTTAGATCTATAGGAATTCTCGTTTCATGGTTGACGTGCCGGCAAGCTTCTCTACGAACTTGGTCCGTCGTACACCCATGAGGCCAAATATACATGTACAACAATTTCAGTAGCTTGAAGTCTGAACAATCTTTTTTTTTTAAGATATTATCATATATTTGTAGATTCTCATTTCATGGTTGACGTGCCGGCAAGCTTCTATACGAACTTGGTCTGTCATACATCCATTAGGCCAAATATACCTGTACAACAATTTCAGTAGCCTGAACTTAGAACTATCTTTTTTTGCTTTAAGGTATTATCATATATTTGACATGAAACTCCCTCATAGTTGGCGTGTTGGGGGGCTATGATACTGCTCTGTCCATTGTACAACTATAGAGATAAACATTATATGAAACTGGTGTTATCATAGTTGTCTCTCATTTGGCCATCCGGCAAGTCTTCGTGACTTGGTCCTTCGCACAAATGTGGAGATTATAATATATTAAATGTGCCGGCAAGTTTCTATATGAACTTGGACCGTCGCACAATTAACCTACATGAGCATGCGTAATCCTTTTTTTCTACAACTTACACTCCTTCTTTAGGAAGAATTCAGTTATTCATTGATTAACTGAGAACGAACGACCAACTTGAAAATTCAGGTAATGCATATAAGGCTTTTTTTAATGTTTAAATTTCAGAATCATTTTATTTCAATTCATGCCAGTGGTTTTCTTTTCATATATGTATATGTAGATGGCGCATGGTCAACCTTCGGTTTCTCTTATCAGTTGATGCTATCCGATTTAGCTAAGCAACAGTTGTGTGAGCCAGCAACTCATGAATTAGCGAACCCGGTACTTGTCAATTCAACATTACCCGGGGAACTTTGGATTCTTCCTTCCGTGGGTGGCACTCTGAGCATTCATTTCAGGCCTTATGTTACCATCCAATAGCACCTATACCTAGAGCTGATCTAGACTTCACCTTAGGGACCAGGAAAGGATCACAAAAATTAGGCTGGGAGTATCATCAAATCAAGTATGTCAAACGTCCAAAGGGTTATACTCAATGGGGTGTTGAGGTCCTAAACAATCATTATTTTAATCTGCAAGGGGCGAAGAAAATACAGATTATATTCGTGGTGCCATTTATTGTTCCCTTTGCGATTATTCTGTCAGCCCTTCTTTGCTCCGCTCTTTACTAGAGAGATGGAGTCCTCAAACTAATACTTTGATGCTCTTGTGTGGCGAACGCATCATCACTTTGCTTGATATGTTGGTTATGGCGGGGCTGCCTATAGTTGGAGAACCCTATGAAGAATATATCCTGTCACTAAGCTGAATCCTTCATTACTCTTGTACCCAAACTTTTTATTTGATCTCTTGGATGTGCGGGAGGGTCTTTCCGCCGAAAGCAAGCATAAAGAAAAATTAGTTACTTTCCAGGCTTGGTGTGATTATTTTCACAACAAGCGGGCTGATTTTTTGCCATCCAACAGCCTTCGTGAAAGTCGTATGTATGTCGCAGCTTTTGTCGCGCTTTGGCTTTGCTGATTTGTGGTCGTTGGTGAAGGGCCGTTTATTCGCCCCGGCGTCCTTGTCATGGCGTCTTGGATTGCTTTAGGGCGGAAGATATCATTGGAACCACCTGCGCTTTCCTCCCTATATCTTACTTTTCGTCGTATCAGCACAAATCCTGTTGGGTCTTCCTTTGAAAAGACACCCCTATCTATCCACTATATTATTGGATGGATGCATCTTTATCTAAAAAAACTTTTGGGACCAAAGGCAAAGGGGACAAACTTCCTTCTTCGAAGAAACTTCCTATGCAACTAGCTATGCTAAGCACCATGTTCCAACCACCCAAGGTCTTTTCCTTGGAGATTGTGCATGAGTTTTTGGAAAATGATAATAATATCACATGGCACTAGTAGAAAAAGGCCCATTTGTCCCGGTTCCAGAGGCCCATTAGCCCCGGTTCTGGAACCGGGACTAAAGCCCAAAACCTTTTGTCCCGGTTCACTTACGAACCGGGACAGAAGGGTCTCCACGTGGCCGCTGCGGGGAGCCCAGGCAGGAGGGCCTTCCACGCGTCAGCATTTGGCAGTAGCTGGGGTTTTTATTTTTATTTTTGAAGGGGGGGGGGGTTAGGGGGTTTTGGAGGGTTAATTTAGGGGTTTCATATTGTGTTAGCTAGCTAATGGAGAGAAGTGTCCTCTCTTTCTCCGTGCTTGGTCGACGCTAGTTACTATACGTATAGAGAGAACTCGACACGCTAGCTAGTAAGCAGATGAAGGAACCATTAAGTACACAAGATCGTCATGAACATATACAGAGAGAAGTGATCGACCTCTCTTTCTCTGAGAGATTGATCGAACAACAAGTTTTCGTATATCTATCCGACGCTACTAGCTACATATATACAATATAAGATCTCTTACAATCCCTAACATCTTAATGTCAAGTTCCACATGGTATTCTCCGGTTGGATTTATGACGTGGTCAAGAAAGAAACCCGCCAATTCCTCTTGAATTGCTCGTATGCGATCATGTGGTAGGAGTTTATCCCGCATCTGCCACATCTAATTTGAAGAAGGGGGTCAATACTTATATATGAATGAAACTCAACACAAATGATGGTAATAAAATAAAATTGTGAATATTATTGCTTACGCACTTCATATTGTTTGTCAGAGTAGCTCCGCTCAGAGGTCGAGTGGTGGATGAACTCGCAAACGTAGTATTCACAAAAATCATTCCCGGCTTCCTGCCACAAGCACTTTACGAGAAATAGAGTTCAATCAAACTGATAATCAAGCATTACAAATGGTATTGATGAAACTAGAATCAATGGGAGATGCGTGGAACTAGCTAGAAGTACTTACACTACTAGAAAAAGGACTGTTAGTGGCACACCTATTTTTGCCACTATTACCATGCCACTAGTAACAAATACTAATGGCGCACCTCTGCTGCGCCATTAGTATTGCAGGTAACAGTGGCGCACCTCTGGTGCGCCATTAGTATTGCAGGTAACAGTGGCGCACCTTGTAGTGCGCCATTACTATTGCTACAGGTGCGCCACTGGTAACTTTTTTTTTATTTTTTTTATTTTTTTGAATTTTGAAGGCGGGAAAATAGTAGTGGCGCACCGTCTAACCCCCACCGTGCGCCATTGCTATTTTTGAATTTTGAATTTGGATTTGGATCTAGATCTGGCTCATTTTTTTGGCTTGTTTTTTTGCTCTTTTTTTTGCTTGAATTTTTTTCAAATTTCGTTCTCGACCTGGATCTGGTACGTTCTTTGTGCCGGGGGAGCTCCACATGTGGCCGGAAGTAGAGGAGGAGGGAGGAGAGACCGTGAGGAGGAGAGGAGGGAGGAGAGACCGTGAGGATCAGGAGAGGAGGGAGGATGAGGTCGCCGGAGAGGAGGAGGAGGACCGTGAGCAGGAGAGGAAGGAGGAGCACCGTGAGGAGGAGAGGAGGAAGGAGGAGGTCGCCGGAGGAGGAGCACCGTGAGGAGGAGGTCACCGGAGGAGGAGCACCGTGAGGAGGAGGTCACCGGAGGAGGAGCACCATGAGGAGGAGGAGGAGGTCGCCGGAGAGAAGGAGATGGAGTGGAGGAGAGGAGGAGATGGAGTGGAGGAGAGGAGGAAAAGAATGAAGGGGTAAGTGGCTGGCCGGCCCTTTTAAACTTCTGTCCCAACATAGCAGTGGCGCACCATGCACTGGTGCGCCATTGCTATTTTCTTGAATTGTGAAGGCGGGAAAATAGTAGTGGCGCACTATTCACTGATGCGCCATTGCTAATTTTTTTTATTTTTTCGAATTTTTTTGAATTTTGAAGGCGGGAAAATAGTAGTGGCGCATTATTCATAAGGTGCGCCATTGCTAACTTATTTTTTATTTTTGTATTTTTTTGAATTTTGAAGGCGGAAAAATAGCAGTGGCGCACCATGCACTAGTGCGCCATTGCTAATTTATTTATTTTTTGCATTTTTTTTGATTTTTTTGCCTCTAGATCTTAAAAGAATCGTAACTTTTTTTCTGTTAGGTTTTTGAGGATTCTAGAAAATCGATGACGGGCATAGCCCGTTAAATTCGGATGTAACTTTTCGAGTAGATGATTTTTCATATACAAAACTTTTTCATCGGAGGTCGTATGCAAAAGTTACGGCCATTTTACCGAAACACGGCAGCCTTTTACAAAAAAATTCAAAATTCATGTTTGTTAATTTTCCTAACAACTAGAACACATAACACATGGGCATCTATTTTTTCGAATTTTTTTTGAATCTTTTATCATTTTCTTTTATTTTTTTAAAAACCTAAAAGGCGATCAAGGGGGGGGGGGTGTGTGTGTTTGTGTGTGTGAGACGTTAGTAATGGCGCACCCTCCCTGGTGCGCCATTGCTAACCCTAGCAATGGCGCAACCAGAAGGGAGGGTGCGCCATTACTAACCTCACACACACATGCAGGCACACCCCACCAGAACATTTAGCAATGGCGCACCACACCTAGGTGCGCCACTGCTATGTAGCATAGCAGTGGCGCACCTAGGTGTGGTGCGCCATTGCTATGTCTGGTGTGGGGGGGATGGACCCAAAAAAAATAGCAATGGCGCACTGCTCATGTGGTGCGCCATTAGTAAAAACATAGCAATGGCGCACCTGATTCTGGTGCGCCACTGCTATATAGCAGTGGCGCACCACCATCATGGTGCGCCACTAGTAGAGATATTGGGGATAAGCCTTTTTCTAGTAGTGTTACTTTGGGGTGTCTAAATCGCAGTTCCCTCGGCAGTGCCGGAGCAATTCCGGTGAACTCTTTCCAAACCCTACCAGACAAAGAAAATAATTACTTGATATCAGGAAATGAACAAAGTTGCCGATATGGTGCGATAATGATCGATTGAACTTACTTCTGGAGCATTTCAGTCATGTCCGCATACTCCAGGGGATCTTTTCGTCTCGAGTCTAAGACGGTTACTAGTCCCCGCTCAAGCTTAATTTCCAGCAGAATAAAGTGGAAGCTGCGCACGCATGCATAACTCATCAATTACATTACTATAACCTCGAGTAGGGAAACCGAATATGCACAAGACAGTAACACTCACTTGAAGTTGTAAGGAAAGAGTATTGTATCTTTGTTTTGATTTTTAAGCAACGATTGTAGCAAGTTGTCCTCGGTTTCTTCGACATTCTTTTTAACCGTCCATTCATGTATGACATTTGGGTTAATGAACCCAATGTCATAGATTTGTGCTTTTCTGCATTCGACGATCTTCAATCTGCATAATATAGTGAGGATAATTATATATACATGCAATGAAAGTGCTGAGCTATATATAGAGACTTAATTACAGAAGTAGTACTTACAAACAGTAGCAAGTCAAGATTGTTTTGTCGAGGGCCTTTTGATTATATAACTGGAATAACTCATCAAATGCAACAGACAACTGATCCATTCCAACGAGGTCGTGCTCATCTTTAATTCTCAGCGTCAAAGTATCCCTCCTAGACTTGCTGCAGGTTTTCATGTACCATTGATGGAATCTTCGCATCATCGTTGTTAGAGGAGGATGATCAGGTTTGACGAGAGGCTGCCTGTACTGGTATCTGAATTCTTCCACCTCTAACATATCAAACACTACATCATCGCCCAGGTAATCTGCAAGATTGGTACCGGGCGCCATCCCCGGATGATGAGCGACGAGATCGCTAGAAACCTTGAGCGGGGGGCACGATTGGTTCGCTTGTTCGCCGAGCTGGGGATTTTTTTCCCACTTCTTCGTTCTGCTAACCTAACATCACTGCAAGTACTTCCCGACCACTCCGCTTCCAGATATGTCCTTTCAATAATGCGCTCATAGTTGGATTGCGGCGGAGGCGGTGGTGGTCGCTTCAGGCCATCGATAGTGCGCTTCGCTTTCACCGGATCTATCGTCTCCTTCGGAGGTGGAGGTTTCCTTGCAAAAAAGTCCCTCACTTGGGCACGACAGATGTCCTCATTTTGCTTCTTGGTCATCTCGTATAGTAACTTTTCCAGAGCCTTGAGAGATGGACCGTATTTGAATTGCCTCCCACCTCTGGCTGTACTGCTAGCCGCCGGAGTGGCGGCGTCTCTCTTCCTTCGTTGCTTACGAGGCGGAGAAGGAGGGGGAGTGCTCCGACGCGCCGGAGGAGCCGCAGCAGCGGCGTCTGTCTTCCGCCATTGCTGACGAGGCGGAGGAGGAGGCGGACTGCTCCGACGCGCCGGAGGAGGCGAAGGAGTGCCCTCATGCGCCGGATGAGCCGGAGAAGGAGGCGGAGTGCCCTGATCACTCACCAGAGGAGGAGGAGGCGGAGTGCCCTGACTCGCCGGAGGAGGAGGAGGCGGAGGCGTCCAGTTCGGAAGCTTGATGTACTCCTTCCGCCATAGACATGTAGTCCTCACAGCATAACTCAGCTGAGTCTACCCTTCACCTGTAGGGTGGTCAAGCTCGAGCTCCTCAAATCCCTCCATTACTTCATCCACTGACACAACAGCATAGCCATGTGGAATCGGACGGCAGTGAAAAGTTCCGTCGGGTTGAGGAGGTGCAACAGAGCCAACAGCCGCCTTCAAGGTGAGGTTCTGACATTTAGTCATAAGCTGGCAATGTTGGAGCTCCGTGATAGCATCCACGGGGTAGCTAGGAGCCGTGAAGTCAGGCTGCTGAACGAGCTCCGTGGAAGCCACGCTACTTCTCCGCTGAGATGGCGGGGTAGCTTCTGGGGTAGCTTCGTGCCGCTGAGATGGTTGGTCGGCAGCTCGCTGGCTCTCAACTTGTTCCTCTAGCTTTAGTACTCTTGCATTGAGCTTCTGCATTTCGCTCAGTTCCTGTTTCCTCTTCCTCTCCCGGGTTTTGTAACTGCGTGCGCCGGGAAACCCAACCTTCCACGCAACGGAGCCTGGCGTGCCTCGTGTTCGTCCAGGGTGCTCAAGACTCCCGAGGGCCTCAGTCAGCT
The DNA here is from genome assembly GCA_011799875.1 of Thinopyrum elongatum. NCBI lineage: Eukaryota > Viridiplantae > Streptophyta > Magnoliopsida > Poales > Poaceae > Thinopyrum > Thinopyrum elongatum. The sequence goes on from CM022302.1 coordinate 386,620,926, forward strand.
CGTCATTCTCTCTATCGGGAATGAACGTCCCTTGCTGCGCTGCGGCGATATACTTCTGAAGCTTCTTGATGGGTATTGCAAGTTGCTCGTTCGTCCAAACGCACTTCCCAGATTCAGGGTCCAAAGTTCCCCCAACCCCGAAGAACCAAGTCCTTGAACGGTCTGGCCAGTTCAATGTCTCTGGTTTGACCCCTTTAGCAATCAGGTCATTCTCAACTTTGTCCCACAACGGCCGGGCTTTGAGGTACCCGCCTGACCCCGTGCGATGGTGATACAGCTTCTTTACATCATTTATCTTATTTTTCTCTGACATTTGCTTACTCCTGTCTGATGTCTTGTAGGCCACAAATGCGGGCCAGCGATCTCTTATCTTCTCAAATCAGCCGGTGAATTCTGGAGTCTTCCCTTTGTCGACAAACGTTGATTTCAACTCATTCTTCCACCTCCAGAATAGATCTGCCATCTTCTTAAGAGCACACGCCTTGACCAGTGGCTCTATAACTGGCTTATTCAGATCCTCCTCTGGCGGTAGGGTGAAATTTGCCTTCAGCGAGGTCCAAAGATCATCTTTCTGTCTATCGGTGACATAAGAAACTTGAGGGTCTTCATTCTTAGGCTTATTCCATAGCTGGATGCTGATCGGGATGCTGTCCCTAACAATAGCTCCACACTGAGCAGAAAATGCATCCTTGGTTCGCTTGGGTTCAATCGGTTGGCCATCGTCCACGATAGCTGTGATCGTGAACCTTTCATCCTGGCGCAACCTTTTCTTCAGGCCTCGTCTCGTTACCGAAGTTTGGCTCGATCCGGAGGGCTATAAAATAAGAAAGAAGAGTTAATATATGTACATACCAAAACAATTAATGCATTAATTAGCTAGTCAGCACAGGCTTAATTAATATATATACCTCGCCGGACTTTGCAACAGCTCCCTCCTCCGTTCGATCACCGGAGCCGTCATCATGGTCTCCTTCTTCCTCCGGCATTCGGTCACCGGAGCCATCATGATCATGTCCTTCCTCCATTGTTCGATAACTGGAGCCGTCATCCTCTCCTTCTTCCTGACCATCGGTGTCATTGAGATACGACAAGACATCACCTCCGCCGAGGATTATGTCCCCCAACAACTGTTCTTGTTCCAAGTCTCTTTGCTCCATAGTTTCTGCAAATATTACAACATGGCAATTAATATACAAACATGAGAGATGGATATATTAGTGGCAAACATAGACCTAGCTAGCTAATCACAATGCTTTTAGGGTTTGGGGTGGCCTCGACAACGCTTCTAGGGTTTGGGGTGGCCTCGACGCTTCTAGGGTTTGGTCGGGCGAGAGGGGGTTGATCGACGTCCCCCCTCATGTTGAAGAGTTACCAGCGTTTTATATGAACAAAAAAATACTACCTATCATATGACATGTCCGGCGACCGGACCGGACTGCCTCTCTCATGAATGTCCGACGTCCGGACCGCCTCTCTCATGAATGTTAAACAAGGGATTTAACAAAATGGCGCCATTCTGGATGTGCAGAAAATGGTCCCTATTTTTCCTGATCTCATCTACCCTTCTATATGTCACGTTGTCTAGTGTCAAAGGATTCAAGAAAACCATGACTTCATCATTAGCCGGAAGTAACAGGCGCATAATGGTACGAAGCTCTCCAAAATTGTTTTGGAACGGAGTCCCGGATAGGATAATTAGCTTTTTGGTACGAAGTTCAGCAAGAGCCTTTCGAATAACGCTATTTGGAAGGCCTTTGCTGAACTTCGTACCAAAAAGCGAATTATCCTATCAGGACTCCGTTCCAAAATAATTTTGGAGAGCTTCATACCATCATGCGCCTGTTACTTCCGGCTAATTATGAAACCATGGATTTCTTCAATACTTTCACACAAGAGAACGTGCACATATAGAAGCGTAGATGAGATCAGAAAAAATATGGATCAACTTAATTATGCACATCCATAATGGGGGCATCCTTCGACCCCTCGGCGATCCTCGACCCTCGACCCCTCGACGACCCTCGACCCCTCGGCGATCCTCGAACCTCGACCCTCGACCCTCGCGACCTCTAACCTCGCCCCTCGGCGACCCTCGACCACATCTCAGTGACTTTCGACCCTCGACCCCCCGGCGATCCCTCGAACGCTCGACCCTCGACCTCGACCCCTCCTCGACCCTCGCCCCTCGACCCCTCGGCAATCCTCGAACCTCGACCCCTCGGCAACTCGACACTCGACCCCTCGGACCCTCTACCCTCTACCCTAGTTCCCGACCCTCGACCGCTCGGGCGATCCTTGACAACCCTCGTTCCCGATAAAAATAAGAGGGAGGAGGAGGGAGATAGGGAATAGAATATATTTTTCTATTTTTTCTTCTTCTCCTCTATTCCTTCTTCTTCTCTCTTTTTTTTCTTCTTCTCTTCTTTTTTTTCTCTCCTCTTCTCCTCTCCCTTCTTCTCCTTCTCTTCTTCTCCTTCTTCTTCTTCCTTCTTCCTCCTTCTTCTTTTCCTTTTCCTCCTCTCCTTTTTTCTTCTTCTTCTCTTCCTTCTTCCTCTTTTTCTTCTTTTTTCCTTATTTTTCCTTTTTCCTCTCCACTAACCTAAATCTACTAACCTAAAATGCACTAACAGTACAACTAACCAAAATGCCTAAATCAACTAAACTAAAATGCCACTAACCAAAATCGATACTACTAACAACCTAAATAAAAAAATTAATACATATATGAACAAAAAATGCATAACATTATATCCATACATACATAGCCACATCCATACATACAATATCCACATACAATATATACATTATATATAGAACAAAAAAAATCATCACAATAAAAAATCGCATATATTCATCATACAGAGAGCCGGGGCGGCGGCGGCTCACAGCGGGGGCGGCCGCGACGGCGACGGCGAGGGCAAACGGCGAACGAGGGTGGGGGCGGCCGTGGGCAGGGGCGCGCGGCCTCGCGCTCCGGGGGGGGGGGGGGGGCAGGGCCGGCGACGGCAAGGGCACGCGGACGGCGTCGGGGCAGCCTGGCGGCGTCGATGTCGTCGGCGTCGCGGGGGCAACTGCGAGGTGAGAATGAAAATTTTCACAAGTGTTACTTATATAGAACAAAGCATTGTCCGGGTTCGTGGCAACAGAAAAACACCATGCCCTGGAACGAATGAGCCCCTTTGGTCCCGGTTCGTGCCACCAACTGGGACCAAAGGTCTCTTTTCAGCAGCCCAAAGGGTGGGAAGCAGAGACCTTTGGTCCCGGTTGGTGGCACGAACCGGGACCAAAGGGGTGCATTCATCCCGGTTGTTTCCACGAACCGGGACCAAAGGTTGGCATTGGTCCCGGTTGGTGCCACCAACCGGGACGAAAGGGTGGCACAACGGTGGTGTGGTGGGAGTTTAGTCCCACCTCGCTAGCTGAGAGAGCTCAGCACCTGTTTATAAGCTGCATTGCGGCACAGGTGCTGAGCTCCTCTCTAATATGCAGGCAGTACTTGCCTACCCTTGTCCCTGCCATGTTGGGCCTATTGGGCCTGCGGGCCTGTATCCTGGCCCATGTACAGATGGGTTTCTAGTCGTATGCAGGCGGTGTGGCCCAGTGGGAGGCATTTTTTTAATTTTTTCCAGTATTTTTGTTTTGTTTTTTGCATTATTTATTTTCTTTTGTTTTTTACTTTATTTTTTTAATTCTTTTTGCTTTTAGGTCAGAAAATATATAAACTTTCTGTTAGTGCCATTAGTTTTCAAATTTGAATAGTTTAAATTTGAATTCTTTGAAATTTGTGTGAATCACTAGTTTGTGAATAACTTCACTATAAAAATATATTTTTGAGTGATTCTTTTTCCGCATGTATATACTATGTTTTATCATTATATTCAAAACAGATTTTGTTATTTTAGTTTCTATCAAAAAAATTTTTTATGAAAATTCTTTTTGCTATTAAAGTTTCTAACAAAAAAATTCTTTACTATGATTCTTTATGATAATTCTTTTTGCTATTACTGTTTTGAACAAAAAATACTTTGATAATTAAGTTGCTATAAAAGCTTTTTAGTTGATTCTTTTTGCTATGGAAGAGTATTATAGTTTTGTTTTAGTTGATCATAACAGAATATTTTAATTAATTCTTTTTGCTATTGAAGAGTATTATAGTTTTGTTTTAGTTGATCATAACAGAATATTTTAATTGATTATTTTTAGTTCATCCTTTTTGCTATTAGAGTTTCATAAAAGTTTTCTAGTTCATTCTTTTGCTATTAGTTCATTGTTTGAGCTAAATGACCATGAAATTGAAAATCACTACAAATGAACTCTAAAAAGGTTGAAAGTTGGCATGGTATCATCATTTCACCCACATAGCATGTGCTAAAAAGTTGAGAGGGTTACGGCAAAAACTGGATGCACTTCATGTACAAAATGGACAATCTCTTTAGAAGTATCAGGATTTCGGACGAAAACTCATCTGTTACAAAGGGATTTTATTTTTTTGAACTTATTTGAACTCCAGACTCATAGCCACATCATTAATTTTGAACCCTTTCTGACTTCATTTGGTATTTTTCATGAATTTACTGATATTTTTAAGCTAAATGACCCTGAAATTGAAAAGCACTACAAATGAACTCTGAAAAGGTTGAAAATTGGCATGGTTTCATCATTTCACCCACATAGCATGTGCTAAAAAGTTGAGAGGGTTACGGCAAAAACTGGATGCACTTCATGTACAAAACGGACAATCTCTTTCGAAGTATCAGTGTTTCATACGGAAACTCATCTGTTACAAAAGGCATTTCATTTCTTCACATGTAACTGCAGTGATATTCTAGATCAAAGGCATCATCATAATAGTTTTGGAGAGAAAGTCTTCACTTTTTCTTCGCTTGTGTCCTTTGCTTATTGCGCCATAACCATGGATAATATTCATCGTTTAACAGGGTGCTTGGGTCAGCCTTGACTTTGAAGGGAGGAATTTCATGAAACTTTTCATAATCTTCAGACATGTCTGTCTTGCCCTCCAATCCCACGATGTCTCTTTTTCCTGAAAGAACTATGTGGCGCTTTGGCTCATCGTATGATGTATTCGCTTCCTTATCTTTTCTTTTTCTCGGTTTGGTAGACATGTCCTTCACATAGAAAACCTGTGCCACATCATTGGCTAGGACGAATGGTTCGTCTGTGTACCCAAGATTGTTCAGATCCACTGTTGTCATTCCGTACTGTGGGTCTACCTGTACCCCGCCTCCTGACAGATTGACCCATTTGCACTGAAACAAAGGGACCTTAAAATCATGTCCGTAGTCAAGTTCCCATATGTCCACTATGTAACCATAATATGTGTCATTTCCCCTCTTGGTTGCTGCATCAAAGCGGACACCGCTGTTTTGGTTGGTGCTCTTTTGATCTTGGGCGATCGTGTAAAATGTATTCCCATTTATCTCGTACCCTTTGTAAGTCAATACAGTCGAAGATGGTCCCCTGGCCAACGAGTACAGCTCATCAGAAACAGTGTTGTCACCCCTGAGACGTGTTTGCAACCAACTGCCGAAAGTCCTGATGTGTTCACATGTAATCCAGTCGTCACACTGCTCCGGGTGTTTGGAGCGCAGAATGTTCTTGTGTTCATCGACATACGGGGTCACTAAGGTAGAGTTCTGTAGAACTGTGTAGTGTGCTTGAGACCAAGAATGCCCGTCCCTACATATTATTGAGTCCCCTCCTAGCATGCCTTTTCCAGTCAGTCTCCCCTCATACCGCGATTGAGGGAGACCAATCTTCTTAAGGTTAGGAATGAAGTCAACACAAAACCCAATGACATCCTCTGTTTGATGGCCCATGGAGATGCTTCCTTCTGGCCTAGCGCGGTTACGGACATATTTCTTTAGGACTCCCATGAACCTCTCAAAGGGGAACATATTGTGTAGAAATACAGGGCCCAGAATGACAATCTCGTCGACTAGATGAACTAGGACGTGCGTCATGATAATTAAGAAGGATGGTGGGAACACCAGCTCGAAACTGACAAGATATTGGGCCACATCACTCCTTAACCTTGGTAGGATTTCTGGATCAATCACCTTCTGAGAGATTGCATTGAGGAATGCACATAGCTTCACAATGGCTAATCGAACGTTTTCCGGTAGAAGCCCCCTCAATGCAACCGGAAGCAGTTGCGTCATAATCACGTGGCAGTCATGAGACTTTAGGTTCTGGAACTTTTTCTCTAGCATATTTATTATTCCCTTTATATTCGATGAGAAGCCAGATGGGACCTTCATACTGAGCAGGCATTCAAAGAAGATTTCCTTCTCTTCTTTGGTAAGAGCGTAGCTGGCAGGACCTTCATACTGCTTTGGAGGCATGCCGTCTTTTTTGTGCACATGTTGCTGGTCCTCCCGTGCCTCCGGTGTATCTTTTGTCTTCCCATAGACGCCCAAGAAGCCTAGCAGGTTCACGCAAAGATTCTTCATCACGTGCATCACGTCGATTGAAGAGCGGACCTCTAGGTCTTTCCAGTAAGGTAGGTCCCAAAATATAGATTTCTTCTTCCACATGGTTGCGCGTCCCTCAGCGTCATTCGGAACAGATAGTCCGCCGGGACCCTTTCCAAAGATTTGTAAATCATTGACCATAGCAAGTATGTGATCACCGGTACGGATGGCGGGCTTCTTTCGGTGATCTGCCTCGCCTTTGAAATGCTTGCCTTTCTTTCGACATTGATGGTTGGTCAGAAGAAATCGACGGTGCCCCAGGTACACATTTTTCCTGCATTTGTCCAGGTATATACTTTCGGTGTCATCTAAACAGTGCGTGCATGCGTGGTATCCCTTGTTTGTCTGTCCTGAAAGGTTACTGAGAGCAGGCCAATCATTGATGGTTACAAACAGCAACGCATGCAGGTCAAATTCCTGCTTTTTGTGCTCATCCCACACACGTACACCGTTTCCATTCCACAGCTGTAAAAGTTCTTCAACTAATGGCCTTAGGTACACATCAATGTCGTTGCTGAGTTGCTTAGGGCCTTGGATGAGAACTGTCATCATAATGAACTTCCGCTTCATGCACAGCCAAGGAGGAGGGTTATAGATACATAGAGTCATGGGCCAGGTGTTGTGATTGTTGCTCTGCTCCCCAAAAGGATTAATGCCATCCGCACTTAAACCAAACCATACGTTCCTTGCGTCACCTGCAAAGTCCTCCCAGTACTTTCTCTCCACTACAACCCGTCAGTGGGTGCTCTCAACTTCCCGTCTTTCTTACGGTCCTCTCTTTGCCATCGCATCAACTTGGCATGCTCTTTGTTTCTGAACAGACGTTTCAACCGTGGTATTATAGGAGCATACCACATCACCTTGGCAGGAACCCTCTTCCTGGAGCGCTCGCCGTCGACATCACCAGGGTCATCTCGTCTGATCTTATACCACAATGCACCGCATACCGGCCATGCGTTCAAATCCTCGTACGCACCGCGGTAGAGGATGCAGTCATTACGGCATGCATGTATCTTTTGCACCTCCAATCCTAGAGGGCATACAACCTTCTTTGCTGTGTACGTACTGTCACGCAATTCGTTATCCTTTGGAAGCTTCTTCTTCAATATTTTCAGTAGCTTCTCAAATCCTTTGTTAGGTACACCATACTCTGCCTTCCACTGCAGCAATTCCAGTGTGGCACTGAGCTTTGTGTTGCCATCTTCGCAATTGGGGTACAACCCTTTTTTGTGATCCTCTAACATGCGATCGAACTTCAACTTCTCCTTTTCACTTTCGCACTGTCTCTTTGCATCAACAATGGCCCGGCAAAGATCATCATCGAGCACATCGTCTGGTTCCTCTTGATCTTCAGCTTCCCCCGTTACAGCATCACCGTATTCAGGGGGCACATAGTTGTCATCATCCTCTTCTTCTGCGCTGTCTTCCATCATAACCCCTCTTTCTCCGTGCTTGGTCCAAACATTATAGTGTGGCATGAAACCCTTATAAAGCAGGTGGGTGTGAAGGGTTTTCGAATCAGAGTAAGACTTCGTATTCCCACATATAGGGCATGGACAACACATAAAACCATTCTGCTTGTTTGCCTCAGCCACTTGGAGAAAATTATGCACGCCCTTAATGTACTCGGAGGTGCGTCTGTCACCGTACATCCATTGCCGGTTCATCTGCGTGCATTATATATAATTAAGTGTGTCAAAAACCATTACAGAACATCATGAATACATAAGTGACCAAATTAATTAATAGAAGTTCATCATCACATTAAAACCAAAGTACATACATAGTTCTCATTGAACAACATATAGCTCTCCAGAGCATCTAATTAAACCATACATTGAAACTATCTAAAACATTTCAATGCAACAACAAATGCGATCATAATCGCAACTAAGGTAACAATTGATCCAACGGCATAATGATACCATGCCTCGGTATGAATGGCATATTTTCTAATCTTTCTAATCTTCAAGCGCATTGCATCCATCTTGATCTTGTGATCATCGACGACATCCGCAACATGCAACTCCAATATCATCTTCTCCTCCTCAATTTTTTTCAATTTTTCTTCAAGTAATTGTTTTCTTCTTCAACTAAATTTAACCTCTCGACAATAGGGTCGGTTGGAATTTCCGGTTCACATACCTCCTAGATAAAAATAATCTATGTCACGTTGGTCGGCATAATTGTCATAAACACTAAATGAACCAAATAGTTATAAAATATAATATATACCACATCCGAATCATAGACAGGAAGAGGGCCGACGGAGGCGGATACCAAAACCATCGCACTATATAATAACAAACAATAATAAAAGTAAGAAATTACACATGTATCTATCTAAATCATACAAGTAAGAACTTTTTTCTTTTTCAAAGAAGATAAGACCAAGAGGCTCACCACGGTTGTGCCGGCGACGAGATCGGCGCGGGCTATCGACTGCGGTGAGGACGGGGATGGGACAGGACAGACCGCCAAACCTAGACAAATCTTGAGGAAAATGGAGCTTGGACAAGGAGCTTCGAGAGGAGAAAGCTTAAGTGTGGCTCAGGCATTTCATCGAACACCTCATGTGCATAGGAGGTGAGCTAGAGCACCACAAAGCTCTCCCACGGCCGACAAAAAAAACAGAGCACTCCACTGCTCTGCTCGCGGGCAAGGGGGTATATATAGGCATCTCATTGGTCCCGGTTCGTGGCTGGAACCGGGACCAAAGGGGGTCCTTTGGTCCCGGTTCCAGCCACGAACAGGGACCAATGGTTGTGGGCCAATAGCGAGGCCCATTGGTCCTGGTTCTTGTCTGCAACCGGGACCAAAGGGTCCAGACGAACCGGGACCAATGCACCACGAGGCCCGACTGGCCCCCTGGCCTCACGAACCGGGACTGATGCCCCCTTTGGTCCCGGTTCGTGAGTGAACCGGGATTAATGGGCTTAGCCGGCCTGGACCAAAGCCCTGTTTTCTACTAGTGTGGTGCCCTTATTCTTCACGCAACCTGACAGGGGTCGATCAACTACAAACACTACTGGTATCAGGATCTTTGTCGTCAGCCAGCTCTTTGCCGTCCGCTAGCTGATGACAAAGAATGTCTTTGCCATCAGCTTACGTAAAACAGACAGCAAAGAACGAGCTGACGGCAAAGATCATGTTTGCCGTCATCCTGCTCTTTGTCGTCAGCTAGATGACGACATAAAAGCTTTGCCGTCTGCTAGCAGACGGCAAAGAGGGTGGGTGGCCCACTAACGAGGATGACCTAACGGCCACTTTCTTTGCCGTCTGCTAGCAGACGGCAAAGAAAGTGGCCAACCTAACGGCTGTTTCCCCTGGCCCCACCCCACTAGCTAGGCTCTTTGCCGTCTGCTAGTAGACGGCAAAGAGCTGTGACCTAACTAAAAAGCGGCCAGCGCCCGCGCCCCACCCCTCTCTCTCTCCCCTCACCTCACCCGCGCCGCCGCCGCCGCCCCCGACCCCCACCGCCCCCGCCGCCCGGCGCCCCGCCCCGCCTCTCAGGCCGCCCGCCGCCTCCTCCACCACCGCCGGAGCCAAGGTGAGCTTTTTTTTAAAAAAAATTCTACTGTTCTTTGCCGTTTAGGTTTAGGTGTTATTAATAGGTTTAGGTTAGTGGTAGGTTTAGGTTAGTGCTAGGTTTAGGTTTAGATAATTAGAAGAAGAAGAAAGTTGAAAAAAAGAAGAATAAGTAGAAGAAGAGGAAAAAGGAAAAAAGGAAGAGGGTCGTGGATCGCCGGTCGCCGAGGGGATAGATGGTGGAGCCAGTGGGTCCCGCCAGTCCCGACGCCGTTGCCCATGCTGAGAATCCCCCAGTCCGAGTGCTGACCCGTTGACCATGCGTCGCCATACCAGAGGGCGCCCGGGGACGAGCGGGTTAGGGGGTTCCTCGACGTCGATGGAACCCAAAATAGCAAGTATCGTCGGTGCGAGATACATGTGGTCGTCGTTGTCGAACACTACATCCACGTCCCACAAGTGACACCGGTGTCCGGCGTCCCGCAGTAACAGTTCTCGAGGTCGATGGTGATCGAACACCTATGCGAATTTGTCTTGCAGTCTCTGCGATGACGATTAAAAGCCAAGTGTTGAAACTTGAAACACCCAAACTGACTCAAGTCGGTTTGGTTGTTTGAAGTTTCAAAACTTGGCTTTAATCCTCATTGCAGAGGCTTCCAGACAAATTCGCCAAGGTGTTCGACCATCATCGGCCCCCAGAACTATTGCTGCGGGACGCCGGGCGCCGACGTAACTTGTGACGTGGATCTAGTGTTCAACGCCGACCGCCACATGTATCTCGCACCGATGATACTTGCTATTTAGGGTTCCATCGATGCCGAGGAACCCCCTAACCCGCTCGTCCTATTGTAAATATTTAGTTAGGTTGACGGAAAAAAATATTGCTATGTTACTCATCTTTCGATTTAAATGTGCAGTTTTTTCATCGTTGCGAGGCTCTAGTGTTCGACGAGCTCCGCCCCTGCATTCGTGGGTGAGCACAAATGACATCTCATCCTCCCCCCTTCATTTGCTCTGTTCCGGTCTTCGTGCCGATGAAACTTGCTAGCTATAGGTGTCTTCAATCATCAGTATGCGTGACCACTATGCGTCTCCCATTCGAAAGGGTTACATCTATAAATATGCATGCATTTGCATATTTATAACCGTGATTCTTTCGAATTGTCCAACGTTATCCATGGACAGCCCGAGTATGTGTAGATTGGGTTCGTTTTCCCATATGCTCTGCTCCCGATCCGATGCAAAATTTCGTCAGTGCCTCCCTGTTGTTCTTCGGGTACACATCCTCTCTGCTTATTGCCAAGACGTGTATTAGGAGAACAGCGGGGAGGTGCTGCCGAAATTTTGCGTCGGATCCAGAGCAGAGCATGGGAAAACGAACCCAATCTACACATACTCAGGTGGGATTAGGACCTATCTTTACCTATTAGCGTATAGGTTGCATGGACGTAATAAAATTGACAAACTCCATTAACTGATGAATATATACATGCTGATTTATATATATATTTCTTATGTGTCCAGTAGCTAGGCAAGATGAGTGATCGTGCGATATACACCGGTCACACTAGTCAGAAAGACATGACCAATTAATGGTTAACAAAAACAAAGGGGTTTTTGAGAGCCGCATTTGCAAATGGCCAGAGGACAACCTGGTGCCCCTATGCCGGGTGCGACAATTGGCACAAGAGGACAGAGGATGAAATGGGCAAACACCTGCAGAAGAGGGGTTTTACGGCAGGTTATACGGTGTGGACATTTCATGGCGAGTCTGCCTAACGTGCCAGAGCTTAGGTGCTTCATCGTCGCACCAACGAGCATGGTACCGGGATGGAAGACATGGTGCAAGACTTTGATGATGCTCGGGACTCAGACGATGAGATGGAGGAATCTGCAAAGGCCTTCAATGAAATGTTGTAGTATTCAAAACGTCCTCTCCACGAGCACACTGAGCTTTGTTAGCTGGATGCCATCTCACAAGTAATGGCTCTGAAGGCTCAATTCAACTTGGGCAGAGAATGCTACGACGCGATGATGACAGTATTTGGACGTTTTCTACCCAAAGGCCATGTACTACCTGCAAACCTGTACCAGTCAGACAAAATCCTCCGTGCTCTTAAGATGCCCTATGAGAAGATACATGCCCGTGAGAAAGGATGTGCCTTATTTAGGCTTCAGTATGCGGACTTGAACTATTGTCCCATTTGCATGTCATCCAGGTATGTTGTGGTAGACAATGATATGGGTGAGAAGACGCAGATCAAAATCCCCGTTAATGTTCTTCGGTATATGCCAATCATACCAAGACTTCAACGTCTTTTCATGGTCGAAGAGACAGCCAGACAGATGACATGGCACAAAACGGGCAAAAGAACCCAACTAGATGCAGATGGGAAGCTGATGATGGTGCACACATCGGACGGTGAAGCGTGGAAGCGCTTCCATGCATTACATGATGACAAAGCGGCAGATCTGAGGCATCCTCGAGTCGCCATCAGCATGGATGGGTTCAGTGTGTTTGGTCTGACGGCAACCCAATACAGTTGTTGGCCCGTATTTGTCATTCCACTCAATCTCCCCCCCAGACACATTATGCAAAGAAAGAACATTTTCCTGACGTTGATAATTCCAGGGCCCAACTATCCGAGGAAGAATATGAATGTGTACATGCAGCCGCTGAAGGACGAATTGCAAGAAGCCTAGGATAATGGGTTCAAGACATACGACGCCTTTAGCAAACGGAACTTCATAATGCGTGTCTGGTACATGTACTCGACACATGACTTGCCGGCGTATGCGCTATTCATTGGCTGGTGTGTGCATGGAAGGTTCTCGTGCCCCACATGCAAGGGAGCTCTTCAGTTTCGTTGGCTTCAGGTCGGTCGCAAGTTTTCTTGCTTCGACTTGCATAGACAGTTCCTGGATCCTCGCCATAAGTTCAGGAAAGACAAGCAGAACTTCATCAAAGGTAGAGTTGTCAAAAACTCTACACCACCTCCGTTGATAGGCCAAGAGACCCTGGATCAGTTAAACACTCTCGAGCCAGATCCAGAGCGTCCAGGGTATTTCAAGGGGTATAATTCGGAACATGCCTAGACTCACAAGACATGCTTGTGGGATATGCCTTACTTCAAAGACCTCCTTTGCCCACACAACATCAACATGATGCACACTGAGAAGAATATCACCGAGGCACTTTTTGGTACATTATTCGGCATAGATGGGAAGTCAAAGGATAATACCAAGGCTAGAGTCGATCAGGAGGCGCTATGTCATAGACCGTTACAAAACATGCAACCACCGAAAGGAAAGCAGAACTGGACAAAGCCAAAGGCATGGTTCAATCTTGGAAGGCCAGCTATGAGGGAAATTATCTTGTGGGTGAAAATGCAGTTGATGTTCCCCGATGGGTATGCAGCGAATCTAATGAGGGGAGCGAGTCTTGATAAATTGAAGATATTTGGTCTCAAGAGTCATGATTGGCACATATGGATTGAGCGGGTAATGCCGGTGATGTTGCGTGGCTTCATCCCTGAGGATGAATGGCTAGTATTGGTAGAGCTGAGCTATTTCTTCCGTGTTCTTTGTGTGAAAGAACTATCGCCTGGCCTGCTAGAAGAAATGGAAGAGTTGGCGCCAGAGTTGATCCGCAAGTTAGAGAAGATCTTTCCGCCGGGCTTCATTAATCCAATGCAGCACTTGATTTTGCACAAGATGAAGATGAATACAATGCACTTGAAGATGGATGCAATGCGCTTGAAGATTAAGAAGATTAGAAAATATGCCATTGATAATGAGGCTTGGTATCATTATGCTGTTGGATCAATTGTTACCTTAGTTGCGATCTTCATCGCATTTGTTGTGATGAGGGTAAGTTTTCTCTAGTGTTTTGCTTAACATATGCATACTTAGCTTATTTTCCTCCTAAATGGCATAATTACGTAAGTTAGATAAAAAATGAGCTATACTTACGTAAGTTGGCTCAAAAATGGCATCATCACCTAGGTTAGCACAAAAATGACCTATACTTACCTTATTTTTCTCCAAATTGACATAATAAGCCTAGTTGACCTATACTGTACCTAGGATAGCTATAAAATGACCTATACTTAGCATTTTTTCCTCCTAAATGACTAATATGCTTAGTTAGCTCAAAAATGGCATAACTACCTAGGATAGCTCAATAATGATCTATACTTAGCTTACCTAGTTCATTTATGACATAATTAGCTTACTTAGGTCAAAAAATGGCATAATAACCTTGGTTTAGCTCCAAGCTGTCATATAATTAGTTTATTTTCCTCCAAAATGACAAAATAACCTTACCTAGCTCCAAAATGACCGATTATAACTAGGATAGCTCTAAAATGACCTACACTTACCATTTTGTCCTCCAAAATGAATAAACATGCTTAGTTAGCTCAAAAATGGCATAACTACCTAGGTTAGCTAAAAAATGACCTATACTTAGCTTCTTCAGTTCATTTATGACATACTTAGCATACTTAGGTCAAAAATGGCATGATAATCTTTGTTACCTCCAAAATGACATAGACTTAGCTTATTTTCCTCGAAAATGACATAATAACCTGACTAAGCTCCAAAATGACCTATTTACCTAGCTTAGCTGTAAAATGACCTACACTTAGCATTTTTACCTAGCTTAGCTAAAAAATGGCATTTTTACCTACCTTAGTTAGAAGAAGAAGAAGATAAAGAAGAGGAGAGGAGAAAAAGAAAGAGAAGAAAAATTCTTCTTCTTCTTCTTTTTCTTCTTCTTCTTCTTTTTCTTCTTCTTCTAGCTAGTCTTCTTCTTCTAGTCTTCTTCTTCTTCTACTAACTTTCTTCTTTCCCAATTTGCAGATTTGCTTTAGATGAGGAAGCTTGCGTTGATGGAGTCTACTCTTCTCCTTGTGCTTCCTTTTTGTTTTGATTTTGTAGGATGAACAATGTGAAACTTGCTACCTATATATGTATGTATGGATGAAACCATTGTATGCTTGTTGTTGGATATGTTGGCTAGCTATATATGTTGCATATGGACTTTTGATTTGGTATGTATATGTGTTGGATGATCATATCCATATGGCAGGGATATGATTTGGTATGTATATGTGTTGTTATGCTTGTTGAAAGTATTTTCAAATGTGTATATATATATCTATGAAATTCTGTGAAATTGAATGAATTTAAGAAAAAACAGGGGCTATACAGGCTCTTTGCCGTCTGCTAGCAGACGGCAAAGAGCTTTGCCATCAGCCAGCAGACGGCAAAGCTGCCACGTGGTAGCTACCTGTGCAACCTGGGGTGGCACTGGGCTAGCCTATATGGTTGCTTTGCCGTCTGCTGGCAGACGGCAAAGACCTTTGCATCTTTGCCGTCTTCCAGTAGACGGCATAGTGTGCCACGTGGTAGCTACCTGGGGGGCATCTGGGCTGGCATATTTGGGCACTTTGCCGTCTGTTGGCAGACGGCAAAGATGCAGAGGTCTTTGCTGTCTGCCAGCAGACGGCAAAGCACGCCGTTGACCCCTTAACGGACCTAAGCTGCCATGTGTGCCGTCCAGGTCCTTTGCCGTCTGCTGGCGGATGGCAAAGAACTTTGCATCTTTGCCGTCGGCCAGCAAACGGCAAAGTGCCCTTTGCCGTAGTTTGTTCAGCCGGATGTGTTGCCGTCTGCTGGCTGACGGCAAAGGCCTTTGCCGTCAGCCACGGCAGACGGCAAAGTTCCTGATTCCAGTAGTGAAAGGTCCTTTGCAATTTCTGTTTGCCGTGGAATGCTTCCTTGGAGGTTCTCAGCTAAATCCACCGACCTATGTGCAGCTGAACCCTATCACCCAGATCGCGTAGGTCGTTAGTTTAAGCTAGATCAACAAGTTCCATACAACCCATTGAAATCACTATTAACTGAAACTGATGTTGGTGTTGCGTATGCGTACTGGTAACATTTACTGCGCCCGGTCCAAGAGGATATCCAGCATTCCCTTGGCACTAATTATGTAGGCAATGCTTCTCTGGCTTTGACCAACTTTTGGAGGAAATTTGCACATTCACACTCTACAATCTTGAACAGCCTCAAGTCTGGGAATATGTGTGGCGAAATCACATACGTGATGGGGAACATAGCATGAAAATCAAAAAAATTCCTACGAACACCCAAGATCTAATCTAGGAGATGCATAGCTACGAGAGGGGAGTATGTCTACATACCCTTGTAGACCGAAAGCAGAAGCGTATATAACACAGTTGACATAGTCGTACTCTTCGCGATCCAATCATGATCCAATCCGATCTAGCGCCGAACGGACGACACCTCCGCGTTCAGCACAGTGCGACTCGATGACATGTCCTCCTTCTTGATCTAGCAAGCAATGGAGGAGAAGTCGATGGGATCTCAACCAGCATGACGGCGTGGTGGAGATGGTGGTGGTGCAATCCCAGCAGGGCTTCGCCAAACGTTGCTGGAACAAATCTGAGAAGAAAACGGAGTTTTGGGAGAGGTAGGGCTGCCGCCGGGGCGTGGGGTTTTGTGTGTCCAGCCCCTCCCTCTCCCCCACTATTTATAGGAGGCAAGGGGAAGGGTTGGGGCACAGCCTTGGCCCCTCCTCCAAGGGAGGGGGCTCTGGCCTAGGGAGGAATCCTCCCTCCCCAAGGCACCTAGGGGGGTGCCTTCCCCCCTTAGGACTCTTCCCCTTTTCCTTGTTATAGGCATTTGGGCCTCTTGGGGCTGGTGCCCCTGGCCCATGTAGGCTAAGGCACACCCCCTACAGCCCATGTGGGCCCCTAGGGCAGGTGGACCACCCTGCTGGACCCCCGGACCCCTTTCGGCACTCCCGGTACAATACCGATAATGCCCGAAACTTTTCCGGCGACCAAAACAGGACTTCATATATATGAATCTTTACCTCCGGACCATTTCGGAGCTCCTCTTGATGTCCGGGATCTCATCCGGGACTC